>CAWUFW010001602.1:260000-860000 GCA_963921515.1 Calotriton arnoldi | reverse complement strand
TCTTTTGCATCCCCGATTTCTCCCTTTGTCGCTGTTTTTCTTTCTCTTCTTCCTTCTTTACCCATTTTTTGGTTTTATTTCTGTTGCTCTGGACAAAGACTGTTGAGAAAGAAATAAGTGGTGGAGGGCCCTACCTACAGCCACTGCCTCAAATTAAGCACTGGGACCATTCACAGATCTCTGCAGCAGCCTGCCTTATCTTAGAGGCTCCTCAGGGAGCTAGCTCAGCGATTCCCCTGAAAATGTCTATGACTGGGGCAGATGTGCTGAAAAGTCTTCAAGAATAGAGGACCTGGTGCATGTGGGTGCAGAGCTTTTCTGAATGCATAAATCACCCGACAGGAACCCTGAACTGCTGAGCTCTTACCGCCCATTAGCACTTTTGAACACTGATTACAAGATCCTGGCCAAAATATTAGCAGATCGGCTGGCTCCGCTGGTGTCTCGGTTGGTGCACGCCAACCAAAACGGCTTTGTGCCAGCTCGTAGCACATCCCTGAACCTACGGCGCTTCTTTCAAGTAGCTAAATATTCAGTAGACCGCTGGTCGCATTCAGGTGGTTTGGTGCTTGACCTGGAGAAAGCATTTGACATGCTGGAGTGGGAGTTCCTGTTCGCCGCCCGATCCAGGTATGGACTAGGCACCCACTTCCTGCGTCTTATCAAACTGTTATACACCCTTCCCACCGCCAGGGTCAAGACAGGCCCTTATATGTCAGAGTCGATACCCATCGGGCGTGGCACCAGGCAAGGATGTCTGCTGTCCCCACTGTTGTTCTCCCTGGCTATAGAGCCACTGGCTGAAACCCTTTATCAAGGTGGGGAAGAATGAGGAATCCCCCTAGGGGATGACACACATGCAGTATCTCTATATGCCGTTGATATATCTCCGAGACATAAGATAACCGTGCGATACCATAGCAAAGACACTATCTGACTTTGCATACCTATCTGGCCTGTGAGTAAAATGGGCAAAATCGTGCCTACACCCATTTGCTGTGGCCACCCCTGATCAAACAGTAGTGGCCAATTGGCACTGGAGTGCAATGGTAACCATCTGTATTTCGCTACCTGGGCATCCGGATTTACCACCAACCAGAAGATTTACTAGAAGGGAACCTCATACGGGCGATTAGTACAATTAAATCACAGATGGCCTTCTGGCGCACTCTCCCCCTCACAGTCATGGGCCGTATCGCACTTCTCAAAATGGTGGTCCTCCCGCAACTATTATATTACTTCAGTAACCTGTCACTCTATATCAAGCCCCTAATCTTTCACTCAATTGAACGTAATATGCGAGAATTCATATGGCATGGTTCGCGATGCAGGGTGGCATTAACTAAGCTATACTTGCCAGCAGACCAGGGAGGGCTTGCTGTACACAATATGGAACACTACTACCTGGCAGCTCAACTTCAGTGGATAGCCCGGTGGGTTAGTGGACTCTACTTAGTGGACACTGCCACACAACTGCCAGCAAGCACACACTCAGCAATCATAAGATTACTCCACTCCGGGAGAAAAGGGACAACACCCACCCAGCTGACGCTAGCAGTGGCCTACAGATGCTTTCACCGCAGCTTATGCCTTACAAACAGCACAATCCCATACGAGCCTTCCCTATCTATACAGGGTATGCCGAGAGGGCAATGCGCCATTACTGCGGCGGAACTCTCTGCCTGGGGGGAAACAGGGATACAGCCACTGGGGAACCTATATCGCGACGGGCAATTAGCACCCTTTGACACCCTAGCTGAGGAGGACGACCTGCCATGAGGCCAATCCCAACTACACACCTCGCTGACCTAGGCGCTTCGAGTACTGTGGGGAGACATAACACAAGAGCCCACAATACACCTCACCATCCAGTATATGCATGTGATGGGCACAGGGAGGCATCTCACAAAGTGGTTCACTGATTCACTGAGATCACATGCAGCGCAGCCACTGACATCTCTCAGATAACACTGGGACACTGACCTCCGTCGGCCATGCACGGACTAAGAGTGGTTGGCCATACTAGAGGGGCCCAAGCGTAACCCCAGAAATGCTAGATTCCGCCTGCTATAATACTTTACAATACATAGGGCATAACTGACACCAGCCCAAAAAAAAAAATCACTTCAAACGCACTGATGCTCATTATCCCAGTTGTAGGTGGGTGGACGAGGACCTACTGCATATGCTGTGGAGCTGTACTGCTCTCACCTCCTATTGGGAGGCTGTCACTCACCTGTCACAGTGTACTGGCCGCGTAGTAGAATGCACTCTTAATTACCAGACAATGGAAGTGTCGAGAACCCTCACCAAACACCTTGGTTTCAATCACTGGTGAACTGGGCGCAGACAGAGAGCGTCGCTCTGCACCGTGAGGATACCCTAGGGCTGCGCAGACTCTGGATGGCAGATGCGTGGGACACAATCCTCCTGGCTCTCCGCACCCTCTGGCAAGCAAATGAAGAATCCCTGGAGACTACAATGGGCACTGGCGAGGCACAGGTACTGACAACCAGTGTAGTGTAACAAGGGCTCCTATATGACCTATTAGGTAGAACTCCAGGCAACCTAATACCTTAAACACCCCGCATGCATGTCCAGGGCACATTACATTCGAAAGGAAATGAGGAGGCTTTGCCGCACAAAAGCAACATACAAACCACAAAGACCTGGTCTAGTTCATGAGTAGAGCGCAGGCGCTGGGAGGCAGCAGAGTACTTAGTTAGACAACAGTTGACACTGTACACACCTGTTCACCATCTATCCCTCTCCTGCTCCTCACTTCCTCCCCACCCACCCTTCCTAGCCTACACCCCACATGTTGCGCACAGAAATGGGTACGGCCAACATCATAGGAATGATATTATCTTTAGTGGATCATGCCAATTGACAGCCCTGAAACCGGACAATACAAGTGGCTATGTCATGTGTTGCTGCTTTAACTCTACTTGAACTAAAGAACACCTATGAGATCCGAATGTGTTTATCATTGATGCATGCACATGTGTAACACCTGTTATTAAATTTAAAATTAATAAATACATTTAAACAAAACAAAAAAAGTTGGTTCAGTAAAGGTAAGGATCGAAGTATGTTTGTTTAGCATTTTAAATCATATGACATTGCTTTCCAATCTAAGTGCAATTTACCTACAAGTTTCTTACATCAGGCAAAACATGTCAGTTTTTTATATAACATAATGTGTGTATTTGTTAAGCGCACGTTCACCTAGGGGTATCTTGGCACTGAATAACAGATGTTTATTGTTACCCAACTCAATGGTACTCACTCATCTTATCGACCTCAGAAGGATCAAAGGCTGAGTAGACCCACCAGGATTTGAACCTGTGACCATGAGGTCGAAAACAGGCCCTTACAGTGGATGCATTAGCCCACTAAGCCACCAGACCCGGCTATATATTATGAGGCGGTCATGATATTTCTAAGCATGAAAAACGAGCAGGATGTTCACAAAGCATGCTTCAAAGTATGGGGCATAAGGAGGAGCCATATTGTTTTTAAGGCTGGGTCATGTTCACGGTGTGTTCCAACACCTGTTTGAGTATGCTCAGTGGGTCATGTAATTGCCTATGCCTTCGAGCCTGTAGGGAGTTTGGGTAGTAGAATATTTTAATGCGACCATCTGTGTTTGGTTTTATGTGTGCATAGTAACAGTGGCTTCCCCGAGGCAGAGCCCGCGGGAGGTTGTTTCTTACCACTTTTCTCAACATCATTAGAGGTTAGTTCAGTGGGTCAAATGCTCAATCACTCTGTTTTCCTGAAGCCAAAAAGCAACAAGAAGTTGGATTGTGACCTCCTGTTAGTCATGTAAGTGTGTTCAGTTGGCCTAGCCATTGATCTTCATGAATTTCTCTATGACAGAATGCAACAAGGGATGTTTGGTCTTGCAACCTTTCCCAATACCATAGTATGTATGCATGCTAGTGGGTCATGTGCTTCCTCGTTATGAATTTCTCTGTGACAGACTATGATGGAAGGGGAGGTGTTGCTACCTTATGGCACACCTGCGTAAGCATGTTCAACGTATAGTGTGCTCATTGATCGTGGCTTACTCTATGATGGTGCATGCAAGTAAGTACTGTTGTCTACAAAGTATCAAGTGCTTGGATGTTGTGGCTTTCAATATGGTAGATTCTCAAAGGGAGTGTAACATGCCAGCTTCCTCCATTACATTTCTTAGCTGTTTTGTGTTGGGCCTGTGCTTGGCCGCTGCTGTATTACTGAAGTAGATCACCAGAATAGTGTACTCTTCTGAGGAACTCCCAACACTTCTGAAAGTGTGTTTCTTGGGTCACATACTCAGTTATTGTGATACAAGAGTCCTGTTGGGGTTTGGGTCTTGCTGCCGCTTTATCATCAGCATAAGTGTATTAAACAGATGCATTTCAAGTGTAGATGAAAGCAGGGCATAAGTGAAGCATCTAGTGGGAATGTCAAGAGTAGAAGCAGACTTCGATTTAGTATACTGGCAACTTATTGCAAGTGAAGCCTATTTATATGTTGGTGAGTTTGTTGCAAAGCTGTGACATGAAATAAAAGAAAAGTGCTGAACATTTCTTTGTCCTCATTTAGAGCTAGATGGCGGCAGTATCTCCACCAAGGTCTAATGTCCATCAACATCCCACCAGTTTTCGGCCACAGCAACCATCGGATTTACCACTGGATTGGTGCGTTAACCAGATCACTGGAATAGAATGATGGGGCAGTAGGAGACATCAACAGGTCGATGAATGCACCGCCATATAAAGTAAATTGGCACTGCCTGAGATACATGAAAATGCTAGATATAGAAATGGCATTCTGAATTATGCCCACCTACTCAGATGGTAAAATGTGGATCAAGAATAACAACATATTACAAAAAGCCTAAAAATATGCTAATTGAGAGGGGTTAAAGGAGAAGGGTTAAATAGTTCTAAGGACCATCACAAAATACTCATAAGGTATACGAGAAGTTCACTTGGCAGTTACTCAATATATTGTGATTCGGTGTGTCATTCTGCTAGGCACAGGTATTCTGCTGCAATATCCTCGCTATTCTATGTACAATATTGTGGTGCAAAATGTTTGTTCCCAGAATATCACCTACCAAAATATTGTCAAGGTAAGTATACAAGCAAGAATACGTTTAATATTCTCAACTCTACATCTAAGCACCTTTGACCTTGAAGATACAAATATTTTCAAGCTGCATATAAGTGAATTTAAGTACCTTAAATCTATACTTACTTAAGTATACTTCCCTTGACCATTTTTGGTAGTCAATATCCTGGCTATAATATTTTTGTGATACAATATTTATAACTCAGTATTCTAGTAGTAGATCTGTTTGATAGGGCAACTTGAATTACCACACTTCAAACACTGCTAGCATAGCAGGAACGACAGAGCTAACTCCTCTCTCCTGGTCGAAGTGTCAGCATTAGTAGGAGAGAAAGATACAGAGAAACGCACAGGAAAAATTAGTAAAAAGATCTAGATTGCCTAAGGAAGAATAGACTAAACTGTAATACTGAAGCAGCAACCTTTCCTGAAATTGTTTTTATACCTGCTTAGAGTACTGCCAGACCTTTTGCATTATTGCACATTAACACACATTTTAAATGCACTGCTATCTTCCATTTCTGCGTGGTACATTTCACATTTAGCCTGACTGCTCGAGTAAGCGCAACCTTGTTTTGAAGATGGCATAGGCAAGCAAGAAACTGCAGCAATAGTGAAGTCGGCTTTCCACCACAGCCTGCTGTATCTTCAGCCCACGGTCTGCTCACACTCTTTCCATGAGACGACCTAGGCATTCATTTGTTAGGGGCTGCCTTGCATTTTTGCTAGACCAAATGTTCAGTCCTCCACCTGCTGCCCTATAGAAAAGAATATTAAAAATGAAGTGAATTTAGCGTTTTATCCTACAATGGTTCAGATGGTTACGTTCTGGGTCCACTGATATTGCGAATCAGCACTTAGAAAATTTGTGCTGCTTACTATATTTTTGAATTGAACATGTATTAGACTTCAGTAGGCTTCTCAGTGTTTGCTTGCTTCCCCATTTCAATTTGACCTTGTCAACGAAGGACAAATTAGGTACATTTTACAAGAAATCATCATTCTACAGATCACAACGTTGAAATTGCTCAAGATCCCTGGACAGTATTCTGTTCAACACTTATCTTGCTTGAATGAGCCCAACCTCTAATATCAAGAGAAAAGACGTTGACTTCGGAAGGAAAAATTAGGACCAATAGTGACTGAATAAGACTATTACTAATTGCATGAAAACATTGGTCACCATAGTCTATGATGTAAACCCTCATGTAAAGGGGATATTGTGTTATCAAGCAAATAAACTAGAGTATTATGTGTTGCTACTAACAAGAGATACACAGAAATCAAATGCAATAGAAATATATAGATACTACTATGATAATCTGAGTCACTATATATATGTTTGTGTTGTTTGGACCTTGAGTTTTAGTTTTAGGAAATAGTGGCACCTGTGTTTTAATGTTTGAGATTACATAGGTAACTTGTATTTACTTCTGAACAGGCTATTAAGTGGTATTTTTGTGTTTCATCCCAAGGAAAGATGAAGCAAGGAAAAGAGAAGAGGATGGGTTAAATCGTGGGAAGGACACTTTCCTACGGGTGTCCAAGGCATAATTAAAAACAATGTCTAGGTAAGCATGGGTCACTTTAAATAATAAAAGGTTTGTTGTACCATGTATCTGTCTGCATTTTTCTCACTGTCCAAAAACCTAAAGAAAAAGGAATATGACAAAAGCACTTCAAGACTTTAACCGCTGGGGCGTGTGATCATGGATGCTGTAGTGGCAGTAAGCATTGGTTTTCTGTTCCACTGTGCAGACGACCAACTCTGGTGCAGCTACAGTAGAGGGAAATTCCATAATTTGAGCATGGGTGTCATTCCCAACCTCATCATACCCTTTACTTTTTGGCTTTAATGATATGGCTCTGGCCACCTTTGTCATTTTCAAATCTCTCAATGCTCCTCAAAATTAATGTTGTTATGCCAAAACCCCTGCCTGCTGATTCTTTGCCAACTCAAATGTGTACACAGTTACTATACCATGACTAATCTCTTTGAAATGCCGTAGTGCCCAAAAATACCCTGGGTGTAAAATATTTTTTTAAATCGCTAGATTCATCTTTCAGGTTGTAGCCATTGGTCAAGTCTCTAACAGTGACTGCACCTAATTGATGGACCACTGAAAATGCTCCAGGAATGTCCATGCATGCAATGAAGACTGTCATTACCACATCAAGCACCCTTATTAAAGAATAACCGACTGTGAAACCTCCATGATGTTCTGAGTGAACCAATCGGACAAAATCCTTTTCATAACATTAATTATCTGTATTAAAATCATTCTATTAAAAATAATAGTGCTATTTATTCACATTTTCATCAGAGCTTCTTGGTAAAGTTGTACTCACATTACAGGAGTCACAATTAGTTTTAAAAACTATGTTCCGCTCTGGTGTGAAAATTATACATCGGCAGTCTTGTTTTCCCAGATTGTGGTTTACAGAACTGAATTACAGTTTTCAGAGTTTCAGACCCACAGATGAAACTTCAAACTGGAAATGTGGGCTAGTGCAACAATATTAGTTGTTTTTTTTTATTGTGAAGGGTGAGGAGGATTGTTGGGAGGAGGCATATACATAATGCACAGATCACATACAAAGTGAGGACTATGTGGCTGTTTACTAACATTTTCCATAACCACTGTCACCACAAAAAACATGGGTACATCTAGTTCATACATGACAGATATTGTGATCTTCGGGAGGAGCACCTCACTGTGGGACACCACCTGGTAGCCGACAGAGCTAGGACCCACACATCCACCCCCACCACCCACGCCAAGAACCTTGTGATCATCATCAACAGCAAACTCGACATGATCACCAAAAGTCAATGCCATCACTGCCTCATGCTTCCATACCATGAAGATGCTTAGGAAGATTTTCAAGCGGCTCCCAGCACCCGGAAAACAATCACGAATGCCCTTGTCACAAGCAAGCTGGAATATGGGAACACCCTCTATGCTGGGATCAACCAAAAATTCACCAGAAGGCTGCAGACCATTCAGAACTCAGTGGCCAGAATCACTCTTAATCGCTAAAGCTGACTCATCGCACCACACATGAACGAGCGCCACATTCGCAAACAAACACAATTCAAACTCCACTCCCACACTTTTAAAGCACTATACAACACTGGCCCAGCGTACCTCAACAATAGTATCTGCTTTCACAAACCTTCCAGACACCTCTGCTTGTCCTGACTCCTACTTGCACATATCCCACGCATATGCAAAACCAGATTCGGTGGTCTAGCCTTCTCCTACATCTCTTCTAAAGTGTGGAATGACCTACCGCTACACATAAGAGCCTCTTCCTCACTTCTAAAATTCTGCAAGAATCAGAAGACCTCGCTTTTCGAGTATACCCAATAGGACCTAGGCGTGGCTAGATTCACGACTGTTTAGCATATTCCAAGGTGCGAAAATGAAGGGAATGCACATAAAACTAAAGAGGGTGAACTGTGCAAATCACAACTTGCAGACTCGATTATTGGACAGCCACCATATGCAACAGAGAGCAAGAATGGGGCAAGTGGAGTGAATGTTGACCAGCTCCAAAGACGCCCAGACGTTGAATATTTTTAATAAAGGGAGCTAACTTAATATTAAAGGGAAATGCTCCCATTCCTGGTTATGGAGCACTACCTTTTCATATTTACTGAAGGGCCCCTTCGACAAACTTAACACAGATAATTTGCTAAGACTTTTTAAAGCTCATCATCCGAATCTGGAAAATGTGAAGTCAGAAGCAATCGCTAGACTGGTTTTCATTACCTCACTGCTTGGAGAAACCCAGGAGACTGTAGCTGCTGGGGCAACCCAGCAGATGTCAATCTCGTTTTCGGGTTATTAAGTGTTCTTCACAGCTAAATCCATATATTCTGTTTCCTAATAGCACAGATTCATCTGGCAATAATTTACAAAACTGCTGATTTTGAAAAGCACGTAAGGGTGCAACAGATGGCTCAGTTTCCCATAGAGGCGTTATAAGTGTTAACTGTAGCATGAAAGGCCAACGGCACTGGCACATAATAAAGAAAGGGGATGATATCCCAGGTGATAATTGGGGTTGGCTGGCACAATACTTAGGTGGAGCAGTTATTTCATGATCCCACACAGTATGAATCATTGCCAATAACACTACTATTGACATTTGTATAAAACAAGAGACAATAGATTCATCAGAGCACATTCTTTTGGAGTTTGGAATGTGGGTCGACTATCGGAACTTATGAAGGCCCTCCAGGTGTTATAATTTCTTTCGTCATACCACATACTGATGAATGTGAATTAATGGAAAATTAGAAACCACATTGGAGAAAATCAAATCATGGAAAATCAATTTTTAGGAAATACAACTTTAAGGAAATAAAAATAAATCTAAACTTTAAGGAAACATTTTGAAGGAAAGATAAATTTAAGGAAACACCCAAAATCACATATCTGGATGAAGATTAGGGGTAGAGAGGATTTTCTTTTTAGGATACATGGATAGGTAGCGTGTGAGAGTTTTGAGGTTTTTTGGTTTTGGTTTTGGTGTAGTTTAAGGCTGGTGAGTGTTTTTAAGGTTCAGTAATAGGTAACGTTTTGGGTGGTGAGGAGTCTTTAGTGTTCAGTAATGGGTGGAGTATAGGGTGGTATGGGGTTTTAAGAGTTCAGGAATAGGTGGAGTTTATTTGTAGAAAAGGTTTTTATGGTTCAGATGGGAGGTTTAACGGTGGTGAGGGCTTTTGGGGGTCATGAATTCGTGGTTTTCAGGGGTGATGAGGGTTTTTTTAGGAATCACCTATCAGTGGAATTTAGGGGTGGTGAGGGGTTTTAAGGGATTAGGGATGGGTGGGGTTCAGGCCACTGGCGGCTACCTCAGAACAGGGGTGGCAGGGCAGGGGGAATGGATTTATTTTTTTAAACTTACCTTCTCCACTGCACGCCTCTCCTCCGTCCTCTTCAGCTCTGCTGCAAGCACTGGGAAGCACCCAGGCTTCTGGACTCTCCCAGCCAATCACGACGCTGCATGAGCAGCATCATGATTGGTCTGAGCGGCCTATTTGGCTAATCAGGCAGTGCCTGGGAGGCTGGGCATGTTCTTCAAGGGGCTGTGCAACACAACCCTGGTGAGAACATGCTAAGTGCGCCTGGTGGTTTGGCTGGCCCAAAAGGGCCGGCCAAACCGTCATGCACACTTAGAGGAGTGCAAACCACTCCTCACTCTGCTCTGGTGTCCCAGAGGCCAGCCCCGCCCGACTCGGAGTGCCACATAGAAAAATAAAATTACGCCCTGTTATTATCATTTTCTTTTTCTTTTATGCACTAATAAAATAGCAGTGGGGCGACGCTCCTCTGCCTTAGCGGAGGAGTGTCCTCTGGTTTAGGTGTAGGAAGGAGTTTTTAGGGCTCAGCTAGGGGGTTTAAGGATACTGAGGTGGTTTTAGGTTAAGAGATTGGTAGAGTTTATGCGTAGAAAGAACTTTAGGGTTTCAGGGATGGGTGGAGTTAAGGGGTCAGAGATGGGCGAGCTTTAGGTATGGTGAGGGGTTTTTAGGGTTCAGGGATGGGTGGAGTTTACGTTTAGAAAGAGCTTTTTGGGTTCAGGGATCGGTGGAGTTTAGGGGTGAGGGATCGGTGTAGTTTATGCATGGGGAGGCATTGTTAGGGGGCAGAGATGGATTGGGTTTAGGGTTGGTGAGGGTTCAGCGAATTAAAAGCATCCAAGGTAATTGTTTGATCATGTAAAAGATATAAATCTGAAATAATGTCCCCTGACTTAAAGGACTGAAATAAATAACTTCAACAAAAATGCTTCTGAGATTAAGACCTGAAACCGTTTCATTTACACCTTAAAAATAAGTTTGCAGAGGACGGTCTAAAAAAAGACATTCTATGAATTGGTTTCTATGAAATGGTAAATATCAATCATTCAGAAAATTTCCGTTAAACTGTGGAGATTAAATGGTTTCTCAGTAATGGTACTTCCTTAAATAGTTTGTCAATGAAATCACATACAACCTCACATACTTTGCTTCCAAGAAGTATAGTGTCAAGATACATTGACAATTATTGGGTTTATGCTATTTTATACCCTGGAGAGGTGGCCATCAAAGAGAGGCTGAGCCCTTGGTGAGCTAGTCATGAACATATGCACTAATGGTGTTCTTACCAAGAAGAAAATCAAAACTGATTTATTATTTGCACAGGCAATTTTGGTATGTCCTAGAGTAAGCTGAAAAACTTTTGGTTATACTGCACATAATATATGCTCACATTCAGCTCATTCCTAAAGTACAAGACTATGCTAAAAAGTCCATTAAATGAAATGTGAGGTCCTGACATGATTAATCTGAGTACATACTTAGGGTGATTTAGCTTCGAACCTTTTTAATAATAGTTCATATGAAGATTGACTTGTAGAACAAAATTCAATCTGTAGTGTCCACACAAGCAAACAATCAGCAGTAGAGGATGGATAATTTGCACCTCAGTTTCTTCAAATCCTGCAAAGTTTTGGAATGTTGACTCTAAATGGCCGTTGTCAATCTGATGACTCAGCAAGATACACACATGTATCTAAATACAGAGCTGCAGATTTAAATTATACATCAGTCTCCCTATCATAGTTGAAACATGCTAGGGGCTTTTGAATTACTGAGAGAGTAGGAAGTTATTATTTCTTATAGCAACAGATCTAGGAGACCGCTCTTGGCAAGGTAATGCCAGTATATGAGTTGGATAACTTTTAAAGCCATCAGAGCTTGTGGGATTTAAAATGGAGTGCAGGGATGTCTAGAAACGTATACCATTGCAAATTGTTGCCATGATTGAATCCCTACCACAAACCCTTAAAATGAATGTGCACTTTGGTCCTTAGTCATCGATTCATTATTGACTCACCTTCTCCAGGATGAAACTGGGGTACGGGTTATGATTAGCTCACCGTATAATTAATTTTAAGTGATCTTAAGGACTAAAAAAAAACACCATATCTTAGAATGGATCATCAACTGAAATTAAAGGCTGATTAGGTTGATGAACTTAATTTTTATCATTCTTAGAAAAATGCACTAGATGTACAAGCAGAACATCTCGTCTGTATAACAAACACAAAATTAATGGAAAGCACTGTACCCTGTATGTAAACACAATGAGGACGTTTTGGTCCCATACAAACTCCATTGACGTGAAGATATTTAAATAAGATGGTAATAGTGTACCAGACGAACTCTGGGAAAACATGTTGATTAGCTGTATCGTTCTGAATATAATGTTAATCCATCTGGGTGAATTAAGGTTGAAAGCAAAAATCTCAAATTTTGTTTTTCGATTTCAGATTTCTAATGTTGCCCATTGACATGTCTTTAAATCAACCTGGGAATATAGTAGGAAAAACTGATATGCAGTTAGAACAAAACACTGAGACTGGTGTTAAGAAATAGTGTTCATTTCAAATGGTAGCAGATATTAGAAGACATGCAAGTTCAACTAGGGGCCCCAGGACCTGAAGACATACCTGCGCTTTGTTTATATCCTAGTATGCCTTCTAGGCAACATAGGTCACTCAACTGTATAATGTTTGCTATTTATCAGCTGCACTCCCTAGATCTTGGAAGGGTTTAATTTTTTGAACTCTGCATTAAAAGGGCCCAGTGAATGATCCTTCTAATTACTGTATGAAAACACTTATGGAAGAAGATGTTACATTTTATTTTTGTTACTAAAGGATCTAACTGAGTGGGCCAATGACAATTATCTTGTATCTTGGTATCATACAGGGTTAGAGGGAAAAGCAGCTCTGTAGATAATGTATTTTCTCTTTCACTGTTGGCAAATTGACATGTTCATTCAGGTCTCCCTTAATTATATATCTGTTTTATCAATTTCATGAAAGCTTTCAATTGAATCAATAAAGACAGACGGCGAAAACGGAATATTGGGGAATTGATCCAATAGGAGCTTTTAGGCTTTGTATAATGATACCCAGATAGACGTGACACTAGGAGACAATGCATATCATTCTAGGAAAATATACACCAACAGAGAATTGAAATGGGGGCATTCTCACACCCCTTCTATCCAACCTGTAGGTAGCAGACATTGGCAGTTCCCTGTTTAACGGATGATCTTGTAGTACAGGGCTCCAGTATACATTTAAGGGCCTTGAGAAATATTGCTGTGATAATCACCTTGCAATAAATACTTGTGTTTGTCAGGAAGATAATTCAGAAGGGAAAATAGTTCATGAATTGGGAAGAAAGCATATAGGCATCATCGTGTAATACCTGGGGTGTGGTTTCAGTACAGAGCAAGTTGCTTATTTCACCTAACTTCATTGAACCTAAAGCAAATTTCGTGGTATTTGCTCTAATGCAACAACCAAGAACATGAACTGGGACCTCTGAAAAACTCTTCCTGGATGGTTTTGGAGCAAAATGTATGCCCTCCTTAATGTACGGATCCGAGATTTTTAATGCCAACGTAATCAAATGGCCAGATTTAACCCAATACAATCTGTTTTGAAGGTTGTTGAATTGCCCTCCCTTTTCCAACACACAGATTCAGATCTACCTAGAATTGTATGTAATCAAGCTAATGACACTGCAGGCAGAACATATATTATGTTTTTGATAAAACTGTCAAAATAATGAGATTGGTACAGTAAAAGTGACACTGTGGTTAGAGTTACAGAATCTGGGCAACAAAGTTAAGAACAGACGTTATACTGTTTTCTTAAGTGTGTTGGAATTATTTTAAATGCATGAAGCCTGGGAGAAATCGTGGTCCCGGTTCCAGTCAAAATTTATTTTGAAAAAAATGATTTGTGCCAAAAATCCAACAAAACTAACTTTAAAGCCTGTTCAACACTAAGCCATATGATGTGGGTACTACACAATTATATTTGACTGAGGCTTTGCCATTAAATTTCAAAAGAAAGTATGACAGACTTCAATTTGGTCTCTTTGGTATTGGCAAAATTCAACAACAATGGAAAAACAACTGATTAACCATAGCATATTTTATGATGTTGCCCCAGCCTATTTGAGGAACGGGCCCTATTTTTAAAGGCATCATTAATTTCCTTGGAAATTAGAAAAGACTTCGATGATGATGCTGACGCACATAGTTGCAGCTTAAACACTGCTGATATGCACCTTGCTAGAGGTCTGGTAACATCCATGAAAGCAGTAAATGATAAGAGACCCGGGGCCCGATGTACAAAAATAGTAATATAAATGTCCAAATAGTGATTTAATCCGAATCGCTATTTGGAAATCGCTATTCCTTATGTATTCAACTTTTTGTTTCATACTTGCGATTACTAGTGGGTCGGAAATCGACCTACCTCATGAATATTAATGAGATAGGTCACAGTTTGCGACCCATAAGGAATTGCAGTTATCACATGAATGGTGGACTGCTTAGGCCAGCAGACCACCATGTCTGTGATTGCCTATGAATTAAGTTTTTTTTTTTTAATGAAATGCAACCCATTTCACTTAAAGGAAAACAGGATGCGTTTCAACAATAAAAAATGAAACATTTTGTTTTAATTTTTTAAGAGCAGGCAGTGGTCCATGGGACCACTGCCTTGTCTTAAAAAATGTTTTCCCAACATTCACAATGGGGAGGGGTCCAATGGGGACCCCTTCCAATTTGTGAATGCATTACCACCATCTTTGAGTTGGTGGTAAAGTGTGAATGTTTTGCGACAGCATTTCAGTCACAAAACATTTGTACATACCAATGCCATTGGGTATTTGGAAGGGACGCCCAAAACACGCCCCTTAAACATGCCGAATCGCTAAACCCAAATTGCGATTCGGTAACAAGTTACCAAATCGCAATTTGGGCTTTGTACATTCTAAAAAGCAGTATTCCGGTCACAAACATGGTCATTCTGCGATTCAGCCTGTTTCCGAATGAAAAAATGCTTCGTACATAGGCCCCGTGCTGTAATAAACAATGTAGAACTAACTTTTATTGTATGCGTCTTTTTAAAGAGGAACGTGCACTTGCTAAGCACATTGGAGCAAAATGTATCAAAAAAGCATTTTGGTACATATCAATCCCAAACTGCGATTTGGTAGCATAGTACCGAATCGCAATTTTGGTTTGCAACCAAATACCGATTCGGTATTTAGAAGGGCCGAACCGGAATGGTATGTATTAATGTTTTGCGACCGAATTCTGGTTGCAAAACATTAATAATTTACCGACTATCGAAGTCTAGTGATAATGCATTTGCAAATGGTAAGGGGTCCCCTGGGGTACCCTTTCCATTTGTGAATGTAAAAAAGAGAAGGAAGTGGTCCAAGGGACAACTGCGTCTTCTTAAACAAACAAAATACAAAAAACTGAAACTTTTCTTTTCAAATGGATCCTGTTTTCCTTTTAGGAATTCAAAGCAATTTTTGTAGAGCGCACAGCTACCTCTGAAGAGGAATCCTGCCACTGGCGAATAGCTCTGACGAAAGGAAGAGAAAGACTGCCGGTCTAAATACCTCTTAGACAGGTGTCAAAAAGGAAGTTTTTCAGGCTGTGCCTAAAAGCAGATTCCGAGGGACTGCACCGCAGGCTGAGTGGCAAAGCATTCCAAAGTCTGGCGGCCAAGTACGTGAAGGATCTCCCACCTCTTCTACCTTTGTGTTTGCAAGGAACCTGGAGTAGGGCGCAATTATTGGATCTCAGGGATCTGGATTGAAAGTAGGGCTTGAATCTACACCTCAGGTAAAGAGGACCTTTATGGTTGAGGGCCCTAAAGGCCAAGGTGAGAGCTTTCAACTGGATCCTCTTTATGACAGGAAGCCAGTGCAGATGGCAAAGGTGATGAACACTGGTGAACATGGGGAAAATCTCGGTATAAGGGGTGCAGCTGAGTTCTGGATTATTTGAAGCCGTTGTGTAAGAGAGGATGGAAGACCCAGATATAAACTGTTAGCATAGTCCAGTTTGGATGTAACTAAAGCATGAACAATCATTTTCCAAGAATCCTCTGGGATAAGATGAAGCATCCTCCTGCGGGACATAAGGGAAGCATAGCAGGATGCAGATATGGACATGATTTGGGGCTCAAAAGCGAGGTTAAAGTCGAATTTGACCCCTAGGTTCCTAGCAATCAGAGCGGGGGGAGGAGAACCCAGCTTAGGCAGCCACCATAAGCTAGCCTCAGGAGGGGACCTGGTGCCAAAAAAGAGGATCTGTTTTTTTCAGAGTTCAGTTTGAGGCAACTTTTCTCCATCCATTACACCACTGCCTTCAAACAGAGCTTGAAGGAGCTTAGGGTTACTGGCGAGTTTTCATGGAAGGCCAGGCGGAGCTGGACGTCATCCGCATAGAAGACCACCCGCACTCCCCAGGTCTCAACAAGTTTTGCCAGTGGCTCTAAATAGCCATTAAAAAGGCTGGGGCTGAGCGATGAACCCTGGGGGACACCACCATCCAGTGGCTTGGGTGAGGAGGTGAAAGGGGGGAGGAAGACTGCTCGAGATTGCTCTGTCAAGAAGGATTTGAGCCAAAGTAGGGCCAGGTCTCTGATACCAATTCTCTTATGTCTATCCAGTGGAATATCATGGGAAACCGTATCAAAGGCCGAGGACAAATCCAGAAGCATGACCATCGCAGAAGTGCCCCGGTCAAGATTTTCTTTGGCAGACTCGGAACTGTAACCCGCACAGAAACCCGATTGGGAGTTGTGTAGAAGGAGGTTAGCCTCTAGGAAGTGGGGCAGCTGCTTGTTGACCCTTTCCTCCAAAAGTTTGGCAGCTGAGGGAGAAGAGAAATAGGTCTGAAGATGCCCATGGCTTTTGGGTTAGCAGACTTTTTTTTAGCAGAGGGAGCAGAAGTGCCCGTTTCCAACTTGCAGGAACCACTCCCAATTCAAGAGAATTATTCAGCAGCTTATTGAGGACAAGATTAACTACCTCAGTGGCGAGATTTAGAATAGCAGGGAGACCTGGGCCCAGAGTGAAACACGATTTACATCTTGCCAATCTCGACTCGAAGTCTTCAAGGGAAATGGGATCAAACCTGGTAAGAAGAGGACCAGTCTGTATAAGAGCAGGGGCCACAAGACCAGGAGGGGCCAGTATAGTAAATTGCTCACACAGGATTTTTATTTTCTTATAGAAAAAGTCAGACAGATCTTGACAAAGATCTAAGGAGAGTGAAAGAACATTTTCTTTAGCGGAAGGAGAGAGAAAGCCTTTAACAATTTAAAAAAGTTCACGAGGTTTATTAGCTGCCTCAGAAATGGAGGAAGCAATGAAAGATTTTTGTGCTTTCTGAGTAGAGGTGTGGTAGCATTTCAGTGCGGGTAGGTAGATTGCTTTTGCCTCTTAATCATACGCTATCCTTCATCTCTGTTCAAGTCTTTTGCATTTCCATGTTTCAGCCTTGAGAGCTTCTGAAAACCATGGAGCGGAAGGTTTTGATCTATTGGAAGTGTGGGTTTTTAAGGGGGCAATATTGTCCAAAGCAGAGATCAGCCAATTATTAAAGCTGGTGACATCAGAATCCAAAGTTCCATCGAGATTACATGGGGTGGACTGTAATGACTTCAGAAGTTGACATTCAGGGATTCTATGACAGGGTTTGGATATTTTCCTGACCGGTTCTTTCACCCGGCGCAAGGCAGGGGAGGAAATGTTGAAAGTGACCAGAAAATGGTCAGACCACGAGAGTGGTGGGGTTTGCGAAAATGAGATGAAGAGTATGACGTGCATTGTGACTAGGTTCCTGGACCAGTTGTTCCAAGTTGAAACCTTGAAGGGAGGTCAAGAACTGCTGTGCAGATCTGTTATCATGGTCATCGAAGTGTAATTTGGAATCTCCAAGAACCACAAAATTGGCATGCAAAGGAGACAGTTGATCAAGTGCATCCAGTAAAAGTTGTAGGGAGTCAGCAGAAGCGTTGAGGGGGTTATAGATGAGTGCCCCAGAAAGAGCAAAAGAGAAGGCTAAAATGACAGTAAAGGGCAAACCTTCAATGTAATTGATGTTCATTAGCATAGAGAAGGAGCAAGAATAGGAGGTGCGATGAATGATTGCCAATCCACCGCCGTGTTTCTGTAACTGATCAATGTGTTTGATTGAAAAGCAAGGAGGGATCGCCAGGGGTATATCAGTGGCCAACAAATCCTTGAGCAAGGTTTCTCCTAGAAACATCAGGTCCCAATGGTTCTCATGGAGTAGGTTGAAAATATCTAAGGCATGTCTAGGCAACGAACGACAATTAATGAGACATGCAAAGAAAGATGGGCCTGGGGTGAGAGAGTACGTAGCATTCGAGTAATTAGCTGGGATTAAGTAAGTCTCCCTCTCAGAGGCCAGACTGGTCATTGAATAATCGTTCAGATGGGAACTGCAAACAGTGCAGAGATTCCTCCCTCCCTTAACAAGCAGTGCAGGATCAATAACATGTTTGCAGGACACCATGTTAACATTCAGCAGCTCAGCTCTCGTATATGCTCTAAAACCAGGCTTACAGGCAGCATAGCTAGCGCTGGCCACGATCCGGTTGTGGGCAGGTGCAGACAGGCTTGCCTTAGGCGCGCCTGCTGCGTGCGTCCACTGCACGCCCAGCTCATTGAGCCCTTTTATGCTGAGTGACGGTGCATTTCCCAAAATAAACACTGGAGCGCAACTCCCAAAAAAATGGCGTCAGTCAGTGAGATCGCAAATAAGATGCGGAAGTAGGAGAGGTGCGGTGCAAAATAACAAGTGAAAGTAGAGTTGAAAAAGCCCCGGAACTTGAAATTTAAAAAACAATATTGCATCACAAAGCAAATATTTCTACAACCCCCTAATTAGTACAAATTCAATTCAGCCCCATATTAACGGTTGCATTTAAAAAAAAGACTTCTTCATTTAAAAGCAATCACAGACATGTTGGTCTGCTCACCTCAGCTGGTCACCATCCCTGTGATGGCGTTGATTCCTAATGGGTCTCAAATTGTGACCTACCTCACTATTCATGAGGTAGGTTTATCTGTGACCCACTAGCAATCGCTAAATGAAACTCTATGCGTTTCATACATTAGGAATAGCAATTTCCTAATTGCGATTCAGAGAAAATCGCAATTAGGTAATCGCTATTCCTAATATTGATACATCTGGCCCTTGGTGCTTGCAGGATAAGGTTGTAAATATTTAACTATTATCGTTAGATATGCCAACGTTTCAGGCCACCATCATTACTGGAGCTTTTATGTGATATGTGACAAATATATTATACTTCAGTGGCGGCTGCCTTCAATAAAAAATGGTGAAGCACGAAGGCGCTACTCACCATAAAATCAAGCTGGAGCACGACCGCTGCAGCACTTCTCCTTTCCACAAGCAAGAAAAGGAAGGACTTCCTTCCTGCTTGTGGAACGGAACTCCAATCAATCCTGGAGCTGCTTTCATGCTGTGAAAGCAGCTCCAGGATTGGTTAGAGCAGGCACACCCAGTGCTCATTTTGAGGCTGGGGGCCTGTGCCAGCAATCCCCAGGCTGTTTCACAGCCTTTGAATTGCTAGGTCTACACAGTGCATGTCGGATAGGACGGCTATAGACTGATGGCCAATCTGTCATGCGCACTGTAGACCAGTGCTGTAATCCTGCATTTTCAGGATTCAACCCTGCCCCCACCCTCGCGCTGTATTGAAATGCCATTTTTTTATTTGTGTTAGCCTGCTGCACTTGCAGCAGGCGGGGCGATGCTCCTCTGCTCCTGAGGAGTCACCCCTGGTATACCGACACCTCTGAGGAATGCACTTTAGTGATTACTTAGATATCCCTGACTCTGGCACACAGGGCCAGCTCCTCCGTTATAGCGGAGGAGCATCGCTCCACTGCTGGAACCAGCAGACGCACGTAAAATAAAATGATAATAAAGCAGTTAATAAAACTGCTTTATTATCATTTTATTTTACTCCGGAGCTGCCGCCAAGTCTTGAGGGCTGGGCTTCCGGCAGCAGGAGGAGTGGTGAGCTCAGGCACTACTAGTGCGGATGTAGGTTTGGCCGACCGTTCACGGCCGACCAAACCTACATGCGCACTTATAGCTTGGAGATATCCGCAGGGCTTAGGAGCACAGGCTCCCAGTCCCTGCTGGAGCATGGAACCAGCCCGCTCCGCCCAATACCTACGCTTCTCTCATGCTGGGTAATACCAGCATGAGAGTAGCGTCTGGATTGGCGCAGGGCACTCTGGGAGCCTATGTGAGACTGATTGTGTCAGAGCTGAAGAGGGGGCAGACATCGGGCTTTCAGGTACATTTTTATTTTTTATTTCCGCCCCACCGATTTCGCCAGCTAGCGGCCACCACTGCTGGCAAAGAAAGATTGTCAAAAACATAACAAAAAGGAAGCTCTTGTTAATTACTGAAATAAAGTGAGTTATTGAACATATAAACAAACAAAAACAGAAAGTGTTTAGCAAATAATACTTTGCTTCATCCACACAATTACACGTCCCTGTTGTCATCATAAAAATATATGATGCACTCAGTACCATGCTCAGCATCCTCAAGTACACGCCTGCAACACGGGAGGCGCTAGGGGGCGAGCGACCAAGATGGCCGCACGTTGATGAGGCTCTCGCGGCCCGGACCGCAAATACTTAATTAATATGCGGAACCACTGCTAAATAGCGTGCCCACTATGCCAAAACTAGCGTCAGAATGATACAGGAATCCCCCGGCGACCTGAACAGCACTGGCAGACCGTGGCAAGTCGGGGAAAAGCTGACCGCGAATTCAAGCGTATGCGGTAGGACAAAGCATGGAGCTAGGAGGCAGGCACACCAACGAACCGAGCCCGCAGCTGCGCACGAGGAGCAGGCCGAGTTCACCGCTTGCCCACGGCTCTGCGATCGGCAGGAGATGCCCGCGGGCTACGAGGCCCTGTGCGAACTGACCGGGACTTTGTGTGCCCCCCCTACTGCCAGATAAGGTGAGAGTGAACTCTTCGTGGACCGGGAGGGAACGCCCATATAATTCAAAGCAGTAACGTAACTTGAGGCGGACAGCACCCCCCCCTCCGGCCGGAAGATCGAGACCTGTGGTGGGACTAACGCGCCCCCCCCCGCTCCCGCAGGACAATCGGTGTGCACAATAGAGAGCCCCACCCCAGCACGAAACAGCAGAGTGGCTACCACCCATGGGCCCTAGCCACGAGGGACAGTAGTGTCTTTTGTGGCCAGTTGATGAAATAAGGAGATAGCGGTTGGAACCCCCGGCCCCCGGGGCAAGGCACAGTGCAGTGGGAGGCAGGGGCCGGTGTACCGACTCAGCGCTGGACTGAGGACTGTGGGCCTGCAGCCTGTCGTGCAGCAGGCCTGAAACAAGGGACACAAAGCACTGCCACAACAGAACACCCCCTCCTGCCCCAGGCCTGCGTGCTGAGGATATTGTAGTGCTGGGCCCCCACATATTAGGGCGAGTGTTGTCTGATGGAATGACCCTTCCCCACGGACCATAGTCAGGAGGTGGACTGGTGCCGCCCCCGCCTGCTGGGCCCCCCCCCAGAAACCGAAAGCCGGCATAACGCTCCTGTGGATGCAAAGGCACAGCTAGAAGTCAACTCTGCCGGAATTGAGTTGCACCATGAAGAGACAGAAATAATTTCCAGAGGAGCAAATTGCACAAACAGTGAAGCCCCAATGTCGGCCCAGACAGTCACCCAATAAGCATCGCTGAAAAGAACTAACACCCTGAAGAGTGGGCCAAGGAACTACGGAGCTCTAACATTGGCAGGATGGGGCGAACAGACGGCAAGCAGTTGAAGTTGCCATTCGAGGCCCGAAAAACAGCGCACTCGCAGCACGAGGAGCAGACTGAGGCGGGGGCCCCTCCTGATGATCAAGAAGACGACTGGAAAGCAATACTCCACACCATGAAAAGTAGCTTAACTTCCATCGAATCAAAAACGGATGCCATGTCCACGCGCATGAATACAATCGTCCAGAAAATCGAAAAGCATGGACACAGGATCAAAGAAGCAGACACCAGAATCTCAGATCTGGAAGATAACACAACAAGTCATAACGAACAGATCTCTCAGATGGATCGACTGCTTAGGGTAATTGCTGACAAAAATGAAGACTTAGAGGCGTGCTCGCGGCGAAACAACGTACGCGTGCTGGGACTGCTTGAATTGACAAACACTGGCCGCATGGAGGACTACATAGAACGGCTGCTCTGTGACCTGTTTGGTGCAGAAGCCTTCTCCAAACACTTAGTAATCGAAAGAGCACACAGATCACTGGGAGCGGGACCGCCTACAGGAGCACCACCAAGGCCCATCGTGGTAAGATTCCTCAACTACCGCGATAGGGATACTGTGCTGCGGCTGGCCTGTGAGAAAAAGAAGGTGGAATACGAGAACAATACCCTCAGCTTCTATCCTGATTTCACTCAATCTGTTCAAGAAGCAAGAAGAAAATTCACCGTGGTCAAGCGGAAACTTTAACAGGCCCACTTAGAATACGCCATGCTATTCCCAGCGCGACTGCGAGTCGCTCACAAGAGGAAACAACATTTCTTCCAGAACCCACAGCAAGTTGAGGGCTTCCTGAAAAAGAACCAACGCACAACGCCCAGTGACGCCCCCAGCAGATCCAGGTCCCTATCTCAATCACCATTATCTAAACTTGATTGAACTCACGGATAGACTATAGAGCAAGACGCTATGTACTGCACTATTTCCAAGAACATTCACTTCACCCTAACCACGGGTTGTTGTAACCTTCGGACCAACATGGGGCATTTAAAAATAGCTGAGGCGATCCCGCTGGCGCGGCCTGACAGACGGTAATGGGCATAGAACTTTTGAAAATGAGCAGAGTGCCCCTGCTCTCTCTTTCTTTTCTTCTTTATCCTCATAGTAACATGATTTTTTTAAGTGGTACAGAACCTAACTAAAGGTCTGCATGCCCCTCCCCCCCACTCCCAAGCACTTCCACTAGCTGGAGGTCACTCTCCCTTGTCATCGGGGCATTATGGGATGGAGGGCAGGCGCAAACCCCCTTGCGACACCTCTGCGGGTGATCCCCCTAAACAACCTCTTAGTTATTAGCACAGTTAGGGTGATTGCATATAAGAAGTTATGTTTCAAGCTTTTATTGCTAGATTGGGAATGGGTGGGAAATGCATACCCGACAAGTTTGGGTCGTCGGTGTGGGAGGGAAGAGGAAATCAGTCACAGCAACCAAGTACCCCTCGATAGAGTTTCAGACCAGAGCGTGTTTTTCAAACCGCATAGTGAGATAAAAATGTTACATACATTGTCGCCATCATGGGATGAGTAACGCAAAGACACCGGTTAACATCCATTGTATATCCTGGAATGCAAGGGGGTTAAACAACCTGCGTAAAAGGCGGCACACCTGGATAGACACCAAATTTAGATAGCACTTCTACAGGAGACCCATTTTGACCCAACTATACAACCAAGCTTCGCTGCCCGCTGGGTATCATACCGTTACTTTTCGTCTAATTCCACATACGCACAGGGGGTGGTGATCCTCATTAGAAAAAACACACTATTTGTCCCCGGGGGATCACTAACGGACCAACAAGGACGATACTGCATGGTGTGGGGCCGCCTGGGTCCACATGTAGTTACCATCGCCAACTGTTACGGCCCTAACGTAGATGACCCCCACTTCTTCACCACGCTATGGGGAAAAATACTCTCCATAGGAACAACATATGTTATTTGGGGAGGGGATTTCAACATAGCAGTCTCGCCCGCCATGGACAGATCACACCCGACTGCACAAGATTACACCGCTGCACAGGGTCAACTAGCAGGAATTATTACAGACAATTCCCTTCTTGACGCCTGGAGATATCTTCATCCCACTAAGAAAGAAGGGACACACTACTCAGCCGTACACTCGACGTGGTCGAGAATTGACTACTGGTTAATCACAAGAGGAATGGGACACTGGGTAGAACAGATTGAACACCTAGCGAGGACACTTACCGACCATTCCCCAGTGAAAATGACACTTTCTATGCCAGGGTGCGAGCCACCATATAGCAAGTGGCGATTAAACTCAACTATACTTTTAGACCCAGTCTTTAAAGAAGAAATAGGACAACAGATACAAGACTTTTTTGAGCGCAATATTGACACAGTCCCCAAAATCACCACGGTGTGGGAAGTGTTCAAAGTCACCATACGAGGACTATGTATTACAAAGGGATGGGGTATATTAAGAGATATCCGCACACAACTTAACAAACTAGAGAGGGACATAAAAGAATTAGAACAAAAAGTGAGCAAACCAAATAAGAGGGGAAACACACGAAAGCTACCCTAAGAGACAAACTTACAGAGTACAAAGACACTGCTGACCGAGAGTGTAAATTTAAAAGTAAATACCACAGAGCCAGAGCCTATGGAGAAGGTGACCGTCCAGGGAAGGTAATTGCTGACTACATGAGGCAACCTAGGTTCTCAAACTTTGTCACAGAACTATATGACCCTGAGGGAAACATTCACAGGGACACCACCGATTTAATAAACATATTCACAAAACATTACTCTACCCTATACACCTCACAGAGGACGCAGCCCCTTGACCTTCCACAATACCTCGAAGACACCGCACTGGCCTGGCGGGGGGACTCCCAAAGGGACTTTCTTGCAGTCGACTTGGAAGAGGACGAAATCAGCGCAGCTATCATGCAAATGAGCTCAGGGCGAGCCCCAGGATCAGTTGGGCTACCGGTAGAATTTTACAAGACATACGTTACACAATTAGCCCCCATGCTTAAGAAGGTGTTTGAGGTAGCGTATGAAGACGGGATACTCCCATTGACAATGAGAGAAGCTATGATCACCTCTCTGATTAAGCCAGGTAAACCGGCTGAGCATTGTGAATCATACAGACCACTCACGTTGATAAACTGCGATACCAAAATCCTCGCTAAGGCCCTATCAAATAGACTAAATCTACTGATGGACAGACTGGTTCTGCCCGATCAGGCCAGGTTCATCCCAGGTAGAGCGATATCGCATAACCTTAGAACTCTGTTTGCGGTTCTGCAGGATATAGACCCAGACATCGCTGCGGTGGCAGTATTTCTTGACGCCACCAAAGCATTCGACTCTGTGGAGTGGGACTTCCTCAGCGGAATACTGTGACACATGGGAATGCCCCCCGGTTTCCTAAGGTGGATAGAGGTCCTATATCGGAAACCCCAGGCCACAGTCCTCCTTAATGGATCTCGTTCACCCCCATTTGAAATCACAAGAGGTACAAGGCAACGATGCCCGCTATCCCCCACATTATTTGCACTAGTAATTGAACCATTAGCGGCAAAACTAAGACAACATCACAAAGAATTAGCATACCCCACCAGACACATCCTAATATTATTATATGCAGATGACATCACTCTTTATGTAAAAGACCCACAGGAAAACCTGAATCTCCTGCTGCGAGAAATTACCAAGTTCGGGGAGTACTCGGGCATACACATAAATTGGAAAAAATCAAGTATATTCCCTCTCACAGACAAAATCACACCCTACACCCTCGATTATCCCCTAGAATGGAACGAGACGGATGTTAAATACCTTGGGATTAATGTGACAAAGGATAGGAGTGTACTGATGCGTATCAACTATGACAAAGCCCTAGACACTGTATAACAGACTCTGTATCTCGTTGGATTGAGATGCCGCTTTCCATGGCCGGATGGATATCATTAATAAAAATGGTTATACTTCCTGTTAGAAATGGGATCTCTGGTTGGCTAAGGCTTGCGCTAAAGCCAGGCAGAGACCACCACTCTAGTCAGGGCAAGGGAGTTACACGCCAAAGATAACCCCTGCTCACCCCCTTGGTAGCTTGGCACGAGCGGTCAGGCCTATCCCGGAGGCAATGTGTAAAGCGTTTGCGCACACGCACACAGCAACAACATACTAGGCACACCACAAAAGGAACTCCACACAAGGTTATATCAAAAATAGCCTTTGTATTCTCATAACACATTAGAATAGTAATCACATAATATACATTGCGCCACCTGGCACTAGGTAATATCTACCAGGGATTATGTACACCTGACAGGGCCAACTGGACCACTGTCAGAACCACCACAAAGTGAACTTAGTAAATGTAGGACATATCATAAACGTAGAACACAGCCAGTAATCACTGGCAAACACTGTACTCAGCATCATCCTGTAACATAAACCATATTATGCACAGTATCACATTTAGGCGTGAAATACATTCTCCGCCAACATCACCAGCATAAACACATTATGCAATCATCTCATAAGTCTAAACGCATTAGACAATACCCTCACCAGAATAACTACATTATGCAGTAACACATAAACAGAACTCTTAGATTAGGGAATAACCTCCTAAACATAAATCACATTAGAGAATAATCTCACTAGCATAAACCACAGTATGCAAATAACCTCATACATAAACCACAGTTAGAGGCATAAAACAGGGTGCGTAAATCACAATACATGAATCACATTTCCTAGCACCACATAAATCACATTAGGGCCTGGCGCCCTACAAACCTATCAGTCCCCCTGGCCAACTGGCCTTGTCAATGGGGCTCAAATGCCCTATGTCCAAAATGTCAGGGCTGCTGCCAAGGCAGCGGAATCCAAAGTGCGCCATTGTGCTGGGGCAGAGGAGTGTATCTCACTCCTATCAAAAATGCCTCCCAAAGAACTGTGGCCTAAACGTTGCAGCTGACGCTAATTGCCGTGCAGCTGTGAAATCACATGTGGGCATGGGCACTCACTGTGCCCTCGGAACAAATATGTCAATCGCTTCTGACACCTTCTGGGCCCCCACTGGGGCCTGCAGAACAAAATGCCCATAACGTTGCAGCTTCCCTCTAGCAAGCGGGGCAGCTGTAGAAAATGGCCAACACTGGGAAAAGCACGGGCCCCTCTGGGCCCTCAACCAATTATTATGCCCCTCGTTGGAACAGCCCGCAACGGCGGGTCCGCTCATGGAAAATAGGCACTGGGCCTTCACTGGCACCAACAAACTGTGCCAAGAAATGCCCCCAAGCCCCACTCCGGGACTTTGTAAAGAAAATGGCCCCCACTTGTAGGTGCGGCCCGCTTCCTGGCGGGACCGCTCAGGGACCGAGAACTCGCGCTGTGCCTCGCTCAACACCAACTAGGGAGAAGCCCTACTCACCGGGCTCTCTCCTCTCTCGGCATGCGGCCTGCGGGCTACGCGGGGAAGGCTCTCCACCCGCTGGACTCTCTCGGTCTCCTCGCTTCACCCGGACCACCTCCTGGGGAGCCCGCGAGGCTATGGACCACCGACTCCACTGTTGCGGTACGCGGGGCGAAGGCAGGGCTCTCCCTGCTTTTCTCTTGACACCGCAGGCCTTTTCTCACTTCACCCGGGCCCACTCCTGGGACCCGGGACTTCATGGGCACATGCAGGGCTCCCACCGGCACACGGGAGCCCTGCTCGAGCAGACGCCGCCTTCTTCCCGGCTCTTCCGCCCGCAAGGCCCCGCCCACAACCAGGCAGGCCGCGGCGGTGATTTCTTTTCTCCTTCTCTTGACGGCAATGAGGGGTAGGCTCCCTCTTAATTTAAAATATAAAGCGGGTGGGCTCCCGCTAATTAATGAAAGCAAAATGCGGGGTGGGCACCCGCTCGGTGCGCAAACATGCGGGGGTGGGCACCCGCTTCAGCCAGCATCACGGGGGAATCCCTACGATGGGGATTCCCATTAAAAGGGCGGCAGCAGCGCTGCGAAGCCCACGCTCTTCCCTTCTGGGGAAATAAAAATGAAGCGCTCACAAGGCGCTAGATGCAAAAAAAGCTCCTCCAGGTCCAGGGGCACAGCTGGGCCCAGGGAGGCCAGCACACAGGGCCCTCCAGCAGGGAGGTAAGCCCCCATGGCGGTTCCTCCTGGGCCCCAGCAGCAGCAAGCCCCCAGCACAGCACAAGAACATTTTCATGGGGTCACAGCCCCTATATTTATACCACTTCCCTCCTTTGTCTGCAGCGCAGGGCTTGGGGAAACCAGATGCAACTGGTTCAGGGGGATTTGGAGCACTTTGTTTTGCAAGCTCCTCTTCCCCTTTGTCAGGTGGGGGCTAGGTGATCAGACACACCACAGGGGGCGGAGCCAGCATTGTACAGGGCAGGCACACTCCTATTCAGAGTCAGGGGATTACTCCTCCCACTACTCCCAGCACAGATGTCCTATTCAGCCCAGCGCTGACTCACCCTGCCCCTCCTGGAGCCACACACACCTCCCAGCCCCTGTTACTCACAAGCCAGACATGCAATTCACATCAGGCAAGCAGACACATAGCACACAGAAATGCCAACTTCTAAAAGTGGCATTTCTCCCATAGTCATAATAAATCTGCGCACACCATTGCGCAGCATTTATTCTCACAATTTCATACATACCAAACTCAACCACTCTGCTCCTCCCATACCATGAATTACCACTGACACACACTGATCAGGGAATCCCCAATGCATTCCTATGGGAGGGTAGGCCAATCTCACCAATGTACACAGAGAGCGCACGCACTTTCCACTGGACCACAGTGCGAAAGTGCCCAGAGGCCTAAAACCACCAACACCAAGTCACAGAAAAGGCAAAAAGTTTAGGGGCAAACTTGCCAAAAGGGCCAAGTCCAACAGAACCCCCTTCCAGCCAAAACGCAGGGTAGACCAATCACTCCCTTGATGGGCTTCCCTGCTTTGGGCGCTAGAACACGGACGCGGGCCCGCAACAGAAGGGACACCCTCCGGTTCTACGCCACTCTGAACCCACGTGGTTCCCTCTGTAAAAAAAAAAAACCTCTCAGGCCCAACTAGGCTACCCCACTGGTACTTCCTAGTTGTCCACGGCCAGGACCAGGCCCTAGGCCATCCAGATGTCACTGGTCCTTGCAAATCCACAGAGTGGGGGGCAGTAACCCCTGGCACATAATAGCCATTCTCCACTCTTCCTCTCAGTGTAGTTCCAAACTGCCACTGATCCTCCAACCTAGGGTCCGCACCCTCAGGTTGACCAGAGGTCACGGGCGAAGCGTCTCCTCACCCTACCGCTCTTCTGAGGTTCCGCACTCTCCCAGGAGAAGCACCCCCAGAACACAACTCTCCCACCAGTTCAGGACCTCTCTCCATAAACTGGTCTACCACCTGGGATCCAAATTCACCGGCTGCACCGGGGTCAGAGGCGAGGACTCCTTTCCTCTGCACCCCCTTCCAGAGCCCTATACCCTCCCAACTGGAGTGGTACCCCTAGAAGGCAAACCGGTCAGGACACTGATTACAGTTGCCCTTCCGTCCAGGACAGGAAACACCTGAACCTGGCTCCCCAACCCAGGGACGGTACCCTTTGGTCGGATGCCCGGCGAACCAGGACTTCATGGGGAGCACGCATGCCCCCCCCTGAGGGTGACACATAACTAATGTGTCGTGTGACAGTCTGCCTGGCGCAGAGCTCATGACCTCCTGTACCTCTGACAGTGCATGAAGATGCCCCAGGACAGAAGTGGCGTCACCCTGGTAAATCATTGGTGACTCAGCCCTTCTGGCTGGCCCCTGACCTACTGGTTCTTCCACTGAGGACTCTTTCCCCCTCTCACCCCTCAATCTGGACTTCTGCACCCTCCACTTAGGAGTGGCACTGCCAGACACTAGAACTGATGGAGGCCTGATTACAGACACTCCCAGCTCACCTAACACGGGGAGATCCCCCTCGAAGAACGGTCCAACAGGACAGACTAGGCTCCCTACCTGGTGTTCCCTCTAAGAACCATCCAGTACTGGAGACTGAGGTGCGGGCACTTCGGGACACAGCCCAATCTCACTCCTTCTCCTGCGAGACAGGATATGAGTCCCTACAACCTTCTCACTATAAGGTTACCTAGCTGGGCTACTCTGAACCACTTCCACCACTCTGGGTTGGAAGACACCTGCACCATTCTTCTAGTATCACTCCCCAATGCAAGCTCCCTTGAATCAAAGAACTCACACACTCCAACAGGTGTTGGCGCGACTCCGGAAAACAATTACGGGGCATGTTCTCTCTGACAAAACAGATTGAACAGCCCTTTAACACCATTTACCGTGCTAACCAATCACCCAAAACGTCCAGTGCACCAGAACACTCATCCACATACTCCTCCCTCTCCCCCCCCCCCCCAAGACTGGTGAGACAGCATCTTACTGCCCCTGAATCTCAACCTGTCCCCCTCTTAACTGGGAACCAGGTACAATACTCTGGGAACGGGGAATGGGACTTCCTGCACTGGACTTCATATTGCTGCCACCACTGGATCCCACCCTTACTGGGGATTCCAGAAACTAAAACTGCACTTGGGGGATAATCTACCCTCCCGAGCTAGTTACTCCATGCCAATTAAGTTACCACTTTAGGCCAACTCTAGAAATAGCAGACAGCACAGGGGCAGTTACCTCCTCCAGCTTGCGCTGCAGGGCCACCCCAGAAATAGCAGTCTGCACAAGGGCAATACAAAACTCCTCCAGATTCTCTGGTTTCTGTCCTTGGCAGGACCCCCAACTCATAGTGCAACAAGAAAACACTTTTCAAAGAAATGATACTTAAAACAAAATTAGAAACAATAATCCCCAAACATGTGACTATCTAAATACGGAGTTTGTAGTGCAACCAGTTGTCGCTGTGGTACTGCGCAAACGCAAGTCCTATCCCACCGCTGCCACCAATGTTAGAAATGGGAGCTCTGGTTGGCTAAGGCTTGCGCCAAAGCCAGGCAGAGACCACCACTCTAGTCAGGGCAAGGGAGTTACACGCCAAAGATAACCCCTGCTCACCCCCTTGGTAGCTTGGCACGAGCGGTCAGGCCTATCCCGGAGGCAATGTGTAAAGCGTTTGCGCAACACGCACACAGCAACAACATACTAGGCACACCACAAAAGGAACTCCACACAAGGTTATATCAAAAATAGCCTTTGTATTCTCATAACACATTAGAATAGTAATTACATAATATACACTGCGCCACCTGGCACTAGGTAATATCTACAAGGGATTATGTACACCTGACAGGGCCAACTGGACCACTGTCAGAACCATCACAAAGTGAACTTAGTAAATGTAGGACATATCATAAACGTAGAACACAGCCAGTAATCACTGGCAAACACTGTACTCGGCATCATCCTGTAACATAAACCATATTATGCACAGTATCACATTTAGGCGTGAAATACATTCTCCGCCAACCTCACCAGCATAAACACATTATGCAATCATCTCATAAGTCTAAACGCATTAGACAATACCCTCACCAGCATAACTACATTATGCAGTAACACAAACAGAACTCTTAGATTAGGGAATAACCTCCTAAACATAAATCACATTAGAGAATAATCTCACTAGCATAAACCACAGTATGCAAATAACCTCATACATAAACCACAGTTAGAGGCATAAAACAGGGTGCGTAAATCACAATACATGAATCACATTTCCTAGCACCACATAAATCACATTAGGGCCTGGCGGCCTACAAACCTATCAGTCCCCCTGGCCAACTGGCCTTCTCAATGGGGCTCAAATGCCCTATGTCCAAAATGTCAGGGCTGCTGCCAAGGCAGCGGAATCCAAAGTGCGCCATTGCGCTGGGGCAGAGGAGTGTATCTCACTCCTATCTCACTCAAAAATGCCCCCCAAAGAACTGCTGACGCTAATTGCCGTGCAGCTGTGAAATCACATGTGGGCATGGGCACTCACTGTGCCCTCGGAACAAATATGTCAATCGCTTCTGGCACCATTGTGCCTTCTGGGCCCCCACTGGGGCCTGCAGAACAAAATGCCCATAACGTTGCAGCTTCCCTCTAGCACGTGGGGCAGCTGTAGAAAATGGCCAACACTGGGAAAAGCACGGGCCCCTCTGGGCCCTCAACCAATAATTATGCCCCTCGTTGGAGCGGCCCGCAACGGCGGGTCCGCTCATGGAAAATAGGCACTGGGCCTTCACTGGCACCAACAAACTGTGCCAAGAAATGCCCCCAAGCCCCACTCCGGGACTTTGTAAAGAAAATGGCCCCCACTTGTAGGAGCGGCCCGCTTCCTGGCGGGACCGCTCAGGGACCGAGAACGCGCGCTGTGCCTCGCTCGGCACCAACTAGGGAGAAGCCCTACTCACCGGGCTCTCTCCTCTCTCAGCATGCGGCCTACGCGGGGAAGGCTCTCCACCCGCTGGACTCTCCCGGTCTCCTCGCTTCACCCGCGCCCCCTCCTGGGACCCGGGGCTTTGATGGGGAGCCCGCGAGGCTCCGGACCACCGGCTCCACTGTTGTGGTACGCGGGGCGAAGGCAGGCTCTCCCTGCTTTTCTCTTGACACCGCGGGCCTTTTCTCACTTCACCCGGGACCCGGGACTTCATGGGCACATGCAGGGCTCCCACCGGCACACGGGAGCCCTGCTCGAGCAGACGCCGCCTTCTTCTCGGCTCTTCCGCTTCCGTCCGCAAGGCCCTGCCCACAACCAGGCAGGCCGCGGCGGTGATTTCTTTTCTCCTTCTCTTGGCGGCAATGAGGGGTAGGCTCCCTCTTAATTTAAAATATAAAGCGGGGTAGGCTCCCGCTAATTAATGAAAGCAAAATGCGGGGTGGGCACCCGCTCGGTGCGCAAACATGCGGGGTGGGCACCCGCTTCAGCCAGCATCACGGGGGAATCCCTACGATGGGGATTCCCATTAAAAGGGCGGCAGCAGAGCTGCGAAGCCCACGCTGGGGAAATAAAAATAAAGCGCTCACAAGGCGGTAGATGCAGAAAAAGCTCCTCCAGGTCCAGGGGCAAAGCTGGGCCCAGGGAGGCCAGCACACAGGGCCTTCCAGCAGGGAGGTAAGCCCCCATGGCGGTTCCTCCTGGGCCCCAGCAGCAGCAAGCCCCCAGCACAGCACAAGAACATTTTCATGGGGTCACCGCCCCTATATTTTTACCACTTCCCTCCTTTGTCTGCAGCGCAGGGCTTGGGGGAACAAGATGCAACTGGTTCAGGGGGGATTTGGAGCACTTTGTTTTGCAAGCTCCTCTTCCCCTTTGTCAGGTGGGGGCTAGGTGATCAGACACACCACAGGGGGGCGGAGCCAGCATTGTACAGGGCAGGCACACTCCTATTCAGAGTCAGGGGATTACTCCTCCCACTACTCCCAGCACAGATGTCCTATTCAGCCCATGCGCTGACTCACCCTGCCCCTCCTGGAGCCACACACACCTCCCAGCCCCTGTCACTCACAAGCCAGACATGCAATTCACATCAGGCAGGCAGACACATAGCACACAGAAATGCCAACTTCTAAAAGTGGCATTTCTCCCATAGTCATAATAAATCTGCGCACACCATTGCGCAGCATTTATTCTCACAATTTCATACATACCAAACTCGACCACTCTGCTCCTCCCATACCATGAATTACTACTGACACACACTGATCAGGGAATCCCCAATGCATTCCTATGGGAGGGTAGGCCAATCTCACCAATGTACACAGAGAGCGCACGCACTTTCCACTGGACCACAGTGCGAAAGTGCCTAGAGGCCTAAAACCACCAACACCAGGTCACAGAAAAGGCAAAAAGTTTAGGGGCGAACTTGCCAAAAGGGCCAAGTCCAACAGAACCCCCTTCCAGCCAAAACGCAGGGTAGACCAATCACTCCCTTGATGGGCTTCCCTGCTTTGGGCGCTAGAACACGGACGCGGGCCCGCAACAGAAGGGACACCCTCCGGTTCTACGCCACTCTGAACCCACGTGGTTCCCTCTGTAAAAAAAAAAACTCTCAGGCCCAACTAGGCTACCCCACTGGTACTTCCTAGTTGTCCACGGCCAGGACCAGGCCCTAGGCCATCCAGATGTCACTGGTCCTTGCAAATCCACAGAGTGGGGGGCAGTAACCCCTGGCACATAATAGCCATTCTCCACTCTTCCTCTCAGTGTAGTTCCAAACTGCCACTGATCCTCCAACCTAGGGTCCGCACCCTCAGGTTGACCAGAGGTCACGGGCGAAGCGTCTCCTCACCCTACCGCTCTTCTGAGGTTCCGCACTCTCCCAGGAGAAACACCCCCAGAACACAACTCTCCCACCAGTTCAGGACCTCTCTCCATAAACTGGTCTACCACCTGGGATACAAATTCACCGGCTGCACCGGGGTCAGAGGCGAGGACTCCTTTCCTCTGCACCCCCTTCCAGAGCCCTATACCCTCCCAACTGGAGTGGTACCCCTAGAAGGCAAACCGGTCAGGACACTGATTACAGTTGCCCTTCCGTCCAGGACAGGAAACACCTGAACCTGGCTCCCCAACCCAGGGACGATACCCTTTGGTCGGATGCCCGGCGAACCAGGACTTCATGGGGAGCACGCATGCCCCCCCCTGAGGGTGACACATAACTAATGTGTCGTGTGACAGTCTGCCTGGCGCAGAGCTCATGACCTCCTGTACCTCTGACAGTGCATGAAGATGCCCCAGGACAGAAGTGGCGTCACCCTGGTAAATCATTGGTGACTCAGCCCTTCTGGCTGGCCCCTGACCCACTGGTTCTTCCACCGAGGACTCTTTCCCCCTCTCACCCCTCAATCTGGACTTCTGCACCCTCCACTTAGGAGTGGCACTGCCAGACACTAGAACTGATGGAGGCCTGATTACAGACACTCCCAGCTCACCTAACACGGGGAGATCCCCCTCGAAGAACGGTCCAACAGGACAGACTAGGCTCCCTACCTGGTGTTCCCTCTAAGAACCATCCAGTACTGGAGACTGAGGTGCGGGCACTTCGGGACACAGCCCAATCTCACTCCTTCTCCTGCGAGACAGGATATGAGTCCCTACAACCTTCTCACTATAAGGTTACCTAGCTGGGCTACTCTGAACCACTTCCACCACTCTGGGTTGGAAGACACCTGCACCATTCTTCTAGTATCACTCCCCAATGCAAGCTCCCTAGAATCAAAGAACTCACACACTCCAACAGGTGTTGGCGCGACTCCGGAAAACAATTACGGGGCATGTTCTCTCTGACAAAACAGATTGAACAGCCCTTTAACACCATTTACCGTGCTAACCAATCACCCAAAACGTCCAGTGCACCAGAACACTCATCCACATACTCCTCCCTCCCCCCCCCCCCCCCCCCCAAGACTGGTGAGACAGCATCTTACTGCCCCTGAATCTCAACCTGTCCCCCTCTTAACTGGGAACCAGGTACAATACTCTGGGAACGGGGAATGGGACTTCCTGCACTGGACTTCATATTGCTGCCACCACTGGATCCCACCCTTACTGGGGATTCCAGAAACTAAAACTGCACTTGGGGGATAATCTACCCTCCCGAGCTAGTTACTCCATGCCAATTAAGTTACCACTTTAGGCCAACCCTAGAAATAGCAGACAGCACAGGGGCAGTTACCTCCTCCAGCTTGCGCTGCAGGGCCACCCCAGAAATAGCAGTCTGCACAAGGGCAATACAAAACTCCTCCAGATTCTCTGGTTTCTGTCCTTGGCAGGACCCCCAACTCATAGTGCAACAAGAAAACACATTTCAAAGAAATGATACTTAAAACAAAATTAGAAACAATAATCCCCAAACATGTGACTATCTAAATACGGAGTTTGTAGTGCAACCAGTTGTCGCTGTGGTACTGCGCAAACGCAAGTCCTATCCCACCGCTGCCACCAATGTTAGAAATGGGAGCTCTGGTTGGCTAAGGCTTGCGCCAAAGCCAGGCAGAGACCACCACTCTAGTCAGGGCAAGGGAGTTACACGCCAAAGATAACCCCTGCTCACCCCCTTGGTAGCTTGGCACGAGCGGTCAGGCCTATCCCGGAGGCAATGTGTAAAGCGTTTGCGCAACACGCACACAGCAACAACATACTAGGCACACCACAAAAGGAACTCCACACAAGGTTATATCAAAAATAGCCTTTGTATTCTCATAACACATTAGAATAGTAATTACATAATATACACTGCGCCACCTGGCACTAGGTAATATCTACAAGGGATTATGTACACCTGACAGGGCCAACTGGACCACTGTCAGAACCATCACAAAGTGAACTTAGTAAATGTAGGACATATCATAAACGTAGAACACAGCCAGTAATCACTGGCAAACACTGTACTCGGCATCATCCTGTAACATAAACCATATTATGCACAGTATCACATTTAGGCGTGAAATACATTCTCCGCCAACCTCGCCAGCATAAACACATTATGCAATCATCTCATAAGTCTAAACGCATTAGACAATACCCTCACCAGCATAACTACATTATGCAGTAACACAAACAGAACTCTTAGATTAGGGAATAACCTCCTAAACATAAATCACATTAGAGAATAATCTCACTAGCATAAACCACAGTATGCAAATAACCTCATACATAAACCACAGTTAGAGGCATAAAACAGGGTGCGTAAATCACAATACATGAATCATATTTCCTAGCACCACATAAATCACATTAGGGCCTGGCGGCCTACAAACCTATCAGTCCCCCTGGCCAACTGGCCTTCTCAATGGGGCTCAAATGCCCTATGTCCAAAATGTCAGGGCTGCTGCCAAGGCAGCGGAATCCAAAGTGCGCCATTGCGCTGGGGCAGAGGAGTGTATCTCACTCCTATCTCACTCAAAAATGCCCCCCAAAGAACTGTGGCCTAAACGTTGCAGCTGACGCTAATTGCCGTGCAGCTGTGAAATCACATGTGGGCATGGGCACTCACTGTGCCCTCGGAACAAATATGTCAATCGCTTCTGGCACCATTGTGCCTTCTGGGCCCCCACTGGGGCCTGCAGAACAAAATGCCCATAACGTTGCAGCTTCCCTCTAGCACGTGGGGCAGCTGTAGAAAATGGCCAACACTGGGAAAAGCACGGGCCCCTCTGGGCCCTCAACCAATAATTATGCCCCTCGTTGGAGCGGCCCGCAACGGCGGGTCCGCTCATGGAAAATAGGCACTGGGCCTTCACTGGCACCAACAAACTGTGCCAAGAAATGCCCCCAAGCCCCACTCCGGGACTTTGTAAAGAAAATGGCCCCCACTTGTAGGAGCGGCCCGCTTCCTGGCGGGACCGCTCAGGGACCGAGAACGCGCGCTGTGCCTCGCTCGGCACCAACTAGGGAGAAGCCCTACTCACCGGGCTCTCTCCTCTCTCAGCATGCGGCCTACGCGGGGAAGGCTCTCCACCCGCTGGACTCTCCCGGTCTCCTCGCTTCACCCGGGCCCCCTCCTGGGACCCGGGGCTTTGATGGGGAGCCCGCGAGGCTCCGGACCACCGGCTCCACTGTTGTGGTACGCGGGGCGAAGGCAGGCTCTCCCTGCTTTTCTCTTGACACCGCGGGCCTTTTCTCACTTCACCCGGGACCCGGGACTTCATGGGCACATGCAGGGCTCCCACCGGCACACGGGAGCCCTGCTCGAGCAGACGCCGCCTTCTTCTCGGCTCTTCCGCTTCCGTCCGCAAGGCCCTGCCCACAACCAGGCAGGCCGCGGCGGTGATTTCTTTTCTCCTTCTCTTGGCGGCAATGAGGGGTAGGCTCCCTCTTAATTTAAAATATAAAGCGGGGTAGGCTCCCGCTAATTAATGAAAGCAAAATGCGGGGTGGGCACCCGCTCGGTGCGCAAACATGCGGGGTGGGCACCCGCTTCAGCCAGCATCACGGGGGAATCCCTACGATGGGGATTCCCATTAAAAGGGCGGCAGCAGAGCTGCGAAGCCCACGCTGGGGAAATAAAAATAAAGCGCTCACAAGGCGGTAGATGCAGAAAAAGCTCCTCCAGGTCCAGGGGCAAAGCTGGGCCCAGGGAGGCCAGCACACAGGGCCTTCCAGCAGGGAGGTAAGCCCCCATGGCGGTTCCTCCTGGGCCCCAGCAGCAGCAAGCCCCCAGCACAGCACAAGAACATTTTCATGGGGTCACAGCCCCTATATTTTTACCACTTCCCTCCTTTGTCTGCAGCGCAGGGCTTGGGGGAACAAGATGCAACTGGTTCAGGGGGGATTTGGAGCACTTTGTTTTGCAAGCTCCTCTTCCCCTTTGTCAGGTGGGGGCTAGGTGATCAGACACACCACAGGGGGCGGAGCCAGCATTGTACAGGGCAGGCACACTCCTATTCAGAGTCAGGGGATTACTCCTCCCACTACTCCCAGCACAGATGTCCTATTCAGCCCATGCGCTGACTCACCCTGCCCCTCCTGGAGCCACACACACCTCCCAGCCCCTGTCACTCACAAGCCAGACATGCAATTCACATCAGGCAGGCAGACACACAGCACACAGAAATGCCAACTTCTAAAAGTGGCATTTCTCCCATAGTCATAATAAATCTGCGCACACCATTGCGCAGCATTTATTCTCACAATTTCATACATACCAAACTCGACCACTCTGCTCCTCCCATACCATGAATTACTACTGACACACACTGATCAGGGAATCCCCAATGCATTCCTATGGGAGGGTAGGCCAATCTCACCAATGTACACAGAGAGCGCACGCACTTTCCACTGGACCACAGTGCGAAAGTGCCCAGAGGCCTAAAACCACCAACACCAGGTCACAGAAAAGGCAAAATGTTTAGGGGTGAACTTGCCAAAAGGGCCAAGTCCAACACTTCCCAAAATGCTTTACCTATTCACAAACATCCCATACAACCCAGGCAGGGTTTTATTTAAGGCCCTGCGAACGCAAATGATCCGGCTAGCATGGGGAGGCAAACAACCCCGACTCAAGTGGGAAGTACTTATACTCCCATACTCTCAAGGAGGATTTGAGATACCAGACCTCGAACTGTATTATCACTGTGCGCAGGCACATTATGTGAAGTATTGGTTCCACCCACCCCCTTTTATGCCACACTTAGCAGTAGAGATGGGATATATGGCCCCAATCCCTCTGTCAGGATTCATTTCCACTAAGCCAAAAAACCGAGAAGCAGTCCCGTCAACTGTAGCATGCACCAGTATCGCATGGATGAAAATAGCGAATAGACTAGAAGTGCCTATGATATACTCCCCTCGCCTACCAATTCAGTACCACCCCAACCTACAGGTTACCTATGAGAGGACATGTAGGCAGGTCCTAGACAATGCTCAGAGGAAAACATGGGGAGATCTCTATGAAAACGGGGATTTCTTAACAAAGGAACAATTCTTTTGAGACAAAATTCCCACAACGATGGAACTATTCATGTTTGTTAGACTCATACAAAGTGTCCGTGCCATCACACCGGATTTTCCACAGGAACCCCAGACTTTAACACCATTGCATGATATACTCCAAACATAACCACCTCGGCAGGTGACGTCGCGCATATACCACAACACACAAAGTGCTATCAAAGCACCTCAGTTATCATCCCGAAAAGCTTGGGAGGAAGAGCTAGGCACATTAATACTAGACAAGCAGTGGGACTCTTGTTGTAAACAAATAGGATATATCTCTGCAAATAGTAGGCTAAAATTGATACATTACAAATGTTTACATTGATTATATTATACACCTGCTAGGCTATATAAGCTCCACTTAAGAGATGATGACAGGTGCGCACGATGTAGACAGGAAGGGGCAGGATTCCTACACCTAGCTTGGGAATGCCCAACCGTCAACGAATATTGGCAACAGGTGTTCGGGGCTTTCTAACAAATGGTGGCTTCTCCCCTTCAGGCTACCCTGATTACAGCTATACTGGGATACTCAGATGGGGTTGAAACTATACATAAGAAGTTTCTAGCATTGGGGCTATTGATTGCAAAACGTAAAATCACTTGCAGATGGGGCAGAGGTAGAGCTCCTAAATTCAAAGAATGGCTTTTGGACAGGACAACATGGCAGGAACAAGCTCTTATCTATGCAGAATTGCTTCCACCCACGTCAAGACCTAAAGATATATGGGATCCCCTCAAAACCTACCTTCTCTCTACTCCAGATACTACATCAAACACTCAAGAGAGGGGGTAGGCAGATGGGCAACAAGTGATACAGCAAAATGTGCAGACAGATCAAAATTCTACGGGGTCATAGTAGGGATTGAATCCCGATTAGAATTAGCAGTAGCATATAGAGTGGATGTGCCACGCTGCTGGATCACGACATAGGCAGTATCATAATGATATAAGGTAATTGTAACCTAAGTATAAAGTGTAGACCTGTACATAGACAACCAGGATACGATTAACAAGCAATGGTTTTTTTCCTTCTTTTTATCCTTTTTCCCCCGATGATGAAAAATGTAACACACCTACGCCAACATGCACTGAATGTAACATATAATGCTAAGACTGTGAAGTATAGTTCTCTTCATTTTGTTTTATTACTTAATGCGGATGTTAAGTATAAGCTGTAATGATAATATCAAAATGCTTAATACATAAAATAAAATAAGAAATAAAAAAGTATACGCCTGCAACACAAGTAATTTTCATTGGGATTTTCCATGCAAGTCTTTATTTACTTTCTTCCTGGTTTTACCAAAATAAATTTGTCATATGATGCGCTAAAATTATTCAGCAAGATGCTTACCGAAAGCTTAGGGCTGAGTTGGGGACAGGGCAATTTCACATTCGCTCTAAGCGCATACACTTACATACAAAACCTGTATAATTGGTACCCAGGGGCTTTTCTGTGCTAAATAGGGTTTGTGTTTATGCAGAATTTTATTTACCCCCCTACTCCCAGAAGGTTGATTCTAGCTTTACCCCAGTTGCCGTCTGGCAGGATTCACAATGTATAAGGTAAAAAAACGACACAATTTCAGATAATCACTCACTAGTGGCCGCATTTTTCTGGCTTGCTATTCAGTACTCATTATGGAAATCGCATTTTAAAATATGCTGCTCTCAGGGTCTTTTTTCTGTGTTGGCTCTGAACGGTAGGACGCAGCTGGCTTCGCCAAGAAAGTATCAAGCTGTAACAAATTGGCCGAGCCAAGATAATATATAATCCATGTGTCTGAAATCTGAAGGGAGGGTCTGAGAAACTCTGGAAGCCGGAGCGTGATGCAGAAATAGTGCCGCGCAGGAACACACCTGGGGCCGAGCTGGCTTCACGTTGCAAGTCGTAAACCTGCGCTGGACCACAAGTGCACGCCGCCTGCAAAATGCAGCCGAAAGCCTTTAAAAGAGCCGTGCTGACAGACGGCTCACTTTTAGAAATGTGGAGCCCAACAACGGCGAGCATCAGCAGTCACTCGAAGACAACGAGCAGTTGTCAGTGAGCCGCACAGCAGCGCTAAAACGTCTCTCACCGCCAAGAGAAGTAGGGCTCCATTGTCTGTAGGAAACCAACCGGGGCGCTGCACATATGGAGCTCAACATTTTGGGCTCATTAAAACATGAGGGTAGGACTCATGCCAGCAGTAATTGGACGTTACCACTGACTTTCATATATTGTGTTGCAGTTCTATTTTTATAGCGCTTTCTACCCGCGATTAAGTGCTTTATGGAAGGTAGCATACTACTCTTAAATTGAATTAGAGCTTGATGGGAAAATGGACTCTAAAATTCCTTTTTGAAACTCAATATCCTCTAGTCTGTGCTTAATTTTTTTTATTGCAGGAAGTCAAAGTTTAGGAGCCTGTCCCCAACGCTGCTGAATGCTGGGTTTGCTGACTACCAAGGCTGCTCAGTCTTCATTCCACCCCATGGCTCTTCATTCCCGCCCCGTGCCTCTTCATTCCCGCCCCGTGCCTCTTCATTCCCGCCCCGTGCCTCTTCATTCCCGCCCCGTGCCTCTTCATTCCCGCCCCGTGCCTCTTCATTCCCACCCCGTGCCTCTTCATTCCCACCCCGTGCCTCTTCATTCCCACCCCGTGCCTCTTCATTCCCACCCCGTGCCTCTTCATTCCCACCCCGTGCCTCTTCATTCCCACCCCGTGCCTCTTCATTCCACCCCGTGCCTCTTCATTCCCACCCCGTGCCTCTTCATTCCATTCCACCCCGTGCCTCTTCATTCCATTCCACCCCGTGCCTCTTCATTCCATTCCACCCCATGCCTCTTCATTCCATTCCACCCCATGCCTCTTCATTCCATTCCACCCCATGCCTCTTCATTCCATTCCACCCCATGGCTCTTCATTCCATTCCACCCCATGGCTCTTCATTCCATTCCACCCCATGGCTCTTCATTCCACCCCATGCCTCTTCATTCCACCCCATGCCTCTTCATTCCACCCCATGCCTCTTCATTCCACCCCATGCCTCTTCATTCCACCCCATGCCTCTTCATTCCACCCCATGGCTCTTCATTCCACCCCGTGCCTCTTCATTCCACCCCGTGCCTCTTCATTCCACCCCGTGCCTCTTCATTCCACCCCGTGCCTCTTCATTCCACCCCGTGCCTCTTCATTCCACCCCGTGCCTCTTCATTCCACCCCGTGCCTCTTCATTCCACCCCGTGCCTCTTCATTCCACCCCGTGCCTCTTCATTCCACCCCGTGCCTCTTCATTCCACCCCGTGCCTCTTCATTCCACCCCGTGCCTCTTCATTCCACCCCGTGCCTCTTCATTCCACCCCATGGCTCTTCATTCCACCCCATGGCTCTTCATTCCACCACATGCCTCTTCATTCCACCACATGCCTCTTCATTCCACCACATGCCTCTTCATTCCACCACATGCCTCTTCATTCCACCACATGCCTCTTCATTCCACCACATGCCTCTTCATTCCACCACATGCCTCTTCATTCCACCACGTGCCTCTTTCTTCCATCACCATGCCCTTCCACTCACCTTATGCCATTCCGGATGGTTCTTTTTCATTCCTCTGTTCTCCATTTATCACTACTTTACCATCTTCACCCTTCTTTCTTTGTTCTCTGTGTTACTCAGGGTCAAAGACTGAGGATGTTAAATGAGTGCGAGTGGTCCTCGCAGGCAGCCACCAGCACCAACTGAGGACTGACTCAGGCATTCTAGTAGGTTAGATTAGATTGAAAACTTGTGTTGTGCACCAGTGTGTGACCTGCAGCTTCACTCCTGTGTGCAGGAGTGAAATTGACTCTGCCAGGTAACATCTTTGAGGGTTTCCAGTTCTGTCACTGTCATGTTCAGGAGCCAGTCCATCTTAGTAGAGAATAAACCCCTTCCAAATGAAGCCAACTTAAATTAAGAAAAAAAATTGAAAACAATAAAGGGAATAATGAGAACACGTTTATTAAGAGTTCAATTTAATGCTTCCCAAGTTACCACACCTTAGCAGAATGAACAGACAGCATCACCTTGTAAACAGTGCACAGCAGTCCTACATGTGGACACAGCCGCCTACTTCCGTCATCATTCCGTACTTATCGTTCACTGGGGAGATGTCATTCCAAATAAAGGTTGTGCATTTAATTAAGTATCTAACAGACAACCTGGACATACCTACATCTGGCAATTCAAGTAACACATCTGCCTTTTGATAGCAGCCAGGACCTGTGCGAGTATTTCTGCCTCCTTGAATGAAGTGGCATTTTGACTCCTGACACAAAGCACTAAGGCCATATTTACTGTGTGTATGAGACATCTAGGGGCATCCTGCTCGTGCCATCCTAGACGGGCGCCTAGGATTGCCACGGCCAAAGATTTGCCTAACTTCTTGCCAGGATCCATAAAACCAAGTGCAGTCTTCCACTGTGCCAACAACAGTCAATACGCAAAGCCCATCCAGCTACAGGCATTCAGCTGAATCAACAAACAGATGGACCCGCTGACCACACAGGGGATGTATTCCACCGGCCAGGAACCCAGTACCCATCTGCAGGTTACATCTGCCTCTGCCATTATCCAAGATGCTTGCAATTGAATGCCATCGACTCATGAACTGCACGCTCGTGTGAAATGAGAATGGGCACCACATGGCACATGTAAAATACCCAATGTAGAGATCAGGAAATACACAGATGTAATTACATCAGACACTTACCCTGAATCCCAAACAAACTACCAACCATGACCACAGGGCCAGACCAACTCAAGAGAGAGGCCGCAGATATGACAGTTTCTACATTTCTGCTGAAGCTTTTGGTTCTGCACAAATTAATCACATATGACATTCAGTTCTATGCGTACAGAGCAAAAACATTTTTGCACGTGTTGATTTATTCATAAATATTATAGTGGAGTTTCCAACCGCTGTACTCGCAATCAAAGAAGAAATACAAGAGGAAACTGCATAGCAACAGCATAGAAACCAGAATAACACGCATTGTGGCGTGGTGCTGATTATCAATGGAGCTGGATAATTGTAACACATGCTACACTTTGAAACTACAGAAATGTGGAAGTAAGTGTGACCTACTTTTACTACTGTATGACTTGGAAAGAGACACATGGAAGTCTTGGATAAAAGGCTGGTGGTTTCAGGTGCAGCTCGCTTTAGTTTAGTGAACATGGGCCTATCCTCCTAACACCCTGGTCATCACAAATCCACGGAAAGCCTAGAAAGGTGCTCTCACCCGGGTGCTGCCCAACTACTAATGGACACGCCTGGGTATATCAGGGTAAAGTAAACTGATTCAGAGGGCATCAGAAAAAAGCACCGCCCGCCCACAACAGACTGAATTTGCTGTAAATGGTGGCGCATGTGGTACTGTATTGTAGCATTTGTATAGCGCTTCATACCCCTGACAAGACTGCACACTACTCTGAATTTCATTGGTTCAATGCAACACACTGCCACCTTGTGTAGTAGTTAGCATGCTTCCCGCCTACTTGACTCAATCAGTTTGACATGGTTCAATCTACAAGCAAACATACTAATTGATTCACACACTAAACATGCTTACTTTGGAACTCTGTGGATAAATTACTTTGATTCACCAGAGAAGCTGTGAATTACTGTTATTTTAATCTGAAAATGTGTGGATTCACATTGTAGGAATGTTTTGTGGTCCATGTTATCAAATGCTGATTTATCAATAGGCGCACCTAAACCTGCCAATGTGTTCAACAAAGGTGTTGTACTGCAAATGGCATTTTGACATCTAAGTTGCATACACACCAGCTCTTGGGGACAAATTCAACTCAGCATAGCCCCTTGTCAGCATGGTACCAACTTTACGGTCTACAGAATCTTTAGGTGTCATGTCCTATGTCACCACAGACATCTTCCAAGTCAAATTCAGAAGCATGGAATCCACAGGCCTAGTGTTCGCCCAACTCTTCACTATTAACAGGACACATCTTGTCCATATATGTTGGCATTGTCGGTTTTTCTATGTACCACACGTTTCATAGGTCTGTGGAGGGGAGGTCCAGAAGAAGAAGGCGAATCATATTTGTCAAACATGTCCCCCTCCATAGAAGGATTCTGCTGGAAGGGTAAACCTACATTATCACAGCCATACAATAACACCTGCTGTATGAGTTCTTTGCCCATAAAACATTTCTGTGTGCCTATTCCTCCCCCACCTGGGCAATTCAGAGGATGAATGAGGCAAAGACCTTTTCTCCAGCGAGACTTAGTCATGTCTGTGCGTTGAGAACTGGCTGCAGAATCTGTGTGGGACAGGCAACAGCTTTGCCCCACCCTGCTCCACTCAGTTGCTTTACTGTGACACTTGTGTGAAGCCATCACAAACAGGACACAAGTCCAACCAGCAACATCAGGTTCAGTTACCTAATTTAAACACAGGACCTGGACAAGGATGCCTGATCCTTTTGTTATTGATCTGAGGACTGCCTGAGCCCACCTCGCAGTGGGCCTACTCATGTAAGTGCAAAATTCGAAGAGACTTGTAACAAAAAACACACAGTGAGGAGTCTGTGGCTAGATAGATTATTCACCAGAAACAGCATTACCAAAGGCAAGTGACCTGATCTTCTGATGGATACTTCTACCCACAAACTTCTCATCATTAGAATGGATAGAGCAGTACCCCCCCAAAGGTAGAGGGTCTGTGGAGTGGGCTCAGACCAAACAGTCCTGCAGGACTGAAAGGGTGAAATGCCCTTCCCGTCAGACTAGGTCTATCAAGGCAGTAGTGCTTGGTGAACTTGTGTATCGAAGCCCATGTTGCAGCTCGGCAGATGTCAAGGACATGCACTCCACATGCCAACGCAGAGGTAGCAGCCTTGGTCAAGATGGAATGGGCCCTCAGTCCTTCCAGCAGCTGTTTTTTTGCCAATGCATCTTAATGCTTAGGACTATCCACCTTTGACCGATTTCTTTGCAGCATCACCTTTCCTTTCTTTTCCCCACAAAACCCCACACAAAGCTGATCAGACACACAATGATCTTTGGTGAAATCAATGTAAAAGTTTAAATCTCTTTTGGGGGTCCAGCCGAAGGAAAGGTGAGGCGGGGCAAAGAACGTTGGAAGGATGATGGATTGCCTAACGTGGAGAGGAGTCACGCCTTTTAGCAAGAAGGCCACCTTGTTCCTCAATACCAGTTTGTCCCGAAAAAAGGTCGTGTAGAGCTGTTGCAATGAGAGAGCCTGGAGCTCTCTCACATGGCGAGATGAAGTGATTGAGACAAGGAAGACAGATTTTAGGGCAGAGGACACAAAGAGCAGCTGTGCATCGTCTCAAAGGGAGTACACATGAGAAATGTCAGGACCAAATTAAGGTCACACTCTGGCATTATGAACTGAGGGAACATGTGAGTCAAACCTTTAAGAAAACAAATCAGAGCAGGTTGATTAAACAAGAACGGTTGGTCTGGTAATCACAAAAAGGCAGAAAGAGCAGCTAAACTATAATAATGCAAGACAAAGACAAAACCATTAACAAACTCCACATCAGGCCACAAATTTGTCCAAGCACCTGATGTAAATAGATTTCGTGGAAGGATGCCGGCACATTCAGAACATCAGGAAGCAAATCCAAGGCAGTCAACTGCCATGGCTCAACCCCCATGCATGGAGGTAGAGATTGTGCATATTAGGGTGGGGAACCCTGCCCTGCTGCTGCAGCAAGAAGATCCTCCCAAAATGGCAGCCTGATCAAAGGGCAGATGCATATGCCTAGAAGTTCCACTTATCACACACTCCTGGCCCAAACCGGGGCCACTAGGATGACTTGGGATCAGTCGTTCATGATTTTCTTCAAAACTTGGGGCAGGAGTGGTAGAGGCAGGAAAGCATATAAGGCTTCCGTGTTCCACTTCAGCCAAAATGCATCTCCTAAGGAGAGATTTCGCACAAGTTTGGACACTGCAGATCCTCAACAGTGGCTGAGAGATCCAGCCAGGGTTCCCTCCATTGCCAGGAGACGCCCTCTGCCACTCTGGGGTGCAGCAGCCATTCGTGATCTGCCAGGTACTGCCAGCTGAGCTCATCCACCCGGGCATGGAAGTCTCTTCTAAATCAAGGAGAGGTACTGTTAGACCTGGCACCATTGGCGTGGGTCTCCCTTCCATTTTTCGCTGTTGTCTCCTCTGTTTTTGCTGGTGTTAGATGCTCTGGGCGCTGTGCCACTGCCCTTCAGTGCCACAGCGCGAATGCTCCCTGTGTAAATATGACATGTGAATTGGTATATCCATGATTGGCTTATTTGGTTTACCTGTTAGTCCCAAGTAGCGTGGCCTGTGTGTGCCCAGGGCTGGTAAACCAAATGCTGCTGGTGGGCCTGCAGCGCTGGTTTGCGCCACCCACAGAAGCAGCTTGTAAAGTGTGTCTCAGACCTGCCACTGCAGAGTCTGTGTGCAGTCCAGAACTGCCATCTTGGCTGTGAAGTGCACCCACTTCCCAGCCCCTGAACCTTCCCTTGGCATCATGTAAGTCACCCATATGGTAGGGTGCATTGTATGTGTAAGGTAGGACATGCCTTGGTGTGTGTAGCATGTCCTGGTAGTGAATTACACCCAATTTCGTTTTTCACTACTGTAAGGCTACCTGTTCCCCATAGGCCAGAATGGGCAGTTTGACTATTACATTCTATAGTCCTAACTGGCCCCAGGAACATGGTAGAAAAACGAATTTAGTATGCCTGAGCTCAGAATAATAAAATACATCTTTTAGTGAAGTTTATTTTTATATTCTGTGTTTGAAAATACCACTTTTAGAAAGTAGGTATTTTCTTGCCTAAGCCTTCCAGTGTGCTCTGCTGTTATGTGTATTGGCTGTCTGGTTTTGGAGGGACAGGGCAGGCGGAGTCAGACCTGGGTTGAATAGAGAGATCTGCATTTAGAGTATGGGGAGGGGTGGCTCCTTGACCTGAATAGGGCTGTGCCTGGCAAGGTGAATGCTGGCTCCACCTTCTACTGTGCGTCTGATGGCAGACCCCCTCTTCCTGAAAGGAAGGATGCAGCCTGGTAAACAAAGTGCTCCAGGACTGAACAGAACTGGTTCTGGCTAGGCTCAGTGACTTGTAGCTTTGAGAACAAAGACTTTTGGGGTATAAATATCTGTGCTGAAACCCCTACAATTGGTATTGCTCCTGGATGTCAAGACGAACCTCTGTCCGTGTAACTGAAGGAATCTGCAGGAGGTGACTATCCTTGTGCTTGTGTGCTGTTTCTTGGATTGGCCTGCAGTGGTTACCATTGGACTTGGAAGAAGAGGGAAAAGGACTTTTGAGAGAACTTTTATTAATCTTGCTAAAGCAATCACCCAAGGGCTAGGAGAGAGCTAGCCTCCTGTTGAAGTCTCAGGCACATCAGACTTCACCACCAGCCTCCTGATTCCTCCCAGCGAGGATTTCTATCTGCAGGTGAGGCTCCTGTGAGTTCCAGGGCCTCTAGTTCTACTACAGAGAAGAGAGTGCTGAAATCGTCGCTAACGCACGTTTGCGAGCCGTCGCAGCCAAGAGCGCCCGAAAAATCATCGCGCTGCTGCTGTTGAGTGCTCGCAACCAAAGATCGAGTCATCGCACCGAGATCATCGCTTCACGACATCGCAGCGCGGACGTCGAGCGTTCGCCATTTTCATCGCATCGCATCAGGATCGTCGCTCCCTCGCGGAGCGCCATTTCTTCGCATCGCAACCCGATCGCACACGCAACAAGATCGTCGCCTCGCCTCCTCCCTTGCGGCAGGGAGTCATCGCATCAACGGTCTAGCGTGCAGAAGTTTGTCGCATCGTCTCTACACGCATCAGCAGATCGGCGCATCATCCTCCCTCGTGGCAAGGATTTAACGCATCGCCAGCCTCGCGTGCAGAAATTCATCGCTACAGCTTCTTTGCGACAATTTGTTGATTTTACTACGAAATCCAGGTACTTTGTAGGTAAAAGGGTTGCAGAGACCACTGCTTTGAATTGAACTCCTCTTTGCACACTTGAACTATTTTTGCAGCATTTCAAGAGTAATCCTATTTTACAGTATTGTGGCTTTTTATCGTTATTGGTCTTGTGTTAAGTCTATATATAAAGATACTTATTTTTGATAACTACTTGTGTGGTGTCCCTTTGTAGTGTTCCTCACTGTGTTACTGTGTATGGTCATAAATGCTTCACACACTGCCTCTGAGATAAGCCTAACTGCTCGTGCTACGTTACCACAGGGTTGAGCAGGGGTTATCAAAGGGTGGAACCCTCTCACTCTGACTTAGGAAGAAGGGTCCCTACTTGGACAGTGGCCAGCCATTGCCAACTAGAGACCCCCATTTCTAACATTGGTGGGCAGCGGTGAGGATCTGGACTTGCATTTATGATCGCATACAGTAATTATAGTGTACACTACTAGTGAGTGCAGACCATAACGCAACCACATCCGTTTTGAGGTTTTTTGATTCTATTTTTGATTAATATTGCCAGTTATTGCCACAATGGGCAAGCCCAGATCCAATGCCTCGGAGGATCTCTCCTGGGAAGAAGAGAAATTAGAAACCTACAATGCCAAGCAGCTCAAATATTTTTGCAAACAATTCACAGTCCCTATCACAGGTCTCACTAGAAGGGAGGAGTATTACAAGGCGCTGAAGGCCTGGCTAGAAGTCAGGGATCCCCCTAAGAATATGGGAGAGCTTGTGGAGGGGGAAGAGAATGCAGGAGAGCAGCAGGGCGAAGTAGTAGACTTAGTAGGAGATAAAGCAATTTCCAGCCCGGGCACTAGTGTGTCCGCTAAGGGTCTGTCCTCAGAAGAGATGGAGGACAGGGAGAGAGATAGGCGGCATAATATGGAGATGGCTAAGCTTAAAATGGATGGTCACAGGGACCTAGAGAACAAGAAGTTAGAATTTGAGATTATGAAAATGAAACTTGAGCATGAGAGAATATTGAGGGAGTTGGAGATTAAAGCAAAGAGTGTAGAGATCTCCCTCTGGTGGCAGCATACCTGTAGTGCATACTGAGCATAGAGTGTATATACCCAAGGAGGTTATTAAGGATTTCCACAAAAGTGAAGATATTGGGCAATGGTTTGCCGCTTATGAATTAGCCATGGTGTCCCACCGGGTCCCTGAGAAGGATTGGGGAGCGGGGTTGTGGGGACGCTTTGTGAGTGAGGGGAGGGATACCTTGTTGGACCTGCCCCCAGAAAGTAGGATGGTTTATGCCCACATGAAGGAAGCGTTGATGACCCGCTATGGTTTGACCCCTGAGATGTATAGGCAGAGGTTTAGGACCTGCAAGAAGCTAGAGGGTACCACGTGGGTTGAATATGTGTCTTTTTTTGCAGAGCAATGGAACGCTGGGTAAAAGGTAGCAAAGTAGAAACTTTTGAGCAACTTTATGATTTGATTGCATGGGAGCATTTATCTAGTAACTGTTTTCCTGAGCTACGCCAGCACCTGATTGATTGCAAGCTGACTAACCCTAGGAAGCTTGCTGAGGAGGCGGACCGCTGGGTGAGCACCCGGGTTCGCAAGGGTCCAGTGGGAGACTTCGCCAAAAGTGGGCAGGGTCCCCAGCAGAGAAGTGGGGGGGACAGGGGTAAACCAAGGGAGTTCCAAAGAGGGCCCCAAAGTAATTCCCAAGGGAATCAAGCAGTGGTGTCCCAGCCTCCCCAAGAAAAGAAGCCAGTGCCCCCGACAGGTAGGCCTGTTCAGAGGGGGCCCCTTACTTGTTATAAGTGTGGTCAAATGGGCCACAGATACTATGATCCCCAGTGTCCTCAGAGGGATACTAGTGCACCACCCCGTGCACCACCCCGTGCACCACCCCGCCAGCTTGCAAGTGTAGCCCTGGGGGGGGGGGGGAGATGGGTGCCCAAGAGGGGTGGGATCCCGTAGAATTGACCCTTGTCTCATTAGGAGACTTTGAGATGGTCCCTAAGCCTGCACTGCCTGATAACACTAAAAAGTACAGTCAGTGGGTGACCATCAATGGCCATAGAGTGGAGGCTCTAAGAGACACAGGAGCCAGTGTAACTGCTGTCCGCTCCCGGTTGGTGTCCAAAGAGCAGGTTGTCCCCCATGCATTCTACCCAGTAGTGTCCGCAGACAACTCAGAGAGCCAATGTGAGGTGGCTCAGGTTCCCTTTGAGTGGGGGGGGGTCTCAGGAACTCTTCAGGTGGCTGTGAGGCCCGCCATGCCTGTAGACTGTCTGTTGGGCAATGATTTAGAGAACTCCCCGTGGGCTACGGTGGAGAGGAAATCTCACTTGGAGATGTTGGGTCTGCCTGAGTGGGCGTGTGCCACCACTCGGTCCATGGCAGCCAAGGAGGGTGTTGAGAAGGACCTGGAGCCTGAGAGTATGGCCCAGATCCCTGCCTTAGAGAGAAGGGGCAGAGGGCGTGGGGAGCCGGCCCCCTTGGTTCCCACGGCCCAGGAGGGAGCAGACCCTGAGGGGGATGCCCTGGAGCCTACCGGGGAGCAGATCGCCGAACGGGGGGACCTGCCTGAGCTGACCCATTGGCAGCAGGAAGGGGGACCCACCAGAGAGGAATTTTGTGAGCAGCAGAGAGTTTGCCCCTCTCTTGAGGGTATGCGGCGACAGGCTGCAGCCCAGGCAGAAGGTGACATGTCTGGTGCACATCTGATTTATTGGGAGAACAGTCTCCTGTATAGCGAGCCTAAGGCTGCTGAGCCGGGGTCAGCCCATGTGCTGGTGGTACCCGAGTGCTTCAGAGCCTTCCTACTGGGGTTGGCTCATGACATTCCATTGGCAGGACATCTGGGGCAGACCAAGACCTTTGAAAGGCTGGCCACCCACTTTTATTGGCCCCAGATGCGCAAGAGTTCAGACACTCATTGCAGGACATGTGAGACTTGCCAGGCAAGTGGGAAGAGTGGGGGAAGATCAAGGCCCCACTCCAGCCCTTTCCAGTTGTGAGTACCCCATTCGAGCGAGTGGGCATTGACATTGTGGGGCCTCTGGACCCCAAGACAGCCATGGGCAACAGGTTCATCCTGGTCTTGGTGGACCATGCCACCCGGTACCCTGAAGCCATCCCGCTCAGGACAGTGACGGCCCCCGTGGTGGGACGTGCACTGATGGGGATTTTCTCCCGTGTGGGATTCCCCAGAGAGGTGGTGTCTGACAGGGGGACCAACTTCATCTCCCAGTACATGAAGTCTCTGTGGAAGGAGTGTGGGGTAACTTATAAGTTCACCACTCCTTACCACCCCCAAGGTAATGGTCTGGTTGAAAGGTTCAAACGGACCTTGAAGGGCATGATCATGGGCCTAGAAGAGCCCCTGAGGCGTAAGTGGGACGTCCACTTGCCATGCCTGTTGTTTGCCTACCGTGAGGTGCCACAGAAGTCCTTAGGGTTCAGTCCCTTTGAACTCCTCTATGGCCATCCGGTTAGAGGACCTCTGAGTCTGGTCAAGGAAGGCTGGGAGCAATCTCCCAGGAAACATCCCCAAGATGTATTTAGCTACATGTTGGCCTTCAGGAACCAGACTCGGCGTTTCAGAAAGATTGCTGAGGCAAATCTGGAAGCCAGCCAGGAGGAAATGAAACGTTGGCACGACCAGAATGCCACTCTGGTCGAATTTCAACCTGGTCAGAAGGTTTGGGTACTGGCCCCAGTGGAGCCTTGTGCGCTCCAAGATAAGTGGACCGGTCCATTTGAGGTGGTGGAGCGCAAAAGTCCAGTTACCTACTTGGTGGACTTTCAGTCTCCCAGGAACCCCTTGCGGGTCCTGCATGTGAACCGCCTGAAGCCCCACTTTGAGAGGTCTGAAGTGGGCATGCTTCTTGCCACAGATGATGGGATGGAGGAGGAGAGTGAGCCTCTTCCCGACCTCCTGTGTGCAGGAGAGAAGGATGGGTCAGTGGAGGGTGTGATCCTCTCCACCACACTGACCCCTGAGCAGCAGAGAGATTGTCACCAACTGTTGGGGCAATTTTCTGATTTGTTCTCCCTGGTGCCTGGTGTCACTGATTGGTGCGTCCATGAGGTGGATACCGGGGACAGTCCTCCTGTCAAGCACAAGGCTTACAGAGTGACTGACAGGGTCAGGGCTTGCATTAAGGAGGAGGTCTCCAAAATGTTTGCCCTAGGGGTGATTGAGTCCTCTAGCAGCCCATGGTCCAGCCCCATGGTCTTGGTACCAAAAGCTGCGACGCCTGGTGCCACTCCTGAACTTAGGTTCTGTGTGGACTACCGAGGTCTCAATTCGGTCACGAAGACCGACGCGCACCCCATTCCCAGAGCTGATGAGCTCATAGATCGGTTAGGGGCTGCCCGGTACCTCAGCACGTTTGATCTGACGTCTGGGTACTGGCAGATCGCCTTAACTGATGGGGCAAAGGAGAGGTCAGCATTCTCCACACCAGATGGGCACTACCAGTTCCGTGTGATGCCCTTTGGGATGAAGAATGCCCCTGCCACCTTTCAGAGGTTGGTCAACCAGGTGTTGGTTGGGCTGGAGGATTTCAGTGCTGCCTACCTGGATGACATTGCAGTGTTCAGTTCCTCCTGGGAGGACCACTTGCGCCACCTCTGGGAAGTGTTGATGGTGCTGCGCAGAGCAGGCCTCACAATCAAGGCCAGTAAGTGCCAGATTGGGCAGGGTTCTGTGGTGTACTTGGGACACCAGGTGGGGAGTGGCCAGGTGGCACCCCTGCAGCCCAAGATTGAAACCATCCTGGCTTGGGAGCCCCCAAGGACCCAGACCCAGGTGAGGGCCTTCTTAGGACTCACGGGTTACTACAGGAGGTTTGTCAAGGGGTATGGCAACATTGTTGCACCCTTGACTGAGCTGACTTCCAAGAAGCGGCCAAAGATTGTGAACTGGACTGACACCTGTCAGAAAGCCTTTGATGCCCTCAAAACTGCCATGTGTACAGCACCCGTACTCCAGGCGCCCAATTTTGCTAAGGAATTTGTTGTCCAGACAGACGCTTCAGAGCATGGGGTGGGGGCCGTTCTGTCACAGATAAATGAGGAGGGACTAGACCAACCTGTAGCCTTCATCAGTAGGAGGTTACTTCCACGGGAACAGAGGTGGAGTGCAATTGAGCGTGAGGCATTTGCTGTGGCCTGGGCACTGAAGAAGCTGAGACCATACCTGTTTGGGACTCACTTCCGGGTTCAGACAGACCACAGGCCCCTCAGATGGTTGATGCAGATGAGGGGTGAGAATCCCAAGTTGTTGAGGTGGTCCATTTCCCTACAGGGTATGGACTTCACGGTGGAACACCGCCCTGGTACAGAACACGCCAATGCTGATGGTCTGTCCAGATTTTTCCACCTTAGTGATGAGAACTTCCAAGGGGATGGGTAGTTCTCCCCACATTTCAGCTGGAGGGGACACGTGTTAGACCTGGCACCATTGGCGTGGGTCTCCCTTCCATTTTTCGCTGTTGTCTCCTCTGTTTTTGCTGGTGTTAGATGCTCTGGGCGCTGTGCCACTGCCCTTCAGTGCCACAGCGCGAATGCTCCCTGTGTAAATATGGCATGTGAATTGGTATATCCATGATTGGCTTATTTGGTTTACCTGTTAGTCCCAAGTAGCGTGGCCTGTGTGTGCCCAGGGCTGGTAAACCAAATGCTGCTGGTGGGCCTGCAGCGCTGGTTTGCGCCACCCACAGAAACAGCTTGTAAAGTGTGTCTCAGACCTGCCATTGCAGAGTCTGTGTGCAGTCCAGAACTGCCATCTTGGCTGTGAAGTGCACCCACTTCCCAGCCCCTGAACCTTCCCTTGGCATCATGTAAGTCACCCCTATGGTAGGGTGCATTGTATGTGTAAGGTAGGACATGCCTTGGTGTGTGTAGCATGTCCTGGTAGTGAATTACACCCAATTTCGTTTTTCACTACTGTAAGGCTACCTGTTCCCCATAGGCCAGAATGGGCAGTTTGACTATTACATTCTATAGTCCTAACTGGCCCCACGAACATGGTAGAAAAACGAATTTAGTATGCCTGAGCTCAGAATAATAAAATACATCTTTTAGTGAAGTTTATTTTTATATTCTGTGTTTGAAAATACCACTTTTAGAAAGTAGGTATTTTCTTGCCTAAGCCTTCCAGTGTGCTCTGCTGTTATGTGTATTGGCTGTCTGGTTTTGGAGGGACAGGGCAGGCTGAGTCAGACCTGGGTTGAATAGAGAGATCTGCATTTAGAGTATGGGGAGGGGTGGCTCCTTGACCTGAATAGGGCTGTGCCTGGCAAGGTGAATGCTGGCTCCACCTCCTACTGTGCGTCTGATGGCAGACCCCTCTTCCTGAAAGGAAGGATGCAGCCTGGTAAACAAAGTGCTCCAGGACTGAACAGAACTGGTTCTGGCTAGGCTCAGTGACTTGTAGCTTTGAGAACAAAGACTTTTGGGGTATAAATATCTGTGCTGAAACCCCTACAATTGGTATTGCTCCTGGATGTCAAGACGAACCTCTGTCCGTGTAACTGAAGGAATCTGCAGGAGGTGACTATCCTTGTGCTTGTGTGCTGTTTCTTGGATTGGCCTGCAGTGGTTACCATTGGACTTGGAGGAAGAGGGAAAAGGACTTTTGAGAGAACTTTTATTAATCTTGCTAAAGCAATCACCCAAGGGCTAGGAGAGAGCTAGCCTCCTGTTGAAGTCTCAGGCACATCAGACTTCACCACCAGCCTCCTGATTCCTCCCAGCGAGGATTTCTATCTGCAGGTGAGGCTCCTGTGAGTTCCAGGGCCTCTAGTTCTACTACAGAGAAGAGAGTGCTGAAATCGTCGCTAACGCACGTTTGCGAGCCGCCGCAGCCGAGAGCGCCCGAAAAATCATCGCGCTGCTGCCGCCGAGTGCTCGCAACCAAAGATCGAGTCATCGCACCGAGATCATCGCTTCACGACATCGCAGCGCGGACGTCGAGCGTCCGCCATTTTCATCGCATCGCATCAGGATCGTCGCTCCTCGCGGAGCGCCATTTCTTCGCATCGCAACCCGATCGCACACGCAACAAGATCGTCGCCTCGCCTCCTCCCTTGCGGCAGGGAGTCATCGCATCAACGGTCTAGCGTGCAGAAGTTTGTCGCATCGTCTCTACACGCATCAGCAGATCGGCGCATCATCCTCCCTCGCGGCAAGGATTTAACGCATCGCTAGCCTCGCGTGCAGAAATTCATCGCTACAGCTTCTTTGCGACAATTTGTTGATTTTACTACGAAATCCAGGTACTTTGTAGGTAAAAGGGTTGCAGAGAGCACTGCTTTGAATTGAACTCCTCTTTGCACACTTGAACTATTTTTGCAGCATTTCAAGAGTAATCCTATTTTACAGTATTGTGGCTTTTTATCGTTATTGGTCTTGTGTTAAGTCTATATATAAAGATACTTATTTTTGATAACTACTTGTGTGGTGTCCCTTTGTAGTGTTCCTCACTGTGTTACTGTGTATGGTCATAAATGCTTCACACACTGCCTCTGAGATAAGCCTAACTGCTCGTGCTACGTTACCACAGGGTTGAGCAGGGGTTATCAAAGGGTGGAACCCTCTCACTCTGACTTAGGAAGAAGGGTCCCTACTTGGACAGTGGCCAGCCATTGCCAACTAGAGACCCCCATTTCTAACAGGTACTGACATTCCAACCACCTCCAACAACCAGCTCGATGTGATGTATTATCATCCTGAGAGAAAGTGTTGTATTTTCTCTCCCACAGGGTGGTAAATGAAAGCGGCTTGGAGGATGATGTCACAGGGAAGGTGGACTGGGAAGATCGATGCCCCTGGGGACCTGCGCAGTGCCTGCCTGCTCCCTATTCCTGGCTCTGAAAGGACTGGAGAGACGGATGGCAGTGGGCTGGAGCTGCCTGTACACCAACCCTCTGGAATAAACTCGGAAAGGCGAAACTGATGGGAAACTGTCTGGGAGGGTTCCAGAGGCCCAAAGAATGCACCCTGGCCAGACTTTCCTTAAAATCTTCTGAGGTGGAGTCAGCTTTTTCACCAAATAGAAAAAATCCATTGATAGGAATATGCTTGCACATCTCATGAAAAACCTGTGGATTGCATCCATGCTTGATGACAAAGCATCACACTAGTGTTGACTGCTTACCACAAGCAAATAGTAGTATATAGACTACCAAGAATTACGTTTTGACCGCATCCCGATTACTCTTGAATGGCTTGAGCCAGGGAGGCTCTGAATTGTTCCAGAACCACCAGATATATCTTGCTGGCCATGTCCCAGACGGCATGCTTATAGAGGACTAGTAGGCAAACCACACTGACCGACCTTAAGGCCAGGCTGGTTGAAGAGATAATTTATTTTTCAAATGCCCCAATACTTTTCAAATCCCTGTCAGGGGGCTCATGAGGAATGAAATAGAATTCACCTTGCTGATGGAAGCTTGGACTATCAAACTCTCATAAGTACGATGCTGCCTAAGAAAATCAGGGTTCTCAAGCAGTGGTCTGTGGAACCTGGGAACCTGCATGTTCAAGGGGGGGGGGGCACGAGCAAGGCTTACACCAAGTGCTCTTCAGAGTATCAGTGAGGGCTTCAATCAATGGGAGTAAGGGCTCAGAGGAAGCAGACCCATGCTACAGAACTTCTATAAGGTCCTTTATCTTATATTAGAACATTGGAATGTTGGGAGCTCCATTGAAGACAATGGAGTTGCTCTGGGCTTATAATGGCTGGTATAAGCCCAGCGCTCCAACATTCCAATGTTTGTCTTTTTGTTTCTCCCTTTTTAATTTAGAACATTCTACCCTTAGTGGGTGGAATGTTCTAATAGCCTTATAGCCCTTCTGCCTCAGGCTATACCGGCTGTTAAAGGCCCTCTCCCTCGTTATAGGCCCTCGCCTGCGGCTCGGCCTATAACTCGGGATCAGGGCCTTTAACAGCCGGTATAGCCCTCGGCAGCGGGCTATAAGGCTATATTCAAAAGAAGACAATTGTTGGTCTAGGGCCTCAGCAACACGTCGAATTACCACCACCAAGGAAGCATTCTCTTCTGTTGGTGGCCCAAGTGGGATGTATAAGCTATCATCATCATAATGTGGGGAATCTATCATTCTCATTGTCATCTGTGGGTGGTGGCAAACTCTAGTCAGAATTAGAAGCAAAAAAAGATGGACACTGAGGATGGCTCCAAGGTAGATTGCGGTATATTGTCAGAATAAGGCTGTATGGGAACCGGGTGCACTGAGGTGGAGTCATAGTGTGACCTTGGTTGGGCTCAAGATTGATTTGGCTCAGGGTCAAATATCGGAGTGGAAACCAGATCCAGTTATGGTGACAACACGGTCGGTATCGTTGTTAATAAAAGAAGGAATGGCGCAGGCCTTGGAGCCAGAATGGAAGTCAGAATTGGAGTGGAACTCAACACAGATTCTAGGGGCCCAAGACGGTGCGAGGATGATCTGCTGGCAGTAATTCAACTTAAAGCCCATGCTTATCCTTGGGGCCTGAAGGTGTGCCAGAAGGAGCCGGAAAACAATATGCAGAATGGCCTCCTTAAAGCCCTTAACTTGCTGCATCATCACCAATGAACCAGGGAACTCGGGACACATCATGATCAATTGCGAAATCAGCTCTTCAATCAGGGATCAGGAGTGAGATCGATTGACACCTTGATGCCCTTGTGACTTCTCTTTAGATAGAGAGCAGCAGGATGGGGTTGAGTCCTGCTTCGCCTTTTATATTTCCTCTTCCATTTTGACTTAGACCTACCGGATGACTTCGACCACGAAGAAGATGCTTCAGCAGGGAGGACCTCGAGAGCAGTAGCAGGTCTGCATCCTTGACTTGGAGCGCGAGAAGGACATATGTGGGGTCCTTGACTTCTGTCTATGTTCTGCAACGTACTGCTTTGCAGTCCCAGATTGCCGTTGGGTGCATGAGGAAACACTCTTGGCACGATTTGGAGAAGTACCCTGAGCCCAAACACCAAAAGCACGGCTCATGCAGATCCCTTACCGACATCTGTTTTCGACAGTCACTGCACAGTTTGATCTGTGTAGTTTTGGGTAGAGACATTATTCTCTTGCACACTGCATTTCAATTTTAAAATAGTTGGAAACTGACGAAAGAGGGAGCGGAGCTCTGGATCCACGTTCAAAGGTGTTGAAAGAAATTAACTGTCATCGGTGCACGAGGGTGGCGCTTATATATGGCTCCACTCCATCACTTCTGGGGTGGAACGAAGTCAACACGGAGCCGCATCGTGAGCACTGCTATGAAAACTTTCCAGAACCAGTTTGGCACCTGGGAAATAGTGCAAAGGTGAGGAATCTGCTGTTAGAAGTATCCAAGAGAACTGCTGAGCCACGTTTGCAATCGGATTTGCCTTATAATATTAACCACGTTAGACCCGAGTGTTTTGGGCTTCATTCTAAAAAACAGTTTTACCAGCAGTAATGCAGTCTGCAAAAAGTCTGCTCCCAGCGCGTGTAGTATTTATCTTGCGGACTATTTGAGGACATACCTCCACTTCAGCCACGGGCCGTGACTTCTTTGGGTGCATCTATCTTTACAATCTTGCCATTGTCAGACCCTTGTCCGAAATTGTCTTGCAGACTTTCTTCCACGGTGTCTTTTTGTCTATTTGGGGAGCACCTAGGACAAAGCTCTCAGGTTTTTCATGGATTATTGGCAGAACTCCACCTACTCTTCCGGGGAGTTACAGTACTGGTGTCTGGAATATTTTTACTGACACTCTTAGCGGTACTCAACATACAGAAAAAAGTGACAGAAAATAATGTTTTTCGTAATTAGTGGACGTACCCCATCACCGGCTGAAAACCTTAACAAATCCAAAGCAGACATGAACCCTTCAAACCGGACATTAGCCATTTCATTAATTAAATATTTTTTTTCTGAGAAAGATGGCAAGAAATACTTTGAAACTAAAATAACTTCTTTTAAATGGTGGAAATAAAGCCGTTTATTTGTAGAATTGTTAAAAAAAAAAAAGGAGGCCTCCTCACTATGAACACAGTCAGTGGTATTCATTCTATCTACTTCAGAAAATAAAATGTTTGGGCCAGCACTGCCAAGTTTCAGATCTCTGCCCTGAAGATTATATACATATTTCAGCAGAGAGTTGTTAACTAACTGAGTTACCTTACAGGAAGTCGGATGGTTATCAGATTGCTGCATGTTCTTTAAAAATCTATATTAATAACAAGTTATACCTCGTTAAACGTCCAAGAGGTTACTTTTTGTTAAATTCGAAATTTAAGTTCAAAGGCCCCAAGTGACATACCAGCAATTTAACTCACCCTCACGCCATCTCTTAGCTAAAGTACTTCAAATATCTTTAATATTTAAACCCATATTTCTATGGCAACCCTATATCAGGTTTAGATGGCGTGTTTCCAGTTTTTTTAGGTCTTGAGAAAAGAACTGGGTCCCACAGAGGGAGGTAGGATCGGATGAATTGAAGCTTTCTTCCAATCTGAAAGGTTTTGCCTGTGTTTGTTGTTGGAAGCCGGAGCAGCCAGCTGGGAGGTAGGGATGTTTTCCTTCTCATCTCTGTTTGTGTGTGTTGTTATTTTGACTAGCCTAGAGTCCTGGCTTATGATTTCTGGCCGCAGTGCAAGATAAATATACGAGCTAAAAAAATTATTATTGTGCGGTTTAAAAGAAAATGGATTAGATGCATTGCTTTTTGTGACTCCCAAATTCTGCTCAGATGACTCTTCGGGTGATTTTGCTGGTGTGTAAAGGGGTTCGTTCACTTAAATACTCCTTGGACATGACAAACTGCTGCACGTTTTTCAACACATGAACTAAAGCAGCATGTCATGCACCCCCACAGAAGCTGCCTCCTTCGAATCCTAAAAGTATGACACATATGAATCTAAAAGAATGTAAGTCACTGACTCTGCTTTAACATATCAGTGGCTGGAATGAAAAATGTGAGTAAGCAGACTGCTCTGCACTACATCTACCATGATGCAGTTCGAGCAACTCTTGCCAATCAGTTTGTGACACACCTGAAGAAGGTTTGCAGTTCCCACCGGTCAGGTGGATTTACTGCGAACTAATCTGTCACCTCCAGAGTTTATTTGTGTTTTTTCTTTAGTTCAGATAGGGTTGATAGGCAAGATATTTTGACTGTTGTACATGAGGGCTTGAAGGAATCTGGCTTTATACTTGTATCCAATTCAACTGTGTAAACTGTGTAAAAATGGGCGACAGCAAAGCTTTGCAACTTGCTGCGAAAGTTCAAATACATTTGTGTTTATGGGGTGCTAACTCTTTCCTGAGAAATCCTACTTTCGAAAAATAAGAAGGGTTTGGGACGGTAAGAAAGGAACCAACACGGTTTACACAGGCTCACGCAGGTTTGATAAACTGGGCATGATGCCATGTCTCCTAGTTGGGCAGCTAACTACCTGGCCAGGACACCACAGGGTCACTTGGAGTCAGCCGGCTGCTCCTTCTAGTACTACCGTCAGGGGCCTTGAAGGCTCTGGAGGTACCTGCCAGGGCAGCAGAACCACAATATAGCCATTTAAATATCCTGAAAGTTATCACAATCATGTTATGCTGCTGGAGCGGGTACTGGGAACTAGTTTGTCTCAATTTATTTGTCACAGTGCACGTGGTCAGCATCCCAAATGCCTCTTTCATAATTGGCACTGATTAATCCTTTGTTATTAGCTCTGCTGAGATCAAAGAACAGCATGCTTTAGAAGCAGAGGCTTGGCTGCCACGCCTGGGCGGCTGAGGTATGTGTGCTGTTAGAGCACTGAAGGGGAAACGCACCTCTGGCCTCAGCTACAACGAATAACCATTTTTCATTATTTTAGAAAATCCAGCAACTAACCCAGGAAGAAACAGCAAGGGACACTTCCCGGATCTTGCAGCTCACTGTTGGCACATGAATGGCTTCAATCTGCAATCCCATGTGCCCTGTTGGCACGCTGTAGTGAAACTGCCATGCTGGCAGTACCTCCCCGGGTCAGGTCTCCAGGCAGGAGTAAACAAAATCAGACAGCACACATTGAGGACAGAGTCGGACTGCAGACAAAGACAGCAACATGGAGACCGGAAGCTGCAGGAAGGAGACCGGAAGCTGCTGAAAGGAGGCCAGTGAGAGCACAATCGGGATCCTTAAATGCACGGGGCTTAGGTGGATACGGTTTAAGTTAATAAATACGTTTTACTGGTAAAGAGCACCTAAGTCTTAATTGGAAATTCTAGTAAGTTACGTATAACCACGGAAAGGAAACACTTTTTTCGAAAGCTAGAAGACTTAACCTTGTTAATATGCACTGCATTGGACTGCCCTGTAGCTAGGCACAGAACATTTCGACTATGATTCAGGCAGGTTTTGAATAATTCGCACAGATACCATCATTTAGACAAATTTTCTAGAATACTGATAGCCAGGAAAACATTGCAGATCATTCTATGCTGTTCCACTGTAAAAAATGAAGCATTTTGCCGTGGCGCACTGCACACACCTGGGGTATACCTATTTATTTGGAGTATTATAATTCACAACATTATTACATTTTGTCTCCTTCTGCCCAGTAGTATTTCTTTGGCTTTAAAAGGTGCTAATCTGAACGTTAAGCACAGCAAGAAGATACCATGTAATGAGATTTTTCAAAGAACTCTGCTGTCAGTTCAGACAAAGGGTTCGTAAAAATATGCACTTCTTGCAAATGTTACCGGGCTTTGGAATCATTGATTGGGGGAAATTAGGGCTACTAAATCTGCAAAGGCAATTTCTGAAGGAGAAGGCAATTTAAAGCTTTAGGTGGAATAGTAAAGAAGTAGAACAACTGGTGTCAGAGTACAGGTGGTAGCTCAAAGAACATCCTCACATTCCAGAACACTCACTGATAAGCGGGCTGGGAAGAAGAATCTTGCTGGGTCATATAGCTATACATGGCAGGGAAGCACGGCCGGCTTTAGGGTGGTGCGGCTGCACTGGGCGCAGACCTGGAGGGGGGCACTGACCTCAGGTGGGGGCGCTGTGTTTAGCAAGAACAGTTCCTGTCCAGCTTCCAGGCAGCAATAAAAATGGCATTATAACTCTTGTGGTTAATGTTCCTGCTAGAGAGAGAGATCAGAGCTTTGCCTAGTGTAAGTTTTGACTCAGCATAAGGTAGCGCACAGGGTTAATATACCTGCTGCAAAGAACACGTACTATGCAGATCACAGATCTGCATTTAATGTGGATAGCTGAGTGGAAAAGTAAATCCAGCCTTTACCAGTTCTTTATTATTATTATTTGAGAGACAGGCTATGGAGAGATGAGGGGCACTTTGCCCAGGTGGTAGTGAGGGAACCGAGGAGGAGGTCATATGGGGGAGGCACCAAAAAAGACTGTCATACCAGGCGCCACCAGCCGGCACTGCAGGAAAGGACATGTTTGCTCCTTGCCCTGGATGTGTTTTGCATTAAAATCTGCATTACCTGGTCTCCAATCTACATCCACTGCCTTCATAAAAACAATCTTTTGCAATGCATTAGGTCTGGCATTTATGAGATTTTGAGCTATTGGCATTGTAAATGACAATGCCTTTTATTTGTGTGTTGTTTTTAAAACAGATAAATAAAAGGCATTGTCACCTACAATGCAAATAGCTCAAACTCTCGCTAAATGCGAGTCCTATTGCATTGCAAATACGTGCTATTAAAAATTAAAAAAGAGCGTGTCCTGCAACAGCAGGCAGGACAAAGCTATTTGAGAAAATAGTGCTCGGAGGTGGTAATTAAAGCCTACTGAGCAACGACACATGTAACAAGGGGTGTCGCCATGGGAGGTTACAAAAGGAGACAAGGCGGTACTACTAAGCCTTTTGACCAATGAACAGCCACAGTTTACAGTGGAGAATGACAAGCCAATGAAAAATGTGGGCGGAGAGTGGGCGGGGCTTCAAGTCCCTACCTCAATACAGTGTGCTTCGCAGAGCAGCGCATGCGCTGCCCAGGTTCGACCTAACAAGGAATAGCAAGTGTCAAGGCTAAAGAGATATGTTATTCAGTACTGAATTCAGGGCACAGGAGTAACCCTCTCATACTGGTAGCCCAGCCAGAAGCACAGAAAACAGTGGCTTGAGTTGAGTGACCGACTTTCCATACTTTGGTCTAGCAACTGGGTTGACCATAGTTCATATAACCACCTGTGTGGAGGCATGGGAGACTTCGCAGTGACATATTTCATCCCCAACAACTGTTCTGGTAATACTCTACTATTGATGGAATATTGAAAAACATTCATACACCTCAATGCCCCAACTCATTAATTTTTTTTATTATCCAAAAACTTGTTTCGGGGTTTTAGCAACCACTATATTCTCTCTAATATGAAATGGGAGCTCTTTCTTACAGGCAAATTATTTCTAATCAAATCTAAAGGGCACGAATGCAATGTTCAGCACCTTATCAAATGCAGTCAATAAGAACAGACGAAGTACTCTGTAGACCGCTTAATAGAATGACCCATCCCAAGTGCATTAGGCCATCTTAATGTTGATGTGAAGAAGAAACAAACAGTGTATGCTGTTTTTGGAAAAAAAGTTTTTATTATTGAATCAACAACAGTACAGCGACTAAACACAAAAGCAACCGTACATAACATTACCCCGTAACAACGCATTCATGTATGTATATGTTGTACATAGGAGAAGTTGAAAGCTTGGCATGATTATAAGGAGTACACTTTGGAGGATCCTACTCCTCCCCCCAGATGTCTTCGAACACAGGGATCATCCCAGTCTATATGCATTTATGCGGCAGCATTGGTTCCCGCTTGCATCACTACAAACGGCTTATGAGGGCTCCAAATGTCTTTGGGTCGGGATGTCAGGGGCAGGAGGTCGGCATTCTATTCCAACTATTCACTGCAGTAAACTAGAACAGACAGACATTGTTTGAATTTGGGACTCAGCTTCTTCCCGCTCCATGCCACCTTTCTCTTAGCCAGCAGAAGGACAAGCGCAGGGTATTTCCTATCTGTAGTCTGAATGGTCCTTATCAACCCCAGCAATGCAATGACTGCGTTCACCTGTATCTTGCATTCCACCATGGCAGATAAAGCTGTTAATATCTCTGTCCAATACCGCTAAACCCTTTGGCACTGCCAAGCCAGATGCAGAAACCCAGCATCTGGTCCACCACATCTGGGGCAGTTTGAGTCTTCCCTAAGTTCAAGTGCGATAGGGGTGCAATAGGCCCTTTGTAGGTATTTGTAATGGACAAGAGGAAGCCTACTACTTGAGGAAGTGAGTCCAGCTTGCATAGAACAGAATTTCCATTGTTCATCTGAAAGAGCCTGACCTAGTTCCCCCTCCCATTTCGCCTTTACCTGATGCAACTGAACAAGCATCTCTTCTTGAGCAGCATTGTAAAGTTTAGTGATCATGTGTTTTGGTAGAGGTGGGCTCTAGCATAGTCAATAACATTCGGAATGGGGTTGGCTCTGCCGGACACTCTGGAAGGGCCCCCCTCCACCGCTGCTGCCCAATCTGTAGTATATGAATAGTTCCAACACTGTGCAGGGCTGATTTCCCTTGTAAACATCCAAGGTGAGGAAGTGCCCATCTCTATAAAGGTTCCCCCATGTCACAAGACCTCTGTCACGCAGCGGTGCCATCCTGGAAGGTTCATGAGGGAGTTGGAATAAGGGGTGGTATGTTAGAGGGAGGGTGGTGGAGTAAACATAACCGGGTCCCGCTCTAACGCCCAGCTTATCCCATGCTCTAATCGTGCATTTGCCCGTAGATACATCCTGAGTGCAGTGGGAGGAGAGTTTCCCAATAAGTGAGGACAGCGGTGTGGGGGCCATACTGTCTGTTCAACTGCCAAGTGTGGGAGTCAAGCTATCCTGGCTGATGAGGAGTGAAACCCTGAAACCGGTCCTAGGATGCTTGTTTCCAGTCAAGGGAGGACCTGGCCTGGGAGTTCGGGCTGGACTGTTCCCATTGAGCACAGGGTCAAGACTGATTTGCATATGGCTGGGTTCAAACTGGAATGGCATGGGGAGCAAAAAAACGATGGATTTAGGCCAAGATCTCTGTACTGGGGTGAATGTATGACATTGTTCTGCATTCTGTCCATCAATTGTTCTTTTTGCGTTTGTCACCCCGAGTGGGACGGGTAAGCCCAGACTATGGCACCCAAGTTCAGGCCTCCAAACATGACCACTCTCTCTTCAAGTGCCCCACGTGCTTTGTCCCACCTCACACCCTGCCTCTTCAACTATTTGGGGGGCACAAGCAGACCTGAGAGTGCTGCCAACTACAGACAGCCGTACAAGGGTCACCTATGTGTAGGAGCTTCTCAATGTATGGCTGGCATGAGTAGAGGCACACAGCAGGGCCTAAACGGCAAGGCAGCGGCGGACAATGGTGCACCCGCCAGTACCCACCAGGGGAGGCAGGATTAATGTACGGGGAGGAGGGTGGCCTAACAGCATTGGGGCCCAAGCGGTGGTTACCACACTCCATCTCCAAGTTCAGCAGGTCTCTCGTTACCATACAGCCATGCTGGTTGCCCCCAATAACTCATTGGCCTACTTCTTCCATTCCGCTACCGGAAGCATTCTACAGGCGCCGCTCTCTCACCTGCAGGCTCCAGCCCCCTGCAGTTATTTATGCTCCCAGCACCGCCGCTCTACATCTCTGGCCACTCTCAGCTGCACAGCTGCAGGCCATACAAGCATCGCCATCTTAAGGGCTCATAATCCGCCCCACAAGGGATCCAGCGATGGCATGAGGTGGGGGCCTGGGGGGCTGTCGAACCCTACCCCAAATCATTGTTTACAGGCCAGCTTAGTAGTGGATGCGCCCTCAATGTATACTGTTTCAGCTTAAGCACAAGACATTGCCTCTTAAAATTTGTCCTATACATTTTTGTTTGCTTAGAACACTGTAAATCTATTCTGTGTAGATTTTTCTATAATTCTTTCTTGTTTTAGACAAACATTACATCACATACTTGTATACAGGCGTCTTAGCCAGTTCTGATGGCTCAGTGGACTAGGGCATTCCCTGTAGAAATTGGTATTTGACCCCATGGTGATAAGTCTGCATCTCAAAAGGCAGGCGCATCGCTTCATCCTTCTGAGGCTAATAACATGAGTACCAGTGATTTGGGTAACAAATATTTGTTATTCAAGACCAAGATACCTCATAGGGTGTGGTGCCCTTTACTTTGTTGCGTCTGTAGTCTGTCTGTTGTGCATTATGTTTCATTGCTATGTTTTTGTTATTACAGTGTGAGTTGTTGACATCATGCAGTAGTATACATGTATACATTAATTCTAGTTTAGGCACTTAATCAATTTGGTTAGTGTAAATTATTTAGGAATGGGTAAATAAGGTGAGCATTTTCTGCAAAGGTGGTGCTTGGCAGTGTAAGATAGTATAACAAAAGTAAGTAATCCAGGTCCTCACTCATTTTTTTCCCTTCAGAAAGTAATCGTGGGAATTTAGGATACATTGTACCCAAGTCAGAAGCAAGACACTTGTAGTATTCTCTCCATAGAAAAGACACCTTGACAGGTATGTGTAGAAACAAAGTTTATTTCTAACGGAGCTGCGTGGGGAGACACCGCCAAGCCGCTTCGTCCAGTCTCCAACTGCCGTTCACCAAAGCGTTTCAAATTCTAAGCAACCAAAGACTTCCATACAATTTGGAACGCTTGGTGAACGGCAGTTGTAGACCAGACGAAGTTGAACGGCAGTTGGAGACTGGACAAAGCGGCTTGGCAGTGTCTCACCACTGCAGCTCCGTTAGAAATAAACTTTATTTCTACACATACCTGCGAAGGTGTCATTTCTATGGAGAGAATACTAAAACACACCTCACAGAAGAAGTGCATTTGTGAACCAGACCCTTAGAATTTACCTTACTAAGAGGAACCCTGGCATAAAGAGCTTCTTATAGGTTTGCTGTTTGTGGTAATTCTCTATTCAAACCAAATGATGCTTTGGACAAACATACCCAAATACATTCACTGTGTCTTTCATTTCAGAGTGGAATTTGCCATGGACATCTCTGTCCATGAGATTACTTTGATTGTGTGTTCCTCAGATGCAAGTATTTCTTCACCAATGCTTCTTGTAAATCCTTTTTCTTACAGAACCAGAAAGAAAGCATTGACATGCACCAATTATTAACTTTAATTCTTTAAGACATTGCTCTAGTGTTATTCGTAATCAGGAATGTGCCTTCTTGGAATTTCCATTAGAGGAGGCCCTGAACTACAGTTTTAATGTACTCTTCTGATATAACCAGTCATAAAACGCACACAGCACATCAAACGTGGACACCGAAGGAAACCTACAAGGAATGCCTTAGGGTTAATTAAAAAACCTGTATGATAAACAATCAGTGGTCATTGGTTTTGGATGCTTTATCCCAGACTGTAATGTAAAACTGCCTGTGATGTAGCAGAAATCGAAATCTAATTGTGGGGGTGCATTATAACCACACGTGTAGAGCGCATCCGCATATAATCTTTTGTTGTATTAACATGAAGTGTTAGGATTTCGAAATGTAATAACATGAAACGTGATGTGTTTAGTCCATTGAAAGATAACATGGAGAATTAACGTAGAAAGTGAATGTAACTAGCAGAAAACATTAATGTGAAGAACTCGTGTTGTGCAATTGACCACCATTCAATTATTAAATGTATTTACTAATTTGGCATATACATGTTGGTAGAATTATTAACTGAACGTGCCTTATTTTTCTATGTAAACTCTTAAAGCTCACATGCCATTTTTCTTATGTTAGCTGAACCTTGTAGGCCTGAAATGCATTTTCCCTGGAAGCTCTTGCTTTAGAATTAACCATCTGAATTTCATGTGTGCTGTGGAATTTGTTCTCTCACGTTTTGTGTTGTAGGTGTAAGAAGCTCACTTAATGTCTTTGTTTTACTAGTCAGGCAAGGAGAGAAAATGTTCCATCATGTGGTCTGAATCAATAAATGAAGGCTGTTGTCCTTCGCAAAGGAGAGGGCTTGGGAGCCAAGGCCAAACATGCTGAGAAGAGGAACAACGTTGTCCTGTAGAAAGCTACCTTCAGGGCGGCACCCAGATCGGATGGCGTGACCTGCAGAGGATCTCAGGAAGATTCTCTTCAATATGACACTTAGGGAAGTAGGGAAGGTGTCCACTTCTTCTTTTGCCTTCAGAGAGAGCACCTTAGAACAAGCTCTGTCTCAATAGCTTTATGCTACTTGACCGATCGATGGTGGAGAGATTTCTTAGGAAGACTCCACGTGCTGACACCTTTTATCCTTTGTTTTCTTCTGTAAGTAGGGATGTCACTTTAGAGTTAGTGTAGGGACTCGATGCAAGGAAATGTGGACTCATGCTCATTAATCTTCTGTATTCTGTTTCTTAAATTGGTTGTTTTGTTTATGCTACATCGCCTCAACTTTACTCGCAGATTTGGCTTTATGCTGATTCCGATGTATGTCGATACTCTCATCTGGAGGTGTCTTTATATTCAGTTATTCTTGGCTTTGTAATAAATTAACTAACCTTACGTAGTTGTCTGTGGTTATTATGTATCTAAAGAGATACCTGTTTAATTGGTTGGCTTTAATAATGGTTATCTCCGCTCTACGCTTACATGCTGTTAAAAAGAACCATCGGATTATGATTCTAGAGTAGGTCCAGACGCTAAAGGCCCAGCCCTTCCACCTGAAAAATGATGCAGAATACTTTGGTGACTTAGGGAACATGGGCATGATTTAGAATTTGGCAGACGGGTACTCTGTCAGAAACATGATGGATATTCTGCCTGTCTTATCGTAAGACCATTATATCATACTGCACAGGCAATAAGAAAGATGGGCTATCCGTCATGTTTGTGATGGATTACCCATCCGTCAAACTCTAAATAAGGCCATATGATACTCAGTTCTCAGGAGTTAAACCTTTACACAAGTGGGCATCTCAGATGCCTAAACACCATAACAACGGTCAATTACAATTTTTATTAAAATTAAACTAACATGAAAAGTTGATTTTTTTATGTTATCAGTATTTGCATATTGCATTCTGCCAATTGTATTACAATGTAGGGCTTTTGGAAGTTCGGCAACAGTCCACATTGGTCCGGGATTGCCACTGGGTCTTATTAAGCCTCTGAGGATATGTTAGGTGCATTGTGTTCTGATCATATTTTCGTTCCGAACTGCATTGTGCTCATTGAGCTGTGGGTTGATGTTTTTGTTCAAAAGTTAACACCAGAGGTCTTTGGCAATTGATTAAGCATTTTATAGGTTGACAGGCCTGCCCATTTCACAGAGGATGAAGATGTGTCTGTCGTGAGTACTGCTAGATACTGTGAAAGCAGATTATATGGGGTGTCCCGGCTGTATTGGATGTTTGAAATATGGTCTGCACAATGTGCACTATTGTTTGGTTATTACATTCATTACTGTTCGAATGATTGATATGGATGCTTTGTTTCACATGAGTCTCTATAGACAATAACAAATGCAAATAAAACTAAAACATTTCATTCAAAAATAACAAATTAACATTCTATATAATCTCTTTTATGGGATATATGAATTTCTAAATAATCTAGTAACTATCTTATTCCATATTCATATGGAGGTGAGGAATGCAGGCAGACTCAAATTCTGCTGTTATTTATTTGTTTACGCTATTAGCTGCTGCTAAGTTTGCCTGGCCTCCATATCACAGCTTATGGTTGTTGTCTTACAGCTAGTTGGTCTTGCTTTTGTCTATGTTGGTCAGCATTTATAATGGATCCCATGAAAAGACATTCTGCCCTGTGTGGCAAAAATATGACACTGCAGCCCCATCATCTATAAATGGATAATTGCCCACTTCTTGCAGACCATCATTTGTGGTGGCTGCCTGTCCTTTTCTAGAACAGATGCACACATGTCCAGCTCTCTTACCAATGGCGTGGATACCAGTTGGGTGGGACAACAGGGGAAAGAATGGGAGCTACCATTACAGTTTAGGGTCCTCAATTCAGGTTTCATTTCAGACCTTTGCAAACTTTTCAAAACAACCCAGTCATAGATATAGAATTCATTATATGATGAAATTATTTTAACAATTCTTCAGTCACTGGCTTTCATTGTATGAAGGTTTTCTTTTTTAATGAGCATGTGTATTTATGTGCATCACTGGATAACTGCATGCCCAAATTACCAGCAACTGTTTAACTGAGCCATACTGTAGGTAAAGGGAAAAATCAGATAATGATGTGTTCTTTGCACAGGTCATTGTCAATTATCAGAGTACCAAAGACGCGACACAGAAGAAAATGAATGATTACCAGCAGGGCTTCAGATCTATAACCTCTAATTTTGCACAACTTCTTCTTACACATTTTACTCATCACGTACTAATTTATGAATGTGACCATGTTCCAAATCAATGAGCATCAAGATATGCTTATTGCCTCACAGTTGCTGGGAGTAATCCAGAGACCTGTCAGTTCCTTGTAGGAGAGGCTATCTGTAAATTCTCTTTTTTGGTGCTCAGATCCGCCTGATTCAGACCTCACACTAACAAGCCCACTCCACGGCTCCAGAGAGTAGCCCTGGACATATCCCCGGCATCTTCCACAGCTCGTGATGGCCACGGATGGCCTGAGGGCTTTTATATTTAACCAGTCTCACGCTCTCCTCACAGATGCCTTCAATCCCAAATCATTTCATCAAGCTCGCCCGCTCTGCTACCCAACTCTTCCAAGAAACTATCTTCAGATTTATTTTGAAGTGTGGTTCTTGCACTGCCTGCATGAATTAAAGGCATACTACAGCGCTATTTGATATGGTCACCTGAGGTTTAGGTCTGGGATATCTTCCCTTTCATTTCTTCAACTCGGAACTCTGCACTAGTAGGCAATTAGCTGAAAATTTATTTTTTATGCAGCTGGAGATGTTTTTTTTTTATTGCGTCACATAAAATAAAAATAAAGAAACAAGAAATGAATGCAATTCACTTTTTATTATTCCCTATGTTAATTACATTTTTTTCTTGCATTTACCTTTGTGAAATCCCTAGTTATCCTGTGAGTGAAAGGCAATGTGCAGCGCTCAACAAAACTATTTAATATTTAAACGTTGCATTACATTAATAGATATTGCAATTCATTAAATAACAGACTGCACATCTGGAGACGATACAACTGAAACATGTCAGTCAGCTAAGCTGCTGCCTCACCTCGTGCTAATATCCCAATGAAGTATTTCTTTTAACTTACAAAAATCACGACTGACAAATCATTCAACTCATTGAATCCACTCACACTCTTAACAATATTTAAAAAAGGATCACTTTTGAAGGTATACTTTTCTATAAGGAGTTCGACTTTAAGAAACATTTGCAGGCGTGGGCTATTATGAGGTGACATAGTTTTACTTCAAGCACTTTTTTAACAATAACCTCCTCATGAAACATATTCCAAGCAAATAAAGGTGATGCTGTATTGCCTCTGTCTAGTTGCCCAAACTGGGGTCTGTAGCCACGGCGATGGGCTCATGAAATTGATTTTGAACTTTTCATACATTCCGCACTGCCCTTAACAACACTTTATATTCCTGTTCTGATTATTCCACATAGCTACTTGTGGATAGAATATTTGACCTTCATTTGCTTTCTTGGAGACTCTGGACTATGACTGTAAGGTCCATATGGTTTTGAGTACCCCAAGAAATGGACTGGCAGGGCACTTTGGTTATCCATTGCTCTTTTCTCCCTCACACAAACAACAACTTCACTAGAGCTAAACATTATGTCAGACAAGAGCTTCTTGCAAAGGTAACACTCTCTCATGGGGGCAAACAGTAAAACACATTCAGGCATCATGCCAGAAATGGGGTGTGGGAGAGCCCTACCCATCTCTCCATCTCGGAAGGCCTCATTTGGAGTGCCCCAGTATTTTTATGCAGTAAAGCTGCACCCAGGAAATACTGATACCAGGGGGAGCAGTATTTACTGGGCGCATTATTAATGCACCATTCTAGATTTTCCTTCTTGGAATGAGATAGAGTTGCACACCCGATTACTACATGTTTTGCCTGTTTTCCTACAGTTTCCTGTTCATATATGTAAGAAATTGGAGTATTAGTTGAGGGCTTGGAGCATGAGAAAACATCTCAAAGAGTATTCACAATCCTTGTCTGGGTGAACCACTAAAGTCACTAAATAAACCTTTGATTAACCCTCTGGTAGCATATCACAAGCAGTCAGGCTTAACTTAGAGGCAATGTGTCAAGTATTTATGCAGCAATCAATCAGTAATAACATGAAAACAGACATTTTAGAAAAATAGAGAATATTTTAGTAAATAAAATGACACCGAAACAACAAAAATCCAATAAGCAGAACCAGAGATATGGATTTTTAAAATTTGAATTTAACATAGCTCCAAAATGCACAAAGCGCCAACCGCAGCTATCTGGTCACACTAGACAGGGTCAAAGTAAAAAATACAGGCCGACCACGAGAGATCACCAGTGGAATACAGAGACCAGGTTCGTCACAGTGGTAAGTTTACCTTCGGACTTAGAAACGTCTATGGAAAAAAAAGATCGACAAGTCATCAGCAGGGAAAGCTGCAAGCTGGATCTGAAGCGGGGTTCGGCAACAGTGGGTTGTTGAAGAACTGGGTCCTGGTGCAGTCATCAAGAAAGGCCGGAAATCTCAGAGTGGGCGAAGTCCAAGGTCCGTGCCCAGGAAGTCCTCGATGTCAATCGAATGCTGCTCAGCATTGGTCCTACACGAAAGTTTTTTGAGAGGCAACATATATATCACATTTAGTATACATTCAATGCAACATCTTCCGCATTGAGTTAATACTCGTAGTTCTTCATTGTTGAAATCAGTCTTGATCTTTATTTTGTGTTTATTAAAAGGAGCGCAGCGAACGAGTTTCACCAAACAAGCCTTCATCAGGGCTGCAAATGTTAAAAAAAACAACAGCTATAAACATATTACAGGAATACTTGTGTACTTTTTGCAAGAATCAATGATAAAACCTCTCCCTTTGTTTTAAGTTGGTCTTTTGTTTAGGAATGTTTGGTGTTTTAGGTTAAGTCACACATGGGTTTTAAACTGTTGATGTTGCTGAATGTCTTTGACATGTTCAGTATTCCTGTAATATGTATATAGCTGTTGTTTTTTAAATATTTGCAGCCCTGATGAAGCCTTGTTAGGTGAAATGTGTTGGATGCGCTACTTTGAACAAACACAAAAAGATCAAGACTGATTTCAACAATGAAGAACTACGAGCATTAACTCAATGCGAAAGATTTTGTATTGAATGTATACTAAATGTGATATATGTGTTGCCTCTCAAAAACCTTTCGTGTATAACCATTTCTTATTTGATGGTGACCATTGAGGTGGGCAGCACGTTTTCCTCGAATCTATTGAAGTGACTAGACACAAAAGAGAAAAAGCAGCCACGGAATTTAAAGCTGCACTGCCTGAGATAGTCAGCATTGGTCCTGTTGAAGCCCTCTATGTTCAGACTTAGAAACTTTTTGGAAGTCAGATCTCCTTCAGTGGGGCAAACCAGCAAACTGGCGATCGATGTGGAAGGCTTCAGTGTGAACAGCGATCTCGGTCTCCATCAGCACTCCAGGCAGAAAGTTGGCAAGAAGTTTCTAAGTCCCACTTCTTGCGAACTGTGGACAGGAGGAGTATACTCAAACACCAGGAAAGGGTCCAGGTATTAGGGGCCACCACTTAGGGGTTAGAACTCACTCCAGCAGAGGCCAGCAGGATGATTCAGGAAAGGTCCAGTTGGAACTGGTCCGCTGGGCAGTTGCAGGGAGAGAGGCTTGTTGTGTCCCTGTAGCTCACACAGGAGGTCAGTCAACTGACCTTTGGAGTCACTTGTGGGTCCTGGGTTCAAGGTAAGCAGATCCAGTCTTCCTTCAGGTTCTTCAGACAGCAGGGCAGTCCTTTTGATTCTTCACAGTTCCAGGAGTGTTATGAGGAGAGGTCTGTGGGGTCCATTTTTTATGCTGAGTGACAGCTCGTGGGTGGGGCAAGTCTCTGTCACCCCATAAACATATTAAATTTGCCAATCAGGAGTATACCAATTTTACCATGTTCAACAGGAGGAAGTGCACAACCACTTTACCACTGGTGAGCAGGGATAGAGTTCTAAAGCCAAAGAAATAGGGTTCAATAAGAAGATAACAAATCCTGAATGTCCCCCCTGCAGGAAGGACAAAATTGCAACAACATTTATCCACTTGTTTCCTGGAGAAATTCAAAGGGGAAAAACTCTAGGGTCCATATTATACATTGTGCCCTGGGGGTGCAACGGGTGTGTGCGCCCGCTTTGTGCGCCCCGAGGCCTGATGGTATTATAGAAGAGGCCGTGGATGCTTGTTCAGCCCCTTCTGTAATACTGGTAGCGCTGGCACACATTTAGCGCCAGCGCTATCTTCAGAGGGCGTTCGCTCATTTGCATTGCAGCGTGGCCATATGGAAATGAGGAAATTACTTTGCCTCTGTGCCCGTACCGTATTACCGAAGGGGTAACAGAGACAAACATGCCTATGAGAGGTGTACTAAAAGTGCACTTCCTAAAGGCAGCCCTCTGGGGGAGGGAGGGTGGTCCCATGGACCCCCCAGACATCCCCCTTCAGGCGGGTGCAGCCCCCAGGACCAACCTTCAAGGGGATCACTCTCCCTTATAGAAAGTGCAGCACCTGCACTGTGAAATATGAGGGGCTTTGAAGCAGCCACGTCGTATTTCACTTGAACAGTTTGCAGCAGCCCTAAGAGCAGCACATTACCATAACAGGACGCACTTTCCCTGTTTGCACCTGGCGCACCTGTTTTAAGGTGCGTCATGGTGCAAACAGGGAAAGTGCGCTGTTATGATAATACAAGCCAAGATTGTCAGTAAGTTCCGCAAAACTCAGAACTCTGATATGGGCGCAAACTGCAGTTTACACAAGAACAGGGATTTTAAAAGGAACCAGAGTGAGGTTCAGAACATCCTGAACTTCCTGAACATCATGCATGTTACATTCCAACACAGTGATTTTGCTATTTTAATTTATTTTAATTCACTGCCTCTTGATATTTTAGACACTAAGCTTCTTGGAATATCTTTATTGAAGATGCTCTGGGAACCAGCATACTGCTATATGTAGCAAATTAAACTCCACAATTTGAAAAAATATATATATGTTTTTATTACACAATATTGGAATCGGTTCTTCCTTTCTACTGCTCCCTACCGTGCCTCGACATCAGTGAAATGTATAATATATGTGTAACTGAATTGAGGCAAATAAAACATCAGTGTTACAAACAGAAGTGTAAGCTTTCAGGTTCTGACATAGCCTTCCCACAGGTAGGGTCCCAAGAGCTCCTGAAAGATTGCCCTTATATTTCAAACACTGATGATTTACTTGTGCTGGTCCAGCGAAAGACGTCATCATCTCCACGGAGTCTTCACACTTCTTACAGACTGACATGCCTTTCAAATGCTGTCTTCTCATAGTTCTTAGACACAAGTCACACCCTCGTCTGGATATTTTAATCATTTCACAATTCTCTGTAATTAATCTGAACTAATATGGCATGAAAAAGACGGATGGAGAAGAAGAAAAAAACATGGAGATGATTTAATGGAAAAAAGACGTCTATGCTTTAATTATTAAGTGTTCATAGCTGGCTGGATTAGTCGAAGTTAAACGCTCGCCGCTGGTGTATGGCATGCAGTGTTTAATTGGTAAAATAACAAGTGCCAAGGCCCTGACCAGGAGGCCACTGCAGCTTGCACCACCCATTGCCCAGTCATCGCTGCCAATGACGGTGCCGAACAACTACTAACCATATCTCTCGCCTGCATGTGCGACATGTCAGATTATTCCAGGTCCCCAAAGCTAAAGGAATGGCTGGGGAGGCAGGTATTAGTATTTTCTAATGTATATTGTATTCATAAATAACCATTGTTCTGCTCCTCTTTAAATTAGATGAGCAGCGCCACCGTGTGGCAGAGTGTCATAAATGTGGTGATGGCAATTAAGTGCCAGTGCCGAGCACCGGAAACCACCGGCTCAAATTAGGACTGTTGGTGTGGTCTCCAGTTCAGAAGTTCAAACCTTGGCCAAGTCGATTCAGTCTCCCAGACCTTCGTGGTCGCTAAATTAAGCATCATAAAATTGGGTACAGAAACTTCTATTGCTTAGAGCACATAGAAATGGCAGAAGTGCAGTAGAAAGCGCTATATAACACACACTAGACCTACCTATGATTTGTTCTTGCAGAGGCATATTAGAGAACGCTCGACAAAATGGTGGTTTTGTTAGTCATTTGCTTTGGTGGTGTGTTTATATGTCCCTCCTTTCCACTGGCCTCATCGCCGCATAGGTTTCGCATAAGCTTGATGTGATGCTGTTGGTGTCTCTGTCAGTGAACCCAGCAGAAAAACCTCCGTCTCCTGCCGAGAAGAGTGGTTTAAAAGCACTACCACTGGGTGAACAGGAAAGCAAGATTTGCTTGAACCACCAAGGCTTTTGACATAGTGCCTGTCAGGAGGAAAACTGCAAGGGGTCTCGAGAAGTGGCTAGTAAACCCTTCATAAATCTAAGAGGGATTAGGCATCAATGTTTGAGCAAAGGCTGATTTATTCATAAATTATGGGAACAGGTTAAGCGTATATTTGAGGATACCGGACTCTTCAGAAAGTGTTTTTTTATTATGTTAGGTTTGAAATTACAGAAACTCAATCTGCCTGAATCACGTCTGGAAAATGAATTGTATGTTCAAGTGAGCGCTGAACTAGCAGTGACCGCCAGTCTAATGTGTGTTCAAAAAGAAGGTCAGACTATGTGCTTCCTTGTTTCAGCACGTGGTCACCATGGGAAGCTGCTAAAACCTAAGATAAAGCTGGGTTCAGGTGCAGCAGTGTTGTTTATGTAGACCATGGAGAGTGCTGGTTTATTTAAAAGTATGAGAAAGGAATCTCATTCTTTGTGGATTTACAAAGGCAGCTACTCATTCCTGGTCTGAATATCATTCCTCTGGATCTTCAGTTCAGTGGCCCACATGAAAGGAGCAGGAGGACTTACCTTTCTAACACGTGGCTGCCAGTGCCTACGTCACTGAGCCACAATAATAATGCAAGGTCTACCGAAGCTTCTCAGATAATGGCAGATACTTTACAAAGCATCTGCCCGCTCAGGTTGTATGATGAAACCACAAACGCCTTAACAACGCATGCCTTAACCACGCAAGCGCAACAACGACAATACCTCATCAACACAAGTTTCCTACCACGCATGTCTGAACCATGGAAATATATTGAAATCATTAAAAACGTACTTAATCGTTACTTGGTGGTGTAATGCAGACAACACCCTCCCCAAAAACAAGCATCTCCTTTCCGCACAGCATCAAGGTTGCCTTAAACTGCAGATATCTTGCAAGGTTGGCAGAAACACTTAGCCTGCTTTTCCATCTTTACCACAGAATATACTACGGATCCCTGCTTACCAGTTTTTAGGGGACGTGGTGATGGTCACCAGGATGGTGAGGGAAATTGTTTCTTCAGAGTACCTTCTGTCTTGTGCACAGCCGAGGTCCGTGCAGGTAACAGCAGTGGGGCTGTGGGGCCAGGTAAGGGGGGATTTCGAGGGATGATGCTGAGGGAAAATTAAATAAATAATTAATTTTCCCTCTGCATCGTCCCTCGAAATTCCCCCTTACCCGGCCACACAGCCCAACCGCTGTTACCTGCACGGACCGCGGCTGCTTGTGCATGGTTATAATCCTGCCTGATTCTAAATGGCAATCACTCTTTTATGACCTCTTTTTCCTTAACAGGGGATTTCCAAATCCATGATGGCTGTCATTGACTTCGAGATTGAGGATCTTTAACTTCCAGGTTAAAAGAGGTTCTCACAGTATACAAGTCAACCCTGCCTTCTAGTCTATTGCTGGGACGTCTGTAGTTGATGGGTTCTCCCACTTCCAACTAGTTTGCCCACTAGGCCCTCTTCCTTAGTGTGCAACTTAACTGTGTTTTTGGATCCCACTTTGGGTTCTTGTTTGTTGCTTGCTTCTTAATTCTCTGCAGTTATTCTTGCAGCCTCACCAGTAGAAGCCAGTCTCCAGCGGGTCCAAGTTACCCTCAAAACTAATAGTGATACATGTTTCTGCTACTGTTACCTTGAATACTATTAGGTGTTTATTGTGGTATTAATGTATTTGTTACTTCACAGGGAGTTGTGCACTCCAGACTTACTTGAGCTGCTAGACCAATGTTATTTTCTCTGCCAACCCTAACCCTGTTTCCCCCATTTCCCCTTATCCTACATCCCCAACTTCTGCCCTACAAACAGAGTGGAGGGCATTAGGACATTTGGAGGCCTATGGATAATCTGTGCAGTCCTTCACTCCGGTCATGACACAGGCGAACCATCAACGTAAACAGATTGGTACAAATGAGTAATGGTCTTACAAACACAATGCACTGACAACACTGGAGAGCGGGGGAAAACATGGCGGCCGGCTAGTCTGCGGGTCGCAGGTGAGCCCGGGGAGCGCATCGAAAAACACGAGCTTTGGATAAAAATGAACGGAAAATACTGAGGAGGAAACTTACTAGAACACGCGGAGTTTAGGTACAGGGTTATACAGGAGCTGAAGCGAGGTTGCTTCTTCTTTTGTCCTTTAGAGATGCGGTGAGCAGGTTCGGCATTACGGCGGCAGAACAGCCGTGGGCGATGGCGGCGCTGGAGCTGCGCAGGGGACGATGCATTGCTACCAGGATTCTCTTCCGAGGCAGGGGAGGAGGAGGCAGGGATAGCGGAACCGGCTACAGGGGAGTCTGCAGCAGTGAGCAGGCAGAGCTTGGCATATGCACTAGGGATAGTGCAGGACTCCTGACAAAACCGCCTGTTCAAGACCTACTTTAGGAAGGGGGTGCAGCGACGGACTACACTAGAGTAAAAACGGGTAAGGGCAGGAAAAGAGCACAAAGGTGCAGTGGGGTCTAAGGGAGTTTCTAGGTATACTCTCAGGAGCACAGGGAGAGGTAGTGGCTTGGCAGTCGCTGACTCAACTAGGTCAATATTCAAAGTCGAGGAGGAAGAAGAGGAGAGAAAGGAGGAGAGTAAGGCAAAAGAAGTGAACAGGGTTAGACTGCTACTAGAGACATCAGTTAAAGAGGTTGCAACTCACAAGAAAATATTAAAGAAAAAACTCATCACTGAACACAAGATAAAGGCTACTCCCTCACTTAGGACATACTTTAAGGTTCTGCCAAAAACCCTTATCTTAAACGATAGCAGTAGGATGGAGATAAGGGCGTCAGGAAGAACTGAGCAAGGAGCAAGGGACACTAGGAAAAATCATGGAGTCATCAAATATGGGTGATTGGTCTAAGGATGAAAGCCCAAATCGTTATCAGGTCCTTGCCCCAGATACTGCAGATACCCCAGTAATTGATGGGGGAGTATATCCAACCTCTAGCCCTGAGGTGTCAAACAAGCCCTACCGTAGCATGGAGGAAAAAAATACAAGCTCCAGGGGGGCTCAGAACGAGAGGGAAGTGAGTGAGAGGGAAGTTGGTGAGGAAGTTGGGGGTGGCCCCAAAAATTCAGATAGAGAGGACCTTTCCATCAGTGCCCTTCTTACAACCCTTACTATGGAAATAAAAAATAGATTTGAAGTATCAGAATTAAACCAGAAAGAGATCAGGTCGGCTTGTGAAATCTTGGAGAGGAAAATTGACGATTTGAGTAATAGAATAGTTACTCTAGAAGGGGAAGTAAGAGACCTCAAGGAGGCGGTGAAAGTCAATGCTGTTGAAATAGAGGGGCTAAAAACAAAAGAGAGAGAACAGCAGGAGAGGGTAGAAAGGTTGGAAAACTTTTAGAGGAGGAATAATCTGAAGATCTTAAGAATTCCAGAAGGCAGGGAGGGGAGGACATTAAAACCTATATAGTTCGATTGATTAAAAAGGAGTTACAGCTGGAGGAAAGAGAGGAGGAGATTACTAAAGATATTCAGAGGATCCATAGAGACCCCTATAGACTCAACACGAATAGGACCAAGCCCAGGAGAATTCTTAGTGAATGTCCTCACTTATAATTTAAAGGAGAAGATCTTGTCCAAGGCCTTAAGCAAAAAGACGATGGAGGTTGACTGGGTTAGGTTTGAAGTCAGGTCAGACTTGTCGAGTGTAACCTCCAACAGGCAGTGGGAGTTAGGGAAAAGAATAGAACCATTAAGGAAGTTAGGTGCGTCGGTACAGCTAAAGTTTCCTGCTTTTCTGAAAGTGATGTTTAACAACAAAATACCTTTCGTTTTGTTGAAGATGTAGATGAGTTTATCGAAAAACTGCAGCCTGGGGGTTAGTAAAGAGGATACAGATGTAATAGACCCTGGTGTTTTGAAAAGCCGCAGCATGGGGGTTAGTAATGAGGATACAGGAACTAACAGGTTTTTACAACGCTAATTATTCTTTTTTAGGGATATACTTTCGCTCTTTATAGAACTATAGTTACTGATGTATAAAGTGAATTTTCCTTTCATTTATAGGTATCACTATTGGTATTTGATGCGCACTTAGGGGGGGCACCCATAGGGCTATAGCCATAAAAAGTCAGGGTAGGGTTTTCCATGGGGGGGTGGGGGGAGAGGGGTGCAGGGAGCACAGGGTGGGGAGCATGTGTGAGAAAATTAAAAAAAATCCTCAGATGCCTCGGTGGCATTGTACTTGCATTTAGCTGCTGATCTTAATGGGGATGGTTGAGAAAAGAACAAATGAGATAAAAATTCTATCATGGAATGTGAATGGACTTCGGGTAAGGGGAAGACGGGAGAGGGTACTGCAGTATTTAAGGGATTGTCCCGCACAGATTATTATTTTACAAGAGACTCATTTAACGGAGAACAAGAGTTGGGAGTTCTTTAAAGCCAAAAGATGGATTTCCCAAGCAGTTTGCACAAAGCAGTCGGCAGTTACAAAAGGTGTGGCAGTTTTGGTGAAACAGGGGACGAACATCTCTGTAGAAGGCAGTGTTTGAAATATAGCGGGTAGATGGCTTGTGGTAAAATTTAAAATGTTTGGGCACAATTACACGCTGGTAGGCTATTATGGTCCGAATCAAGACGACACGGGCCCCTTAGAAGAATTATTCACTGAGCTAATAAACTTTCCAGACCCGATTATCATGGCAGGAGATTTTAATGCGGTGTTGGACCACAGGATAGATAGATCCTTGAATAGTAGAGCAGTGGTAAATCCCAAAATGTCTGGATTGATACGACAATTGATGGTGCAACTGGGACTTTGTGATATCTGGCGACGCAGGGCCTCAGAAAGGTTTTACATTTTATAACAAGAAATACAGACATCAGTCTAGGATTGACTATTTCCTAATTGATAATAAGCTGAAGGATCAAGTACTAGATATCAAGCATATAGGGGTGCCTCTGTCAGATCACTCAGCAATAATGCTCCATATGAGGCTGAGTGAGGGAGCTGCTCAATCAAGATGGACATTGGATCGTTCGATTTTATTAGAGGAAGAAATTATAGACACTCTAAAAGAAGAGACAAAGGAGTTTTTTTATAACAACTTGGGTTCGTCTTCGATTGGTAGAGTTTGGGACTCATATAAGGCCTATCTGAGGGGCAGATTGGGAGCTCTAGCGGTGGTAAAAAGGCGAGCATATCATAAGAAAGTACTAGCATTAGAAGAGCAAATCCAGACACTTGAAAATGACGTGATCAATCCAAAAAAACAGGTAAACCACGAGACTATGCTGTGTGAAATAATGAAAGCAAAAACAAAGCTGACAGAAATCCTACAGGACAGGGTCAGGAAAAGATGGGAGATGAGTCGGCTGGCTCACTTTGAATACGGTGAAGGATGCAGTAAGCTGTTAGCTTGGAAAGCCAAGAACGATCAAGTGAGGAACACGTTTAAAGAGATTAGGTGCGAGCAATCAGGAACTCTACTCGGAGATAATCAGGGTATTGAACTAGCCTTCTTCAGACATTTTGGGAAAGTGTACCAGGAAGATCTGGATGTCACAGAAGAAGAGGTGATGACCTGGTTGAGTCAGGAGCGGGCCGATCCCTTAACAGTAGAGCGAAGCGAACAGCTGAATGATAGGATAAGCATTAGAGAAGGAGAAGAAGCTATTGGGGAAGGGAAGAAAGGGAGGGCACCAGGACCAGATGGTCTTCCCCATGAAGTTTATAGGGCTTTGGCAAGTATACTAAATCCCATTTTAGTCGAATGCTTTAATGCAATATTTTTGACAGGAGCTGAAATGCCTGAATCTTGGAAAGAGGCTATTATCACACTAATTCCAAAACCAGGTAAATGCCCTAAGAACTGTGATTCCTACAGGCCTATATCGCTTTTAAATTGCGATAAGCTTTTTGCGAAAATTATGGCAGAAAGACTAAATGGGGTTATGCCGCAGCTTGTACACGAGGACCAAAAGGGGTTTATTCGAGGTAGAACTTTGAAAGAACTGACCTATACACTTATAGGGTCCATAGATCTGGCCACTGCTTATGGGGTCCCCTTAGCAGTAATAGCGTTAGATGCTGCTAAAGCATTTGATCGCGTCAACTGGGTGTATTTACAGGCTGTGGCTAAGTCTCTTAACTTGGGTTCTAATTTTTGTAAAGTTTTGGAGGGAATTTACGCTGCACCTGAAGCTAGGGTTTTGGTTAATGGGTTTTGACAAAGGCTGCCCGGATTACAAGGGGTACGAGGCAAGGTTGTCCCCTGTCTCCACTATTGTTCGACCTGTATATTGAACCGCTAGCTAGAAGAATAAGGAGCAACATAGACATTTTACCCTTCCAATACAATAGCTGGAGCAAAAAAATAGGCTTATATGCAGATGACCTTTTAATCTTTACTACCAACCTACAAAGAACATTGAGTTGTGTCTTAACATTAACAGCAGACTTCGGGAAAATCTCAGGTTAGGATATTAATAAAGAGAAAACGGAGGTTATGGCCTGGAACACAGAGGTAGGCGAAGTAAAGTGTAAAAGGAAATGAGATATTTAGGGGTTAAGATCTCCCATGATATTGCAAAGCTCACCAAGGAAAACTTTGAAAAAGTTAATAAAGAAGTGGTTGGCTTGTTGAAGAACTGGCTATATCTTCCGCTAACGCTGTTCGGCCGAGTTAATCTTGTAAAGATGTTTGTTCTCCCAAAGTTTACGTTCCTTTTTGACTCAATCCCCTTATTTTTTAAGAAAGAGTGGTTTGTGAAAATGCAAAGTCAGATTAGTTCCTTCATTTGGTCATCGAAAGGGCCACGGATAGCTTGGAAGAAGCTGAGAAGGAGGTTGGAGAAAGGTGGATTAGCATTACCAGATTTGCTTTTTTACTCCTGGGCTTTCTTATTAAAGAATGGGAGAATGCTCTTGGACAGACCCACAAAATCAGAGATCGGCAAGCTCTTTGAGGTGATGTTGAAGAAAGAGAATGGAGGTGAATGTGGTTTCATGTATAAGTACGCGGATCCAAAATACTTTAAAAAAGTCAGGCTGAAGATTCTAGGGGGCATGGCTGAGACTTGGTATAAAATTAGGAAGGTTACAAAATTACCCTATTTCAGTCAGTTTGCCCCCATATGGGACTCCCCGGGCTCCCCAGAATGGACAAAGGATGCATTGGCAATCCCACTAAGAGAGGCCGGTATATCAAGGTGGAAGCATCTACTGCAAGAAGGCCGTTTGATCACATGGGAATGGTGTATCAGGAAACGGGCCAAAGGATCTCAAGATTCAAACTTCTCCAGATTCAGAGTTGGTTTCAGGCCACAGATACAAAAATAGGAGAATATAATGAATTTAAAGAGAGATTACTGTCTGCGGTCGTACCGAAAAAAGAAATAGCTATGTGGTATTGGCGGATGATAGAGATGGAAGACGGGGACTTCACCTTGCCGGTGGATCTATGGGGAGGATGCTTGCCGGAGACCACGCTGGAAGACCAATGGCAAGTATCTATGTCTATGATGTATAAAATAGTTAAACCTGCATACCTGAGGAGGAATCATCTTTTCACTGTCCACAGGGCCTACTCGACCCCCCCAAAAACTATCCAAATTTGGGAAAGGAGGCGATCTGGCATGTCCAAAATGTGGCAGCATGAAGGAAGATAATCTGCAATGGTTGTATAATGTCCAAAGATCCAGTTATTCTGGGGGGCTGCGAGTAGTGTCTTTTCGAATTCCTTGAAGATACAAATTAAGGTAAGCGTTTTACTGGTTATATTTGGATGTTTGGACCCACAATCTACAATCAATAAAAACAATGCAAAGCTGATTTTTTTATGGTATACTGTTGGCGCGTAGAGAGATCTGCAGACAGTGGGTGTCACAGGCCCCTCCGAGATGTGAGGATTGGTTAAACTCCGTGAGGAGTGTGGCTAAGTTGGATATTTCAGACAAGGGGCTAAGAAGGTACGAATTTTGGACACCCCTCCTAGGTTGGTGTGAGCAACAAGTAAGAACTTTAGATTAGGGGTCCAATGATTAAGCCTTCTCCGCCTCGGCTGGCACCTTTTTCTAAAAGAGCTGGGTTGCTCACAGAAATTGTGTGTTTGGAAAAAAAGGGGCTGTCACAATCCAAGGGCGGCATCATGTGAACCCTCTTTTTCACTCCTTCAGCAAATGAGGTTTTGGACACTCCAGTTGGAAATGCAAGTGGAATGGTGTGAACGAGGCAAACGAGGACAAAAAAAGAAAAAGAAAAAAAAAATGCACTGACAACACTTGTCACTGCACTTAAAGAGTTAGGGGCATATTTATAATATTTTGGCATAGGGCAGCACCGCAAGCCTTCTAGCTGCGCTGCCCTATGTCAAAAGAATAGGACAGGAATGCGCCGTATCTACAAGATACCTGTCCTTTCTGCTAGCGCCGGTGCACAAACTGCAACCGAGTGTTAACACAGGCACCCTTGCACCATGGTGCAAGGGTGTCTGTGTTGTTGACATGATTGTTTTTGTGCAGGAAGGGACACCTTCCTGAACAAAAACAATCAAAGGAGCAGTAGCGGCTCCTCGAGGGAGTGCTGCAAGGCGGTGGGGTGGGGGAGGGGCAGGGTGGGGGGTAGTAAACTACGGCATAGGGCCGAACAGAGTTGAGTAAATAAATAAATAAAACGAATTACATTGCGCGTGCAGCATCGCCAAATGGCGATGCTGCGCGCGCAATGTAATTCGTTTTATCTATTTATTCATTTACTCAACTCTGTTCGGCCCTATCCGTCGTTTACTACCCCCCACCCTGCCCCTCCCCCGCCCCGCACCACCACCCCGCAGCATTACCTCGAGGAGCCGCTACTACAAAGGAGGCATTTTGCTAGTTTTAAGTGACGCTCCGGGGGCATAAAAGTGCTGCAGGGCCATTGTAAATATACTCACTAGTAATAGCTAATGCAAATCACAAGAGTGAAAAGAGGTGGCAGAGGCATGACAGTTTTGATCTGTGATATTAAGGCCTTGTAACGATAAATAACCAATGGAATCAAGAGTAAGGTACCTTTGTGTGGTGATAAATGAACATGAGATAGCATACTGAAATCTGAACGCAAACAAAACTATGTCACTGGCAAACACATTGTTCATCCTGTGGTCATTGTAAAGATTAAACATACTTTTCTACACCACTGACTTAAAAAATGAATCAATTAAGTTACTTATCAATCATAATAACCATCATATAACTAAAGTATAGTTCTTTTTAGTGACCAACACTATTTAACATGTATACAAGAAATTGTAAAATGTACAATCATTTTTTTAATTGGAGTCATCTTTCAATATGTATGCCTTTGAACCTGCATTTTTACAATTCTCCCAAATCAGTACTGACTTACTAGGTCAATAACACCACCCAAGAGGGTTCCAAGATAATTTCTGTGGCATTGGAGTATGAGTCGTATTGGCATTTGGATAACACAACTTTTTGCAAAAGTACATGTTAAAAGAACAAAAACAAAGTAAGGAATATTATCAGCAGATATACCGTCTTATCAATGGGTTATTTCTTCTTCACTGTTGGACTTACATAGTGAGCATATTTTGAAGCTACACATCATCCCAATCCTGGTAGCTGATAGTATATTTTCCTTATATATGAAACACTACCTTTAGTAGTTAGAAGGCAATAGAAAAAGCAAATACAAAGCACCCAATGAACACTATCAATACTGCTTAGCAAAAACATTCATCCATCAAAAATGAAAGTTCACCCGATAAGCAGTCACATGTACGGAAGACGATGCATTAGTTGCTCTGATGCCAAAGAACTAGCGCATGCTTATCCTATTAGTATTAATGCTGCAATTAGTGAATACTAAACGAACATGCTCTGCTGAAGGTTGCCGTTATCTCCAACGTTGCATGTAATTGTTGTACCTCCGTAGCGCCCATGTACTGTTCAGTGTGGCAGTACTATATATAACTCATAAATAAATAAATCCATAAAAGAAAAAAAATCCATAAACAAATAAATAAATCCATATAAATAATAAATAAATAAATACACTTAAAATCCCTAGGTATCATTAGCTAGCTTTGATTCATTCTGCTTATTGCATTGCATGCTATGGTATCAATCTTACAGATTCCTTGCTCTGTAGGTGGTTTGAAGGGAGTCATCTATGTATGAACTAATATCTGTATCTAATTTCAAAGCATGCCACTGTATGGAAATTGTTTATTTTCACTGTTGGCACTTGAGCACTGGATCTTGTTATTAGTCTGATATCAATATCTATTGATGATGATAGTTTTTAGGCCAGAAAAGATTCTTTATTGACAATCTATTTCTGTGGCAGATGAAGCAATTATATCTCTGCTCAGTTTCATCTATCAGAATGCTACTGCTAGGGTTTGTTTTTCCCATAATGGGGAATACACCAAACCATTCATGGTAGGGAGAGGAGTGAGACATGGTTGTGTGCTGCCTGCTTCCCTATTTACCGTCTATAGAAATGGCCTGGAATGGCAGGAATTATTAAGAGACAGCTCAGACAAGAGTGGGTGCCCACCCTTTACCAGACCTATATGCAGACAATGCTGTGCTCATGGCAAGAACGGCAAATGGTCTACAAAAACTGCTGGACTCCTTTTCTCACTATATGGGTAATCTAGTTTTGAATATAAACCTAAAGAAATCATATATTATGATTTGTGACGAGGGCAGGCCAAAGCTACATTGCTTTTCAGTCAAAGGGGTATATATACACCAAGGATTAATACCTTTTACTATCTTGGCAATCTGTGCCACCTTAAAATTACTGAGGCTGTGTTCCATTTTGCCAACAAACTGGGTTATCGACCGATTAGGGAAATGATGACCACCTATAATAATAAATGCTTCACCACAGCCACTTTCGGCACAGGAGTTTGGGGATATATCTTCTGCCAACAAATACAAAAAGCAGAGAATTATTTTGTTAGAAGAATACTTGCGACTACCCACACCAACTCCTTCTTTATCCGTCATACTGAATTAGGGGTGTTCTGTGTTAAGGAATGTGATTAAGATGCGACCTATGGAGCTCTGGCACTCAATATGGATGAAAAGTGGACTAGTTTTAACAGGGCTCTTATAATTGGTTGTTCATAGCTAAATTGTGCTTTGAAGATTCCATGGCTCAATAATACTAGGGAACTGCACAGGTCTACCAATGAATTATTCTGATGTAAATTCTTCATTAACATTGTCGGAACTGGAAGTAAAATGTGGGTTAAAGCAGGCATGTAACAAAGAGAGTAGGGAGGGAAGTTGGTAAATCTACAGTTAGGACCTACCTCTCTCTACCTCCAACACAGTTATTTAGGACAGATACTTAATCAGCAACATCGCTTTGTCTTGAACCATTTTAGGTTTATTATCATCCCTTATTTGGTGGCTTTTCCCAATATGGGTAAATGGCTTCAGGAGAGAAGAGTCTGCCCATGTGATGCTTATTCTCTTCAGAGTGCTATACACTTTAATCTTTTTTTGCGAATTTTATAAAATTCCTCGGTCACGTTTTTAAATAATTTTTATTACATTTTAATCAATGCAAGCTGACACTTTTATATTTGCTCTCTTTGGACACTCAACCAATTTGTTTCGCTATGGTAAGCTATTTTAATAGGGCTGTAAGATATAGAAAAAGTATGATAACAAATATTTAGTGTATGAATCAATTTCTTTAGTGTAAACATATTATGAATTTGGCTTGTACTATGGGGTATGTTTTAATGTTTTTTAATGTTTTATTTTGTATGGGTTGTTATAAATTGACTAAGGATTACTTGACTTGATAATTTATCGCATTTTCAACCTGTTTTATTGAAAACCTTGTGGCACTTGCACTGTTTCCAAATATGGATATGATTTTAGTCAGATTCAAAACAGTTCTTTTCAGGGCTGAGGAATTCTCTGTTTGGGATCTTGCACTTTAGGCTAGGGGGATGAGAACTAGTCCTATGCAAAGCAGTATTTGAAGCAGCATCTTTATGATGAATTAACATGCTTCTCAAATATTTTACTTTGTCTGAATAATGTTGTAAATTGTATCAAATTCTGGTAACCCACCGTGCAAAACATATCTGACATCAGCAATGAAAAAACTACAGTAAAAGGGCCAATTTTGACATTCCTAGAAGCATGTAATAATACTGTAAGAAATGTCCTGATCTCTCGACTAGGTAAGATTGTATTCCCTGTATCGCTCTAATGTGATTAATGCCGTCTAAAGTGACTATGTAATTACACGTTTGCCAGTGACTATTGCTAAAAGTTTCAATGCTATATATATGCTTGTATGTATGTATATATGTGGTATTTGTTTACTGCAAAGAGACAAAAAGCAAGCATACACACAGCAAATGATAGTAGAGATGCTGGTTAGCGGACTGTTACTACATTTTAATGTAATGGTCCGTGAAGAGGTGCATATTCAACTGTTTCCTGCATAGGAGCAGAGCAGCCTTGGTGCAGTCCTTATGGTTATGGGGAATTTGTTCCAGATTCTGGGCAGGGGCCTAACGGACACCCCCGCAGTGCGGGGGCCCCCAGCATTCCAAACATAAATGAGAGCCCCACAGCTTGTCAGCTCAAGGGTATGGATATTATTAGAGGCCCCCTCACCATTCCTTGCAGGGGCGGGGGCTAGAGTTTCCTTAAATCCCTGATCCTGGGTGCATAGATGGAAAAGGCCTGTGCCTTGTTTTTTTCTTTTCTAGACTTTCCGGTCTCCCTTCTCAAGGTGACCTGGCTGAGGGTGTGTCAAGAGCCACCAGACATGGTGAGATTGTCTGCAAGATAAGCGGGGGTGCTGGTCATGATGGTTTTGTAAATGATTTATTCTCATATGTTTTCAGGGAATTCTCCTTATTAAATGTAATTGTTTGCACTCTCCCCCTCACTTACCCTATAAAAATGGGTCATCTCTAAAAACACCTCGGCTCCTCCCTTTGGGGAGTTGTAGCCCACACCTGGTACCTTGCGATCCAGGTGTGAGGAGGGAACCCAATTGTAGGACTTGGCCTTTTTGGCTAAAGTTCCCTAAACTTTTTGCTTTCCCCCTAGACCGTTTTCCTGACATAGAGTTGCCAATTTAGATGCTTTGGGTACTTTGCCACTGCTGATCAGTGTCAAAGTACAAGTGTTCCCTGTGTAAAGTGTAATGGTAATTGGTTGGCCATGATTGGCATGTTTGCCTTACTAGTAAAGTCCCTAGTGATGTGCACTGTGTGTGCCAGGGCTAGTAATGCAAAGGTGCGTGGAGAAGGGAACTCAGGCCTGCAGTGTAGGGCCTGCGCGCAGTTTGCTAAGTTAGCATGTTGTCCTGACAAGTGTAACCACTTGTCAGGCCTTACTTTCCCTTTTGCGTACACAGTGGGCACCCCTGTGGTAGGTCCCGGGTAGCCCCTGGGCGGGGTGCAGTGTAAGTAAAAGGCAGGACATATACTGAGGTGTGTGTTATGTCCTGACAGTGGAAAACGCTCCATTTCGTTTTTCACTGGTGAAAGGCCATTCTGCCCATAGGACAGAATGGGGGAGGCTGGGTATTGTGTTTGTTAGCCTAGTTTCCCATAAATTTAAAATGGAGAGGTGAAGTTTAGTATGTATGAACTCACAGCGGCATAACACATCTTTCTATGAAAGTGGTTTTATCACTGTGTTCAGAAGCCACACTTTTAGAAAGTGGCTGAGTTTTGTGCTTTAAGCATTTCTGTGTGTCCCTGCTGAATGTGGTGGCTGAGTTTTGTGCTTTAAGCATTTCTGTGTGTCTCTGCTGAATGTGGATTGACTGTCTGGATATGAGAGGGGAGAGGAGCCGGGGGAGGTCTTGACCCAGGGAGGGGTTGAGATGGCACCAGGCTGACCTGCAGCTGGAGAGCAGGCGAGGAAAAGCACCGGGAGGTGAAGAGGCCTGGGTTGCGGCTATAAAACAATTGACCCATCTCCTGCTGAGTGATTAAGGATCCAGACCCCCAGTATCAAAGGGAGAAAGGTGACACTGGGAGGGAGACACCCAGAACTGATTTAGGCAGGGGTCAGGGACCCCTGAGCACAACGAACTTCAAAGACGTTTAGGGGTATAACTAGGAGAGCTGAGACCCCTGAATGGGGGGAATGGAATAGAAATGGATTGAGACTGAAAAGGCTTGGACCCATTTTGTGGTCAAGAGGAACCTCTGCTAAGGAAGGAACAACTGAAAAGACTGCTGGGGAAGGACCAACCCTTGCTTCATGATCTGGGGCTGGTCTGCAGTTCTAACCAAGGAAGAGGCTGTTGGGACTGTGCTTGGTGCGCTGGGTCCCCCTGCTTGAAGAAGACTGTGCTTTGTGCTGTGTCTTGTTACCCCCCAAGGGCCCGAGGTGAGCTGGCTCCCTGTTTGGAAACACAGGAACATAAAAGTTTCCGGAGAAGTTTCAAGCGATGCGGTGGGCGCGTGTTGTGGCAGCTTGAGACCCTCGGAAGGTGTGCCCTGTGATCTTGGACACACGGAGGAGAAGTGAGTCTCGGACGCGCTGGGTGCGTGTCGTGGTGCACAGCAGGCGTTGGTGAAGAGCGCCTGGTCAGCGTGTGCATCGGAGGTGACGCGAGTCTCGGACGCGCAGGGTGCGTGTCGTGGTGCACAGGAGGCGTTGGTGAGGAGCGCCTGGTCAACGTGTGCATCAGAAGTGGAGTGAGTCTCGGACGCGCAGGGTGCGTGTCGTGGTGCACCGGAGGCGCTGGTGAAGAGCGCCTGGTCGTCGAGTGCACCGGAGGAGAAGTGAGGCTCGGACACGGTGAGCGTGTCAGGGTGCGGCCGAAGGCGTTGGTTAAGAGCGCCTGGATATCGGGGCACCGGAGTTGGAGTAAGTCTCAGTGAAGCAGTGTGTGTGCTTTGGTGCAACCTGGGACTGTGGAGGTGATCGGCTGATCATCGTGTGCACCGGAAGAAAGTGAGTCTCTGCAACGTGGTGTGCGGGTCTTGGTGCCAACTGAGACCGCAGGAAGGAGTGCCTGGTGAGCGTGCACTCGGAGTCGACGTTAAGTCCCATCAGCGTTGTGTGTGTGGCTTCGTGCCAGAGGAGACCCGGAGGGTGCTGTGGTGAAGTGCACCCGGAGTAACGTAATCTCAGGGGCGTGGGGTACGTGTGCCCTGCGGCCGCCTGAGACCTTCCTAACAGTCGCGGCCCGGACCGGCAGCCCGGAGGAGCTGAGCTGCCAGGCCGAGCCGCTGAGGCCCATTGAGAAAGTTCTACACGGAAGGCCCAGTTCGCTGAAGGAGGCGAGGAGACTGGGGTCGCGCCCCCAGGTAACGTGGATCACTGGCGGGGCGCGGGCTCGGAGGGACACTCTCTCGGCCTCTCAGACCTTCTGGCGGCGTGAGTCTTTGCTTCGGCTCAGAGTGGGGCCCGTATTGCGTTCAGGAGTGGCAGTACTGGGGCCAGAGTGAGAAGCTGTACTTTGTCATCGTTGATACGTGTGGAGGGGCAACTGTTATCGAAGAGGCTGACTGTCGTAATACACATTGCCAATATTGCTGCTAACGAACTGCCGGACTGTCTTAGGACGCCTGACATTATTTCTGCATAACGAAATACACGATTGTAGCGCTACGCATTGCATTATTTCTCCCTTGCAAAGTACAGGATTGTAGCGGCCCGCATTGCATTATTTCTTCATTGCAAAGTACATGATTTTAGCTACGCATTGCATTATTCCTTCATTGCAAAGTACATGATTGCAGCGGTGCGCATTGCATTATTTCTTCATTGCAAAGTACGTAATTGGGGTGTGACGCATTGCATTATTCCTTCATTGCGCAGTACATGATTGTAGCGGTACGCATTGCATTATTTCTCCCATTGCAGGTACCCGGGTGTATCGTTACGCATTGTATTATTTCTCCTGTGCCCAGCACAGGATTGTATCGTTACGCAACGCACTATTGTTTGTCCATTGCAACGTGTGTGATTCTAGCATTACGACCAGCATAGCATTTTGAAAGCGGTGGTTGGGATTTGAACCTACCAACCAGCCGGAACGAATATTACCCTTTATTATATGTTGGCTTATGTATCGTGTGGTCTGATCGTATATCTTTTTACATAAAGTTTATACTCGTTTTATCAAACTCGTGTGGAGTCCATTTGTGGTGTCACCAGTGGGTTGCTGTGAGCGAGGTTGCACATACTGTACACTAGTGCCTTGGAGATAGGCCTGGCTGCTCGTGCCAAGCTACTAAGGGGGTGAGCGGGGCTATCTCAAACGGTGTCCTTACTTGGCCTAACGTTGAGGGAGGAGTCCCGGGTCTCGCATTTAGTGACAGTGGTGCGAGACGGGTACTCCGGCTTCCAACACCAATGATGAAGCATGTCATGTTTGGGTGAGTGAGGGTTCTTGTCCTAAAAGAAGCTCTCGATACAAAAGGGGATGATGGACGGAACGTTTGAGCCAATCAAACACTCACCCCCAGTCAACTGATCTGGGTTTAATCCATCATCATTCTTTAGCTCACTCCACCACCCCAGTTCAGACATGGCCATATGCAAATCAGTCTGACCCTGTGCCTCATGGGAACAGTCCAGCACGAACTGCCAAGCCATGTCTTCCCTGGACCGGAAACAAGCATCCTAGGACCGGTTTCTGGCATTCCAGCCGTCATCAGCCAGGCTTGCTTGAATCCAGTGGCAAAGTGAGCAAGGGACCCACGTCTGGGCATACCCCCGCCAACTTAGGGGCGAACAAAGCGATACAAAGGGGATGATGGACGGAACGTTTGAGCCAATCAAACACTCACCCCCAGTCAACTGATCTGGGTTTAATCCATCATCATTCTTTAGCTCACTCCACCACCCCAGTTCAGACATGGCCATATGCAAATCAGTCTGACCCTGTGCCTCATGGGAACAGTCCAGCACGAACTGCCAAGCCATGTCTTCCCTGGACCGGAAACAAGCATCCTAGGACCGGTTTCTGGCATTCCAGCCGTCATCAGCCAGGCTTGCTTGAATCCAGTGGCAAAGTGAGCAAGGGACCCACGTCTGGGCATACCCCCGCCAACTTAGGGCGAACAAAGCGATACAAAAGGGGATGATGGACGGAACGTTTGAGCCAATCAAACACTCACCCCCAGTCAACTGATCTGGGTTTAATCCATCATCATTCTTTAGCTCACTCCACCACCCCAGTTCAGACATGGCCATATGCAAATCAGTCTGACCCTGTGCCTCATGGGAACAGTCCAGCACGAACTGCCAAGCCATGTCTTCCCTGGACCGGAAACAAGCATCCTAGGACCGGTTTCTGGCATTCCAGCCGTCATCAGCCAGGCTTGCTTGAATCCAGTGGCAAAGTGAGCAAGGGACCCACGTCTGGGCATACCCCCGCCAACTTAGGGCGAACAAGCGATACAAAGGGGATGATGGACGGAACGTTTGAGCCAATCAAACACTCACCCCCAGTCAACTGATCTGGGTTTAATCCATCATCATTCTTTAGCTCACTCCACCACCCCAGTTCAGACATGGCCATATGCAAATCAGTCTGACCCTGTGCCTCATGGGAACAGTCCAGCACGAACTGCCAAGCCATGTCTTCCTGGACCGGAAACAAGCATCCTAGGACCGGTTTCTGGCATTCCAGCCGTCATCAGCCAGGCTTGCTTGAATCCAGTGGCAAAGTGAGCAAGGGACCCACGTCTGGGCATACCCCCGCCAACTTAGGGCGAACAAAGCGATACAAAAGGGGATGATGGACGGAACGTTTGAGCCAATCAAACACTCACCCCCAGTCAACTGATCTGGGTTTAATCCATCATCATTCTTTAGCTCACTCCACCACCCCAGTTCAGACATGGCCATATGCAAATCAGTCTGACCCTGTGCCTCATGGGAACAGTCCAGCACGAACTGCCAAGCCATGTCTTCCCTGATGATGGATTAAACCCAGATCAGTTGACTGGGGGTGAGTGTTTGATTGGCTCAAACGTTCCGTCCATCATCCCCTTTTGTATCGCTTTTGTATCGCTTTGTTCGCCCTAAGTTGGCGGGGGTATGCCCAGACGTGGGTCCCTTGCTCACTTTGCCACTGGATTCAGGCAAGCCTGGCTGATGACGGCTGGAATGCCAGAAACCGGTCCTAGGATGCTTGTTTCCGGTCCAGGGAAGACATGGCTTGGCAGTTCGGGCTGGACTGTTTCCATGAGGCACAGGGTCAGACTGATTTGCATATGGCCATGTCTGAACTGGGGTGGTGGAGTGAGCTAAAGAATGATGATGGATTAAACCCAGATCAGTTGACTGGGGGTGAGTGTTTGATTGGCTCAAACGTTCCGTCCATCATCCCCTTTTGTATCGCTTTGTTCGCCCTAAGTTGGCGGGGGTATGCCCAGACGTGGGTCCCTTGCTCACTTTGCCACTGGATTCAGGCAAGCCTGGCTGATGACGGCTGGAATGCCAGAAACCGGTCCTAGGATGCTTGTTTCCAGTCCAGGGAAGACATGGCTTGGCAGTTCGGGCTGGACTGTTCCCATGAGGCACAGGGTCAGACTGATTTGCATATGGCCATGTCTGAACTGGGGTGGTGGAGTGAGCTAAAGAATGATGATGGATTAAACCCAGATCAGTTGACTGGGGGTGAGTGTTTGATTGGCTCAAACGTTCCGTCCATCATCCCCTTTGTATCGCTTTGTTCGCCCTAAGTTGGCGGGGTATGCCCAGACGTGGGTCCCTTGCTCACTTTGCCACTGGATTCAGGCAAGGCTGGCTGATGACGGCTGGAATGCCAGAAACCGGTCCTAAGATGCTTGTTTCCGGTCCAGGAAGACATGGCTTGGCAGTTCGGGCTGGACTGTTCCCATGAGGCACAGGGTCAGACTGATTTGCATATGGCCATGTCTGAACTGGAGTGGTGGAGTGAGCTAAAGAATGATGATGGATTAAACCCAGATCAGTTGACTGGGGGTGAGTGTTTGATTGGCTCAAACGTTCCGTCCATCATCCCCTTTTGTATCGCTTTGTTCGCCCTAAGTTGGCGGGGTATGCCCAGACGTGGGTCCCTTGCTCACTTTGCCACTGGATTCAGGCAAGCCTGGCTGATGACGGCTGGAATGCCAGAAACCGGTCCTAGGATGCTTGTTTCCGGTCCAGGGAAGACATGGCTTGGCAGTTCGGGCTGGACTGTTCCCATGAGGCACAGGGTCAGACTGATTTGCATATGGCCATGTCTGAACTGGGGTGGTGGAGTGAGCTAAAGAATGATGATGGATTAAACCCAGATCAGTTGACTGGGGGTGAGTGTTTGATTGGCTCAAGCGTTCCGTCCATCATCCCCTTTTGTATCGCTTTGTTCGCCCTAAGTTGGCGGGGTATGCCCAGACGTGGGTCCCTTGCTCACTTTGCCACTGGATTCAGGCAAGCCTGGCTGATGACGGCTGGAATGCCAGAAACCGGTCCTAGGATGCTTGTTTCCGGTCCAGGGAAGACATGGCTTGGCAGTTCGGGCTGGACTGTTCCCATGAGGCACAGGGTCAGACTGATTTGCATATGGCCATGTCTGAACTGGGGTGGTGGAGTGAGCTAAAGAATGATGATGGATTAAACCCAGATCAGTTGACTGGGGGTGAGTGTTTGATTGGCTCAAACGTTCCGTCCATCATCCCCTTTTGTATCGCTTTGTTCGCCCTAAGTTGGCGGGGGTATGCCCAGACGTGGGTCCCTTGCTCACTTTGCCACTGGATTCAGGCAAGCCTGGCTGATGACGGCTGGAATGCCAGAAACCGGTCCTAGGATGCTTGTTTCCGGTCCAGGGAAGACATGGCTTGGCAGTTCGGGCTGGACTGTTCCCATGAGGCACAGGGTCAGACTGATTTGCATATGGCCATGTCTGAACTGGGGTGGTGGAGTGAGCTAAAGAATGATGATGGATTAAACCCAGATCAGTTGACTGGGGGTGAGTGTTTGATTGGCTCAAACGTTCCGTCCATCATCCCCTTTTGTATCGCTAAAAGAAGCTCTCTCCAGATTCCACACCACTCATACACATATATACACACAATATATGTGTTTATGCTTAGTTAACATTTTTTATTCTTAGTATTTAACTAGACATACTTTTTTGTGAGTTTGATTATAGAGAGTGAGTTGTACATATCTGGTTGGGCCTCTCCCGCTAGATCCCTTGTGTGATTGTATATATGTTTCTATACATTTCAAGTTAATCACCTCTTCCCCAGAGGGATCGAAGCCAAACTACATGCATTCTCTGAAAAATAGAATACAGTTTGCTAAATATCACTCGACATACTTAATCAAGAAACTTACATTCTTCGAACATCAATAGACATTCATGCCTACTTTTCATATTTACTTTCATTCATAACAGGAAATACATTCATTTCAATAGCGCTGCTGTGTCCACTTTGCCATCTTATGTGTATGGGGGCATCTTTCTTCCTCTTCTATTCATGTAGCTTCGATTACCACCCATGATTTTACCTTTCCTTTTATCATACAGAGTCTGTTGTTTCTGTCAATCATCTTTTTATAACTTTTCTAATTTTGTTTGAAATATTATTTACTGTAGATTAGCTTTTCTCTTTATGTTTTTTTTAAATATTTCATCTACTCAGCTCTGGTGATTTGTTGTATTTTTTGCATTAAATTCTGCAATGTAGTCTCCTTATATCCCCTGTTATGGATTTTTATTTATTTATTTGAAAAGTTTTATGATCCTCGCGGGTAACAGAGCGATTTACAAGTGAACAAAGCCAAAAACATATAAAACAATAAACATAGTCTATAGACATACAAGTCAAGGGAACACCATAGAGAGTGTGGTGACAAAATCAGTGATGAGACAGTATCGTAAAACTAGAACGATATATGCTAAGGCAGCATCACAGATGGGGTGGTGACATCTTAAATGTTGCTATGAAGTATATCAGAATAGACAAAGACATTCCAAGCGAGCATTAATAGAAGTGACTTAGTCTGGAACTGAACAGGATCAGGCAACATCCTAGATGATGGTGGTGTCACCTTAATGCTTGAAACAGAGAAATCAACAGTGAAACAAAAAGACGGTAGGAGCATAAATGAGCAATAGTCGTCAGGGTAGTTGACGAATCCTAGTATGCTTGTCGAAAGGAATTCTTAAGGTCTATGGTAGAAATGTGTTCATATATAAAAGTTTGACTTCTTTCTTGAAAGATGTAGTTGAAGGGATCATTCTTATATCAGGGGGGAGAGAGTTCCAAATTCTTGGGGCGATGCCAGATAAAGCTCCATTGTAGGTTTTCTCTTTGAAGAATCTCTGTGGTTTTAGCAGTAAGGTGCTAAAGCTTCTAGAGTATCTTGAGCCTCCAAAACGTTCAAGCTTCTTAGTGAGACAGCTTGGGTTATTGAAGTGTAGAGCTTTGCAAATCATGCATGCAATTTTCAATTGAATTCTTGCTTCATAGGGGAGCCAGTTGAGGGATTTAAAGTTGAGGGTGATGTAATTGTTCCTTTTTGATCCCGTAATGAGTCTTGCAGCAGAGTTAAGGAAGGCCCTTAATGGGGATGTTGTGGATCTGGGCAGGCCAGAGAGGATAGCACTTCCATAGTCCAATCTGGGAATCACTAGGGATTATACAGCGGACTTGAAGTCGTTTCAAAGGAGGAAGGGTTTTAATATTCTTAATATGTTCATTTGGAGGTTTGCTCCTTTAGTGGCAGCACTATTGTGCTTCTGCATATTAAGGTTTTTGTCGAGAAGTTATTCCCAGTGATCTTGCTAAATCAATAATTTGCGGTGTGCAATTGAATGAGGTAAGTTGCTTCATCCATTCATTGATAGTGGCTGACTGGCTGGGTAGGGCGATTAGGATGAATTCAGTATTTACAGTGTTAAGTTTGAGGTGGTTGCATGACAGCCAATTGTGGGTATTTTAAAGAATTACATTGAGGGATCCGATGTCTTCAGAGGAGGAGACTTTCAGGTACAGTAGGATATCATCAGTGTACAAATGATAGTGTATGTTTGATGACCTTGGGATTTCTGTTAGTGGCTCCATGAATAAGTTAAAGATAGTGGTTGAGAGGGAGGAGCTACCATTGTACCAAGGTTTAGAGTCTTTGGTGGATAGACATTTTAGTTCTAGGGGTGCGTTGAGTCAAGAATATTCCTCATGGAGCTAGTGTAGTGGTTAGTAAGATCTCGGACATCTAGCATGTCTTCAGGGGGTAGTAGAATGTAAGCGCTGAGGGATGTCAGTTTAGTAAGGTTGATGTTTCTTGTATTTCTTTTCCAAATTTTAGGTTTCAGTTCAGTTCAGTATTAGTTTTCAGGGGTATAGTGATGAGGAAGGTGATGAGGTGATGGTCAGACCAGTCACAGGGGAGGATAGATTCAAGTTGGATAGAGTTATCTCTTGCGATGATAAGATCTAAGATCGCAACCTTCTTATGTGTGGGGCTGTCACAGATTTGTATCAAGGTGAGGTCAGTAAGAAAGGTTTTGAGGGGGTTAACTATAGGGTCTTTCAGATCATTCCAGTGGAGGTCGAAATCTCCGAGGAAGATTTGAGTATCAAGTGGACCAGTGTTTATTGTGATGATTTCCATAATTTGTTCCAAGGAAAGGTTATCACCAGGCGGATGATAGAACGTGTGTAGTTTGCAAAGTGGTTTGTTGTTGCATGCGATGTCGATGCAAAGGTATTCACATGACGATAGAGCAGGGTACTGTGAATGTTTAACTGAAAGGCTGTTAAGGTGAATACATGCAATGCCTCCACCTGGTCTGGTGGATCTATCTAGTCATAACTAGGAGGGACTAGTATGTCAAAGATAGGTGCAGAGGAATTATTTAGCCAAGTTTCTGTCAGGATAAGGAGGTCATGTTCACGTGCTAGGATGAGATCCACAAGGTCCACAGCACGTCTTGCAGCCGATCTAAAATTGAGTAGAATACATTCGAGATAGGATTTGGGGCTATCCGGGGAAGTCTGGGTAAGGGTAACTTTCTTGAGGTTGTGTTTGTTTATCACTCTATGGTTGGGTTTAGATTCTCTGTGTGGGTTTGCAAAGATGGATTGGATTTGACTCTGATTGTCGATGCTCTCATGGTGAGATGAGTTATATGATAACAGGAGGGAATGGATATCTTCATCTGATAATGAGCCTGAGTCAGTTAGTCTAATAGGCCTGGAGGGTGCATTAGGGCAGGGGAGGGTTCTCCATCTCAATTGTGGGCACTTCTGGAGGGGTGAAATCGAATTGGTTGTGGGGTGTGTTGGAGGAAAGGTAGGATAGTTGTTAGGTTGTTCATTGTTAGGAATAGTCGAAGTCAGATTCCTGATTGGCCAGTGATTGGTAGTTGATTTAGTGGTGATATGTATAAGGCTTTGTAAGTCTGCCTTAAGTTGATGTAGGGTTTGTAAAATCTCATCCAGCCGCCAATAGGATGTGTGAGGATGTGGTATGGTCTTCGAGTATGGGGAAAGAAGGAGATGGAGTGTTAATGTCTGTGGTAATGGAGTATTGCTGGGCGGAGGGGTGAATAGTAGGGGGAGTGGACTCAACTGTTGGGTCTTGGAGTGTGGGGAGTGGAAGTGGTGGGGTATTGATTTTTGTTGAGATGTAGTGCTGTTGGCCGGAGGGGTATAACAGTAGGGGTGTGGAGTCAAAGGTGGCAGAGAGCTCCAAATCGGGTAAAGGGGAGCTCGGGAGCAGTGTAGGAGGAGGAGGAGCCAATGACCAGTTGGTGAGTGGGATATTAGGTTTTGACACTGGAGATGCCAATTAGTTGTGGCAGGGGGGGAGTCAGCGGGATGGTCAGGGTTAGTAAGTGATTTTCAAGTCGAGGTGGCTCAGAAGTAGTTGTTTTAGGTGTGTGGTGGGGTTGTGATGTGGCACTGCAATTGATAGAGGTGGGCTCGGATCCTCTTGGAGATGTAACCGAGTACATATAGCACACCTGGTTAGGAAGGACTTGGGAGGGGGAGGGCACATTCCTGGCTCCAGCTTTTTTGATGAGGGGAATATTTCCTAAAATAACTCTAGGCTGCGATCTGAAGATTGGATGAGGATAGTCCCATTGTTGTAGATGGAGATGCTTACTTCTGCTCTGTAGACCGAAGAAGGGGCTACCGAGAGTCTTAAACCATGGGGAGTTTTTTGGGATGAGCAGATCAGGAGCAGCGAGAGGAAGGCTTTCCTCCAGTGTGCTCTTCTTCTCCTCGTATAAAGGATGAGGCCATGTATAATAGTACCTTTATTCATGTAGAAGTATGGGCCAGAGATCAGGATTTCTGGATGAGTTTTGAGAAGTCGGTTTTTTAAATTCTTAGCAGCCTTTTATGTTAGATTTGGGGGTTACTTGATTTTATAAGCATGTGTGCCAGATTGTTCTAGTTTGGTTTTGGTTGTTATCAATGGATTCATATCAGAATGAGATGAGTCGTCTTGGTGATTAAGTAAGGTGGAGGAAGGCTACCGAGGGGTGTGCTTGGTATAAGAGTATATAGTTATTCTATTTAAAAACTCTCTGTTTCCTGAACTCCTCCTATTCTGAAATTATTTGTTTTAATCTTAAAAACTGACTAAATGGAAGACAGTTAATTAAATGTTCAGGATGAAAGCCTGTCACCATTGAAAAATTACCAGTTGGCTTTGAAAATACCCTTGTCTTCCAATTATCTTTTGTTTTTGTTATGGTACATCTAAAAATTAATTACCATCTCCTGGATGTTTAACATGAACTGTATTCTCTTTGGAATATCATTTACTTCTTTTACATTGTTCTAAAGCGGTGTTCTTGTCCCTGACCAAATAAGAAAAATTTATCTTCTGTAATAAACTAAATTCTTATTCCACCTCAAGTCATTCAGCATGTACTTCTCTTAAAATGATCTCAAAGACATTCTCTATTGATGGGGCTATATTAGAGCCCATTGGTCCTTCGATCATCTGGAGGTGATATTTATCTAGCCATTTAAAGAAGTTGCAAGTGAATATACTCTCAAAAAATTGCATAAAATACTTTACTCAAATCATCCATACATTCAACAGAGCCTTGTCTACACATTGCATAGCTTCCGAGTAGAATGTTTGTGTACAAGCTATTCACATACATTGTACATAGAATATAATCTGACCATATACAACATTCTGATGCCTTTAAAAAAAAAAAAAAAGTGTTATATAGCGCAAACTAGACCCGAGGATATCAGGTATCAGAGCACTTTACATGAGCACCACTTTCGTTACAGATGGACACATTCACTTTTGTTAGGCACGGGGAGATTAAGTGATTTGTCCAGAATCACAGGATGTTGAGCGTCATTGCCGAGACTCGAATCCGGTTCCCCATCTTCGAGGTCAACCGCTCTAGCCGTAAGGCTACATCCTCTCCCTGATGGTATCTCCGTCATATAAGGATGCACCTAGAAATTGATGTATTTTCCTGGAGACTGAAACACCGAATCTATCACCACCACAACTGGGTAAAATGAAGGGTCAATTGAGTGTTTATGAATTTTTGTTATCATATACAACAGTGGTACTTTGGGTAATTCCAGCATTACAGCATTTTTAGGTGTATTAGTTAACTAGCCTTGCTCTTCAGCAATATCCACTAGGCATTATATTATCTGTTGATATTCCTTTGTGGGATTTCTATTGGATATCTTATAATTTGTCAGGTCCTGTACATGTTGATTAAATTTTTCTTCATAACATGTGTGCATAATTAGAATTGTTCCACATTTATCCACTTCTTTAATAGTTAAACCCAGATTGGTTTTTCAGTTTTCCAAGAATCATCCTCTCCAATCTTGTAATATTGGCTCTTTTATAATTATTTTTATTACAGTGTTCTGCAATGCATTCATTAGTGGACTTAGTTTGGATCTTTTATAATTATTTTTATTACCGTATTCTATAAATCATTCATTAATGGACTTAGTTTTGCTAGGCACCCTGATGTAAAGTGTTATTTTTTGGCCTCAGCGCCTTCAGACCTCCAATATTCATTATTGCGTCTGTTGTTTGATCCCAAAGCACCTTTAATAATCATTTTCCTGATGAACCTCTATGCATCGATTTTTGTTTTCAAATTGCTTGTAGAACACATTGGTATGAGAGAAGTTTCTTTTTTGTAACTGTTGTTCTACAAAAAAAAAAAAAATTACCTTTAAATGTGTATCATATTCCTGGGCCTCAATGACCTTGCTTCCTCTCAGCCCCCTCCTGTTTTATTCATGTAGGTTTCCCTCTCTAAAAACAACTTTTGTTACTCATTTCTTCATGTTTTTTATGCCTGATGACCCCACAGTTACTTTTTCTTCTCTTTCTCTTGAAGTCCTTCTAGGCTTGTAGTATCTGGGGGCATAGACTCCCCTTCTCTGCCTTTCTCACACTGTTTAGTTACATGACATTTTCAGCCCATGTGTAAACATCATCTCTAAGATAGTCATAAGTGTTTTTTAATTTACTTTCTTTGCTGTATATCGTTCTTACATGATTCCACATTCATATTTAGGCCAGTCAGTGTTTCATCCCAGTACCTCTTCCATTTTATGTAATTCATTGTTTAATTAAGCAAATTGTTTAGCCTGTGTCAGGACACAGGGCTGTAGATATTGCTTACCGCTGGAATTTGGTGAGCTTGTGGGTAGCAAAACTCCAAACCCACTTGCGCCGAGTGTTTATCAGAGAAGAAAAGGCTGGTGGTCCTTGCAAAGTGTCAGCTCTGTCTGGACTGAAAATTTGTTTGTGCGGAGAACACACTGCACAACACCCCAAGAACAAACTACTTTTGCCAGCAAGCCATTAACTCTCACTTGGTTTGCAGCAGCCATTTTGGCTATCTGGGTAATACTGGCCTGGTGGCCCACTGCGTCTTGGCTAGTCAACCCGTGCCTTGCATTTTAGACCCAAGACTTCCTTTGCAAAAGTCTAGTTGCTTCCTTTGGAACTGTGTTGAAGGACTTGGGAACTACAGAGATGAAATGTGTGTGTGTTTTTTTTAGTAGAAATATTTGAATATTTTATATGAACTCTTGGAATTAAGACTGGGCGGGGGGGGGGGCACATTTTTCTAGGAGTTAACCTGTGATGCCACAGGAAGGATTGTTACATCAGGGCGCAGATGCTCATGGTATGTATGAATGTTAAAGCATAAGGTACTAGAGTTCTAGTAGGCTAACATAATTGCTATTATAATAAGCAGGATAACATTAATGTTTGTTAATTATCTTTCAGTGTTACTAGAGTCAAGTAGAAAGTATAACTCAGCTTCCACAAGGAGTGCAGTGACAAAGCTTCGGGAGAAGTGTCATTGAACATATATTTAAGGTACTCATTTCTTGTATGTTTCTTGAATGTTTGGTTACAGGAATTACAAGTTGCATATAAAAGAACAGAGAGTTGGTTACACAGACATACTGCCACAGAATTTCGATTCACTGTATATTAATGCCAAACCGTCATGGAAAGTTAATAAAGATATCTCTTTGCCTTTTGAAATCGACTATGCCCCACAGACCTCAATGACCAGCAAAAGTGATGAGTCAGAGTAGTGGAGTACAGTATATCAGTTTGATCTTGCATCCCATTCCCCTTGAACCATTTCTAACTCTCACCCTCATATCCCAGAGAATGTGGTCACTGGTGGGAGTCACAAAGTGACAAAAGACTGCATCACTATCATTGGAGTCCAAGCACAACGTTAGTGCATCCTGACAGCCTTTTTTCAAAGTTTTTTTGCTAATACTTTAATAGTTAATAAGATTAAGTTCAAAATGCATTTGTTGAGTTTTCTGCACCATTTCTGTTCCAATTCTTTATTCTCTTCACATAAAGTTGGTTTTAAGGCCAAATGTAAACCACTTGATATGCCTTGTACTTTAAAGTAATTTAGCAAGTACTTGCATGCAATTTGTTATTCATTTCTTTCCTCAAGAGGTTTACTAAGTGTTATCATTTGAGCTAGTGTTTTGTTTGATCCACCACAAAAACCTGGAGTTCTAATTCTGAAACCCAGCCCTGGCCTAAAGCACTATTAATCTTCAGGCTCCCTACCGTTGATATGGGTTTTGAGAAAAAAAACTGGAGCAAAGTATCAGAATTATATGCTAATGAAACCCTAAATAACGCAACCAGATGCACACAAATGCCACTTTAGGCTCAAAACACTTAAATAAGAAGTGTGGATAACTTACATAATTACAAAATGTTAGCACTGTTTTTTTACAAGGAACTCGGTGGGCGAATTTAGTTTTAAAGTTAGTTTTTGTTGCCTTGGAGAAGCAATGTAAACATGACTTATGGCCGATGACAGGAGTGTGGGAACATACAGAACTTCTGATTCGAGAGCACCCTCTTGCATAAATCTCATAACCTTTGTACTCCTACAGTAGGTTGAGCCAAATTGCATATCCAGCAATATAAAGTTACATGCAATAGGGAAACATTAAACAAATAAATGCCTTACTGAAGCAGAAAGATGTACATTCTTGTAAAAGATATTTGTTTATTAAGGTTGTCTCGCGTATGCCAATAAGTCTGAATTAGACAGCTTGTAAAGGTTTTGTTTAATAGAGCATCACTTTTAAAAGCAGACCTTCCTTGTTTCAGCATGCTGAAAAACTCTTGTTTTATAAAAAAAAAATTATCATTCTGCGACCATGAACTCTACATCTACTTGTATCTAATCATTTATTCGAAAAATGAATCTATTTCAGCTTCAGGGATTTGGCAAGTCCATCGCCTGCTTAGCATTACTTTGACACACTTGAGATAACAATTTTAGCAGCAAATATTTTATTCATTTACATTCTAGTCTGTTGCATATTCAGGTCATTTGTCAAAATAAGAAAATAAAATGTAGTGTTAACTATATGTCCCAGATTCTAGCAACAGAAAAAAAAGTTCACAGTAATGGATAAATGACATGTCTCATTCCTACAGATTTCAGAGAGTGAAGCCAAGGCTAAGGCCACATTAGTAAACACTAACCTCCTCTTTTACATCATGAGTGGGTAATAAAATCTTTCACAGCCTGGCCACATTGCAAAGTCTGTGGACTTTCTATAACCTCACCTGCTGGTAATGTTTGTCACAATATTTTACCACTTTAACTAGTTTTATTGGGTTCTTCTCACACAAAAGTCTTGTTTTAAACTGATGCATAGTCGCTGGCATTAACCACACTGTTTTAAGCAATCTACGACAAAATAGACTGGACCGACACAAACACCACTCACAGAAGATAGGGACAAAAGTCCTCATTACACGCGGCCTGGTAAATTGTGCATCATACCGGATCTTAATGCACCAAAATCCACATTTTCCGATAAATTCCGGGCGTTTTTCCCCGAGAAAATATCAGCAGATTCCACCTATCGCTATTTAACATAAAATCTATACTGAGGATATGTGCAGTAATTGGGGTTACCTCACATATCTCAATTACCCAGGCCGCTCATAAGGACAGCCAAAGTGGAGAAGCTAAAAACCCAGTTTATGTTCTGGTTGCAGTGGTAAGCATCCATGATGACAAGCAGTTTCACAGAAAAACAGGGAACCCAAACATAAATGAGATAATGGTCTGGCACATAGAAAAAAAAAAAGAACAAAAAATTAAAATATAAAGCAGATGTCATATTACATTTGTGTGTGTGTTTTCAATAAGAACTAAAAAAAAGTCAGGCACAACAACCACTTTCCAACACAAGCTATTCTGAAAAACTGACATGAGTTTACATTAGAAGATCAGGACTATATTTGTCAGCAAGGGCACTGAACTTTTCAAGGTGAACTTTATCTTCAAATGGATGCGTGTTTAAGAAAAAAACAAAGCTTGTATATAGTATGTGGCAGAGCTCTAAACAAGCATGCAGAAATCTGGGCATGGAGATTTTTGGCATACTTTCCATTATCCACTGACATTATATGTTGCTGTAGTGACAGATGCACGTGTATTTATGGCACAAACAAGTGTATTGGAGTATGCTTTGATATTAGATCCAACAGGCTTATGATCTTCAAAATGTGAATAGCAGTACTTTCTACAATAGAGTACTAAGGGCAGAGTTTTTACACTACCTATATTCAAAAAAATGTCTTCATGTTATAATTAACCCCGGCCTTATGGGCAAAAGTTTACACCTTTTAAAATCTTAGGCTCAAACAAGGACTCTGGACGTCTTGAATGAAATTTCCGCCCCTACATGAGAGTTTTAGCCGCATTCGAAGGGGAGGGGGCGGCAGTCTGGAGGTTGTACCAGTGGAGCTTAGTGGATGCATTTCTACACTCATCTAAAGTAGGGCAGAATGAAAGTGTTATCATAATGTGTCCGAAAGTGCACCAGTATTTACTAATATCACAAAAGATTTGATAAATAATTAATTTGTTCAAAATTATCCTGGAGACAATTGTATTTCACTAATTTCTTATGACCACATTTGCAGTTGCCTCGTAGTTTGGAGGCAACTTCACGTTTGGTTAGGTCAACCTGGGAAACACCAGGGGCCATGTTACAGAAAGTCCACAGGAGCGCAAAGGGCAAGTGGGCTGTTTTGTTCACCCCTGGGGCACTGTGGTATTACATAAGAGGTCACAGATGGTTGTGCAGGTCCTTATGTAATACTGATAGCGCTGTAACACATATAGTGCCATCTCAATCTTCAGATGGCATTCACTTACTCACATGGGGGTGTGGCCCATACAAATGATAGAATCACTTTGCCTCTGTGCCCGCATTGTATTACAGACGTGGGCACTGAGGCAAACAGGCCATTAGGAGGCGCACTGAAAGTGAGCCACAAAAAAGGTGGTACACCACCTGATGACAGCTCTCTGGAGAGGTGAATGGGAGTACCAGGGACCCCCCCCCCAAGACATCCCCCTACAGGTGGACGTTCAAGCAGCTGCTCTGTATTTCACTGAAAGAGCTGCCCCCGGGCAGCGCAAGTTCACAGCTGCCCTTGGGCAACACATTCATTGTAATAGGGTGCTGTTCCTGTTTGCACCTGGCGCACCTGTTTAAAAGACAGAGCACCCTATCAGTACAATGGGCCCAGGAATGAGCTAAATATCAAGATCTTCTATGCAGACAACGTTTGTAAGCTATAAATCGCTGAGCCTTGGGCTTTGGTATATCAGCTTCGACCAGGAGTACGCAAACAACAAGTACAGTGAAATTTGCTACCTTCTGTGTGAATCGTGTGAATCGAGCCACCACGCCTTGTCTTAGTGTAGGTTAACCAATATCAAAGATGAAATTATTAAGAATAACAGAATTAATATTGTAGTAGAAATAATGAAATGAGAACCATTTAAAAATGTTGCAAATCATTGAATTACTTTTCACAAGCTTACCCCCATTACCAACAAACATTGGCAAAGCCAATAGGTTTCTCCTACGCTAGAGCTATTTATTGCCTTTGCCAATGTCTTTTAGCCATGTTGTCCAGCTGCGTGGAGTGGATTGGAGTGGCCTGGCGTACAGTGGGATGGAGTGGCATAGAGTTAATGTTGTAGAGTGAAGTAGTGTAGAGTTCAGTGGTGTAGAGTTGTGCAGAGTAGAGTGCAGTGGCATAGAGTGGTGCAGAATAGAGTGGCGTAAATTGCAGTGACGCACAGGAGAGTGGCATAGAGTGTAGTGGCGTGGAATAGAGTGGTGCAGAGTTGAGTGCAGTGGCGTAGATTCGAGTGGTGCAGAGCAGAGTATAGTCAAGTTGAGTGCAGTGGCATAGAATGAAGTGGCATAGAGTGCAGTGGCATTGAGAAGAGTGGTGTAGAGATGCGTGGAGTGCAGTGACAGAGTGCAGTGGCATAGAGTATAGTGGAGCGGCATAGAGTAGAGTGGTGCAGAAAAGATTAGAGTGGCATTGAGTGCAGTGGTGCGGAGTATAGAGGCATAGAGTGCAGTGGCATTGAGTACTGTAGAGTAGAGTGGCATAGAGAAGAGTGGTGGCGAGTAGAGTGGTGTAGAATGCAGTGGCATAGAGTCCAGTGGTGGTCGAGTAAAGTGCTTTAGAGTAGAGTGCTTTAGAGTAGAGTGGCATATAGCACAGTGGCGTAGATTGCAGTGGGATAGAGTAGAGTGGTGCAGATTAGAGTAGTGTGGCATAAAGTGCAGTGGAGAAGAGTGCAGTGTCCCAGGGTAGGGTGGTGCAGAGTAGAGTGCTGTAGAGTGCAGTGGGGTAGAGCGGTGCAGTGTAGAGGGCAGTGGTGATGAGTGCAGTAGAGCAGAGTGGTGCAGAGTATACTGGCATAGAGTTTAATGATGCACAGCAGAGGGGCGCAGAGTGCAGTGACGTAGAGTGGTGCAGAGTAGAGTATAGTGGCATTATTATTATTATTAATTCTTGATATAGCGCATGGCTACCCTTAGGCATCCCAGCGCTGGTAGCAACCACTAGAGGACTACAATCTCACGGCAGGTTCTGGAAGAGCCATGTTTTTAGTTGCTTCCTGAATGCAAGGTGGTGGGTCATTGAACGCAGCTGAATCGGGAGCGTGTTCCATAGAGTAGACGCATTGTATGAGAACATACGACCACCAGAACGTACTCTCCTGACTTTGGGAACAGTTGCTTGGAATAGATTGGCAGATCTTAGGATACGAGAGGGGCGATGAAAAGACAGCACAGCGCGGTTAATTTTTGGACCTGTACCCCAGAGGGTTTTGTGCGCTATGCATAGTGCTTTGAACATTATGCGTTCTGTGATGGGTAGCCAATGCAGTGCCTTCCGTGCTGGTTTAGCTGATTGTTTTCTGGGGATGTTGTGTAGCAGCCTCGCTGCGCAGTTATGCACCACATGTAGTTTCCTTGTGGTAGCTTTCGGGGTGCCCAGGTATAGAGAATTACAATAGTCCAACCGTGGCAATACCAAAGCTTGTACCATAGTTCTGCGTGCAGTTACCGGGAGCAGTGGCAGAATTTTCCGCAGTTGCCTTAAAATGCCATAGCATGAAGCTGCTACTTGTACTGCTTGGTGGTCCAGTTTAAGTGATTTGTCTAGCCAGATTCCTCAGCTTTTGATCCTTTCTTTGGGTTTTGGAGGTGAGCCCAAGCAGCTGGGCCATTTCACAGCGGGAGAGCTGCTAGTGTGATTGCCAAGAATCATTAGCTCAGTCTCATCTTCGTTCAGCTTGAGGTATGACTGGTCCATCCAAGAAGCCACAGTTCTTAGGCAGGCTTCTAGGTCGACAGATCTTCTTTGGGTGGTTAAGGGTTACAACTAGCTGAGTGTCGTCCGCATAGGTCACAATCTGGACCCCATACGGGAGGACTATCTCAGCAAGGGGTCTTAGATACGCATTAAAAAGGGTCGGGCTCAATGAGGATCCCTGAGGGACTCCACATGTTAGCGGGACCTTTCTTGAGGAGTGGATGCCTTCGAATACCTGGAATGTTCTGTCCGTTAAAAAGGATTTAAACCAGGAGAGGGCTTTGCCTGACACTCCCACCGCTTTGAGTCTGTTCAAGAGAATGCTATGATTTACATAGAGGCATAGAGTAGAGTGGTGCAATGTAGAGTACAGTGCATAGAGTGGTGCAGAGTAGATTAGAGTGGTGTAGAGTGAAGTGGTCCAGAATGCAATTGCATAGAGTGCAGTGTTGTAGAGTAGAGTGGTGTAGAGTGCAGTAGCTTAGAGTGATGCGGAGTAGAGTAGAGAGGTATCGACTGCTGTAGAGTAGAGTAGCATTGAGTGCAGTGACGTAGATTGGTGCAGATTAGAGGGCGTAGAGTGCAGTGGCCAAGTGTAGAGTAGAGTGATACAGAGAAGAGTGCACTGTCATACAGTAGAGTGGTGTAGGGAAGAGTGGCATAGAGTGCAGTGGTTCAGAGTGCAGTGGTATAGAGTCCAGTGGTGCCGAGTAGATTAGAGTGCCGTAGAGTGCAGTGGTGTAGAGTAGAATGATACAGAGTAGAGTGTTGGAGAGTGCAGTGGCATAAAGTGCAGTGACATAGAGAGCAGTGGCGTAGAGTAAAGTGGTGCAGAGTATAGTGGTGCAGAATGCAGTGGTGTAGTTTGCAGTGGCATAGAGTGCAGTGATGTACAGTGCAGCAGCGCAGAGTGCAGTGGTGTAGACTGCTGCTGCATAGAGTGGTACAGAGTAGAGTAGAGTGGCATAGAGTGCAGTGGCATAAAGAAGAGTGGTGCAGAGTAGAGTGGCGTAGAGTGCAATGGGGTAGATGAGTGTAGAGTAGAGTGCAGTGGCATAGAGTGCAGTGACGTAGAGAAGAGTGGTGCAGAGTATATTGGCGTAGAGTGCAGTGATGCACAGTGGAGTGGCATAGAGTGCAGTGGCCTTGAGAAGTCTGGTGCAGAGTAGAGTGGCGTATACTGAAGTGCCTTAGAGTAAAGTGGAGCAGAGAAGATTAGAGTGGTGTAGAATGCAGTGGAATAGCATAGAGTGGTGCAGAGTAGAGACCTCATAGAGTGTAGTGGTGTAGAGAAGAGTGTTGCAGAGTAGAGTGCAGTGGCGTAGAGTACAGTGGTGCAGAGTAGACTGCAGTGGCGGCTGCTCCGCTATGGCGGAGGAGCGTCGCCCCACTGCTTTCTCAGTGCGAGAAGCAAAAACATAAAATGGTAACAACTTTTAGTTATAACCATTTTATGTTTCTTTTGCGGGTGGGTGGGCGGCACTGCTCTGCTCTGCTTACGGAGCAGGGCAGGGGAGGAGTGGTTTGCCTGTGGTTTGCCAATGACTGTTTGGTCGACCCTCTTGGGCCGCCCAAACCAGTCATGCGCATTTTTCCCTTCTCCAAGCAGGCTTGCAGCCTGCATGGAGAACATGCCCAACCCTCCAGGCCCTGGCTGAGCGCCGTGTCATGGCGCTCAGACCGATCACAGCGCTGCACTGCAGTGTTTTGATTGGCTTAGGGGAGGGAGCCTGGCTGCCTGCTTCCTGTTCCTGTCGGACGCAGGAGAGCAGGAGCAGAGAAGACGCGGGACCCGACCTAAAGGTAAGTTTTTTTTGTTTTTTTCAAAATTATGACCCCCCGTGTCCACCCCCCAACCACGGGGCATGCCAGCCACAACTCTCAGAGTGCAGTGGTGCAGAGTGCAATGACGTGGAGTAGAGTGACGTGGAGTAGAGTGGCACAGAGCAGAGTACAGGTAGCAGTGAGTGAAGGCAGGGTTGAGTGAGTTAAAATAGCCTTTAAATCCTTTGTAACAAATGTATTATTCTGGGATCTAAGGCTAGGTTAAAATAGATCAGTATGATGCTTTTAGGAATTAATGTTCCCAGGCATCCAATAGGTCGACATGTTTCAGCCTTTATATAGCCCGTGAAGGGTCAGTAGGCTTTCCTAAGGACCTGGTTTTTACACTGCTTTTCGCGATTGCTAATTTTCTGTGCAATTAAATAGTAAAAAAACATACACATAACCATACAGACCATATTCATAGAACATTTTCCTTGTATGGCTGTAAATGACTTGTTTTTTCAACAGACATCATAGGGGCATCTGGGGAGGACGGACTCTGTAGTCACACATTCATCAAGAGTACACGCGTGCTCGTAGCGTCTCCCTGTGTCCCTGCATGAACTAAAACAGCTATTGAAAGTGATTTTTCACAGAGACAAATCCAGGACTGAAACATGTCACATACTATTGAAGTTATTGATATGGTTGTGAATGTGACTCACAAGTCACAGTATTTACTTAAAGTATTGAAAATGTAAAAGTATCTTCTGTTATGTTGAGTTCCAGGAATCAATATTCGGGATCGCTTTTTAATATTGAATAGATTGGATTCCTAAGTGGACGTAGGCCCAAAAGGGGTATCATAACACTGTTCATTTTCCTTTTTTTAATTATTTAGGCTGATCTAAAAAAAAAAAAAGCATTTTGCTCTTGAATTGGTTTTAATAACACACAGACAGAAATAAATGAAAACCTTATGTTGAACGACAGCATCTGGCTTACATAAAAATCCCCTTAACGTGCATGGATTTAATTATGGGTACTCCAGTGAATTAGCCTGTCCCTTTCAACAGTGCTATCTGGACATGTCGACAGAGCTCGAGCTCTAATGTTATGAACTTCCTAATTTCTGCGTCTCTAAGACGTCTTGTATGTGTGTGTCACAGGGGCTGGAAGCTAAGTGTCCCAGACACATGTCACGTCTCACATTTCACACAATTTCTACCAGGCTCAGCAACACTTTCACTGGCTCTTTCTGCCCCCACTCAATGCACCCCCACCAATTCGACTGTAAAGAGCCATTAGGTGTTCCTGCGTCTGAGAGTCTAAACATCAGAGGCTTAACAAGACACGGTGATTTGTTAAACTTGAAAAGCTAAAAGAGAGAAATGTATTTTCCACTCAGAAGAGTTGGGTTTATTCTCATATAATGATTCCCTTCAGACACCAAAAAACTGAGCTGTGTCCAAATCTTTTCCGACTTCAGCATGAAGGATTCCGGTGTCCGGTTACACTTGAGCCTGCGAGTCAAACATTCCTTCTTCCCTGGCTACTGTACACTGGCACAGGTTCCAGGCTCTGCGTGCTCATCCAGGGACACTTTTCTACTCCGCGCCCTCTGCAGACACCAGACATCTTTCAGGTTAGGTTACAGTACCGAGTGAATCATGGCAACAGAAAATACACATCACGGTGTCTTTGGGGATAATTTAAAAACACATTTTCTGCTCCTGGCCCAAAATCAAACACAATGCAAAAGATCCTACAACACGTTCAGCAAAGTTTCCTGCTGATAGATCAGTTATACAGTGATATATTCAGTGCTTGAATTATGCTGATGGTTGCTGGGAATTATTTTTTTCATCATCAGACCATGACCCAGAGGAAGAAAGAGACAGAATAGAAAGGAAAACAGTGACAAAGGGAGAAAGCAGGGATGACAAAGAAACTGCAAGAGTTAGATAAAGAGACAGGAAGGGTAGGTATGATGTGGAATAAAAAATGGGCAGCCATGGAAATCAGTAGCACCGGGATGTGGCAGCATCAGTGGTTATCCCCTAAGACAAACCTTGGGCTTGTTTTTGAGTTATTCGTTGTACAAATTAAGCACTGCGTCCACCTTGACAAAAGCATTGACTATGGCACTGCACTTCCACCATAAACAACCAGTAGATGTAACAAGTTCTGTGCACAGCAGTTGGGTGGATTGTATCACCGAGCATGGGCTTTGGAGTCTATATTATAGTATAACTGATAGAGCGAAATGTTCTTGTGAATTATAGGGGTGCATCATAATCACTGATAGGCCGCACTCACATGTATTCAGACATATATTCGTATATTCAGTTTCATATTCATGTATGTTTAGTAGAGAATGAATAGTTCGCTGAGACAAAGTGAACCCAGTAGTATAATGATGTTAGGATAATGATGTGATGTAATGCTTATTGAATTGTGTGAACATAATGCATAGAGGAATTAGTTCGTGTGTGTAATGTAATTGCAGTAGTTTAAACGTGCACCATATTAAAGTTGCACATGTAATTCATTGGTTGCATATGAATTGTAATGAAAATACTCATAGGGAAAAGTAAGATGTGTGTTTAAAAGTCATATGTAAAGGCCTAACCACATATATGCTTAGTGAAGGCCTGGTATATTCTTATGTTAGCTTATATTGTAGGCCGAGAAAAGTTTCTCTTGGTAAGGCTCTCTGGGCACAAACGGTAGATTTAATTTGCACAGTAGAAGGTTTCTGTTGAAAGTATCTTTTGTTGCAGGTGCAAGGACACATGTCTCGTTAGTAAGACTAACTCTTTGTTTTCGAAAGCTAGAGAGAGGGGAGGCATGGTACGGGGAGTGAAAAGGAATGTAGGGATGATACTTTCGGCGGAGAAGGTGCCTGGGACTCAAGGTCATCGCAACCGTCCAGGATGAAGTAACCGTTTCGATGGAAAAGCACAAGAAAGAAGACCTGGCCAAGGAGGCGTGCCAAAGGCGTGTACAATTGTGTTGTGGTTTTGTATTAGGGATAGTGCCCTGAGGGAGGAGGCCGGAGAAGAGGTAGGGGAGACCTGAGAGAAGGACAGAGCTGAGCTTAGGTATTATGTGATTGCACTTCTTAGGAAGTCCTCACAGCTGACACCTTTTATTTACTCTTGCCTGGGAAAACCGTTATGCAGGGATGTCACTTAGCGTTAGTGTAGGGACAGCAATTGATTTTAAGCTTGTTTAGGCCAATGAAGAGCAACTTAGAAATAGGAGCAATCATAGTCTGGTTGATCCTTCTAGAACTTTCTATTCTCCTTATCCTGAGTCGGATGAGATTCCTGCGTAGATTATTATTTGTATTAGTGCCCATCTATCTCTTTAACCTCGTGTTGAGGTGCTTGCACGTTCAGTTATTTTTGGCGATAATAAATTCTCAAACTTGAATTCGGAGTCAGTGGTCCTTTCCGATAAAATGAATGCTGATATATAACCAGATGAGATTCTCTCCTTTACACTATTCAACAGGTAAAAAGATCTTGGCGACCAGAAGGTTCTTATAGATAATTAGATAAGAATCGGCGTTATCAGTTGGTAGCAGAGTAGGATGGTTACCTTTGATGGTAAGGGGAGATCTAGAGCAAGATAGGAGATTAAGTTGCCCCATAGAGCCCGAGTGACGCAGATCCAGAGGACCGCGGGAGAAGGATGTCGGAGGTCGTGGAAAACTGACGGAGAGTGACGGTGCGGCGGAAGTAGCAGTTCGTAGTAGAGTGAGTATGAAAAGAGTGATGTTTGGTAGATTGCGGTGTTTTATTGTTGTGTGATGTCTTGCGGAGTTGGAACGAAAGTTGTGTGATTGAGAAACGGACCGTGAGCGCGCGCGGGACCGGGAGATTTATTGTGGTGTAGAATACACCCAGAGTTGAGAACGCTGACCAGAGTTGTGGGGGTCACGAGACGTCATTGACAGACCCACTGAAGATAGGGAACACATGTGTGAGTGTGTGAATAACCAACGCAGGTCGTAGGTTATTGTGTGCAGAACATCGAGTGATTGAATCCTATCGAGTGTGCTAAAGGCGATTGTCCGGTCGTTTCGCGGACAGACGATTGCCAGATTGAGGTCAACGAGCTCAAGAGGCTGATCGGTCATTGGTAAGACCGACGGTCAGAGAGGTAATTGTTCGGTAGGACGGACATTATTTCAGAGTATGATTGGGACAGATGCGAGCTAGAACGAGTGAATTAGAAAGGAGGGGAACTGCTGCGAGCGGAGGAAAAGTGACGTCAGACCAGTGCCGCGCTGCGATAGGCCGGTTGGTGTGAGCCGCGCTGGGATTGGTGGATTGGAATCAGGAAGTAAAAGCGGACATTTTGAGTGCAAATACAAAGTTGATTCATCATGAAATGTTTTAAAGCTTTACGGGAACTTTGTAGAGGTGATAGACATGTGGTTGTTCGGGAGGGAGAGGAAGCTCCTCCCGAGGACACACCAGCACATTATATGGCGAAGAATGTAGGATTGCATACTATAATTTGGCTTGAGAATTGGCATAAAATGACAGAAGCAGAAGGAGAATTGTCGTTCCCTCGATATGGTACTTTCAGGTTAGAGGTGCTGTACCAGCTAAAAAGCGTAATGGCTTCATTACGACCACTACCTAGACCAACACAGTTTGAGGCACTACATGCGTGGATAAGAGCAGCGTATGATAGGAAGGACAGATGTCAAGAAAGGGTGAAGAAATCGGTCAGGGCATTTCAAGATGCAAGGTGGGATGCATTGGAGAAAAGGTGGAGAGTGGAAACGATCGAAGGAGATAAGTTGTACCCATTGTTAGTACAGAATGGGAAAATAATAAGAGTCGATGAGGACGACAGTGATCTAGATGACAGCTTGTTGGATAGGATGTTGGCAGAGAGGCCACCACCATTTAATCCAGATTCAGAAGAAGGAAAGACGACCCCAGCAGTGGCAATAGTTGATGAGAGCCAGAACCAGACTAGCATGAGAGTGGTGGGAAGGATTTCCACAGGAACGGAGGGGGCAACAGCGTCTATGATAACACAGCCTCCTGCGGGGAACACAAGATTACCGGACTCCTTGACAGTACCGGTTACCATTGGCCCTATAGTACCGGTATACGACCCAGACCGAGTGAGAGAAGGGAGTTCTGTACCGATGAGAAGGGAGGAAGGAAACAGTGAGAGTGGGAATGGGTTTGGAGTGAGGGTGGTTCATTTCCCAAGACTAATGGAGACAAGTACGCCGTTACCGGCTACTGCGGACTCTTCCTTTAGGAGAGAAGAGGAGAGACCAGAAAGACCGAGGTCTTTGCGGGAATCTAAGTCAGCTTTGAGGGAGTGGACACCAACAGTAACGAACCAAGAGGATAGGATGCAAGGAGATAGGGCACAGAACGTCTCGGAAGACAGACCAAGTTCCAGGAATATGATGGAAGGGAATAGGTCGCAAGGACAGAATAGCAACTGTGATGAGCGGGATGGCTCGGGTTGTCGAGATGTACTGAGGAGTGCAGTACAGGCAAGGTTGCTAGACGTAGTGAGGTTGAAAGCAGAGGTAGACGAAATGATTAATGGAGGTCTGCCCTTGGAAAGGATAGAAATTTATGGATCAGATGAGCTGCTGTTTGTAGCAAAAGATGTAACTCGAAAAGCTAGAATGGCACATGATAGATTGAAGGAATTGGCCAAAAGATATGAAGTGGACCTGAACAAAACTAAAGCGTTACAGGGACCACATAGATTACAGTACAGTGATCAGGAGCTGGAGGAGAAAAGAATAACAGGATTAAGAACACACACCAGAGACCTGATTATAGGAATGAGAATATGGATTTTGTTGGACAAGTGGGAAGAAAGGTGGTCCAAAAAGAAACCAGTAAAGAGAGCAGAAGGGAAACGCCGCCGCCAGGAGGGGGCGACGGGTGTTGGAAATTTTCCTTTACGGGAAGTACAGAATGGAGGGTACGTGCATGTGCCGTGGAATAGAGGTGATTTGGCTGCATTTACAAATGATTTTCCTCGGCTGAGGGAAAAACCGGTAGAGTGGTACAAACAGGTTGAGCGGTTTGTGAAAATTTCAAAAGTATTGTGGATTGATTTGAACACTTTGTTTGACATAGTGGTACCGGGAGATTTGTGGACAGCTTGTAAAGTCGCTATTTAGTGGCCGACTTCGGAACCAGAGAGGCGGTTACAAATGGTCCATCGCCACTAGTCATGAAAAAGTATGAACAGGTGATTACATGGTTGAAACTGAAGATTTCACCTCAGGATATAGATTGGGTTAAGATAGATCGGACTGTACAGGAACCCAAGGAAACGGTGCATGAATATTATGAAAGACTTTTGCAAGCTTTTAAACAGTATAGTGGGTTAGATATCTTGGACCCCAAGGATATGGGACAGTTTGTCTCAAAGTTTGTACTGGGTCTGAGAGTGGAAATCAGCCTCATGATACAGCACCATTTGATCTGCTGGCAGAACAAGCCACTAGATGAAATTTTGCGATATGCGAGATACTGTAGTGATGAGGTGGAATCGAAACATAGAAAGCTAAAAGACAAATTGATGCTTGTCCAGATGCAGACAGCACAGAGTCAGCCTAGTGGAGGGACATTAGGAAGAAAGCAAGGAAATTTCCAGGGAAACCAGAATGGGCAGGTACAGGGAAAGGGAAAACCAGTAGACCCCAAGACAGGAGTGGACGTGGCCACATTGAAGAAGACCACTGCGTGTCATCTTTGTCGCCAGGTCGGATATTGGAAACGCGAGTGTCCTTTGAACCCAGCTAATCAGTTGCAGGAAGAGGAAGAGGGGGCTCAGGCACCCGCGCAAGAGGTAGTTAACACAATAACGAGACCTAGGACGATGAAAGGGGGGGGTTTACAATTCTCACGCCCAGGTTCCCCAAGCTCCAAGGATTTCACAAGGAACACGAACGTACCAACAGATGCCCCTGTTCGAAAGTTATGACGAGGATAGCTTAGACCCTTTATCCTGACGGTGCCTGAGGGGGAGGAAGACTGCACACTTGGAGCGGTCTTGGAGGTAGACCAGAGAGGACCTTTTGTGGAGGCAGAGATTGAGGGCAATCCTGCAACACTTTTGGTTGATACTGGAGCTACCCGGTCTACTGTAAGATCAGCAGTAGTCCCTAACCTACCCCTCTCGGGACAATCAATCCAGGTTGTTGGAGTAGCGAACAAGAAAATAAGCAGCCCATTGACAGAACCGATCCTAGTAAAGATAGGTTCCTTCCAAACTAGACATCAGTTTGTAGTGTGTGATAAGAGTCCAGTTTGTCTTTTGGGAAGAGATCTGTTGTGCAAGTTGAACTGCACGATTTATTGTACACCACGGGGAGTGGAGGTCCAGACGATAGATGACGATGCAGACTTTAAAATTACCAATCAGCTTCTGTGTATAGATCTGTACCCAATGGTGACTGTGGAAGAACTTCCACTTGATCTGAGAGACGCAGTGTCGTCTGTGGTGTGGGATTTCGCAGGTGACGAAATAGGTTTAATCAAAGGGGTTGAGCCAGTGCGGATTGAGGTGAAACAGAATGTTGATTTCCCAAGGACACCTCAATACAACCTGTCGACAGAAACAGTTGCAGGGATAAAACCTGTGATCGAGACTTTCATTGAGAAAGGCATTTTGAAAGAGATCAGAGGTAGCCCCTGTAATTCGCCCATAATGGGACTACAGAAACCGAGCGGGAAATACAGGATCGTGCAAGACCTGCGAAAGGTTAACACGATAGTTGTCCCTTGTTGTCCAGTGGTACCGAATCCTTCAGTAATACTGTTCCAGATCCCATGTGAAGCCGAGTGGTTTACGGTTATCGATTTGTGTCAAGCCTTCTTTTCGATACCGCTCCACGAGGAAAGCCAATTTCTTTTTGCGTTTAGGCTAGAAAATCGTGTGTTAACATGGTGTCGTATCCCTCAAGGGTATACGGAAAGTCCATCGATCTTCAACCAGATCCTGAAGAAGAACCTTGAGAGTCTCGTGTTGCCGCAGAACTCAGTTCTCGTGCAATACATAGATGACTTGCTCATTGCCTCAGAAACAGAAGATGCTTGCAGAATTGACACTGTAGCCCTGTTGAACCATTTAGCAGAGAACGGACATAAGGTATCCCCGAACAAGCTGCAGTACTGTTTGAAAGAGGTACAGTACTTGGGACACAGATTGGAAAAAGGCAAGAGGAAGGTGTCACCAGATCGAATAGAGGCAATAATGAGCATGGCAGTACCCACGACACAGAGAGAAGTTAGGATGTTTCTGGGAATGGTTGGCTATTGTCGACAGTGGATTCCTAGTTTCTCCTTGAGAGCAAAGCCTCTGCAGAGGCTTACGCACAAGGATGTGAGTGATCCGGTACCATGGGACGAGGAGTGCTTGATATCATTCCTGAAACTGAGAGAGGATTTGTGCAGGGCTCCGGCACTGGGAATGCCTGATTACAACAAGGCCTTTTCATTGTTTTGTTACGAGAGGGAAGGATGTGCTTTAGCAGTGTTAGCTCAGAACCATGGAGGTGTCCGTAGACCAGTTGCCTACTTTTCAGCTACTTTGGATCCAGTAGCTTCTGCGTTGCCCGGATGTCTAAGATCCGTTGCTGCAACAGGTGTCAGCATTGAAAGATGTGAAAGCATTGTAATGGGACATCCATTTACTGTACATGTGCCACATTCGGTTGAGTTATTGATGACCAGGACCAAGACACAGCACCTAACGAACAATAGGTTAACAAGGTACGAGCAAGTCATACTTGCCGCAGAGAATGTGACTCTGAAAAGGTGCTCTGTCTTGAACCCTGCGACATTGATGCCTACACCGAACACGGATGATGAAGATTGTGCGGACCATGATTGTTTCGATGTGACCGAACTTTGCACCAAACCGAGACCTGACATTGTCGATGAACCACTGTCTGACCCAGATGAAATTTTCTTTGTCGATGGTTCATGCTTAAGAGACAGTGTGGGGCAATTGAGAGCAGCGTTTGCTGTATGTACCATTTCAGGAGTGGTCGAAGCTGCTTGCCTAGAAGGAGTACGTTCCGCGCAGGTAGCTGAGATCATTGCCTTGACCCGTGCCTGTTTGGCCGCTGATCGAATTCGAATCACGATTTACACAGACAGCCAATATGGGTTTGGCGTGGTGCATGACTTCGGGCAGTTATGGTCTCAAAGGGGATTTTTGACATCATCTGGCTCACCCATTCGCAATGGAGAATATGTAAGACAATTGTTAGATGCATTACAGCATCCGAAAGAAATTGCTGTGGTAAAATGCTCAGCCCATGGGAAAGGGGAGGACTTTGTATCATTGGGTAACAATTATGCGGATGAGGTTGCCCGCTTCTGTGCAGAACAAGGATGCATATTCACGGAAAGAGAGATAGGGGAGAGCCAAGAAGGAACCGATCTCAGCATAATGTTGGCCATGGCAGATACTTGGGAAGAGCTTAAGAGATTGCAGGATGAAGTTTCAACCCAAGAGAGAGAGGGATGGATCAAAGCTGGGTGTGAGAAAGGAGATGTGGATGTATGGGTATCAAACGATGGGAGAGCCGTGTTGCCTGAGGAATTGCTGAGTCCGATGGCAAGACTGATACATGGACAGGCACACCTTGGTAGAGATGCAATGATGAGGGTGTTTAGACAGACGTGGTATAACCCACGGTTCCGAGCAATGGCTGAAACGGTATGTCAGAGGTGTGTTACGTGTCAACAGATGAATGCTGGAAAGAAAACTGTAGTTACATTGAGTCACATTGGAAGGTCAGGAAGGCCCTTCAATAGAATACAGCTGGACTTCGTGGAGATGCCCAAGTGCAATGGGTTGAGGTACATTTTAGTGCTGGTATGTGTATTCTCACGGTGGGTGGAGGCTTACCCCACACGCAGGTGTGACACGCTCACAGTGGCTAAGTTACTGTTGAGGGAGCTTATCCCTAGATTCGGGATCCCGACCTCTTTGGAATCAGATAGAGGAGGGCACTTCCATAGCGAAATCATGAAGTTGCTTTGTGCTGCATTGAACATAGACCAGAGACTTCATTGTAGTTACAGACCAGAGGCTTCTGGGATGGTGGAACAAGTTAATGGAACTTTGAAGGCCCGGATGGCAAAAATGTGTTCTTCGACATCCCTGCAATGGCCCGACGCCTTGCCTTTGGTGCTAATGAGCATGCGAAGTGTCCCAGACAGAAAGACCGGGTTGTCCCCCCCACGAAATCCTAATGGGAAGGGCAATGAGACTGCCAGCAGTACCAGCTACAGCCTTGATAAACATCACTGATGATTTGATTCTTGATTATTGTAAAGGACTCTCTGATGTGGTCCGTTCTGTATCCCAGCAGGTGCAAGCAGCAGTGGTCCCAGCCTCGAGTGATCTGTGCCACGACTTGTGTCCCGGTGACTGGGTACTCGTCCGAAAGCACGTGAGGAAGAGTTGCTTGGATGCCCGCTGGCGTGGCCCGTATCAGGTGATACTTATCACGAACACAGCAGTGAAGTGTGGAGGATTGCCGAACTGGGTGCATGCTTCCCATACCCGCAGAGTTCCAGCACCCTTGGAAGAAACAGCTCCTCTCGTAAATGAAAATCCAGCTGATGTGGCAGGGCCACATGGGAGGACAAGTCAAGCTGTAAGGGTCGCTGACACAGTTGGTGGTGCACTAGAGCAAGCTGAAGGGGGTTTCCACAGTTCGAACCCTGACTCAGACACCGAAGACAGAAACTGTGCAGTGGGCGGAGAAGAGTCAGATTCAGCAGAAAGAGGAAGTAGTGCACTGGGTATAGAAGGGGAAGGCAGACGAACGATCAGAAGTGCAGAAGGTTGGCCTGAGAGACAGAGGCGACTGAACCTGAGGTTAGCACCTGAAAGAGACCTTGCTCCAGTGTCTGAAGTATCTGAAACAGAAGCAAGTGACGAAGACCAATCACAAGATGGTCGGCGAAGGTCAAGGAGAACAAGGGTGCCTTGTCGCAGATACTCTACCCCTGAGTGGACTTACACTGTGTTTGATGCAGGGGGTGGTGAGTACGGGAAGACTGAGGTCAGTGCAAGTGGTCAGTCGGAGCCCGAATGTGGTGGTGAAGGTGGTGCTGCGGATGCCAGGGCTCGAGATAGAAGGAACACTGACACTCACGGTTCCGAATCCCCCGCTTCTGAGTGAAGTCCGAAACTTGCTTTTGCATCGACTTGAATTCCCGCCTTTTGGAGTTGAGCCGTTTTCACATGAAGTGCTGATTTTGCGTCTTGAACTTTTGTATCACGTTCTGGTCTTGCTCAATGAGGATCTCATTGTGGATCAGTTATGAACTGTAAATAAAAGTCTAAAAGAAGAAGATAACCTAGGTCCGAGTGGAAGAAGAATAAATTTAGGGACTTTCCACAGAAGAGGAACGAAAACTAGGAAGTCTTTTTCTGGACTGTGTAAATAAGTTGTGATCGGAGAAGGGAAAGTCCGGAGATTTCATGGTTGCTCGAGCTGGTTAAGCAAGTCACTAATAGGACAGAGACTTTTTCCGGAGTTCTTTGCGATAACCAAGACTTTTGAGAACGTTCGAAACCATGGAGCCGGGAGATCCCAATCGTAGATCAAAGTGGATTGTAGGCATTCTTATAAGTAGTGTAATAATTTCTATAATCATAGTAGTTATAGTCTCATACACTGGTTCGCATGAGCAAGAAGTAGAGGAGGTGACAGGGACACCTACACCTATCACACCTAGTCAGAAGGGGGTAGACAGGGCAGCTGATAGAGCTTTGTTATTAGAAGAAAGTCGTAGATTACATGTAGATTTATCTAAAGGGGATTTTAAGTTGAATGCATATGCTAAGTTGTTGTATGAGTATGTTGACGTGATGGATGCGAAAGATTGTTATGTGTGTATGCAGTTGCCTACTTCGGTGGATGAGGGTATTAGGTATCATCATCTTCCACTGACTTATGGTATTTCATGTAGTCTTTTGCTTAGTTTGTTTTATGAGAGAGAGCAGTTCGAGTATTTCTTTTCCAATTTCGACGCAGTGCTTCCTGAAGTCCCAGCTTACAAGCATTTGAATAAGTATGACTATTATAAGACCGAGGACAGACTGAGGAAGTACTTCATACCGAGTTTGGAATTGGATACAGCATTCGCACACAGACACAATCTGACTTGTTTGATGTCGGATGTAGAGAGAAAGTTCGTAGATCAAGTTGAAGATAGGTATAGAAAGCTGACTGAATCCCGAGATTACGGGCATCACAGGACAGATTGGACAGAGGAAGAACGGTTGCATAAGACCAGGGGAAGCTACGGTCCTATAGCGTTAGATAAGGAGCAGAGGGGTAAGTTGTGTATAAGGCGTTATCAGACTTACTACGAAAAGGTTCCAGTGGGACAAAGTACTTGTGATCACGTTTTCACCATGGCAGATGTGGCAAAAGATTTTCTCCAAGGTCCTGTACAAGTGATACCAACGGTGTATTATGTATGTGGGAAGAATGCTTATGTGAGGTTGCCTGCAAATTGGTATGGAACATGTTATTTGTCAATAATATTTCCAAAGATTTACCATACAGAGGATTTAAATCTTCTAGAAGGTGGAGAGCATTCAAGAACGAAAAGAGCTGCAAGTGCAGGGATCGTTGTGGGGGATATCTTTGGAGCTATGATACCTAGTCTGGGAGTAGTCTTGAATGATGTGAAGATTCGGAGGTTAGCGACTGTGGTGGATGAATTTTCGATGAACACAGCCAAGTCGTTGGTGTTGGTGGAAGGAGAGATGTTGTCAATAAGGGGAATGGTTTTGCAGAATCGCCTTGCTTTGGATGTCCTATTGGCAAAAGAGGGCGGAGTCTGTAAAATGTTGAAGGTTCAAGAGTGCTGCACTTATATACCAGACCGTAGCAAGGATCTGGAGAAATATATAAGTAACATCACTATGATCCACACAAAGATAGCGGATTTGACCGAAGAAGGGGCCTGGGAAAAGGTCGGAAAGGGTTTTGGTCAAGTGGGAGGTTGGTTTGCGAACCTAGGAAAGGGTTTCCTTGGGTACTTCCTGAGACCACTCCTTATTTTGGTGGTTTGTGTGGCTGGCTTGTGGATTATGATCAAGGCCTACAAGTGGTATCGAGCAGGTCGAGTCAAGAGAGCTTTGAGGGAAAATGACATGAGATTGGCAAGACTGCAGGACAATCAGTATCAAAGGCTCAAGAGCATGGAGAAATTTAGATCAGGGAAGATGGCAACAAGTTCTGTTTAGGTCGGTTCCTTCTCCGAGGGAGTAGAATGGAATATGATGACAGGAGTCATCAAAGGGGGGAACTGATAGAGCGAAATGTTCTTGTGAATTATAGGGGTGCATCATAATCACTGATAGGCCGCACTCACATGTATTCAGACATATATTCGTATATTCAGTTTCATATTCATGTATGTTTAGTAGAGAATGAATAGTTCGCTGAGACAAAGTGAACCCAGTAGTATAATGATGTTAGGATAATGATGTGATGTAATGCTTATTGAATTGTGTGAACATAATGCATAGAGGAATTAGTTCGTGTGTGTAATGTAATTGCAGTAGTTTAAACGTGCACCATATTAAAGTTGCACATGTAATTCATTGGTTGCATATGAATTGTAATGAAAATACTCATAGGGAAAAGTAAGATGTGTGTTTAAAAGTCATATGTAAAGGCCTAACCACATATATGCTTAGTGAAGGCCTGGTATATTCTTATGTTAGCTTATATTGTAGGCCGAGAAAAGTTTCTCTTGGTAAGGCTCTCTGGGCACAAACGGTAGATTTAATTTGCACAGTAGAAGGTTTCTGTTGAAAGTATCTTTTGTTGCAGGTGCAAGGACACATGTCTCGTTAGTAAGACTAACTCTTTGTTTTCGAAAGCTAGAGAGAGGGGAGGCATGGTACGGGGAGTGAAAAGGAATGTAGGGATGATACTTTCGGCGGAGAAGGTGCCTGGGACTCAAGGTCATCGCAACCGTCCAGGATGAAGTAACCGTTTCGATGGAAAAGCACAAGAAAGAAGACCTGGCCAAGGAGGCGTGCCAAAGGCGTGTACAATTGTATTGTGGTTTTGTATTAGGGATAGTGCCCTGAGGGAGGAGGCCGGAGAAGAGGTAGGGGAGACCTGAGAGAAGGACAGAGCTGAGCTTAGGTATTATGTGATTGCACTTCTTAGGAAGTCCTCACAGCTGACACCTTTTATTTACTCTTGCCTGGGAAAACCGTTATGCAGGGATGTCACTTAGCATTAGTGTAGGGACAGCAATTGATTTTAAGCTTGTTTAGGCCAATGAAGAGCAACTTAGAAATAGGAGCAATCATAGTCTGGTTGATCCTTCTAGAACTTTCTATTCTCCTTATCCTGAGTCGGATGAGATTCCTGCGTAGATTATTATTTGTATTAGTGCCCATCTATCTCTTTAACCTCGTGTTGAGGTGCTTGCACGTTCAGTTATTTTTGGCGATAATAAATTCTCAAACTTGAATTCGGAGTCAGTGGTCCTTTCCGATAAAATGAATGCTGATATATAACCAGATGAGATTCTCTCCTTTACACTATTCAACAGGTAAAAAGATCTTGGCGACCAGAAGGTTCTTATAGATAATTAGATAAGAATCGGCGTTATCATAACTGTTGTAGATGTTTTTGAGTTGCTTTTTGTTTCACCCATGTGCTCAATGGGAGATAAAAGGACCAGATTGTTCAATATATCTACTTTCCATGTATTGTACAGGGAAAGCTGTTTGTGCAAAATAATGATCTTCTGAATGATGTTTGGAATCATATTTTTGGAAGTGTTTTCATTATGTGTACAACTCTGTTAATGGGAGTTTTCATTTTTTGGAAAATTGTTCATTTGTTTGTTGGTTGTGGATGCTGCTGAGTAGTAAAAGAAAAGAGAAAGCATAGTAGGAGCCTTTGTGCCTTGCCACAGAATTAAACCTCATGACTTATTTTTGTCTGACCCCCCTCATCCCCCCCAAAGCCTGACTTTTTAGGTCATTTGATCCCCTCATCTTCTCATTTTTAGGTTGAGCATTCGAGACCTCTTGTATATACTTTAGTATATACTTGTATGTGTATGTACTTTGTGGGCTCTGGAGATCAGCCCTGGACTTGTTTGCTTCTGCTAAGCGACTTTTTTTTTCTGTTCAACTGCCTCTATTTAACTGTCTTGATAGAAAACGACCAGTAGAGGTCAGTAAAATACCAGAATTGCTTTCTGCTGAGGGACGTTCTTTTTGTAATTTTTCTGGCAACTGCCCCTATTTAACTTTCTTGATAGAAAACGACCAGCAGAGGTTAGTAAAATACCAGGATCACTTTAGCATTCTCGAGATTCCAGTCCATAGAAATTGTCTTCCACGAGCACCCGTAGACAATATTTTTTTCAAATCTTATATTTTCAGTGATATGAACACCGAAGGCACTGAGTTTATATTAAAAACAGAGCTTTGGACTATACCATTTCCCGCTGAAAGGCAATATTTCTCTCCATGTGTTCCCATACCTGGCATGTCACGCAGTTTGGTGCTTACTTTCCCTCCATGTTAAAGAACAGTAGATGTTTCAGCACCCAGGCTTATGTGCTGCATAGCTAAATACATATAAGGTCCCAAAGGCGAGACCGATTGCATTGCAAATGCTTGTTACTATATTGTTTTTATTTTAAATAATCATTGGTAGAGACCGGATCCCCACAGACACGTCGGCCATTATTGAATGTTGTGTCACACCAGGAACCATTAGCAAGTGTCTGCTTTCTTTCATCGTGTACTGCTACTAAAAATCAGGACTGCATAACAGGGAGCTTTTTCATTACAACTACGGACCAATGCCTAAGTGTATGTGGGGGTACAGTCCCATTTACTTTGTGCGAACCTCCATAAGGGTTGCTGAACTGTAAATTAATTTTTACAATAACTGGTGACCAGGGCCTGCATTACACTGCTCTGTTCCCATGTTCTTCTCTTTGCAATGGGCTAAATCTTCATTTAAGCTTCAGCAACAAAGACAATCTTTGTACAACCGCTCAAGTCTGCTAGAGTGCAACTTGACATACATATTTTTGTTCTGGCTTGATAGCACAGCTGTCGCTAGACAATTATGTGAGAATGGGAATCACCAGGAGTGGGTCTTTGCTCCACCCACATGTTGGGAGCCAGGAGTACATGCTTTGATTTGGCAGTAGTTGTGTGCTTCTACAACAAAAGTGCATGCCCTCTGAGATGCTGTGAAAATTTTATTTATACAGCTGATTGAGCTTGAAGGTTCAGGGGCACGCACATCAGATTGTAATACTATTAAAGTGTCTAGATAACTAGTTAATTTATCTTGTTTTTCTTTGGAAGCAGCAAAGATGCAAGGAGGGCAGTCATTAAACTACGTGGATGTTTAGGTCTTGCAACTGTCACCTAACCTCTTACCCTACACCAATAATATTCTACATTTCTTTGCTTCCACACAAATACATAGCCATCCCCATGCTATCTACTTGTAATGCTTTCCATTACCATACAACATTACATTAAAGCCAGACCTATTAGCATTGTCAATGCTTGCTATCAAATGCAAAAGCACAGATTGATCAGGTTTGGACATGGACAACATTTGCTGCTAGTCACTGTGTAACCTTTCAAGTAAGCAAGGGGAAATATGTATGTCTCCCACTGCCTCAATCTATCTCCCTTTGTGTCCATCACACGGCAAACAGGGGGCTTGCAGGCAGTTGTGCATTTTAACCTCTAAAGGAGCGATGAAAGCAATTATTAGACTATTTTCTAAAGAGGAAGAAGTCTGTGTATAAATAATAAACATAAGCTAAAGCGGGTTATATTTTTTCCTGATTAAATTTTGTAAGAGGTTAAAAATTATGTCATCAGATGCCTTCTCAACAGCATTAAAAATTAACACTACTTCTTATGCCCATATCACTAGGTGCAAAAACGTACATAAGTAACTTGTTATCATGTGCATATCTACTTTTGATGAGTCTCTGATTTTTAGGAAGTAATTTATTACACTCTCCAGCCTTTTTGCCTTCACTGTGCTGAAATGTTCACAAAAAGATGAACGAAAGTTACTACCCTCTGATAACTCCTAAGCTCTGGATCTTTCCTGCCCTTGATAATAACTGTAACAAAGGAGTTTTTCCTGTCTCAAGTTTCATGTAAAAATGCCAGATGCTCAGATTACACAATTGCTCTTACAAAGTTTAATAAAACATACCTCTGAAATAATCAGTCCAAGGAGCCTTCTTAATCTGTAATCTCACACATGCCTCTTCTCCCTCAAATTCATATATGTCCCAGCCCTTCATCTGTCTCTTCTACAGTTTTCTTTCAATATGTTTGTATTGTCATTTGTAAGTATAAACAACATACCAGCCGTAGCGTGTTCATTACTTAGTGCCATATGTAACAATCCTAACCCTCATAAGTTGTATCTCGTAACAAGTATGACCTCACATTAATGACTTATTCAGTCCACCTACGTACTGGCAACTGCAAATTTGAATTGAACTACAAACTACAAGCAAGCATTAAGAGTCCCTCAAGAGCAGAAGCCGGAAGTCAACCAAGATAGTCACTTATTTTTAATGTCTTATGTGACATCTGTCAGCAGGACAAGTAGCCTATGTCTCTCAGCCTCGCACTTAGTTGTTATTCCCCGCTGTGACAAAATGGACCGTTCTATTAAATGCGTACTCCCAGGGGGGCTGCTTGTTCTACAGTTAATGTTGAAATGTCAAGAGATTCCAGTCGAGTGGAATCCATGCCACTTGCCTCCTTACTGTCTTTAATGTTTTCTTAAAATGTTTGGGGTGTTTGGTTCATGTCTTTAGTTGGTACCTTCAGTTTACTATTACAATCCTTGAAGTGCAGAAGCCAGAAGTCAACCAAGATAGTCTCTTATTTTCAATGTCTCACGAGGCATCCATCAGCAGGGCAAGTAGCCTATGTCTCTCAGCCACGCATTTAAATGTTATTCCCCGCCATGACAAAATGGCCCCTACCATTGAAAACATATTTCCAGGTGGGCTGCCTGTTCTACAGTTAATGTTGGAAAGTCAAAAGATTCCAGTTGAGTAGAATCAATGCCACTTGCTTCCTTACTTTCTTAAATGTTTTCTTAAAATGGTTGGGATGTTTTGATTCATGTCTTTATTTGCTACCTTCAGTTTACTATTACTATACTTCAAACTTGAAAACTGATGTTTCTGCTTGGGCAAGAAGGTGCATAGGCAAGCACTTGGTAAATTGTTCTCCTTTGCCCCTAAACGTTTGTTGCATTGGAAATATTGCAAGCTTCTCAGTTCAGAGGTAAAGTTGATAAACTTCACACCTCAGTTTCACCAACTGATAGCTAGTGAGCACTTACATCTTTGTTATTAGCATTATTGGTGGGTCCCAGATCTATTTAGCTCGTTCTCGATATACCTTAACTCTCTTTTTCCATTTTGTTTCCTTTTCTATGAGGCATAAGCTATTTGAAAGAATAGTAAAATAGGCCTGACATGCAACAATAAAATGTAAGATTCAGGTTTCATTAAAATTCCGAACCTTCTTTCATCACTTCAGATAACCCCAGTAGCACTGACTGATCATTCAAGAATGATGTGCTAACCCACAAGTTCCCTGAAAATCTGCTTATTGGGCTCTACTCCCATGTGATGTTGACTGGTGCATGAACTGAAATATGGACTGTCTGGTATCTAACATCATCTCGATCACCTATTTATTGCACTGGATGTAGTCTATCCTACAGAAGCTTTCATGGGCTGTTGAAGAACGAGTAAACATGCTTTGTTGGGTTACCCAGTCTTCAAGCTTCAATGATAACAGTTGTCACTAAACCTTTAGAAGGGTGTCAGTCCTTTTGGACCTTTGTCCACCTTCCTTCCTGTACTCTTAGCGAAGAGTACACCTGGCACCACACTGAAGTCCCCCACAAACTATATCCTACCCCCCTTATTAATTTGTTTCCAATACAGAGCAGACAGGCTGCAAACGAACATTTGACTAATGTGCATTAACATCCAATATTGTCATATCATTCTATCGTGATTTTAGACACATACGCCTCCTAATAGAACATTATTTATTTATTCATTTGAGAGGTTTATATAGAGTTAGCTAGACCCAAAGGCATCAGAGCGCTTTACAACAGTAAATGTTCACATCAAAGATAACAAGTGTATACAGAGCATCCGAGTCATAGCGCTTTACAAGAGCGCTTTACAACAGTAAATGTTCACAACATAGATAACAAGTAGGGTAGACATTTACTATAGCACTAGCTAAACCCGAAGGCATTAGAGCACTTCACATGCCATGCAACAATGACCACAAGAGGCACACGACTGTCTTCATTGCCACGGCTTATGCAGTCGAAAACTAAAGTGTATACATGGGCTGCATCAGCCCCATTAAAGAGTCAAGGTTCATTCGTAGTCCCATAGTTCTTTAAAATAAATAAACTCCTCTCAAATTAGCGGAAATAGAATTTGGTACTTGTCAGTATATCATAAGAAAAAATATCATCTGGCATCCCTATATTGTCGAAAATATCATTCACGAAAATATATCGTTGGATGTAAAGTTTCTATTACTAACTCCAATAGGGTAAATATTATTTCAAACTGTATTTAGAACACAATATGCGTGTCAGAAAATTTCCTAGCAGCAATATTCTGGCACCATACCTCTTGTACCCTCACAATAACCCCCGTTCCCTGAGGACCACAACCACGTAACGAGACAAAGAGTAATACAATGCGCTTCATTTGATAACTAAATAACATCAGGCAACCAGTAAGAGCAGGCTAGATAACCTGTTATTTTCACACACGCACATACATGAGAGAGAGAGAATGAACAGAGAATACATAATTGGTAACTGTGTCATATGGTCATAATCTGCATCTACAGTTTTTATATTAATTGTTTATTGTGGCGCACTTACCATCAAAACAATGTGTTTTTCAAAAAGAGGAAGGTTTATTGAAATAGTAATTAAAATACCGCACTATACTGTTTGATTGTCTGTAGTAAAAAGAAAAGAAAGCAATTATGTAGTGAAGAATACATGGTGCCTTAGTATTACCAGACTTCTGCTGCCAGTATTTTTGTAGGGTGCTTGGCGGAGGTGATAGGTGGGCAAGGAGGATGCATACTTCACCCCATGAGTTTTCGACCACCTGCATTAACCCAGGGACTATCATACAGTACAATACTGCTTGTAAAATAAATTCTGTAAAAATGATCAGGAACTTAAAATGCTGTAAAAGAACTGTTTCAGAAATTTAAAGTTACACTGAAGTACTGGAAGAAGCAACTCAAAGCCAGTGGCATTGAAAGGAAACAGCTGCTTCTATCTAAGAATCGCACTCCAAAAAGCATGAGTAACTCCGGTCACTACATTTTCAGCGGTTTATAAACAGATTTGCAAAATTAGCCTTCAATATTGGACGACTACTTGAGACAGACAAAATAATTTTTCAAATAGATACCAACTTGAAAGATAGGATAGGTCAAAATGTCAAATGTATTTTGATTAGAGCAGACTGCTCAGATTTACTTGAAAAACAAATGGCGTTCCAAACTTGTAAAATGAGTAATTTTCATCATTTCAAATGTAGCAACTGTAGTGTCATAACAAAAGGAGATACTTCCATATACAGGTAAACTTATAAAGGTATGCCATTATGCTATATGTGATACCCCTTTCAACATTTGTGAACTTAATTATTAAGCTGGCCAAATGACAAGCCTAGCTAAATATCACTGGAATGAGCACAAATCAAATAACCAAGACTAAAACACCACTTATCCAGCTGGCAAGCATTTTTTTGGAAAAGCAAAATATAACACAACAAATTATTTTTTTCATGGTGGATGTGATATCGACACCCACTGGAGGATGGGAGAAGAAATCACTTTAGAATCCTACCTCAGAAAAATGTGCACCCATAAGATCAATAGACTTCACAAAGTGGAAAGATTTTCTCTAATATTCAGTGGCCACAAACGGTGGTGTTGAGAAAAGTCAGAAGAAATCGCAACGATCTAACATCATTTTGTAGCAATTTCAGAAATCTGTGTCAACGTTGGTGGAAAAGAACAGCAACAAAATGTGCACACTTCATGGAATAACTGGAAGCACTACTGGCAAAACCACTGGTAATTGATTTATGTACAAGAAACTCATGTAAAATTTGGGAGATACATTAGCCAACACTACTAGACCTAACAACCTATGTTTGGATCAGGGGTCTTCAACCTTTTCTGCAGTAAGGGATACTTGCATTCAATGAAAATCATCCTGAGCTACTAATATTATTAGTGTTACAATAGCGACCAAATCCTACTGCTGGTAGTCTTGCCATTCTAGACAAGACTGCCAGATGTGCAATGCCTCTATGTGGGAAATACACAACAGATATAGCTGCAATGCCCCTGACACCAAGGTAATAATATTGGTAAAAGGTTTCCCCAGCACCACATGATTTATCACTTATTATAATAGGATCCTTATGGGTTTCTTCAATACGCATCTATTAAAAGTTAAATCCATCCATATCATAGAACATAGTGGTTCTGTGTGATCTTTGTAGTGGTGTCCAAAAAAGAAGAAATAACCGAGAGGTATAACTCCCTGGCAGATACCTTGATAAGTATCCCTTCACCCATACCATATTCAAGAGGTAAACCTACTATAATAAGGAGAGAGTTCTATGAACTAAATATATAAGAGCCCTGATGAAGTTCAATAAGTAGTTTGAATGAAACGCGTTGGCTGGATGTTGTTGATATGGATACAAAGGAAGGAAGGAATAAAATCATATTTGGAAAATATACTTTGGATGTCTATGGACTTTATTTCTTTCTTGGTGCACCTTCCCATTTGTTGCTATCTTAAAATAAATTATGTTTGCATGAATTAAATGTTTTGAGATTTGGGCATTTGAGCATGCTGATGAAAGTATTTTAAATGTTTTGAAAAATAAGATCTAATTTTAAAAACACAAGAATTATTTGGCTCACCTAATTCCAAAATGGTAGCAAGGAAATATGCTATTAACATTATCGAAGGTACTAACAGTGGATACTGGAGCTGTCAGCAGTGTAGATGATGACTACACTTATCAGGCAAATTTGACAGACTCACCTATGGCTTTCCTTAATACATCTCTTGCTCAATATGAAACTAGCCACAAACCGAGCTCCGAGGCAGCAACTTCTTGACTCTGACTATGTAATATGTCATCTTCTGAACCAGCTTTAAAGATACAGGTTTTCCCCATCTTCCTCACAACTTTAATTGAAGGATAGGAATATGCCTTTTCATTTATTGATGAAGGATATATGTTTGATTACCAAATGTTGGTATTACTCTTGTGATATTATGTTTTAGCTGAAGGATAGGACATGTTTTCATTAAAGTTAGATACAAAATTATTTTAGAGGGCATTGGCAATTTAATTTAATTTAAAACAGCAAGCTTGAAACAGTGATAACATTTAGAAAGTAGCTGCTTGCCACACGGGGAAGGTGCTTAAGAATGATACTATCTTCCCCCATGTAATTGTGGTTTGAAATCCTACCTCGGGGAAATTGCCTGTTGTGTGATTTTTATATGTTTTTTCCCTTCTTCATAAAGAAAAAGTCTATCAATACCATGCAATTTGAATATGAGGACAAATATTGCATTTGAATTGAGTTTTCTAAATAAAATGTTATTCTTAGGACAAAAAGAACCATTCAACTGACAATACATTTTTATTTCCAGGCAGGTGAAAAGTGAGATTTAAAGTGACACAGTTTTATCATACCAGATAGGAGCACCTAAAACTACACCCCTTTATTCTCCTTAATACTTTTACTAGTTTAATAAGACAAAAACTCTATTATCTAATAACTAAAGGACCCATGCTCGGATGCCTTACCTAAATTGTAAAGAACTTCAAAGGTTGATGACCTTATTCTAAATGGCTGTTCATATTGAGAAATAAACAACACTTTAGAGGTTCGCTTTGATTCTTCCCACACATGGTTACCATGAACATGGTTGGTCACCTGAACTGACCCCTAAGATCATCATATGAACATATGCTTAAGCAAATTTAGGTCAATATGAAAAATGTGGGTATTCAACTACTTGTATGGTGTTAAAATCAATCATGTATTTTTCTAGTGGTTCAAACTGCTTATTATTATTTATGTGTTTCTGTAAGTCATCAGTAATTTTTTGTTTCCTATTCAGTGGAATACATTTTGCAAATCAGGACAATGGATGTGAAAGGGACTAGAAAATAGGTGCTGCATTGTTCTTTACCACACTGCCTTGGCAACAAGACAAACATTGAACAGACCTAAATTTTAGATATGCTGCCTTGGCTACTGGTTTAATTCCAGATTAGACATATTTGCTCAGTTGTGGTTGTGCAAATTAAAAATGGGCTCTAAAGGGGTTACTCTGATTTTGACACACTCTGAGATGAAGTTTTGAATTCAGTTTGTTTTTGGAGCCTTACTTAGCATCACTAAGAGATAAATGGCAAAATCTGGCAAACGTAAGACAGTGTAACATGTTTAACATTAAACCTGCTTTCAACTGTACTATGTAACTAAGGGTATTGGGGTCTCCAGAGAAGTGTTTATAAGTAAAATAATTAACATAATGCCAGATAACACAATATGCCAGATAACACAATATCACAGTGAAACCAAGTTCCAGTTCTGGGACTGTTTGGCACTGTAACATGGAACCTTTGCCAAATTGTTTGAATTAAGCTGAATTAAGGTTACAACTGAGTGCAGAGGCATGGGATACACATAGAACAGGCAGCAAAGTCTGTGTCATCAGAGTACAATATTTTGAGTTAACAATGCAAAAACATTCTAGTAGTTGTAGTTTTTATTCAGTTCAACTGAACAGTTTGGATTCAAATACCAGTATGCAATGATTCTGCTTGATAGGTGATAAACAAGGTAGGTTAAGTGTCTAAACAAGATGGAAGGAGAAGACTTCAAAGACGCAACAAAACAAAAGAAATACAAATTTTGAAGAGTGACACAGAAAGCAAAGTGTAAAGCAAGTGGTGCGGAATCAATACTGCTCAAAAGGGGTTATTTTCTCAATAAAAGCCGTGATAATGATCAGAAACGAACAATCATTGGCAAAGCCAATCAGCCTGGCATAGGCCACCAGCCTTTGGGCAATTCTTGTTCAGTTTTCTATTGGTTCAAGAAGCTGCCAGGCACTCATCAATCTAAAGAAAGATTGGCTAAAGGCAAAAATGTATTTTGGGCGAAAAAAAAAATCACAAATTACCATAGAACCCCCTGGCACTGATGGGAGCTACTGTGTGTGTGAATGTGCTCCTTGTGAAAGAGCAAAATGCCATAAGTCATTGTGAAGTCAGCCAACAGCTGAAGTGGGCTAACACATTGTCGGTTGATGTATGCTGGAGTGGGTGGATGACAAATGTGATTGACACAGCCACAGACTAATGGATGAAGTCTGGCTGAAACCCCTAAAAGTCAGTATGTTACACATCTAAGTTTTATTAAAATCAAAAGGTCTTGACTAACACAGACAAAAAAGGAAATTGGTCAGGCATTGGCTCCCAGCCTCCTGCATTTGAGAAAGAATGCAAGAAAGAAAAAAATTATGCAAGAAAGAACGAGAGAAGGAAGAAAGAAAGAGAAATAAGGAAGGAAAGAAAGAAAGAAAGGCAACATGGAAGGCAAGTTAGAAGAAAGGAGGAAAGTAAGAAAGAAGAAATGGGGAAGGCAAGATAAGAGAAAGGCAAGAGAGAAGGAAAGAAGGTAAGAAGGAAAAAAAAAAGAAAAAGGCAAAAAGGAGGAAAAAATAAAGAAGGCAAGAAAGGAAAAAGGCAATAAAGAAATAAGTCAAGAAAGAAAGTGCATGGTGGGACTGCTCCAGACTTACTGGGGGAGAGTGGTTCCAGCCGTGTCCCAAATATGTCATAAAACTATTGTTGTATCCCCTCGTCTTTGTCTTTTAAATATTTGGGAGGCTACGGACCTTACTAGGCCTGAAAGTCTCTGGGTCACTCTGGGATGTATGATTGCCAAACGTAACATTGCTAGAACTTGGAAGGGTGGGACCATACTTGGACACGTTTATTGGGAATCGGACATGGACTGGTGCATGCAAGCAGAGAGGGCGGTGTATGAAAGCAGAGGATGCCCGGGTAAATGGACCAAGGTGTGGGGCCCATGGAACGAAAGTAGAGGTTTTATCTGTACCCCTCTCAATACTATGTTTGATGTAGTTGACAACGAAACGCCCTAGGTTGGCTGTCGCTGAGATTAATGGCACAATTGTTTGTTCCCTGGACCCAATGTACTCATTGTGCATTTATATTTCCTGTTGTTCTCAAGAACTGTATTTTGTTTGGAACTGCACCGATATTGTTTATTTTTTATGTGTGTTTTAAGTTTTAATAAAATGAGTTTTTAATTAAAAAAAAAAAAAGAAAGAAAGTGCAGAAAAAAGAACGAAAGATGAAAGAAAGAAAGATAGAAAGACAGAAGGAAGGATGGAAGGACAGTACGAAGGAAAAGAAGAAGTAAAAAAGAGATGGAAAGAAAGAAAGAAATTAAGGCGTAAGAAGGAAAGAGATGGCAACAAAGAAAGAAGGCAACAAAGAAAGCAAGAAAGAAGGAAAGAAAGAAAGACAAGAAGAAAGAAGGAAGGCAAAAAAGAGAGAAGGAAATAAATATATAAAAAGAAAGAACAAAATGCACTTAAGGTTGCAAAGATAGATAGAGCACACTGATTAGTTTATATTCAAAGTTTGTGTGCACTGGTTCTAAACACAAAGACAACTGTAAAGTAATTATAGAGTAAAATCAAAAACACTAGCACTTAATGGCACTACCTTGTGTGGTGATGTGCTTCCTGTAAAAGAGCAACATGCAGTCACTCAAAGTGAAGGTAACCAGTGGCTTAAGTAGGCTGACCCATTGCCCCATGCTATAAGCTGTAGTGAGTGGAAGCAAAATTTGAATGACAACAGACGAATGGATGAAGAGAGATAGTAGAAAGCTCCTTTACGTAACTATAATAGACATATAATTTTAGTAAAATCAAAAACTCTTGGCTAACGCCAAACATAAGCATTGGCAAAGCCAATGGGTCTTGCCTATGTGAGAGCTATTGCATTTGCCAATGTTTTTAGCCATGTTGTACAGCAGCGTGGCTGCTGTTCAGCATAGCTAAAGGTTAGTGCTGTGGTGTAGAGTAGAGTGCCAGAGAGGAGAATATCAGAGGAGGGTCTAGTAGAGTGTAGTGTAGTAGAGTGGAGTGGTGTAGTGTGGCGTAGATTGGAGTGGCATAGAGTGGAGTAGCATAGAGGAGTGGTGTAGTGTGGCGTAGATTGAAGTGGCTTAGAGTGGAGTAGCATAGAGTAGAGTGGCATAGAGTAGAGTGGCATAGAGTAGAGTGGCATAGAGTAGAGTGGCATAGAGTAGAGTGGCATAGAGTAGAGTGGCATAGAGTAGAGTGGCATAGAGTAGAGTGGCATAGAGTAGAGTGGCATAGAGTAGAGTGGCATAGAGTAGAGTGGCATAGAGTAGAGTGGCATAGAGTAGAGTGGCATAGAGTAGAGTGGCATACAGTAGAGTGGCATACAGTAGAGTGGCTTAGCGTGTTATGGAATATAGTGGCATAGAGTGGGGTTTGAGTGGAGAAGCGTGACAGACGATGTGCTCCGGTGCTGCAACTCTTGCCATAGAAGGTGATTCAGGGTGTTAGGAGTGATGTGCCTGATCTTATGCAGCAGACAATGAATGCACCTTGCCTTGCCAGGGTCTGTTTCGTTAGGCTGAACTCCAACCGAATCTGTGCCGCAGAGGAATAGTTTGGGATGTTAAAGATGAGTCTGTAAGCCTTGACTAGTATACTGTCCAGAGTCTTACAGTCTCTGCCTCTGATGGCTTCGCTTCCATAGGTGATTGCTGGTAGTATTTTTGATTGAGCTACCTAAAGAAGAGGGGACAGCTACAGGGCTGTCAGCTTCAGTTTGAGGTTCCTCAGCGTCACTGCCAGTGCCATCCCTTTCCTTTTGAGCGCTTTCTTCTGCATGGCCAATTGGCCACCCTTGTCGATTACTATGCCTAGGTACTTGTAGTTTGTTGTAATTTGGATCATTGTGGTCCCCAGATACCTACATAGGCTGGGGTGTTTTTTCCTGCAGCCGTTGATGGTCATTGTTTTCATTTTGCAAGAGTTGAGTATCTGTGTGAGATCCGCCATGCAGAGGTTGAATAGCGTGGGGGCGAGCACACACCCCTATTTTAACCCTTTGGTGGTTGGAACTCGCCTGGAGAGGTGTGTGCCCTCGCCCACCTTCAACTGCACTCAGGTGTCTGTGTGAAGTAAGATTAACATGTCCAGCAGTGACTGCGGGACGTTCCAGTCGGCCAATTTCCTCCAGAGCCTAGCCTGGTCTATGGTATCGAATGCTGCTCTGAAATCTATGACGCAAAGATGGAGAGGCTGCTTAGAGCATCTTGCCACATTTATGAGCATTTCCATGGGCAGGATGTTGGTAGTTGTGCCTGTAGATTTGGAGATTCCAGTTTGATGGAGTGGGATGATGGTGTTCGCCAGTGACCAGGCTTGGTGTTCCTCGAATAGAGTGCCTGCGAAGTATTTTGCCTCATTGTCGATCAAAGTGACCAGGCGATAGTTTATTGGTGTGGATTTGTCTCCGCTTTTATGTACTGGAGAAATGACTGAGCCTGTCCTAGAGGCTAGGAGTTTCCCCAGGAATCTGATTTTTCAGAAGAGAGGGTCCAGGTTTTCTGCCCAGTAATCCACGTCCTGCCTGAAGAAGGCCAGCAGGATCCCGTTGGGTCTCGGGCCCTTCTCTCCTGCCTTTGGCAATTTGGTGCTTGATGGTAATATGAGATGCCCTTGAATTATGCTGGTTGTGGTTGGTTAGAGAGGGCGTACTGCTGCATTGTGGATCAGTGATCAGGGGATATTTCCTTGCCATGCTCGCTGGCAGGCTTACGGATTGACAATTGAAGTGAGCCCTAAGAAATACCGACCAAATCTTTTCGGAGATGTGGGATGTCACGCCCTCCTAGGCTGGATGCATTATTTTATTTACCGTACCCCAGAACTGAGTGCTGTTGCTAGATTGGATCTCTGAGAATAGTTTAGCCCAGAAGTCATCTTGTCGAGGTCTGTTGGCATTCCATTAAAGATTTTTTAACAAGATTCTTTGTTGGTGGAGTAGAGAATGTAGGTGGGAGTCCCCAGATTTGTATTGCAGCGATCTCAACATGCTGTTTATGGCCCTTTTGAGTTGCTTCAATTGTTTGCGATGAGCGATGGCTATCCGACCTACTTCCCTAGTATGTTGGTGGAATCTTGCTTTGGCTGTCCTGGAGAAAGAATTAGCTAGGATAGAAGTGAAGCTTTCCCATCTGTTAGTGAGGCTGCCTGCAGATGATTCTTGTGCTTATAATAGGTTCTTTGCCAGCTGAAGCACCTCCTCTGTAATTGCCAGTGCAGTGTTGATTCTCTTAAAATAGGTCGTATAGCTAGAGTATGGAACTTCTGCTGAACATTCCAATGCAGGCAACGCTGCTAGGAGGAGTGTTTTTTGTGGCCGATGTTCGATGTCCCCTTTGTCCCCTAGACGGAATGCGGAGACTCGATAAAACAATGACAAATGCATAATCTAAAGTTGAGCAGGTGGAAGCAGAGTACAAAGAAGCAGCTGGTCGGGAGTCTTCAGGGAATCTTCCATTGAGCGCCCTGAAGATGATGTGCTCCAAATCTTCCAGAAGGCATCCGACTGTTTTGCTTGTTCTGCTATAGGGGCTCCTGCTTTGTTCTGGGATATTCAAGTATGAGGACTGTCCCTTCACTTTATCCTCCTCCGAGAAGCCTAGAAGATATAGATTCAGATATCGAGTTAGGATGAGGCTTGGAGTATTCAGATTGCTTATATGCGCCAGAAACTGTTCCACGAGGTGTTCTGAATATTATTTTTTGCGTTTCGGGGGTGTATGTAGGTGTTGAAAATGATTACCTCCACCTTGTTCCCATCGAATATAAGGCTGATCTTGACTGCTATGATGGCAGCTGAAGGAGATGGGACTTCCTCTGCCTTAGTTGTGCAGGTTAATGGCACGTAAGTTGCCAGCCCCTTGATGGGTGGCGGTATTGAGACTGCTTGACTACTGGTGTGAAAAAATGCATTAAGCCCTTTAGTTGGGGCCAGCCAGGTTTACTGAAACAGGATTATATCAAGGATTTGATATAGTGCAGAAACTCAGGAACCATGACTTTGCTTGCCAGACCGCTGATGTCTGAAACAGGATTATATCAAAGGATATGATGTAGAGCAGAAACTCTAGTAGAATAGAGTAGAGTGGCATAGAGTGAGATGGAGAGGATTACAGTGGCATAGAGTAAATTGGTGCAGAGTAGAGAGGCGCAGAGTATAGTGATGTCGTGTGGAGTGGCGTAATATAAAGTGACGTAAAGTGGCATACAGTGACAGAGAAGAGAGGCATAGAGTGAAGTGGCATAGAGTGGCACCTTGTGGAATGGAGTGGCGTAGAGTGGAGTGGCACAGAGGAGAGAGACAGAGTAGAGTAGAGCGGCATAGAGTGGAGGGACAGAGTGGTGTAGAGTGGAATGGTATAGAGTGGAGTGGCATACAGTGGCGAAGAGTTGAGTGGCTTACAATAGAGTGGCATACAGGAGATTAGCATAGAGTAGGGTGGCAAAGAGTGGGGTGGAGTGGCTTAGAGTAGAGGGGAGTGGCATAGAATGGCACAGAGTAGAGTGGTGTTGAGCAGAGTGCAATGGAGTGGTGTAGAGTGGACTGGCATAGAATGGAGTGGCATACAGTAGAGTGGAGTGGTGTGTTGTAGAGTAGAGTGGAGTAGAGTTTAGTGGGATAGAGTAGAGTGGCATCGAGTGGAGAAGTGCGGCATGGAGTGGAGTGGAGTAGAGTTGAGTGGCGTGAAGAGGCATGGAGTGGTGTAGAGTAGAGTGGCATAGAGTAAAGTGGCATAGACTGAAATGGCATGGCATGGAGTGGCATAGAGTTGCGTGGCATCGAGTGGACTGGAGTATAATATTGTAGAATATAGTGGAGTGGCAGAGTAGAGAGGAGTAGCGTAGAGTGGCATAGAGTAGAGTGGAGAGGCATAAAGTTGAGTGGTGCACAGTGGCAAAAAAAGTAGAGTGGCACGGAGTGGAGTGGAGTGGGTTTAGTAGAATGGTATGGTGCTGAATGGAGTGGGGTAGATCAGAGTGGTGTAGAGTAGAGAGACTTAGAGTGGAGGAGAGTGGCATAGAGTGGATGGGCATAGAGTGGCATAGAGTGCTGTGGCATAAAGTAGGGTAGGGTAGAGTGGCTTAGAAGAGAGTTTCGGAGAGTAGAATGGCATAGAGTGGGGTGTCAAAGAGTGGGGTGGAGGGGCATGGAGTGGTGTTGAGTGGAGTGGCGTACAGTGGAGTTGCATAGAGTGGAATGGAGTAGGGTGGTGTAAAACAGAGTGGAGTAGAGCAGAGTTGAGTGGAGTGGCGTATAGCAGCATAGAGTAGAGGGGTGTGGAGTACAGTGCCATGGAGTGGCGTAGTGTGGAGTGGCATAGAATGGAGTGGCGTATAGTGAAGTGGCATAGAGTAGAATGGAATGCTGCAAAGTAGAATGGAGTGGAGTGGTGTAGAGTGGAGTGGAGTAGGGTGGCTTGGAATAGAGTGGCGTGGAGGGGAGTGTTGGGAAGTGGTATGGAGTGGTGTAGATTAGAGTGGCATCGAGTAAAGTGGTGTAGAGTTGAATAGACTGAAATGGTGTGGCATAGAGTAGAGTGTCAGAGTACAGCAGAATATAGTGGAGTGGCATTGAGTAAAGTGGTGTAGAGTAGAGAGTAGTGGCGTAGAGTGGAGTTGCTTGGAGTAGAGTGGTATAGAGTGGAGTGCTGTAGAGTGGGGCAGCGCAGAGTGGAGTGGCATAGAGTTGAGTGGCATGGAGTGGAGTGGCAGAATGGAGTAGAGTTGAATGGAGTGGCGTAGAGTGACAGAGTGGAGTGGTGTAGAGTGGAGTTATATAGAGTAGAGTGGGATAGAGTAGTAAATTGTGGGTGTAAGTAACTAAAATGACAGCAGATAGGGCGAAAGCATGATAAATATGAAGCCACATGCTTGTGTTAAAAGTAGGAAAGCACATGCACATCACATCTAGGAATAATACTGCTTCTAAAATAAAAAAAAATAGTTAATTGCAAAAAGGTGAGGAAGAACACATACTTGGCCCAAGCTCCAGGGAGGAGCTAGCACAAGAAGGGAAGGGAAGCTACAGGAGCTCAGCAATCAAAAGATTGTAAATAAGACCGACAATGAAACAACTAATGTATGCTCTGCGGGATGTAAGCCCACTGAATTCTACAGAGCAAGACCTAAAAATGGTTCAGAGAGGTAAACAGCCAATGGAGTACTAATAAATTATTTTACAACTGAACACCTTCGTTGACTACACAGTTAAGCAAATTCTGGATCACTATGGCCTATATCGCCCCATACTATATTCTGAAAAAGACATGCGTATTAAGGGACAAGTGATATGTGCCGCTGCGTCCTGGATGTCTGAACTCTGCCCTTGAGAGAAGTCAGAGCTGCAGGAAACCACCGCCGCTGGTCAGGGCCGGACTGGGAACCGAAACCGGCCCTGGCAAACTGCTCGGCCGGCCCCCCCGAGAGCGAGGGGGCTGCAGCGGAGCTGTTTGCTAGGGCCGGTTTCGGCCGATTTTGTTACAGGGGGCCGATATTGTCGGCCCCCGGTAACACAAACGTACACCCAGGGGCCCAAAACCGCCCCCCACTCTGGCGGCCCACCGGGGAAACGCCAGGTGCCCGCTATGGCCAGTCCGGCCCTGCCGCTGGTGAAAGTCACTCTGTGTTCTTGGGACTCAGGTTCTGCATGGGATTGCGTGCGTCAAGGATGTAATGCTGCGCGTGAAGAGTGCCACAACATTTTCTTATAGATTTTACCCAACACGTCGCCAATGGAAATCTTTTGCTATCCCTCTGATAAGCAGAACAGATACTCCATCCTGTCACCCATTGGCTGTGCAGATAGTAGGGCTAACATTTCAGAATGCCGACAACATTTTTATTGTTCCATTACAAATTACATAAAAATAAGGAAAATATGGTTATCAAACAGATGAAAGTGAAACTTCTATTAGAGTGGAAAAGTGATCCTTCTGTAAAATTGCTCGCTGGGTCATACTTGCCACGCCTAAGCCGTTCCTCCCGACTTCCTTGACCCCCCCACCCAGGAAGAACATTTTCGTTTTGTGCTGTGCTATTAAAATGATAATACCTTCCTTTGTTGGACTCAGGAATGTACAACACGCCATCCGTGTGACAGCAAATGTGCAGTATAAATAAACTGAACTCTCTGTTCCTCTCAAGCAGCCAAAACAATTCACCGAACAACCGCCTCTTGTATGCAGGCACGCATACGTGTACCACTTGATACAAATGTGGTATGTTTAGAAAATGGTTGCACCGAGACTCCCTTTAAGCAGTATGAACAGTGTTCATGGTTGAGAATTCAAGCCTCCGGACTGCATTAATCAGTGGGGTTGAGGGATGCTAATTAGATAGCCTTCAAAGTTCTTCAGTGAGCTGGATCAATCAAGTGCTACAAATCTGCCCCCTAGTGGACAGAGAAGAACCCACAGGGTTTGAAAATAAAAGGCAAACAACCCTTAACAATCACCAAACATGCAAATGAGTTTTTCTTTTGATACAGTAAAAAGTATTTTTAAACATAAAAATGTGATTCGTGCATTGTTGTGGGATGAATAATGACCATTTTGGGAAATATTGGGGCTGTGGAATGATGATGTGATTGTGTGGGGCAATGCTTTATAAGTGTGGTGATGGAGGGAGTGCAAAAGAAAGGCTATTGTCGATAAGTAGTGTGGGGTAGCAGTGAGTTGAGAGCTGGGAGTTGTGGGGTGGCAGTCCAGCAGTGTGGGCAGCAATGCAGGAGTGAGGGGCTGTAGTGAAGCAGTAAGTGTTACATGGTGATGCTGAGGATGGCAGTGTGGTGGAGATAGTGTGCTAGAAGAGGCTGTCAGGGAGGTGTCTGGCACTAGTTGGCATGGCAGTGACGTGCTGGAAAGTGGGACCATGGTGCTGATTGGGCGGTAGTGCTGTACTTGAGGTGACAATGTGGTACTGAGGAAGGTAGTGTTCAAGGTAGTAATCTGATGGTGAAGAGTGGTAGTGCAGTGGTGTTAGGTGGTATTTTGGTGCTGTGAAGTGGTAGCCCAAGGGTTTGAGTGTTAGAGAGGAAAGTACCAAAATATACGAGTGCTAGTATGGTGGAGGAAGGTGATGGGGTGGAGCAACAGTGGTTTGGGTGTTAGGACACCATTCAGTGTTTCTGCAATACTGGTGCACTGATAATGTAAAGTAAAGCATGTAAAATCGAGATGGGATGGTAGTGTGTATCTTTGCAGTGCTGTAGTGAAGGCAGGGAAGTGGTGCTGCATGAGGGTGCTGTGATGCAGCCATGTGACTTAGTAGTGCACTCCTGCAGGGTGGCAATGTGGTGCAGTTATATTGGAACGCAATGGTGAGGTGTGGAAATATTTAATTGTTGGGGATAGGACAGAGGTGGGTAGTAGTGACTGATGGAGTGCAGTAGTATGGTATGCTAGTGCAATGACTGAGGCCGTAGCCAAATGATGTGGGTGGTGGTGATCTCCTTTGTGGAAGTGCATGATTGGGAGGTGACAGTAAGGCTTTGGAGGCCGGTAGTATGGTGCTAAAGCCTAGCAGAGTGGCAGCAGTGGTAAAGCATAGCTGTGGTGTGACAGAGTAGGCATGAGGTAGTAGTGTATGCTTTGACACAGTAGTACTGTGTTGCGAGTAGTTGCCCAGTGTGGGGTGGTAGTGAAATAATTGGGAGGGTGTTGAATGCATTGCTTAGATGAGGAGCTTTAGCGTGGTTTTAAAGGTGGGGTGCTAATGTGGAAGCAGTGGTGTAGCCTCGGGGGTGGTCCGCCCCGGGCGGCATTTTTTTGGGGGCGGCGGTGAGTGCAAGGTAAGTTTCGTCCTCCCGTTTGTTGTCGTTGTCGGTTGTCGCCACACCCCTACCCCGCTCTGATCTCCCTCCACCGGCCGTCCCTGGGCAGCAAACTCTAGGATCGCCCCGGACGGCAAAAGCGCTAGCTTCGCCATTCTGTGGAAGAGGCTAGCAGTGTGGTATGTGGTCTGGCCATGCAGTGGTGTAGAATAGTGGGCAGTATTAGGAAGTGGAAGCGCAGTTGTTGGAGTGGCAGATGAATGTTAAGTTGGTAGTATGGTGGTAAGAGATAGTGTGATGTTCTGAGGTTATGGGGCATTAGTAGTGTGGTGCTGTAGTCTTGAAGTAGGGTGGTAGATCGGTCCTGTGGGAGTCTTAGATATTCTAGAGAAGTAAGGCAGTGCCTGAAAGTGATAATGTAGTGGGGCATGGTGATGTGGGGGTCTGGTGTATAGGGCAGTAGTATGAAGTTAGAGTCTGGGTGGAGAGAAAGTGATGGGGTAACATTGTAGTAGTGGGAGGAGATCATTCAGTGGTGTAAAGGTCTGTGCTGGAGATGCTAGGGATTGTTGTTTAGTGCTGGGGTTATTTATAAAGATGGTAGAGGGTTGTAATGTAGTGTCAAGAAGAGGTAGAAATGCTGGTTCTACTAGTATGGATGGGGTGAACGTGTTGTTCTAGGGGCACAGTCATGCTGCCAAGACTGATAGCATTGTGCTCCAAGGTGTTAGAATTGAAATAGGTGGTAGTGAAGTGGTGGGGGTTAGAAGTGGCAGGTTGTGGCACGCTAGTGAGGTCTGATGATTAGGTTCTTTATTGCAGAGTGGTAATACAGCATTCAATGCTCCTAGTGTGGGGGGGTGTAACTGTTAGTATAGATGTGTTGTATCCAACGGTGTTAATGGGAGGTATCAGCATGTAGGTGCCTGGTGGTATTGTAAGTGAGATGGCAGTAAAGTGTTGGGGGTGGCAGTGCGGGGGTGTGAGTCTGTTATACAGTGTGGTGGGGTGAGCAGTGTGGTGAAGTGGAGATAGAAATATAGATATTATGATGGTTTGTGGTAGTGCAGAAGTGCAGCTAATAATGTGGCACATCAAGTGTGGGTTCTCATTTGGTGGGAGATAATATGGTGGTGAAAGTTGGGGTGAGGGTGTGCAGCTGTGAAGTAGTAATGCAGTGGTGAGAGGTAGTATGGAAATGTAATAGTGGTGGAGGTTTAAGGTAGTAGTGCTGTGGGAGTAGAAAGATGCTGTGTGGTGAATACGTAGTGCCGTAAATAGTAGTGCACTGTTGAAGTGAAAGAACTGTGATCTGGCAGTCCAGTATTGTGGGTATTGTTAAAACGGGTACAGACAGCATGTTTTTAAAAATCAAATCCAATGTATATTTGATATCAACATACAGAGTTGATAAACAGGAAGATCAAATATAATTAAAAATCTTCAGTGAATTATATGTAATTACACTGAAAGCTGACACGTGTTTTGACAAATAATCCTTCTCTAAGGTTTATAAAGGCTGTAGGAAACCTTAGCAAAATCGAAAAATATATGTGATTGTTAGAAAATAGGAACAGTATAATTAATGTCATGAAAACAATAATTGGGACGTGCAGCTGAGATGTTGAAATAATGTCTGCATGAAGTGATTTGATTATTCCATAAAGAAAAAAGACAATGCTATCAGAGGTCAGGCTGATGTGAAGTACATAGTTTTAGAATGGCAGTTTACAACAGATTATAGATCATAATAGATTGTCCAACCAGGCTCATAACCCCTTATCTACTAACCCCCTATACCCTAAACACTACACTCATAACTCTTAACCATACAATAAAAACCTTTAACGCTATATCCTTAATCCTTTACCTTAACCCCTATATGCTTAGCCCTAGACCTTTAACACTATACCCTGGATCCTACACACCTATATCCCAGAACCTTTAATTCTATACCTCAAACGCTTAACCCTATAACTTAACTTGATATCCTTAATCACAGCGCTAGCACTATACCCTTAACCCACGGTACCTCAAATCCTTAACCGGGTATCCCAAACCTGTAACATGATTCCACAAAAACGTAATCCTATACCCAAACCCTTAACCCCTACTCCCATGCCTGTACCTTTAACCCTATACTTCTAACCCATATCCCAAACCCTTAACCCTATACCTCAAACCATGATACCTAGGACTTTGACCATATCCCATTAACATCTAAACCCTACCCCAATACACTTAACCCATATGCCTTTACTCTACACCCCTAGTCCTTAAATCCTTACCTTTAACTCTTACCCTTTAATGACTAATCCCTATATCTCCCACCATTAGCCCAAACCCTTAACTCTAAGTTATATACCCTTAACCACACCTATACTCTTATGCTGTATCCTCTGTCCCTTAAACTTAAGCTCTTAGCCCCTTTCACAACGTTCTTTCTACTCTCTCTTTTTTATCTGATCATTCACAGGAGGTATTTATGACACTTTTTCAATCCAATTTTAAACACTTATGGCCTGATGAGTCAAGTTGAGTGGAATTAACACATGGAATTCCGCTCTGTCTGATTCCGAGGCATTCGGTTTTTCCATACCCAGTTTTTCTGGGTGTGAAAGAGCCAGACTAATTTTTTCTGCCTGATAATACGGTGCAGAAAAATCACACTAGACTTTGGCTGCAGCTGCCAAGTCTCATTCCATTTTTTATTTAATATAATGGTTCCCCTGCAAGAAAATACTGAACTGCTACAGCTCCACCCACTTAGTCTTCTGTAAAAGTTTGGAATAATTTTGTTATAAAGGCCCCTCTTTCCAACAACACATCTCCAAAATGGTAACTCTTAATTCTATCTGATTTAAACTCTGTAGAAAGGGCTTCCTTTTATACCTACTGAGCACAGGAAAACAAGAGCTCAAGACACCATGTAGTCCAGATTGTACTACTCCAAAATGTAGATTCTGCATCTTGAAATTACTGAAAATTCATCAGCACCTCTCCAGCTGGGGATCAGAAAGGTCTTCCACATGTCCACTCCCATCAACTTCACAATATTATCCGGCTTATAGCTGGAAAAAATATGTATCTTCAAAGCCCTGTGTATTCGTCATCAGCAACGTCAAGCTATATCCTGAATCATCAATACACCTCTTGTTCGCCAAGATCAGTTTCTGCCAACTTGCTCTGCATGCCACACACTAAGAAAGGGAGACTCGTAGGGCACACATTGTCCTATATCACAGTAAAGATATGGCACCAACTTCTCACCCTCGCCAGACTTCTTCCCATGCGTCTTCAGAAAACATTTAAAAACTCACTTATTTTCTTTATAACTTCTTTTCCTTTCAGCTGACAGTTTTCTGCCTTCATGCTTCCATAGTGCAAGGGTATTATTGTGATTTTAAAATAAGTAATCAATCAATCAATTTACTTTGGAACAAACGCTTTGCAAAGTCTTAAGTTTTAAGGTAATAGTCCATAATTAGACACATTACGGGTCTGTGCAAACTCACTCAATGTTAGTAACTTTGATGAGTGTGAACACTGACTGCTGATCTTGTAAATACATAGCACTTGATAGTTGTTAAGCTTGGATCATAATGAACTGAGTAATAGATGTTTTTGACATCTAAAGTAACAGGAACACAGGTGCCAAACGGGGGCTGTACACGATAGGCAGCATTAGTGATATGAACACAGAGTAGCACGGTTGATTTGATTACAGTTTGGCGCTGAGGTTCGTGGTTATTAGACAATTGCAGAGGCCCCTGAAGAAGGGATCTATATATCCTGAAATGCATTGGGCATCATGCTTGTTAAGCGTACTGAAGTTCGGCAAGCTTTGAACATGATGAAAATCAGGATGTGTTGAACATCATTTTTTGGAAATTTAATTGAATTTTGTTCAATAGGCAATCATCTTCATCTAAGTTGATGTGTTTTATGATTGGAATTAAATATTTACAAACAAAAGTTGATTTTTTTTTTTTAATTTGTGGCTTAATTGTACTAGGAGTTTAGCGATTTAGCCGCTGTGAAGCCAGGTATCAGGTGAAGTGTCACTTGTGGTTATGTTTGGATTATTGGAGGCAGGCTACCTCCTCCTGGCAGCACGCATATGTGATTCAGTTGAATAATTATTGATTCAGAATTGTGTAACAGGTGTGCGCAGCACTGTAGAAATTTTCAGATTTGACATCTAAAGTGACAGAAACTATTTAGGAGACAGCCTTAAGATTATTTAGTATTTTCATGGAATCTCATGTCTATGCAGGTGACGATTGAGCTTAGGGAGCTAGGAGTGTGTCCACACATTGAGAAACTTTTTTTGTTAGTGACACTACACCTGAAATTATGGGAGATGTCAATGGTGGTAGACCAGTTTTGTGATTTAGGGAGAGAATGTACAACAGTGGCATAGAGAGATAGGCATCATTCAAGCAGTTACAGTTTTGTTTATTTATTGAGTTATGAACATGGAAGATCTTAATGCTTTAGTTGGCATGCCACAGTCTGACCGCAATATAAATTAAGGTAGCAATCGCTTCTTTTTTACGTATGTGTCTTATTCTCTAAAGTGCACCACTTCCCCTTCCCTCTTCACCTCTTTAATGCTGCTTTTTTAATTTTTTTTTTTTTTTTAATGTTCGTTTTTTCTCAACCCCAGGGATATTATTAGGAAGGACACTTTTCTTATATTTCCCTTTTTTCTTCTAGTGTATGGTGGGATGTGAGACCTAGCAAATGCAAGATGACGATGCTTTTCCAAGAAACTAATGCTGGCATCAAAATTCACGCTACTTTCATAGTCGGTGCACAAATTAATCGATATTTGTTTTCTAACATTCATCAAAACAATCTTCCTCTAAAAATGACAAACAGTTCGACGTCATGAAGTTAATGGGCAGTAATCTATTTCAATTAGATGGAAGGACACATGTTTGGGGTGTCTAAAAATATTTTACATTGATCTTTTAAAAATGAAAATGAAAAATGTATCAGTGGATTTGTAAAGCCCCAATCTGACGAAGGTAACCCAAATATATGAAGTGTTTGTTTGATGTGAGATATTCTTAACCAAACACTCCTGTTCTGTTAATGGTGGTAGTACTGTTTAATTACAGTAGTATCGGGGCATTGGGAAATAAGTAACCTCTGCCTTTTGATGCAGCTTTCATTTCCTATCAGGTTTTTTCATTCATGGGTGGTATTTTTTTGTCTTGTGTTTACCTCAATTAGTAACATTCAAAAGTTTGTGTCTGTTGAGGGTTAGTAGATTGACCTATGAAAGAGAGAAGTTACCTTCTCTTACAAGTTCTCTTATGAGTCAGAAGTAAGCAGCTCAGCAGTATGGAAGATTACTGCTAATATTAATATATAAAATTTAAAATAAATTACCTTACTCTAAAGTTTCTGAATTGCCTTTGATTTACAAATAGTGCTTAATTTGTAAAAGATAGAGTGCTGGGGCCCAACGTTTTGCTCAGAAATCCGCGGCTGGCGCTATCGTAGCAGGGGGTATCAAAAAGCAAGGCTTTTTTACTCCTCAATCTCTTTAATCCACCATCAGGCACTCTCTGCCAGTTTATCTTTTTCATCGCTGTTTTCTCCCTTTGTAACTGTTTTTCTGTCTTTCTCTTCCGCCTTCATTCCGCTGTTGTGTTTTTGTCTCTACTGATCTGGAACAAAATCTGTTAAGAAAAAATAAGTGCCAGTTCCCAAAAATGAGTGCGGGAGGAGGGGGGGGGGGAGGGGGGGGTATGGTGGTATGGGGCACCTGCAACAACCAGCTCAAATTGAGTACTGAAAATGCATTAATCTTCTACATTGATATGAACCATATAATGTATTTTTAAAATGCACACTGTATGTAATCTTTCTTTGATCAAACATGAATGATGTTGTCAAAGAGGATGGCGATCCCTAAAACACCGTGTTGCACCATGTAGAAAAATAAAACAGAATCAAAGCCACATAAAATTTCAGAAGTGATTTAAGCTGCTGAGTGTGAATACTAGCTCCTTAACTTTTAAAGAACTACATTTAATAACCCAGAGCTAAGTTTACAATGCACACCCACTAGCCTATTGTGCTAAATGGCAACTTATCACACAATACCATAACTGGCTACAAAATCAGGTTTTTGTTCCAAAAACTCTATAACATTCAGAAACGTGACTAATATTCAATAACCACTCTAAGCAAAATGTGTGCAAATAGACGATGGATCAAAAGCAAGTTTAGTGACTCCAATATAAAATACATAATTTTCCCATTCTTTGACTATTTTGATCAGGGACTATTAAAAGACTGATGAAATCAATGTGTTCCATTGCATGAACTAAATAATGTAAAAAAAGTGACGTGATAGTAATGTAGTGATGATGTGGGGTGGTAGTATGGTAGTGAAGTGAGGCAGTAAAGTAGTGTTTAGCAGTGAAGTGCTGGGGACAGAATTGTACTACCTGTGGCTGGTAGTGGCGTAACGGAAGTTGAGGGGGCCCCCCTGCCACGTACACGGAGGGGCCACCACTCCGGATCTAATCCGAGCTCTTGGGCCCGAGTATTGTGCTGAGGGGGGCCCGTGCAGCTCGGGGCCCCCCCCCCGCACCGCGGGGGCTGCGGAGGCCTGTGTTACACCCCTGGTGGCTGGTAGTGGAGTGATGGGGTGGTAGCGTAATGTTGTGGTGTTAGTGTGATGTTGGAAGGTGGTAATTTGGTAATGGCATTTGAGTTTATAGCATAGTTTAAGATAGTTTGTGGTGCTACACAGTGAAGTACGGTGCTTTGGGCTGGTCCGGCAATGCCTAGGTGGTACTGTGGTGCTGAAAGGGGGGCGGGGTGGTGCTAGTAATAAGCTAGTAGTGATGGGGCAGTCAGTATTAGTGTGGTGAAGGAAGATCACGTTATTGAGTGCTGAGATTTGAAGGGATAGGATGTGGCATAACGGCCAGAGCTGCCGACTTTGGAATTGGGGAACCAGGTTCAAGTCCCGGCCTCAGCTCAGATTCTGGGCAAATCACTCAAGCTCCCCATGCTTACAAAAAATGAATGTGTCCTTGTGTAATGTAACTGGTGCTCTTGTAAAGCGCTCTAATACCTTCACGCTATATAAAACTGCATACAAAAAATACAGTGGTGGAGGGGTAATGCGTTAGGGGTGGTAGGGCAGAGGTGGGGTGGTAAAAATGCAATGATGAGGCGCACATATCCAGTATGCTGGCTATGCTGGGAGACAAGCACTTGGACTAACCATAACACTGTAGCTTCATTCCAGATGCCAGACCCCCACTTGTAACCGCTATGAACAGGTCTGTGTTCTGTTTGATTGATGTGCATATGATACAACATCCAAATCCACAAATCAGAAAACCATGATACAGTGAACCACAGAAAAATGCAGACTTCATTCCGGACTTACAGCAGAAAAGACTGATGTATTCCAATGAGAGCCCATACTCCTACAGAAGTGCTCTATGTCAAATATCCTCAATAAGTTCCAACTCCGCATTTACTTATTTGGCAATTTTTTGGGGTAAGTGAACAGTTGAATATGAATCTTTAAATAATGCACTGCACAGAAATGATAACCTCTAGAGACCATGGGTTACACATTAATGCACATCACTAATAATTGGTGCAGATGTGGAAGTTTCAGGTGGAGAATCCAGTGCTTAATTTGAGCCAGTGGTTTCCGGATCTCAGCACCGGCACTTAATCATCAACACCAGTGCTATTCATGAGCACCAGTTAAGGACACATTCATTTATGGTAGGCATGGGAGACTAATTGATTTGCCCAGAATCACAGGATGTTGAGCCAATGCCGAGACTCAAACCTGGTTCCCCAGCTCCGAAGTTGGAAGCTCTGGGCATTATGCCATATCTTCTCCCCACTTTCATGCCTAGTAGTCAGTTCTGTTTTCGGCGGCACTAACTGGAAAAATGGGCTGGTGCAAGCTGCCTCCTGATGGGAGGCCCGGCAATTATTATTTTACAAATTAACCACTGGGAGAATCACTTCTAAAACCTATACAGGATGTGGTGTATCCAGGAACTGTCAAGGTAAAGGAACGCTAACATGGTTAATATACGTCGTGATGGCTTCTCCTCTACCTTGCAACCCTGGCATCTCTCCCATGGTAGAGCTGAGGTCAAAGTAACCAATCTCAGACGGTGGCTCATTCTCCGATGCAATCTGAATCTTGGGAAGAAACAGACTGAGAAATGCGGAAACTACTAATCCAAATCGAGATGGAAAATATTTCCTATTTTATTGTGAATTAAATCAATGATCATTGCAGCCGCACATAAGATAGCACACAATACCAGAATCTTTAATATTCTTAAAAAAGGTATACTGGGCATGTTGAACTGCATGTCCGTGAGAAGGTATAGCCTTCCAGAAATGTTTATCAAGCTCAACTCGGCAAACTAGTTTTAATTATTAACCTCTGGGGAAGCTGAAATTGGCTCACTCCATCAGAAGGCTCAGAACGCTGGCGACAACTACGGTTGTTTAGCTGCATAATAGATTCTTGGATTGTTGTGTTTTTTGCCTACCTGCGGGGAGTGGGGTTGACTTTCTTAGCCAAACGTTTCCTGGCTTTAACAGCAATTTATTCACTTCATTTTTTTCCTCGCCTTTGTCTTGTGTATCTAATTGTAGGCTGGGCAATAAACAGTGATTAAGGCCCACAGCACAGGGGGTTAACCCATTTGATCACACCCTAAGGAATGTTGAGATTGGGTGGGCCAATCAGAATACTTAAAATGTTGAGACTTACCAGTATTGTTTGAATGCTTTCACGGTTCAGTGTCTGAAACAGGCAGATGATTGGCATTTGTGCCTCAGGTGGGTGAGGTTAAGGGGACTGGTAGCAGCATCTTTATTGCCAAAATACTGGTGGGCACTAAAAGATAATCTTTGCTGTTGGACATTGCCCATTTTGCAGGGTTATCCCCAAACTTTTAGCCTTCCTCCTCCTCTGTTTTTGACTTTATTTTTGCTAGTTTTAGGACTCTGGGCACTTTACCTATGCTGACCAGTGCTGTAGTGCATGTGCTCTGTATCTAAAATCTAATGGCATTTGGTTCCTCCATGATTGACATATTTGATTTAGTGATAAGTCCCTAGTACAGTGAACTACATGTGCCCAGGGCCTGTCAATCAAATGGTACTATCAGCAGCACTGATTGCGGCACCCACGTGACTAGCCACTCAAACCTGCCTTAGGCCTGCCATTGCAGAGCTTGTGTGTGCAGTTTTAAACTGCCATATCCACCTGGCAAGTTCACCTACTTGCCAGGCCCAAACCTTGCCTTTTACTACATGTAAGGCACAACAAAGGTGGGCCCTAGGTAGCCCCATGGGCAGGGTGTAGGGTATCTAAAAGGTAGGACATACTTTTGAGTTTTACATGTCCTGGTAGCGAAAAACTGCTAAATTTGTTTTTCACTACAGCAAGGCCTATCTCTCCCATAGGTTAGCATCAGTGCTGTCTTGTAACACTTTACAAGTGTATCTTCCATTTGGGAGCAGATAGAAAATTGGAGTTTTGTGTCTTTGGACTCACACTTTTAAAACACACCTTTTAGTAAAGGTGGTTTTTAAATTTCAGGTCTGAAAATGCCACTTTTAGAAAGTTGGCATTTTATTACTTTAACCATTCTGTGCCTCTGCCTTTTCCTAGAATACACTTCTGGATTGGATGACAGTTGGGCTTTGTAAATTCACTCTAGACAGTCACACACAAAGGGAGCCCTTCATATCTTGATGGCCTATCACCAGGCTGATGGGTCTTAGTGAGCTAGAGTGGTGGGAGGAGTTGACACTTGCACCTGAATAGGGCTGTGCCTGTCCCCACACAAAAAGAGCTGCACACCCCCCGTGGTGTGTCTGGTGCCAGAGCCAGGCAGGGCAGGGTCTTGTGCACTACAAAGACCTTTTTTTGAAGTCTCCCTACTTCAAAGATCAAAATGGGTATAAGTAGTGGACCTTTCGACACCATTTACTCAGAACACTTCAGGACTGAGGAAATACTGCCAGGAAGAAGAGCCGTTTTGCTGCCAATGGGGTTTCCTACTTTGCTGCTTGCTTTGCATTGTGTTGGCCTGCTGCCTGCTGCTTCTTGCCTGGGAGTGAGAGGACTGTACTTTACTCTCTGCATCCTGCTTTCTAAATGTTCTCCAAGCGCTTGACTGAGCTTGCCTCCTATTGCTGAAGTCTCAGGGACATCAAATACTTCACCTGCATCTTGCAACCAGCACCTGGGCTCCTCTCCTGTGAGTCCTGACCTGCCAAGTGATGCCACACCCAGTCCTGGGCTCTTGGAGGTGAATGTGGTGCTGCAACCAAGAAAATCGATGCCTTGACGATGAGAATCAGTCTGAACCGGCGCCTTTCTGTAAAATCGCTGCATCGCTGCTGTCTGCACCGAAGTCGTTAACACTGATCGCCGGGTGTGCGACGCCACGACCTCGACTTCAATGCAGCCCGACCTTGCCGCAGCACATCCGAAGAACCACGGCAGCATGAGTCTCAACACCGCGCCACAGACAACCGTAGTGCCCTGTCCCGGGTCCGCCGCATCCCCGGCCCTGTGGGACTCCCTATCGATGCATTGCCTTGGGTCCAGTGGTTTGACGTTGAGGAATCGACGCTCTGTGCTCTCGACATCAACGCCGCCTCAATGCTGAGTCGCCTTCTGGAACCGAGGTCTCGCACCCACAACCAATGCATCACCTCCTCTGTGTAATGCATCGACCCGGAACGGCAAAAGCTTCCACGAGCCTGTACCACCTTAAGGAACTGACGCCTTACCTGCAACACCTCACCTCCACTGCGCAACGCCGCGTCATGTGTTCCAACAAAGTGTCTTTGGTTTCTGATGCCACGTCTTTGGTTTTCGACGCCGCTAAGGTACTGAAGCGCGACCAGATAGCCACAGTGGGAGCAATAGACTTCTAAGCACTGCATTTTTTATTTAATCTTTAAAAATTCTTATCTTGAAATGTGTATGTTGGATAATTGTTGTTTTGATCTTGTTTTACTCAGATACATATTGGCTATTGTTCTAATCTGGTGCGGAGTACCTTTGTGGTGTTTTCACTGTTACTGTGTGTGAGTGTGAGTGTGTGTAAGTGTGCACAAATTCTTTACACATTGCCTCTTTAGTTTAGCCTGACTGCTCTGTGCCAAGCTACCAGAGGGTGAGCACAGGCAAACGTTTAGTGTGTACTACACTTATCCTGACCAGAGTGTGGGTCCCTACTTGGACAGGGTGCATACCTTTGCCAACTAGAGACACCAATTCTAACATTTGCCCTTTCCCCTCTAGGGCTTCCAAGATAAATGTAGGTAGGGCTATAAAAGCCTTCTGCATAAAGTGCTAACCACTATTAACGTGGAGAGCAGAGTGCAGTGATACCTAATTAACACCCTGAGCAGAGGACAAAAATGGCTAAGTAATCATCAACTGTGTTCACCTTCTGTCCCTTGCAAGTTTAGAAAAAATCAGGTCTCATCCTAGTTTATATTAATCCTGTCTCATGTAAGACTGTGCTCTCACAATCTTTTCTAACACAAATAATCCCTTTGGCACCTTAAATGCGCATCTTCGGTACTTAAACACAGCAACCTAATCCTTTGGTAATCCTCTTTTCAAACTAAATAGTCCATGGTAGCCTCAGAAACGCTCGGCTGCTTATGGGTGCTTGCCATGAAATGTGTTGGGCTTTGTGCTGAAACCGCTCCAGTTTCTGAATTTCCTGCCTGCAGCAGGTTCTCTAGCGTGACTCAAAGACTGCTGTTTGTAAAAGGGTTCCTTCCGAGAATGCAAAATGAGAGGGGGGTTGGGACTAGTGTCTTCGCCAATTCTGACAACACGCTTATAATAATCTCTGCATCAAGAATGGGCACTTGGTGTCTCTCTGAATGGAATGTTGTTTTTCATGTGCTTTCCAGTTGACTGCTTTTGAATGTTCACTTATTGTTTGCCTGCTATCTGCCATCATCAGCAGGTCTGACCACTAATCCCGTATCAAGAGCAGTTGGCCTACATTTATCAGTTGCACTAGTTTGCATCACATTGGGCTCCTGGTTAGCGAGGCCTCAGATAGCTTCACCAGCATTATACAATCCTAGCAAAAAACTGTGTGTTTCATGATTTCTCTTGATCGGGTTCCATTTGAAAACACCTCTGTATGTTATGAATGTTATGTTATGTGTATTTTATTCATATCTGCAGTGGATAGGGGCTAAAACAGTGGGGTATAGTTCGCCCAATGCAAGAGGCTGAACCATTTCCTGTGTCTCGTCTCCTCAGTTTTACACGGTATTCCGGCCAGAAGGCTACAAAAACAGTGTTCTGTTCACACCCCAACAGTCTAAGTTGAGTTGAGGACCGCTGGCACTGGGTCAAATTACATCCCATTACTTTACATTCCAACTTCTATCCATTGGGGACAAGAATAAAATATCACAGGTCCACCAGGAGCTAGTTTTAACTGCCCTTTGTCCATCTGCACTTACACTGTTTTTATTCACACACCTACACTTACCACTAGAGAGCCACCTGTCATTTCTGTGTGACATTTTCATACAGTATCTGGGGATTTGGCTTGTGTTGATACCCAAAATACATCTCAAGTGCAGGCAATCATGGGCTATAACCAGCTGCTACGAATATGAGAAAATGAAACCAGTTGGTTCACATGGCTCTTATCTCAACCCTATCAAGAACAACAGTGAGTTCAGTAACAGAAGAATCAAGGATTGAACCTAGATGTTGATGTTTCATGGGGACTGCCAGTCAAGGCTTTACTCACAGGCCTGAAGGTAGTCTTGAGCTCATGGACAAGGCTAATCTCCCACAATAAAAGGACAAATTCACCTGTACTTATATCAATCAGGCTTCCAAAGGATAGCCGCAGCATACTACAAACAGCATACATCACATTTAAAGCTGCTCATCATAACCTCCTGGTATTACTAGTCCTAAGACTTTAAAGTCTTAAGGGGAAAATAAAGCTTCAGAAACAAAAAAGTGCTTATTTTAAAGATTTCTAAGTTCAAATAGCAAAATAAACTGCAAGTCTGTAGCGCTAAAAATGTGGAGAATCCCTCAGGAGCTCAGTGTGCCACCTTCTCACTTCTTTAAACATAAAGGATGAAAAAAATACTAAACAAACAGACACAATGGGCCATACAAATGCTCTACAAGCCAATCCTCATGCATGGGGATTTCAAACATAACTCTACAAGTACCACAATACCAGTGGTTAATTTGTGCTGGAGGTGGCTGGAGCGTCCCACCACCACTTATTTCTGGGAACTGGGACGCTTTGTCACATCCTGCACTCTTCCAATCTGAGCAGAGGAAACAGTAGATTAGTACTTCTTTTATTTCCAATGGGCATAGAAATAGAAGAAGGATGGCCAACACTGTGATTTTTCACCATTTCAGTGTATTGAAAGATCATCTTCTATTTTAATGATCTACTTGAAAATAAAAGTAGAACTATTTCTCTGTCTACCGGCCAGGTAGGTGGAAAGCATAGATGGTCTGAGACTTTGTTTTGTAGTAGGGGCATAACTAGACCAAAACCTCAGGGTGCGGGGGAAGGGGGATTTACCACTTCGAACAGTGAGGCCTAGCCGTATTCAGTTAAATTTATTTGTGTGCTCCCATCACTGCATGGTATAATGAGTAATGGGACATGTAATTTTTGTGGACCATATGCAGAGTACATTGACTTTTAAAGTATATTGTGTCAAGAGCTGGTCTGCTTGGCTATGCAAAGTTTTCTTCGTTTGTAGAAAGGCCACCTAGCTCCAGAGGCAGAGCCAGATTGTACCTGGGAGTCTAGTATTGCTCCAGAAAATAATATGCAGCAGGAAGGGAAAAACTGGAGACAAGAAAAACTTTCCAACTGTACAGGCCAAGCAACAAGGCAAAGAGCAGGAAAATAAGGAGGAACTGGACAAGGTGGAGAATTTATTGAGTCCAGTGAGCGAGGAATCTAACAGAACCAATTTGACTGTACCCAAAACAGATTCTCCTTTTATGGACCTATACAGTACAGCCGCGGCAGGTAAGAGCGGTGGGGCCGGCTGGGGGGGGGGTATTTCGAGAGACGACCACAAGTGAAAATTAAATAAATAATTAATTTTCCCTCGTGGTTGTCTCTCGAAATTCCCCCTAGCCGGTCTCACCGTTCTTACCTGCAGCAGCCGCAGTTGATACAGGATGTGATGTCATTCAAAGTAGTTCGGAAATCTTGGATTGGGAAATATTGTAAAATGCTATAAATATATATTAAGAATATTCAGCATAAGAGAGTGCTGGAGATAAATCAAAATAATATGTAAGAACGTGCAAAAGAGATAAAAGAGGACTGAAGCCAGCAGTCCTGTAATACTACAGTTTCCCCCATGCACAATTTCAGAGACACTTGCATGCAGGAACAGGAAATGCCCAGAATTCCCCACTGGTTCAGTTCAAATCAATGCGAACAGGGAAAGAAGATGGCCCCTGCAGGGACACCATTGCATCTCTGAGGATGAGTGAAGCATTGCAGTGGCAGACGCCGCAGCACTGAAGCCACGTTAAATGCTGGTGTGCCGGTGCTTGGCCGTGGCGAGGCACAGGAAGGAGAAACCCTTGCACTGTGGACTATTAATATGGTTCTCAGCAATAAAAGAATGAATTTTTTTGCAATTTTTTTTATATAGTGCAAACTTGACCAGAAGGTATTGGAGCACTTTGCATGAGCGCTAGTTACATTACACAACAACACATACATTTTTTTTGTTTGTTTTTAGGCAAGGGGAGATTAAGTGATTTGCCCAGATCACCAGATGTTGAGCGGAGCGTTTACAGTGGATTTAGGTTTCTTGCTTAAGGAAGTTTTTTTAGAGGAAGCCATTACAAGCGATGCATTCTAAGATACTTTGAACCTGCAGACCTAGTAGGACCTGGAATTTCAAATATTAGTTCCTGGCGCAATATCTGGCAAATGTGCGTTTAAAACACATTGAAACCAATGCATAGGTCTCACATTATTGAAGCTTAATAAAAACAACATTTGGTTGATAAAGTTTTGGCAAAATCGTGGCAAATGGTGCTAGTTAAGCACATTTATTTATGTATTTATTTATTTTGTTCATACTACACTTACCAGCACATAAAACATGTACCCCTTTGCAAAACAGAATATTAGTACAGGAGTCAACTTTCTTGCAGTCTTGGGCACGTATCTATGGTCTATAGCACACATACCGCATGGTTCGATAAAATAACTTCTGTTTCAGCTCCCATCAAATATTGCGGAATGTGCCCTGCTTGGGGGCTCATACTGGCTCAATACCCCCCACTTTTTTAAAGATACTGCTGTAGAAACCCACATAGAGCACAGACACTGAGTACATCATGTGATTATCCAAAGTGCCAGCACAGAGACTTGAACCCAAACTTAGAAATAGCCATGAGCACTGGTAGCAGCAGAATATTAAATAGTAATTCAATTTGTGGAGATATTTGGAAATATTACATGCACAAAAAACTCAACTTAAGACTATAGAATTCCAGGGGATAGAATGCTGAGTACATTTTAGAAGACTTTTTGTGTCTAGCTAAGTATTAGCATAACAAAGTTCTTGCAGAAAGAAGTGTAAATGCACAAATCTGTCAACTAGCAGGAATGGTGAAGCTAAATAGAAAAAAAATGAAAATAACGTTGGCCAATTAGAAGTAATTATAATGGGAGAAAATACTATTTGGCAAACATTATTGTGTCTACTGTTTTGTAGCAAACATGAGGTAGGCACAATTGCAATCTTAAACCCAAATTCATTTGATTTTAAAATTAAGAGTTCTTGATCTTCTGAAAAGGAGTAGGTGCTCTGAGAGAGAAAAAACTTGCACCTGATATTTTCCATCTCATGCACTGCCCTTCCCATTAAATGAAACCTTTTCTTAAAACTCTCTTAAACCATGGGTAAAGACCTGACATCTCTAAGCTGATTGTGGCCGTCTTCTCAGAGATCCCCCATCCCCCATCGACCTTTAGCTGGGGGTATACAGCTAAATCTAAATATCAACATGATGCTCATGAGCGGTCCCACTGCTGACACTGTGGAGTGAGTGGGCAGTCTGTTGCCTCTCAGGGGCTCTTTCAGGCCAGCACGAGTATCTATTTAACACTTAGAACCCTGTTAATTTCCCTGTCATTGTTGCTAATGTGAACCGTCACCCCTAACTACATCTTTCCTTTGCTTGTTCAGGGCCGGGCTGGGAACCGAAACCGGCCCTGGCAAACTGCTCGGCCGGCCCCCTGGGGGTGTGGCGATGCAGCCAAACTGTTTGCTAGGGCCGGTTTGGCCGATTCTGTTACAGGGGGCCGATATTGCCGGCCCCGGTAACAAAAACGGCCCCCCAGGGGCCCAAAACCGGCCCCCACCCTGGCGGCCCACCGGGGAAATGCCCGGTGCCCGCTACGGCCAGTCCGGCCCTGTGCTTGTTCCCTCCTGCCCTCTACTACTCACATTTTCCTTCCTTCCCTTCGTACTTGTTGGGTAGATACTTACGGTCAGCTGCCCATAAAGCACTGTTACACTGTGTAGCGAGTTTTCAGATTCTTGGTAAATATATGAAAATAGCTCCTTCCTCATTCCCTTTGTCTCATCATTTCCTTTCTTATGGTTCTCTTTTCCATCTCTCCTGCCCCCCCCCCCCAACCCTCCCGCCCCTCATCCTCCGGTCTTTGATGACATCTTAAATTCCTCAAAAAAAGAGGTATTCAAATAAAAAACAACAATTTTAGGAAAACATTTTCAAACTATAACCTGCTACTGTGTTTTTTGTATTACTCTCTCTTCATGACTCTCTTCCTTGGTTTTACAGTGTACCTTTGGGCTTCTCTCTCTGTCTTTCTTACCTGACCCATGATGGCCTGTACCTAGAGGTAGGCTGAAAAACAAATGTCTAGTCATACTAGAAATTGAGAAATTTTCAGTCTGATGCTCTTTGCCACATCATTCTCCATGAAACACTCCTTGTGGAATCCGTAAGGTTCCTACGGAGGACCTTAGTAGGGCATTTGGTCATGGAGTTATGGTTGGAGTACTAGTAGGTTTTGCTTTCCTCATGGATGATTTGTAGATCCTGTTTAGTCGTTGGAGAGGAATTTTATCATGCTGGTTGTTACATTATTTCATATGATGTTGGAGTGCAATGATTTCTGTTTTTATCTTCTGGATGTTTTTGCTGAGACAAGAACTCTTGTGCCGTTGGTTTGGTTGTGCTCATCTCCTAATCTGACTGAATCCAGACAAGAGATGATCTTTGGGAGCCTAAAGTCTCACTCATTTGATACAGTGGAATTTAACTGTTCTCATTTTGTGTTCAAAGAAAGATAATGAGGTGAGAGATAGAAAAAGAACAAGATTTCACCAGTTGATATCAAGAGGGGCAATATTTTCCACCAATGAAAATATTCTGACCGGTTGATGTTGAGATGTACGAGTATTCTGCCATTCCTGAGTCTGCAGTAATAATGTCAGGATCCCGTTTTATTACGAGGGAACTAGCATTAATGCTGGATACGAAGCTTTGCTAGGTTCGCTAGAGTTATTAATGATATGTATTTCGGAATGCCCAATCAATGTTGAAATCACCCATGACAGTAATGTGTGTGACATTATTATGTTGCAGGAGTGACCTGATCGATTAATTTTGATTTGCGCTTGAGTGGCATATAGATGACCTGCAGATGGACTGTGAGGGATAGTAATAAAGCAAGTGTGACATTGGAGCATTCAAAAGGGAAAAACTGGATGTGGAAGTTTATCCGCCAACACTTATTTGGCACTGAAAGCCCTTCCCTAGTTCTGTGTCTAGCTTCTGGAACTCCCTTCCACTATCCCTCAGAAACCAATCCAATCTGCTCAACTTCGGGAAGGTACTGAAGAACGACCTGTTCTGTCTCTACCTTAAGTGACTGTCTTTGCTAATTGTCTTGAGTGAGTTGCCCACCCCTCCTGTTAACTTACTTGTTATTGTATCTCCTTTCTTAAATTCTTTCTCTTGTATTGTATTTATTTGATTATTCATTAAGTACACTCTACACCTTCTAGGTTATAGCACCATTAAAGAAAATCAGAAATAAAATAATAAATAGGACCTAAATGCACAATGATCACTTAGTAATCCTCAATGTAAAGAGAAATATTCTAGATGCATAAATGTAATAATTTTTAAAACTAACTTTTTGAGTAGCTTCTGGGGATAGATAAATGTTTACATATATAAAGTTGAGTGAGCATTGACCAAGACCAAGTTTTCACAGTTCTAAAATCATTTTTTGCAGCGCTACCAATTTTGAAAATGAGGGCTGAAGACAGGAAATGCTGGAAGTAGATGTAATGGTGAAGAAACAGAACTGGCAATAAGTCAACTTAAGGGAGGAAAGACCCTGAGACTGAAAGGGTGTATAAGTGTTTCTCTAGTAAAACAGAGGAACTTATCTTGTGTTTGTTTGAGGGGGCTAGATTGCTGACACATTTGTTGCCACACTTATGCATGACCACAATAACACTAATCCATGAAGGTCATTAGGAATCATCCGAGAAATTCACCTTATATAGGCCATATCCCCATGAAATATCAAGATTGAAATTCTGATTAAGGTATTAGCCAACCAATTATATGGTATGGTAAGGGGAACTCATACATCCGGATCAGTTTAGATTCATGCCATGTTGGTTGACAAGACTCAGCCTGTGTAGATTGCAGTGCTGTCTGGAACGTGCTAATAGAGTTAAGAAACAGATTATTATTTTTTCACTTGATGCAAAACAGTCTTTTGATTTGGTAGATGGTAGATGGGACTATTATTGTAATTTCCTATCATAGGTACGATTTGTGTATACTACCCCAAAGGCAATGGTTGAGTTGCGGATTAAACAGCAGGGAGGAATGGAAAAGAATCATTTAAAGTAGAAGCTCTTTTTATAATTTCATTTTATAAAGAGTAAGCTTTGGAAATTATACTATATATGCTATTGGGGATCTAACTGTATATACTCTAGAAGATGGCTGCCGCGTTTTCTAAACAACCCACACAGCTGCAGAATGGGGGAAAAAAAGTTTTTGCAACCCCAGTGGGGTCTTTGAAACAATAAGGGGTTTAAATATAAATAAGTACTGATACAAACCCAGTACTGAGAATGATAAAATATTGGTTTAAAATAGACGTGGTTCTGATATGTGGAGCCCTGTTAACATTGGTTATTTGTATATTACAAAATGGCCGTTCCGTTTCAATATGTATACTATTAGGCATTAACACGCGGAGTTGCAGAAAAATGGATTTCCTGCCTCAGAGGCCTTCCACAAGACGGCCCCTATGGCTTTAAACAACACATGCAGCTGAAATATGGGTAAAATCGTACAACTCTTGCTGTGTGACGGTAATACCAAGAGATTTAAAAATATATTAAGACATAGGAAAAAGATATAATGAACTCTGATTGAACAGGGTCACGATATGCGGTGCTCCGCTATTAACTATTTGCACACTACAAAATGGCCGCTTCATTTCCAAATCCACATAGAGTATGGAAACACAGTATTTTCGGCGGGCCAGCACAGGTGCATACGGTTAGTCAATGCCGTCACACTAAAGCGACGCAGTTTAGGGGTTGAAAAGGAGGCTCAGAACACCGCCACTTTGTCAATCGCTGACGGAGAGGCAGCGATACCGACGATCGTCTTTTCTGGCTGATTCTAATGGTGAGTGAATTGCTGTAACAGGATGGGGGGTTTCAGCCTTTGTAAACTATGGAGAAGTAGAGGGTTAACACTAAAATTTGTAAATCCCTGCCCACATTTAGATGGACTTTAAAATAATAGAAACTATAGTATTTAAGATCGGTTGACTGAAGACCAGTAAAAATGATGGTGGTCTACTAAAAGGAAAGTAGTCTATATAATAAAATAGTCGCAATCTTTGAATTTTTGTGCCATAATCCAGGACCACCTATTATATCTAGTAAAAAACTGGGAGGAGCTAAGTGATAATAAAAGGATTTATGGACATTCATTGCTAAATACATCCTTCCACTCCTTTTCAGAGCCGAAAAGTTTTTTAATAGTCGTCTCACTAATCGGGGACAGCAGATTTTACAAAGAGTGGAAATCTGACAAACTTGGATTATGAGGTAAATTATAATAACTAATTTTGTACTCTGACACTTTCAATAAAAAATGTCCTCCATATTAATAGCAGGTTTATTCTTCACAGATAAAAAATTATCCAGAAATATATATACCTGGATCCGGTAAATCAGTACATACCGCGCCTTGCTCGTTCCAAAATTTTTTTGGAAGGTGAGAAATTACGATTCCCATCAGCTATAAAGAACATTTAGGTACATTATAAATGTCCTCTATATTAACAGTGGGTTTATTCTTCACAGCTGAAAATTATCCAGAAGTACACTCATCTGGATTTTGAAAACTGACATACACTACGCGTTCCACTTTTTTTCTTAATCTTTGACAGAGGTGAGAGGTAACTGCTAAAAGGAACATTGAGGTGTACTTTTAAACATGTGCAGTATTATAGTTAAGTTTTTTTATATATATATATTCATAGCACAGCCACCGTACAGATAAAAGTTCAGAACAAGTACGCCATGATACAGAAACAGGATACCGTACAGGTGGGATAATGCAATTTCATTGTCGATAGCGCTAACATATGCAGGATCTAGATGACTATTATTAAAGCCCGACTATATATTTTTTATATACTGTTTATAGAATCATATACAGCACCGATTTTGTCAAGGAGAACGACATTTCAGCAGCACGGGCCTTTAGAAATTAAGAAACACATGCCGAACAGGTGGGTTCATAAATACCAGACCTTTGTTTGTCCACCTTGGATATAGTATCACTGAAGAATCATAGGTTTTGATTCAAGTCTTATACCCCAGTTTCTAGAATTAACTAGGGTGTCCTCAAGACGTAGAAAGACGACATATGGGAGATTCATCCCCTCTGATAGTCCAATAAAACGACTGAGGGGTCACAGTATTATTACTAAAAGTATGCCGGAGTCATGTTTACCCTCATTGGTCTAGAGGGATCTGTCCATTTTTTAGGCAATTTACTGCATGGTGCTGTTACCTTAACGTCTTTTTTTAAAAACTAGCAGTAATAATCAGATGGTATAAATTACCGTGGATTAGCTTTTTAAGGATAAGTTTCCGAGTTGCTAAAATGTGGATTTGAATTTTGTGAAAAAGGAATGCTTCTTGTTTCTAATATAGTTTCTTTATATTGTTCACTCAGATTTTTACTATTGAACTATTGTCCTGAAGGTGACGAAACACCTTAACTCCGAAACGCCGTGTCGACAGTTTGTTCTTTTTAAACAATGTATTTATTAAGATGTTGAAATATTGATGAATGTTTTTAAAGTTATGCACAAATAATGTAGTATAGTAAATCATTTGTGATAATTGTGTCAAAAAATATTGATTTTTACTGAGCATTCCTTTTTCATATTGTTTTTTATATTGCTTTTCTTAACACTGTGTTTTTGATATTTATGTTTTATAATTTAGCAACCTGGACATTTAGTAATCATAGCCCTGATCACGGATTTGTTGTATCTGGTCTAATAGTTTGGGTACAGCATCAGTTTTTTCTTGTTCAAATTCGGGGGAAAGGGAACCTTGTTGTTGTTTCTATGAGATTAACAGTACACTGTCCCCTTTGTCCACTTTTGGGATAAGACAATACTGCCACTTTTCTTCATTACTATTTGCCACTGGCATGGTGGTGGCTGGGGGAGTAAAGATGTGCTAGTTAGTGGACTTGGGTAGGGTAGAGAATGGGATATCAGGATCTCTCTATTTATAGCTGGTCTATTATTTTTTGTGATCGAACCTAATTCATCAATTCTGTGGTTGCTACAGATATTCAACGTGTTCCACAGATACACAGGGTTTAAAATAAATTGAGGTAAATCATGCTTAAATCTGTTGGCGAAGTGGAACTCTTCCCAAACCTGGAATGCATACTCAGTAGCCAGGTATGGCTTTTGATAATCAAGTAGCTACTAAACCAATAATGAAACCATCAGGTTTGCTGAATATAATCTGGAGATCATACTGAGGGAATTTCAGATGAACGTGGCCATCGGCAGAAGGTTGCCACTCTCTTCACTAGGCCAGGCGGCTTTGTATAAAATTATTTCCTTAGTTGATTTTGTTATACATTGTGCAAATTACCTTATTCTTTAAAGTGGAGGATTTCTTCAAGAAGTCTAGACAGCACTTTGTTCACTGCCTTGGAGTCCTGGTTGAAATAGATTGAGCTCACTATATAGCAGCCACATGAGGGGGCTTTGCCCTTCCGGATTTGAGAAAACATTACTGGGCATCGCAGGTGGTAGTAATGAACAAGTGGGCGTTTTCTCCACAGCTGAAGCCATCTCATGTGGATAGATATGAGATGGGGTTTTGAGGGTGCATTAAGAGTTGATATGAGAAAAAGATGGGGGAAGACCTCCCAGGATACTGAGTAGCAGTTCTGTGAGTGTGGACGAGGGCCCTGAAAATATCACCAGGCAAGGGAGAATTACTGCAGAGACCCCCTTATGGGTCATTACTCTGCTTCAGGAGGCAGGGAATTTGTCTAGGTTTAGGACCCCGGCAAAATAGGTATAGGGAAGCTGTGAGATGTCTGGGACAGACAGAGCAAATTATTTGAAACCTTGAAGGCAAAGTCATTTCTCCAGAATTCCTAACACAATAAATATATATAACTGAGAAATGCCCTACAAGGTTATAAAGAAAGATAAGTTCAGGGTAGTTGGCCACTGGAATATTAGTATCATAATTACCACTGACTAAAGCAATATTAATAACATACAAAACATGAATCTATACCATTACAAATACGTTGGGCAAACTGAGAAACAGATAGAAAAGGACGTTAGAGCACTGGAAGATGTGGATTGTGAAGAAGTATGTAGGCATTCCTGAGAGGTAGCAATATGAAAGGGCTTCAGACTGGTCAAGTTAAAAATCCTGCATCATATTTATTTTATGCGTTTACAACTGGTACATTTTGGTAAGATCAAACAAGGAGAGTGTCTGTAGGAACATTCCTGCATACATTATGAGACTGTCCTCAGGTTAAGACATTTTGGAATGGAGTGGAGGAATATCTGTCCAAGGTGACTAAGAATTCCATGGATCTGACGGCACAGTTGGCATTGCTAAGGATCTGGGGTGATGGCAGCCCTGAGCTATGCAAAAAACTGTATGGAACTGGGCTTGTAGTAGCAAGAAAGAAAATTATGGGACTATGCACAAGAGATGCGCAAATTTAATTCTTGATGTCAAATGTTGGACTGGTCGATAAGGGGCAAAAAGGAGGTTTATAAAGGCGTAAGTGCCTGAGGAACTTTGTATATATCTAGGGATGATGTGAAGAAAGCCACGGATGGTAGAGGAAGGAATAACATAGCTGATGCATCACCTTAGTGAGACATGCAATAGAATTTGATGTAAATTCACTGTAATGTTCATTTGAACTAGTAGTGCACAACTGAACCAATGAATGCAAAATTGCAACAATGAATGTACATTTAGAACAACTAATGTACATTCACGGACCCAATGTACATTCGTAGAGTGTCCTCAAAACATCACCTTTATAGGATTAAATATAGATGTACAAAGTGAATAACCACAAAAGAAGTCAAATTTCTGAAAAACACAATATTGCACCCACATTCACTCCGTTAAAAAACATAGAAAGGATATATCTTCACGTGGAAAAATAATACTCTGAAGTACATAACTATACATCGAGACCATCATCGACATCCTTTGAAATTTCCAGTGAGAATTAAGGGTGCAATGCACGCTGACAAACATGGTGCAAGAATATTCGGCACCAAGGGCAAAAAGGTAGTTGTGCCTGCGGCATGCCCTCGCCCCCAGTTAAAGGGCTAAATTGCAAATCCGTTATGAATATACACCTGTACCACAAGACTGTCTAACATTGATCATGGATATATTTTGTAACGTGTTCGCAGTTTATTTGCAAATAAAACTCAAATAAAAAAATAATAATAAAAGATTACAGCTTGCAACTTCAATGAGGCACTTTTCTGCCACTGCTGGAGGTGCATTACAGCAGCTGTACAACATTGAAGGTGCTTTTCACTAACACTGATTATAGTATTATACAAAACCTCTTGACCAATTCAGAATTACCACAATACTCCACAACACACGACTATATGTATTATTCCAGGAAAGTTAAAATTGTACCATTGTGCTTTAATGTTTTTGCAAATCACCTTACCTGGATTGTTTCAGTACTTTTCATACTTTTGTATTTTTGGTGTTCAGTGTGTATTCTCTGTACTCTTAGCTTTCATTAGCATCTTTGCTTTTTATTTAACAAATACACAATACCTTGTATTATACATACATAGATCTTGCCTCAGGTTTTGTTGCTCTGTAATTAACAAGTGCCCTATAGTCAACTCAGTGATGCCTATTTTGTCAGTCTATGAAAGATAAAAGGCTGAGATGCCCTAATGGGATTCATACCATTACCTGAGGATCGCATATATATGCCTGCATAAGATGCAGTACTGGCACAGACCTATCCACAAAAATACACCTATGCCCACATATATACAATACTTATCATGTGAATAAGTAGAATGATTGGTACCACAATCAGCTGAATGCTTTTTGCTAAAATATAATGTGAACGTCAGGTAAACGTTTGATTACCGCAAGGCAGACTCAGACTTCCATCTTTCTAAGGAAGGTAAATTAAGTACCATTACACTGCATATTAGTAGCATCTGCTATTTGCAGGCAGAGGTATGGTATGAAGTTTTATATAAAATAAACTGCCAAACATTTATTTAGCCAGAAGACGAAAAACAACATTTCTGTTTTTTATTTTAAATTTAAATAAGACTGTAAGTTCGGAAAAGCCTCACAGCACTAGGAAATAAAATGAACCATAACTAAGACTTATGTTCTAATTTCATCCATACTTTTATTTATTTTTTCTTTGGAAGGCCAACTTCTTGCCTAATAGTTACTGTCACATTGCTTTCTCTTTCATTTAATTACATACTGATAGGCTAACACTCTGTCTCTATCTTCGGTTGTAGATAGAGTGTCACAAGTCATGCATCTCCCTCCAGTGCTTAATTTGAGCCGGTGGTTTCCAGTGCTCGGAACCAGCACTTAATTTAAAACACCAGCGCTTGTGACAGTCTGCCACAAGGTGGCAATGTCAGGCTAATTTAGAGATAACCACAACAACAGATAATTATTAATTAAATATCCATAAAAAATTATTATTACCTGCCGTCCAAGCCATTCTTATAGCTTTGGAGGCCTGAAATAGTCTAAATTGTCCCACTTGTAGGAGTATGATGGTTAGTAGTTGTGTTGTTACTGTCATTGGCTGCATGCAGAGGCAATGTGTGGTGCAAGCTGCAGTAGCCTCCTTACAAGAGCCCTGGCACTTATTATTTCACAAATCAAGTACTGTGCATCACAAATCTATAGAGTACTAGAACTTCAGACTCTTCTAGAAATCTATGTTACATGTTTGCACATACTAAAGAATTCTATTAGAACTGTGCTATACTGTTCTACCACTTTAGCATTATGGCCTTTTGCAGAGGAGTATACAAGCTGTTAAAGACTCTGAAACCCGAGTCAGCGACGGTCTATAGCAATGGAGAGGGCTTTTAACAACTGGTACAACCAAAGGCAGAAGCAGAAGTGCTATAAAGCTATTAGATCATTCCACCCACTTATGGTAGCCTGGTCAAAATTTAAATGAGAGAAACTGAAACACAAGCAATGGAATGTTGGAGCAGATGGCCTATACCAGTCATTATTGTGCCAGAGCCACTCCATTGTCTTCAAAAGTGCTCTCAACAATCCAGTGTTGTAATATAGCCCGCTGTCTAGGTCTATACCGGTTGTTAAAGGCCCTGAATCTGAGTTTTAAGCCCAAGGGAGAGGGCCTTTAACAACCGGTATAGCCCAAGGCAGAAGTGCTATAATGCTATCAGAACATTCCACCATCAAGGACAGAATATTCTAAATTAGAACATTGGAATGTTGGGAGCTCCATTGAAAACAATGGAGTAGCTCCGGGCTTATAATGGCTGATATAAGCCCGGAGCTCCAACATTCCAATGTTTCTTTGTTCACAGCTGTGGCTGTGAACAAAGGCTTCAGGGAGCCTGAGGGGATTTCAATCCCCTCGCGCTCCCTGAAGCCTTTGTTTTATTTGTTAGAACATTCTGCCCTCTAGTGGCAGAATGTTCTAATAGCCTTATAGCCCTTCGTAGCTGGGCTATACCGGCTATTAAAGTCCCGCTCCCTTATTAAAGGCCCTCAAGGCGAGGGCCTTTAACGCTGGAGCGTGCCTTTAATAGCTGGTATAGCCCGCTACGGCGGGCTATAAGGCTATATTAAAAAGGGAGAAGCACGAAGACAAACATTGGAATGTTGGGACTCCATCGTCTTCAATGGAGCTCTCAACATTCCAATGTTCTAATATACTGTGTTAACTGTTCCAATGTGTAAAACACTCTGATGTCGAAGGAGACTTGGCCCGAACTGCAGAAAACTACATAATCGAACAAAACATAAAAAACTGAGTTTATCTGCATATCAGGTTTGCCTCCCTCATCTGCAAATTTACATTTCTACCTTCAAAACTTTATAGTTCACATTTGGAGGTAGAACTAGTGAAAGGCATGAGAAGTCACCCTATCTGAGGTGGCAGTGTTCTTTGAAGAGGTAAGTTTTCAATTTCCTCCTGAAATATAGAAGGATTGGTGCTGTTGTGATGTCAGAGGAGATGTTGTTCCAGGTCTTAGGGGCATAGGCTGAGAGGGTTTGTTTTCTCCTACCTCTAGTGTGTTGTATCTAAACCATAAATGTCAGAGCTCCTCATCTACCTCTGATCTCCAAATATTGTTAGTTTGTTAGCTTTGTAGACGGGTCTTGGTATAGCGGGCCTTGTAAGTGATGCAGCTGATCTTGAAGATAATCTAGGCTTGCAGGAGGCCCTGTGTGAATGATGACTTTCTGGAGAACAAAGGGTAGCCTTTAGGATTCCATTGAGTAGGGTGTTGCTTCCATCTATGTGGGAGAGAATTGGGCTGAAACTGTCATTCTGAAGTCTTTTCCTGGGACAAACTGTTTCACTTTTTTCAAGTGAGAGAGTGGGAACTAGGTAGATATGGTCTTCTTGGCAATGTGTTGTTTGAGTGACACATTGGAGTCAGTGATGAAGCCAAGCGTTTTGGTGTGTTCTGTCACGTGGGGTGTGAAGTTCATTAGGTTTAAGTTGAAGAGCATGGATGAATCTGAGAATGTTTGGTGTTGATAACAAACAGGAGGAATTCTGTCCTCAGTGGGCTCAGCATCAATTCATTTGTTGACGTCCAGCTTTGGATGCGTTTACGGCAGGTTTTGAGTCTCTGTATGGCATTGGTTGAGTAAATTGTGAAAGAGTTGGTTGTTGTCAGCATACTGGTAGATCGTGATGTTTCTGCCTGCAAGGATGGCACCCAAATATTCCATTTAAAGTAGGCCTGGATGAAATGTTAATTATGCAGGAGTCACTGGTGTAATTTTGGTTATTTTACATAACAAAATTAACACATAATTTCAGAGATTATGCCATTATGCCCTATAGCATAATTTTGGTGAGACATTTTAATGCAAGATGTATTGTTCAGGTAATTTTTTTAAAGTGAGCTGCTTTTCTGGTAGATTTTTTACCCAACAGACCATTCGGGTAATTTTTCATAGTAAGACTAAAAATTTGAATGTGAATGGCAGAGTTTTGAATGTGAGCAGCAGTTCCTTGATTGTGGGTGGCCAACAAACATTTCAGGTAGATTTTCTACCCGAGTGGACCGTTTGCATAATTTCGCAGCTCAAAACTACAAATCCAAACATGAGCAGTAGTGGTTTGAACATGAGCAACTGGAAATCAACTTGAAATGAAATTTTCAAATTAAATTTTTACCCAAACGGACAGTTCGGATACATTTTTGACTGCATGATGCACTTTTCATAATTATGCGTTATTTCACATAATTATGCGGTAATTTTGCCTAATTATGCTCAACAAAATTATGCGAGTTATGCCCACCCCTAATTTAAAGGTGATGGGTGACAAAATGGAGCCCTGTGGGATATGGCCATGTCTGAACTGGGTGGCGGAGTGAGCTAAAGAATGATGATGGATTAAACCCAGATCAGTTGACTGGGGGTGAGTGCTTGCAATGTTCAACACTCCGTCCATCATCCCCTTTGGTTTTGCATTGTTCGCCCTAAGTTGGCAGGGTATGCCCAGACGTGGGTCCCTTGCTCACTTTGCCACTGGATTCAAGATAGCCTGGCTGATGAGGGCTGTGAGCCCGAAACCGGTCCCAGGATGCTGGTTTCCGGTCCAGGGAAGACATGGCTTGGCAGTTCGGGCTGGACTGTTCCCATGAGGCACAGGGTCAGACTGATTTGCATATGGCCATGTCTGAACTGGGGTGGCGGAGTGAGCTAAAGAATGATGATGGATTAAACCCAGATCAGTTGACTGGGGGTGAGTGCTTGCAATGTTCAACACTCCGTCCATCATCCCCTTTGGTTTTGACCTGTGGGATTCCTCAGTTATTGGGGAAAATCTAGCATTTGGTAATTCCTTTCTGAATAACTTGTTGTCAGTTGGTGAGATAGGACATGAATGATAGTAGGATTGTGGCAGTGATGCCCAAGCTCGTTTTTTGGAGCCAAAATCCAAAATGGCCATCACGTTCTGGTGCTTCCAGGCACCTGCATGCATAGGTGTTGGAAGCAGAGGTGCGGGGATGGAGGGGTGCTGCTCCACCCCCAACATAACCATGCTGGAGTTCAGAAGGTGAATGAGCATTACAGAGGTCTTTAAATTTGATCTCGTCATAGAGGTCAAATGTCAGCGTCTCTCTTCTGACTAATTGCTGCTTATTCATTTAACATGGAGGTTAGTGTTTACTTTTCTTTCTTTGAAACGGTGAGGATTTTATAATGTGCACTATGTGACAATCTCCTGAATGTGAAAGGGCAGGCTGTAGGATGCTAATTTGTTTCCTAACACAACAAAACCTGAACTGTACAAATTCTTCAAAATATAATAGCAGTTAGGTAAGCACAAATAATGCACGTTTTTTGTATTTCTAAAGTGTGATGGAAACAAATATTTTAATAGGATCAAAACAAATGGAGACACTTTACTTGGTGATGTACAAATTATAAATATTTACTGAAACCCGATTTCCACACTTAATCCTTTGTGAGCTGCATAATGTTACCTGTAAAACTGCATGTCTGTGCAAGTTTAGTGGCCTTTTAAATGGATCATGCCGTTTTGAAATGACAGTGCGAAGACACCATGCTGTAGTAATGTATTTGCGACAGTGTGCATGTAACACTGATAGCAGCACCCCCACTCTGAAAATTGTTCCAGCGCCACTGCCTGTGTGGTAATGCACGCACGCATTCATCATCATGCTGGGAGGGACTGTATTTTGATCTCTTTACTTTTTGCCATGCTGTTCGACATCGGCACAACTATTGGCCAAGTTAAAGTGTCAACTAACACCTTTCAAAGCCAGACATTGGCTTTGCCAACTCTTGTTAACAACCACATGTCATTTCAGCTACAATGTTTAGTTTCAAATTAAAACTCATAAAACCAAATGCATTAATTGACATGTTTCCATAAAACAGTAAAAAGTATGATATTGAATGTATTTTACATTTATAACTATATTACTTCTTCATTAAAAAATCCTCTCAGTTTACATCTACCAGTAAGGCAATTCAAACAGCCAGCAGGATTGTTCGACTAGTTAAAACTTCAGAGCTGACATCTGGTTTGATCTGAAGGTTGTGAGTCAGAATGTAGATATGGCCAACTCAGACTTTCATTTCTCAGAGATTTAATTATATTTTTACAAGGTTTTGTAAAACTACTGTGCCATCTTGAGGTCACTTTAGAGTGCAGTACAAAATAATGGGCTAATGCTAGAACAGTAAATTAGAAAAAAGCCCATGTTCTATGAGCACCAATTAATTAGTTGCTAGTAACACCTTTTTACTGCACTAAGAAACAATGAAACGGTGATATAAACCGTAATGTAGAAAAGAAGATATTACAAAGAGCATTTCGCTATATGCCCCATTACGCAAAATAGTGTAAAAAGAACTATATGATGGTGATATCAATGTGGAAATTTATACACCGCACACAATGGTGGTAGACACTGCCTCAAATTGTGGGGCTTACTTTTGAGACTGAGATGTACCTGCTTCAACAAACATCATGATCCTGTTTTCCGCACTGTTTAGGTGCAGAAGGGGTCATTTCTATTTTTTCTCTTCAGCACATATATTAACTAGAAAAATGTCTGAGTTAGTGCATATGCTCAGCGTAGGACTGAGATAGAAAATAGACCCGAGCACCAAAATAAAAGTGGCCCCAATTAGTGATTCAGATAGATAAAAAGGTGCCCACATTTGCAGAACAGGAATTTGTAGGTCTTGCCTAGGCAGCGCATGTGCTGTGTTAATACTTTTAGTTTTTTAATAGCGAGGTCAGAGGCTGCACACTGCTGGTCATTGGTTGGTTTTGTTGGCACTCTCATTTCCTTGATTCTTAGTGGTCAGCTGCTGTAGGTGTCCTTCCTCTTCAGGTGCTTGTCCCTCCCTTGGAGCATGGATGCATTTTACCTGTATCCTCTCACTGCTCATTTATGTAGCCACTACTTTTTCCTTTGCCTTTAAGCACCTATGAGTCTGTGTCTTTTTGTATTTTCTTTGCATTTGCCCCCCGTGTTCCTCGTGTCCACTGACCTTCCACTGTCTGCTTGCCCCCAGCCCCTTCATCCCCCCCCTCCATGGTCGTCAGCTTGCTCCCAGCCTGTCCACCCCACCATCTGTTGTCTGGGTGTGTGCTCCCAATCCCTCTCTCCCACTCTCCATTATCTGTGTTACCCTCCATTTGCTGTCCCTTCTTACCACCTCCCTCCATCCTCCTTCCCACAGTGTTGCCTTTCACCCCCCTCCATTATACCTACCACCCGCCCCCCTCACTCTGTCTTGCCTCCCACTTCTCACACTGCAATAAACAAAAATAAATATGGCCACCTCATAGCAGTTTTTTACCCACACCTTCCCATGTATCGGTTGCCCACCCACACCCCATTCTTCCATCGATATTGCCTTTCACCTGCTAGCTCTCCCGTCAGCAATAAAAAAAAAAGCCCCACTGTGGTGGTCACGTCATAGCGCTTTTTGTTTTTTACTTTCAGCCATGCTGCAAAGCAGCTGCGCTGCTATACAACATGACTAAAAAACATTGACAAAGCCAATAGCTCTCTCCTAGGGGTTTTTCATTGCTTTTTGAACTTGTAAAAACACGTTGTATACCTGTTTTGCAAGTTAATGGAGACTGCATGCATTTGTGCTTGCTGCAGGCAAGGTTTATGGTAATATCAGGGAACTCAACAGGCCCACCAGACCATATAATAGGCACACAAACAGTGGCGTTGCTAGACCTATTGCCGCCCGTGGCAGTCCCTGAGTTTGCCGCCCAGTGCAGGTAACAGCGGGGTGGCGTTCAACAGACTACTTGCTCTCAGGGGCTGATTAGTAGTTGACAGACGACTTGCTCACCTTGGGAGCAGGGAGGTCGTCAAAAGACGACTTGCTCACCTCCGCCGCCCCCAAAAAGAGTGCCGCCTGAGGCGGACCGCCCCCCTAGCTATGCCACTGCTGACAAACAGTCAATAAACCGACCCTCACACTGACTTGTCACACCAGCCCTTCTGACAGCGCCAGAATGTACTATCCGCCAGTCCAACCCTGCCTTTCTTGCTGACAGCAGAGCTCAGAAAAACAGGAGGCAATTAACGCCCTGTGCTTCTGTGCTTTGTTGTCTGCAGCCCGCGAACTAACTCAGAATGTTTTAGAGTTAAAGTGTGCGCTGAAGATGGGAAAAAGAAATGCCTTTCTGTGTCCAAGCAGTGCAGAGAATGGCTCATAATATGGCCCTTGATGAACAGACCATACCTAAATGTCCATATTTAAGCTCCATTCTGAAGCCAATGGGCCCAATTCACAAAAAAAGTAGGGAAAGTATGTGTGGAGATCTCAGTCTGAACATAATTTTTCTACTTTATGAAATTCACACATATTCCCAGGATTACACCTGGAAACCAACACCAGGCGTAGGTTTCCAGGTGTAGTCCTGGGAAGGGCATGTAACCTTTTCAGTGGGAAACTATTCCTGTTGTGCAGAGTTCTCCATAGTCGAGAAGTTTGCACATGTGGAATAGGTTTCTTATACAAATGCACTTTTGTTTTCCCCATGGAGAAAGCCCTTTTCCTATCCCCTCGGCAACTCTGGATGAGATCCATTTCTTCTCTGCAGATATTTGCCTTTACATTGTAAGCTGCTGGTCACAATAACCTCACAGGGATTTCACTAATGGTGGCAATATATCAAGCCAGACGAATGCAAGCAACCTGGAACAGAGTTGCAAAGGAGCAGAACTGTTAGCTTGGCTTCATTTAGGGCCAGTCAAGGCACTCTCATCCAGTTGTAAATATCTGCAAGGCAATTGTGAATCAACAAAATATGTCCCTGCCACCTTCCAACTCAATCAGCAGCAGATGCCATTAGCACACATCTGGATGTACAACTCATAGCCTTTGATGGCCCCGGAGGGCTACAGCATGATATTGTTGAAAAGTAGCAGTAATCAAATAGAGCCTTTTGGGACCCGACAAAACAGGGCCTTGGATTTACCCATAAAGGACCTTTCCCTGCATGCTTTGCATGGCCCTCCAGAAATTAAACCAACTAGACTTTTAGTTTATCCCATAGAGGCAGATATCAGGTGACAATAAGTAATATAAAACTCATTCGTCAAAGTGTCTATCTTTCTAACTTATTGATTTCACAATAACTCATCTGCACATTTTTGCTACCACACCTCCATGAAGCCATATAAAAATAGTTACAGCATTCTGATTTGGCCTCACACTTGTTTCTGTGCACAGGCAAATTTTGGACCTTTATCCCTGATACAATTTTTGATTAGTAAAGACAAGGCATGGTTGAAATGTAAATTACGCCGGTGTAATTTGTAAAATTTGGAGAATTCCATGTTATGCCTGTTACACATTAAATTCCAGAAATCACACCATTACACCACGAAACATGATTGCACTGCTGTTCGCAGCAAAATTATAGCACAGGGCCAAAGGAACAAGGTGAGCAACTAGAACACAAATGGCTGTTGTTTATGGCAATTGTATTTTTCACATTATTTTTTTAGCATGAAATGTTCCTGCATGTCCAAATGCAATTCACAAATATGTCGCTACATGACGGATTTGCATTTCGCCTACTTATGTGTACTTTTGCATAACTTTCTAGAAATGTTGCATGATAATGCAAAAGCAAATTACACGAATTTTGCTCATCCCTAGTAAAGACTTTAATTGTTTACTGCCTAAAAGAAGCACATCTGAGCAAACAATTGACCTGTTTGGCCAAAAGGCAGCTATTACACATCCCACACTTCGATTGCTCTTTTATTGCCCATCGACTTGCTGCTCCCTACTGTTAAACAGACAGCTCTCCTCTGGACTCTACTCCTTGCTGGTATCGGGCAGCAGTTGTCCCCAGAAGGCTCCCTCGTCAGTACTATATTCATTTCTATCCAGCTCTGCTCTCCCCTCTTCTTGCTGCTCTTTTGATTGATTTCATTTGCACCTAGTTAAGTTTGATCTCTGAGCATGTTTCTTGCTCCACAATGTGGTAAAATCCCAAAGAGGAGTCCGCCATATATATAGTTTCCTTCATATACATTACCAAGGAAAGCTGCTGTCAGTCAACCAATGCCACACAAACACATCTATTTTCAATATTACACACTTCTCACTTACAGTATATAATATGAAATCACTATAATACCATAATATTCACAACACCCTACATGAGAACACTTACATCCACCATGAACATAGTTCTAGTTAAATGATAGTTTCTCAAGTCTCCCCTTTTTTTCCTACAGAATGTGCACCTAAAGGTAAAGGGACTATAGCAATCAACCTTCGAGCATAAATGCGTAATTTCTACCCCCACGCCATTTCTCTTGGAACATTGTTATTCTTCCCAAACAGCATTTTAATCTATTTGTTGGTGATCTTGGGGTAAAGTAATGCTTCCAGTTGCCCAAACCTCTCGTCCCTTGAGACCACTGAACTGTCTGGCCTTGCATGCTGGTGCTGCATGCTTCATCCTAGCAAAATATAGATTTATACACCATAAACAAAAAATAAATCAATATACGCATAACACCTCAGAGCTGAGGAAGAAGCTGGAAGAAGCCTTCAGCCAAGCGTGTAAAACAAACATTCAGCACGAAAGTACACTGAAGCCTAAAGGCGGATAGTATGAAGAAAAGCCAAAGAAAATTAAATTCTTGCGTGGATGGATACAGCAATGTGGTCTCAAAACAGGAACTTTAATAAAAAAAAAAAATCGAAAGTAAACAACGGCGAACCACCACAATACGTAATTTGTTAAGTTGGATTTTATCTATTCTAAAATGAACCACAAGGATATGTTCTGAGCTAGGTTTGTTTTCAATTGTCCTCAAGCCACCACGATATATTTTACTTTCAATTTCAGACAGTAACAAAATGATGGTACAAAATAAAGTTGTAAAATGTAAACCTCCACAGTCCATTGTCTATCTTTCTCGTCATGCGCTTTCAGTGTATAGTTCACAGTTATAATGCATAGAGACCAGAGAGGTGGGGATTGTTACTGTTGCAAAGCTTTTCCATGGGGGTGGGTCGGAGGGGGCCAGAGGGGCGCTCTTGAATATGCATCAAAGAGTTGCAGAACTGGAAATCACCAAGCACAGGTCCATTTGGCAATCCTACATTTTGGTAAATTGATGGCGAGGAATGATTCTTTAAAATGAAAGATTTTTTCTTTTCAGTGGATGACCCCTATAAGAGTACTGTGTGTGTGAACATAATCGTTTTATTACATGTAGTGTGCTGATATATTGTGTTGTGCCGGTGAACTGTGCTATTGTTGGGTTGTATGTTGTGTTATAACTGTGTTGTTGTTTTGCTACAAGAAAACACATCTGTTGTCATAACATGGTAGTAGAAGTTGTTTGCACCAAGTTCTGCCTTTAACGACCTGAATTGGCGCCAGCCAAAAACATTTTGTGATCCAGCCAAATAGGTTCTAATGTATAATCAGCACTTCAAATTGTAGGGTTGCATTATAACACTCAAACGATATTTAGTCATTCCTAGGAGAAGAATGTTTAAATGAACCCCTTGATTAAAACATGTACTATTTATAACACAGCAGGAAAGAATTGTGAAGCCATCTCCATCAACAGGTACCACCCTCCCAAAAATTTTGTTTCCATTTCGCCTGGAGTCCAGTTCGAGGTTTCGCTCTGCTTCACTGAGGATACTGGTTCACACAATCATGGGATGGTCAAGTTATACCATCCTTTGCATGGGGAAGGAATGGTAAATCCTGGAGACCTGGAGAAGAAACTTTCATGGGAGTCTGGGGGTGAGATAAATAACATGGTGTTAGCCTGTTTCATGTAGGCTTCCCCTTACAGCCCTGGAGAGTAGGGTTCCAAGTATGCTGCTGCTTCTACAGACAGCAAGAGCACGGAGTCTCTTCAACCGTAACATGTAGCTGGCTGGCAATGTCCAGTGACTGTGCTTACTAGTGGATGGCTCATTTAATATATATCATTGCGCAAAGTATGCTCCGATTGAAAGAACTTTAATGCCTTGCCTGTGCCACACCTCTCCTCATATGCTTCTCCCTGATCTCAAACAACTGGCCAATGAATGAAGAACTACAACGAAATAACAGGGTAACCGATTTCATCTCTTCCCTGCGTTGGCACAAGAGGAAGTCAGGAGCAATGTCCTAAGCTGCTTGTATGCATAAAAAATCTATAATGTTTCAGTTCTTTGGTTTTGTTACAGTTTAGTTCTGTCATGGGTATGGTACAGCTGAAGATTTCCTATAAAGAGCGGGATTTGCATGGCACGAAATTTATGGCTGGATCACAATTCAAAGATGACATTAGGCAGTGGAAGGAGTATTCCATGAAGAGGCAGAAATGGAGATTCAGGTTGGCTGAGGTTGGGCATTTTTAAGTAGGCAGAGATGTGGAAGGGGCAGACATAGGTGTGGCTTTTTGGTGCAGAGGTTAAACATGTCTCTATGAGTAGTACGATTGATATATGGTGTGTACACTGTTTGTCAATGGAGGTATGTGGTAAGTGATGCTTAGCACAGGGTATATTTCTCCAAAGAAGTGCCGGAGGATCTTGTTTGTGGTGAGTAGTGAAAATAAAGCCTGAGATGTGGTATGCGAGATGTTAAGTTTGAGGAGCAATATTATTCTGCTGCATTCTTTTGGTTTAAAGTTTGCTGAATGCCCCACAGTAGGTGTAGAATAGTTGATGCTGGGATTTTTGCCTGAATGCCAACTATCCCTTGTTAGTGGCAAAAATGATTTTTTTGTTATTATGATTGTTGTTAATTTTTACATAGTATTTTTTCTAAGGAGAAGGTGGGGAAATGGGTGGACGAGAAGCATGTTGTTTACATGTAAGCCAAAGATTAAGTGGTTTATGTTGTCACAGACAGTTACAGGTGAAGCCTTCCACAGGGGCAAATCTTGTGGTTCAAACAATAGGCTAAAAGGTAGAGGCAACTATAGCCAACCCATGGGGCACTTCACTTTCAACCTCCACTTCAGGAGATAGGAAAGGGCCAAGTTTAACCCGTTGTGTGTAGCCCTGCGAGACGCATCAGAACAACCACATCATTTCGTTTGATATAACAGCTTCAGACCCAGTGGTGGCTCGCCGAGGGAGTGTTGCAGGGCGGTGAGGCGGGGCGGGGAAGGGGCAGGGTGGGGGGTAGTGGACTCGGACTTACGACAGACAGAACTCCCTCTGAGTTCTGTCCGTCGTATGTCCGAGTTCACTACCCCCCCACCCTGCCCCTCCCCCGCCCCACCACTCCCTCGGCGAGCCGCCACAGTTCAGACCCAAGCCTGTTGAGCAAATGATTCAAGTTCACTGACTTGAATGTAACAGACAAGTTCAAAAGGACAAGGCAGAACATAGTCCCTCCATCTACTGCTGTGAGAGCATCATCTAATAGTCATACATGCGCAGAATCAGGGCCAAGTTGTACCTAGACTGATGTGAATCTCGTTATCCCCGAGCCTTCATAAAATTTTGTAGCTCACTCCCATCAGGGATATATCCCAGTGACAGGGACTGGTTTGCCATTTTGGTAACACACAGAGCTTTAGCAGTGATCATTTCATTGGCATCTAGCTCCAGATGAGCATCATAGTCCTAGTATGTAAGTTTCAGTTCTTTGAGAACAGATTTCTCCACCTTCTGAAAATGGATTTGGAAGAGATGCATTTTCTGTAGATGCTCAAGCTAGGTCTAAATAGGTTGCTCCCTTCCAATAACCTGTCCATTGACTATAGTTCTTTTTTCCACTATGTCTTGTAGAACAGCAATTTTTTCAATAAAAAAACAACTGGTGCCTCTGCCTTCTCTAAACTGGTGACAAGGTGAGAGCCATCTGGGATGAAAATGAAAACATCTTTGCAAACTCACTGTTTTTCCCTTCAAAACATGGCTTCTTTGCATTTTCTTATTTCCTCCATGTTCCACTGGAAATGTGGATGTATGTCATTTTGTTTCCAATCTTCTACAACAGCATTTAAACTCTCTAATGGATGATGTAGACCAGGATGGAGAAAGTGAATTAACTAACTTTGTTCCGAAGGAAGCTATGGTCTAACAGACATTAAGCATCCTAGGTAAAATTCAATAAATGTAGGTCAGACGTTTAAAACATTTGGCTCAATGTTAAGTTGATCAAAAATTGCTAAAAGTGTATTCTCCATGATCTTTGCAGTAGTAATTGCTTTTGGCAGTGTCTGACTACCATGACCTTCGATTGCCTGCTATGTCTCTTGTGACCTGCTGATAAATTAATGATAACCAGAAAGGTGTATGACCAACCAGCTGGGTCTATCCTACTTTTGTCAGTCTTATGTCTTTTTAGTTCCATTTTTCATGCCAGGATCCTGTATTCACCAGGCAGCATTTGGCTTATTGGTTGACCTGAGCACTCCTGTGACAAATAGACAGTCTAGTCCTTAAACTTTAAAAGGTTAAAGAAATGAAAGTATTAGTGGCTGCTAATCCCACATGTAGGAGGGCATAGCTCAATCGCCCAGTCTTAGTGGGACCTGACATTTCTGCTTCTAACTGGGAGCCCCTGGAGAAAACTTTCCTTTTTTTCTGTAGGAGGGTTTTAATATATTGAGTGTAGGCAGCTAACATACCCTGGTCAATGTCTACCTCCTGAAAAATGTTAGCATTGCAGTACTGCTGAACAAGACAAAGCCTTGTGAGTTCAGCCAGAAAATGTAAAATGATTTAGCTAGCTACTGCACCAAATCAAATTTTGGTGGAGGTGTTAGCGTGTAGTTGTTAAAGCAAATTAGCTAATGGCAGTGACACTGATGCATTCCTTACATTCTGTGACAATAGCTTCTTATCTTCAAAACTGAACGTATTCTTCAAACCAATGTATATTACAAACTAAGCAAACTTATTGAGCAACAACTACTTAGTCAATATCATATATAATGTAAAGCATTGATCGACTGTGTAACTGACACCTGCCTGAAAGTTAATAAGGACTAGTTTCTAAGGTAAGGGGTAAATAGGGCAAGAACTTGGGAAGGAATCTGAAATCTCAGTAATGTGGGAGCATTAACCCCAGACCAATTGTGCAGGCCAAACCTTCAGAAATGTACTACAATAAAATACATGCGGAATTCAGTGTGGAAAACACTGATTGCAAATGCAAACCCTCGTTTTCCAGAGGAAATCTCAGCTGAGGCGGCACCCAGGGGATTGGTATTTTATGGGTGTGGTAAATGCATCATCCGTGTGTAAGAAGCATTTTGCCATCATTCTCACACACCACAAAAAAGAGGGCTATCAGCCTGTAGCTTGCAGGCCCACTTCTATTTTCCTTTTTGAGTTTGCATAGAGGCGGTTTTAACTGCGATGCCAGCCTCATGTAATACAAATAAATTATAATTAAAAAAAACATACCTATATACCTATGTAGAGTGGCCTTTGGGTCTGCCCTCTCCTTTTTATGGTCTGTTCAACTGTCATACATATTTTGCTTCTAATCACCACAGCATGGGACAGCCCACTTCAGCCACTGGCTCTCTTCCACTGACCGCATTCTGCCTGATCACATATGCACATCCACCTAAAAGGTACTGCACTTCACTGTCTGTACCTGCGGGACAATACTTTACTTTGCCAATGTTTTTCCTTTCCATTATTTGTCCATTTTGTTTGTCATCATTAAGTTTGAACTATGTTTTTAGATTACAGTAATTCAAGGCCAATAGCACCTTCTCTTTGTAACAATAAGAATCATATTTTCCTGTAGTGTGCATGAAAACTAAAAAAGGCTGCTATACCTGTATTCTGGACACCTGTCAGATAGGAATCACCTGTACAGTTCTATTAAAATTATACGTTATTATTATGTTTTTTTTACATTTCTATCGCAAGCATATGGATGCAACGTTTAGGTAGGCGCATATTTCTCTTTTTCTGTTTTTCTTCATATTTTTTTGCCAAGTGCTTCCAATAAAAAAAAAAAATACAAAAACATGCACCAATTTGCCATGACCAGGTGGCTTTACCAATGCTTGTTATAAATTGGGTACATGCCAGCCCTTTTCCAAAAACGGAGATTCTTAGCAAAAATGAGTACCACATTCATTTTCTGCACCAGAACACAGAACTCCAAATATTAATACCTGCAAGTTAAACTGATAAAGTATGCTTCTAACAGAGTATATCTAACTTTCAGGAAAGCCGTGAAAGTCTGTCTCTTCCACCACACCCATATGACAACATGCTGACACTAAATGAAGAAACAAGAGGCTCCTGATTCAGCAAGTTACAAGCCAACTCCTGCCTTTTACTTGCCCACTTAGACCACACAAACTAGCGACCAAACACCAACACACATCATTCAACAGATCACATTTTAGACATCAATGACCAGACACGACCCCCCCTCCACAAACACAAGACCACCCACACAGAAAGGCGAAATAGATAGCCAGCCAGTTCAAATATAGTATCTGGGACAGTAAACTACATTTCCGAATTGTGTTCCGCACATTCCAATACTCCCTCTAATCTGATGTAAATTATTCTTCAAATTTAAAGATTAAGAGATCCCTAATCAAGAAGGTCCTGCCACATTAGCATATATACCACAATGAATAACATGCATATGATGTTTAGCAGGTTCACCCATTCTGAAAAGATGCCCAAAAAGATTGCACACACTTGTAGCTTATTACATAGTGAATTATTGGGATCTTGTCAAATCTGATGAGAATGCCGATGTTTTCAAAATAGTGCATGATGTACAGTGCTAGGTGTTTCACATGACATTCACATAGCCATTTTTCTTTCCCTGAACCAATTTAAATGGCCTGAAAAGCTGGCTTCCAAAGTATACCATGTAACTAGTGGGACGTTTAGTTCAAGAGAAATTATTTATTCAAAAGTATACAGCACGTTGTATGTGGGTGGCACTCTTGGTACAAGATTTTAATATCTACTACTGTCCAATGGAAAATGAGTGTTAGACTTGGCATCTTTTGGCGTGTTTCCCCTGACTTTTTGCTTTCTGACCTCCCGGTTTTGACTCTGTTTTTGCTGGTGTAATGATTCTGCGCACTTTCCTCACTGCGGTCCAGTGGGAAAGTGCAAGTGCTCCTGTATAAAATGTATTATGGATTGGTGTTTCCATGATTGGCCTATTTGGTTTATCTGTCAGTCCCTTGTAAAGTGCACTGCGAGTGCCAGGGCCTATAGACCAAATGCTGTTGGTGGGCTGCAGCACTGGATTGTGCCACCCACGCAAACAGCCCGTAAAGTGCAACTCGGGCCTGCCATCGCAGAGCCCGTGCGCAGCCTGGGGCTGCCATGACGACTTGGCAAGTGCACACACTTGCAAGTCCCTAAACCTTCCCTTTGCTACATGTTAGTCACCCCTAAGGTAGGCCCAAGGTACCCCTGTGGGCAGGGTGCGTTGTACGCGAAAGGTAGGACATGCCCGGGTGTGTGTGGCATGTCCTAATAGTGAATCACAGCCTAGTTCGTTTTTCACTATTGCAAGGCTACCTGTTCCCCTAGGCCAGAACGGGCAGTTTTGATTATTACAGCTTATAATCCTAACTGACCCCAGGAACATGGTAGAAATTCGAGTTTAGTATGCCTGGACTCAGAATGATAAAATGCAGCTTTTAGTGAAGTTGGTTTTAACATTCTGTGTTTGAAAATACCACTTTTAGAAAGTGGGTATTTTCTTGTCTAACCATCCAAGCCTGCCTCTGCGAGGTTGTGTATTCCTTGTCTGGACTGTGAGTGACAGGGGCTGGGGGATGCCAGGAGACAGGGTGAGTCAGCGCAGGGCTGAATAGCAAGATCTACATGTAGATGGGTGGGAGGGGTCGCACCTGGGCCCTGAATAGGACAGTGCCTTCCCTCCACAATGCTGGCTCCACCTCCTGTGGTGCGTCTGATGTCCCTGGCCTACTCACTGAAAGAAGGGACGGAGACTTGTCAACAAAGTGCTCCAGAACTGGTTTGGACTAGGCAAAGGCCTCTCTGCCTTCAGAGAACAAAGGAATTTGGGATATAAATATTGGGGCCCTGACCCCATGAATTTAGATCTCGCTGGAATCAAGGAACCTGCCAAGACGAAGAGCTGGAAGAGCTGCCAGGAGGAGTACTGCCCCTTTGCTGTGTTGTTGCTTTGTTGGGTTGGCCTGCAGCTGCTGTTTCTGCCTTGGGCAGTGAAAGGACTGGACTGAACTTTCTACAAACTTGTGCTGAGTATCTCCAAGGGCCTGAAACCGAGCTGGCCTCCTGTTAAGAAGTCTCAGGGACTACAAAGACTTCACAAGCCTCTGGGTACCGCTTCTGGAACGCTGTTTCAGTTGCCACAGAGGAAGGGAACCGCAACCGACGCCGTCAACCGAATCCATCCCTGGCCGGTGACCTGTTTGCACCGCAGACCGCATCGCCCGCTTCGCATCGCAACCCTGGTCTCACCGTGGGCGACGTCCGACGCCGCCAACATCGAGCCGCTGCTTGCACCGTGACCTGTGGGCACCGCAGTTCGCATCGCATCGCTTCACTGAACCAACCGGACCCGACCGACGCTGTCGCTGCAACTGGCTCAAGAGTCGAGACCGCACCGCATTTGGGGCACCGCTCGCACGTCTGCGACGCACCGCTCCGACTCGCACCGCTGTCCGACGCCAGCTCCCGCACTCCGGCTAGGTCGCCTGCATCGCAACCTGTCAGCACCGCATCGAGCATCGTCTCGCCCTGCATCGCACGCCTTGGACTCACCGACTCCGTCTGCACGACGCTCATCGAGCCGCTGCCTGCACCGCATCGAGGGACACCGCACCTTGCATCGCTCCGTCTTGCACCGCAACCGCGACGAACGCCGACCAGCTCGTACACTCCGTACCAGCCACAACGAGAAAGGTACTGTAACCGAGTCTGTTCACGACTCTGCTGGCCCGTATCGACGCGGTCGGCTGGAACTGTTAGACTCTGTGGTGTCCAGCATCGCGGTAGGCTCAGACGGAGCTACCGACTCGTACGAACTTTGTTTTTGGGACTATTCCTGCAAAGAAGAAGTTACCTTATCAAGTATTCGTTTTTAAAGTACAGTATTGTGGATTTTTGTCGTAATTGGTCTTGTCTTGAGTATATAAAATATTGGTTATTTTTCTAAACTGGTGTGGTGTCCGTTTGTAGTGCTTACACTGTATTACTGTTGGTTATGTGCAAATGCTTTACACACTGCCTCTGAATTAAGCCTGACTGCTCGTGCCAAGCTACCACGAGGGTGAGCAGGGGTTACTTCACGAGTGTAACAACCCTTACCCTGACTAGGAAGAAGGGTCCCTACTTGGACAAAGGTGCAAGCCCTTGCCAACTAGAGATCCCATTTCTAACAATGAGGGTTGAAATCAATGTTGCGACAAAGGTCATTGGGTGCCGCTTCATTGCCCAATACACAGTGCAATTACTAACTTTATAACAGGAAAGAGTTATTAGGGGATTGTGTGATTTGGGGGGTCTGGGAGGATTAACTCAGTAACATACTAAAACTGTGGATCTTTAATTTTCATGATAATCATTAAGACAAAATTCAATATTTTGTCCCACTAGTTGCGGTCATTTTGCAAAATTGGTTAGAGAGTTGAGTGATGAATTAGGTAATTGGACATGGTTAATTAATCCTATAAATAGTTGTAAACCTTACTAGAAAGGCATGCACAGCAGCATTTGTCAAATGTAATCCTATAAAAGCTGTGAGTCACAATATCAATGCATCTATATACACAATTATATATATAGTCACTAAAAAACAAAAGGCTACAGGGACGTTATAGTTAGGCTCAGATTTTACTCATACAAAACCAGAGAAATTCAGCTGTTATAGTTAGCCGAGTTAACTATAACTCGCGCCCGCAATGCACTGCTTATGACCTCACATATTACATCACTATAACGCCCCTGTAACCTTTGTTTTTTGTGTGAATTTCTAAGGTATTTTTAATTCTATTTGCGAACTATAACGTCCTTGTAACCTTTGGTTTTTTCAGTGCATTTCTAAGGTATTTCAAATTCTAATTACGGACTATAACATCCTTGTAACCTTTGTTTTTTTTAGTGAATTTCTAAGGTTTTTTAACTAGCAGGCACGTTTGCAGAGTGGTGGAGAAATGGTGCCAAGGCTCCAACCGGCTCTCAGGAACTTCACTGCACAGGACTTACAGGAGGTACCAGGAGGGCTTCTTGGCCCCCAAGGTCCCTCCGGAGGAAAGGGGACTTTATCCCTCAACTAATAGTGCGCCGGGAGGCACGTTTGAAGAGTGGTGGAGAAAGGGGGCGTGGCCTCTGACAACTTCTCAGCAATCCTGCTGTGTGGGACTTACTGGAGATAACAGGAGAGGTAGTTGGCCCCCAAGGACGTCCTTGGGGGACAACTACCCCTCCTGTTACCCCATAGTCCCATACAGCAGGATTGCTGAGATCTGATAGCAGGCCACGCCCCCTTTCTCCACCACTCGCCAAACGCACCTCCTGACACACTACTAGTAGGGGGATGAAGTCCCCTTGGCTATTGAGGGTCCTTGGGGGCCAACTACCCCTCCTGTTAACTTCAGCAAGTCCCACACAGTGGGTTTGCCGAGAAGTTTTCTGTGGCCATGCCCTCTTTCTTCTCCACTCTGCAAACGTGCCTCCTGATGCACTACTATTTAGGGGATGAAGTCCCCTTGGCTCTTGAAGGTCCTTGGGTGCCAACTAGCCCTCCTGTTACCTCCAGTAAGTCCCATACAGCTGGATTGCTGAGAGGTGGTCAGAGGCCACGCCCCATTTCTCTGCCACTCTGCAAACGCACCCCCTGGGGCACTGCTGCTTGGGGGATGAAGTCCACTTTAGTCCTGAGGCCCTCAGGAGGCAAGGGGACCTCATCCCCTCACCAGCAGTGCACCGAGAGGCTTGTTTGCAGAGTGGTGGAGAAAGGGGCATGGCCTGCGACCACCTCTCAGCAATCCCACTGTGTGGGGCTTACTGGAGTTAACAGGAGGGCTAGTTGGCCCCTAAGGACCCTCAGCAGCGAAGGGGACTTCATCCCCCAACCAAGGGAGTGCCAGGATGCGCGTTTGCAGAGTACTAGAGAAAGGGGGCGGGGCCTCCGGCGAGTTGGCGGCTTTTTATTTTTTTTCTTGTAATGAAGGGGAGCTACGTGGCACACCCTTCCCGAGGCCGATTTTTATCCCGGGACCCCATCACCTGGGGCTAGGCCTTTATTAATTTATGATAATAAAAGGGAAGGGGGGCCACACAGCCCCCCTTCCCAGGCCGATTTTGGCCCTGGGGACCCCATCTCCGGACCTGGCCATTTCTTTTTATTTAAAAAAAAAGGGGAGGGAGGCCACGCGGACCCCCTACCCAGGTCGATTTCTGCCCCGGGGATCCCATCCCCCAGGACCCGGCCATTTCTTTTTTCTTTTCTTTTTTAAAAGGACGGGGGCCACTCCCCAGGACTTTTTTGGCCCCCGGGAACCCCATCCCCTGGGGCATGGCCAGCTGGTTGGGGACCGCGGGGGGAGCCTGAAGCTACTATGGTCCCGGCTGGCTCCCGCCTCCTACGGGAGTCGACATTGCTTTTTACACCCAGGGAGCTCTTGACATGCAGCTCCCTGGGTGTAAAAAGCAAAGTGTGCTCCGCTTTGAACAAGTGAGAGCAAAATGCTCTCGCTTGTTCAAAGCGGAGCAGACTTGTTTGCTATGGGATGGCGGGAGCACTGCTCCAGCCATCCCATAGCAAACAGCAATGTCCCGGGGCCCCCCTCCCATCTTGATAATAGCCCCGGGGAGGTAGTAGTCCCTGTGGCAGCGGGGGGGCGCATTTAAGTATAGTAGCCCCAGGGAGGTGGCGGTCCCCGGTTCTGCGAGGGGGGCCGGAGCCCCTCCATGCATCTTATTTCAATATAGCCCTGGGGAGGTGGCGGGTCTGCGGGGGCATGTGCCCCCCCCCCGCATTTCACAAAATTAGCCCCTGGGGAGGTGGCAGTCCCTGGGACTGCATGGGGGGGCTGGAGGCCCCCCACGAATTATAAAAAGATATAGCCCCAGAGAGGTGGTGGTTCCTGGGGCTGCGGGGAGGCCGTGTGGCCCCCGCACTTCAAACAATTAGACCCGGAGTGGTGGCGGCCCCCGGGGCTGCGGGGGCCCACGCTTATTTTTAATTGCCCCCGGGACCTGGCCCACCTGGGGGCCTAAAGTAAACAAAGCAGGGGAGCCCACGCTTTGTTTTTTTATTTTTTAATTCAACGTGAATACCGCCAATTTTTTATTTTTTTTAAATGCTTTTTTTTGGCCATGCGACCCCCTGAACAAGCCTACGGGGTCAGGGTGTTTCTACCCTGTCCCCTTTTCTTTTTTTAACGTTTTTGCTTCTGATTCGGTTCAACCAAGTCACAAGTTGGCTGCCAACACATCCTGGTTTGAAGTGTAGGCAGCCAATCAGATCTCATGTACGAGATCGGGAGGGTTCGCGGATCCACCGTGGCCACAGTTGTATATCTGAGAAATCTTTCAATTTCTCAGCAACTACTGAACGGATTTACACCATTTAACAAAAAGAGTGCTTTCTGAACCAAGAGCTACCTTTCTGCCAATTTGGTGTAATTCCGTTCAGCAGTTCGAGCTGTAGGCGCGTCAAAAGTTTCCTATGGAAATTAATATGGAGAAAAGGCATTTTGGGACCCCCCTGTGACGGGGCGGGGGCGGTCCCGAGAGGCCCTGGGGGCACCTTGGAGGACGCACTGCCGGCTGTCAGGAGGAAGAGCGGCAACCCGGAAGGGCTCAAAAAATAAAAGGAGGCGGGGCACAGCAGCACGGCGTCCGGCGTGGTAAAGACAGGAGAGGCAGCAGACGCCGCGGAGAGAAGAGGAGCAGCAGCCGTCGCGGAAACGGGAGGAACAGCGGACGACGAAGAGACCGGAGAAGCAGCAGACGCCGCCGGTTGGGAGAAGAGAACACCAGCGCCAGGAGACGGAGGCAGGGGAGACCAGCCAAAGGATAGAGACGTCACCCTTCGGGAAGGCGCTGAGGATGAGGCAGCCGTGACCCCATTGCAGGATCACGGTTTCAGGCAAGTGGCTGCAGTCGCCAGAGGGTTACTAAGGGGTTGGGTGTTTTGTCAAATGGTGGTTTGGGGCTATTAAGGGGCTTCAATAACAGAGGTTTCCCCCCCCAGGTAATGATGTCCTGTGAGGCCGCAACAGGGCATGCGGACGTAAAACCCCGACAATAGGAAGCATAGCTGAGGGGCGTACGGGGCGCATAGGGAATAGAAGTAAACGGGCACCTAGGAACCAAGAGAGGAGTCATCTCTCGGTTCGTCTCCATTCCCTCACGGGTGGGTTTCCCTCACACCCCCTTGTATCGTGTGGAGCAACACGACTGAGTCACAGAAGCAAACCCTACTACACAATAGAGGGCGGGAGTAGTAGACCTTTCACAACTGAAAGGTTAATAACAGGATTGTTATTAATAGCCTCTCCATTCTGTTTCCCGAGGGGGAAGACCCGTAGAGGCGACAGACCGAAGACCCAGACGGGACACCAGAGAAGAAGCCGGATCAGAACACTAAACCAACGAAACACCCCCCCCAGTGACTGTGGTTAATAAAGTTGTTAACTCAGCGATACCCCGAGCCCCGTGTCGTTCTTGGTGCGTGACAAGTGGTGTCAGAAGTGGGAACTCCCCCTCTCAGCCCCGTCACGCAGCATGAACATGACCCAGCCGATCAGCCTCGACGATATGCTGAAGCAGCTAACCGAGGGCCAACGCCATCTCCAGCTAGTGGTGGAGGGGCAAGCCACTGAGGCCAAGACTGATCGGGAACACCTACAGGAGGCCCTCCAAGCCCAACCGGGCCTGATTGCGCAGAACCAGGCAGTGCAGGACATTGCCATACAGCGGTTGACAGACACCATAGCCAGCAGTAAAGTCCACCCCAATGTGCCCAGTTCGGTCCTGCAGAGATGCCAGCCTGGTGAGGACCCTGACTTTTTCTTTACGAACTTCGAGTGCGTTGGGGGCACCGCACAGTGGCCAGCCGAACATTGGGGTCAGTATATCGCGCTCCTTTTGTCAGGGGAGCTACAAACTGCATACCAGGCCGCTAACCCTGCGGATACTACCCCATACGGGGTCATCAAGAAGACTATCCTGGAAAGGCTCGGATGTGACCAGGAGCACTATAGTATAAAGTTCAGGAAGGAAAAGTGGCTTCCCCAAGATAACCCCAGGGCTCTGTTCTACAGGGTACAGGACCTGGGTACCCGATGGCTACAACCCCACACCTCCAGTATGGAGGAGGTGATGGACAAGATCCTGTTGGAACAGTACCTGGATGGCCTACCCAGCGCTACTCGCGCATGGGTAAAACACAACAACAACGTAACCATCACTGGCGCTATGGAACTGGCCTGCGCCCATCAAAGAGCCCCAGAAGTGCGGCCGCTTATGCCCAGACCACCCATGCCCGTTACGCCAAGGTGGAGCCCCCAGCTCCGGGCTCTTCCACTCCCCAGCTCCGGCCCCTTATCGATCCCTCTTTTCTTCCTCGTCCAGCCCCGAAGGAGGGGGGACGGGGCCCCAATGTTTTCGCTGTGCAGAGTGGGGTCACATAGCGCGTTTATGTCCCAAGAGGCACAACACAACAGAGCCCATGGAGATAGGATAAACAAAAGGGAGGGTACTGCTGGCAGGTGACAGGAATAGGGCCCACCACTTGAGCCTGATCATAAACGGCGCTCCCAACAATGCCCTTATTGATTCCGGATGCCACCATTCGGTGCTCACACAGGAACGCGTCTTGGCACAGCAGTGGAAAGAAGGGGAAAAGGTGGCCATTACGTGTGTCCACGGAGACCAGAAAATATACCCGGTGGCTGAAGTAGTACTAGGAGAGAAAGGAGAGGAGAAGGGAAAGAGGGTAGGTGTGATACCCAAGTTGGTCGAAGAACTTATTATAGGGACAGACTTTGTCGACTTTCCCACATACCTATCCAGGGCCCTTAAGGAAGAGGAAGAACGCGACTGGCTGAGGGAAACCGCCTTCTATTCAGAGGACGTTACAGGGGGTAGGTACAGGGAACGAAAGACATGCAGCACTAAGAGAAAAGACAATCGGGAGGTAGTACTAAATGGGCTGTCTAACGTCCCTTCTACCTCCTTCTCTGTTACAGACGGTGCAATGGGGACTCCACGTAGCTTCAGAGCAGCTCAAGCCGAAGATCCTGCTTTGGGGAACGCCTGGGCCCGGACAGTACCCGAGGACGACGACCAGGTAGGCCCCTGTTTTTATCAGTCGAAGGGGTTGCTGTACAGGCGTGTGAGAAAGGAGACAGAGACAATAAGGCAGTTATTAGTACCCGTTTCCTTCCGGCAACAGGTCCTCCACCTAGCACACAACCAAGCAGGGGGGGGCACTACGGAAGGGAAAAGACCGAAGAATACCTCTTACGTCGGTTTTATTGGCCGGGGGTATTCTCCGACATCAGATGCTACTGCGCTGCATGCCCCTTATGCCAGCGAGTTAATCCCCCTCATGTACCTCGGTCACCCCTACACCCCCTCCCTATCATTGACACCCCGTTTTCCCGGGTCGGTATGGACCTCGTGGGGCCTTTGGTCACCTCCGCACGGGGGTACCAGTACATACTGGTATTGGTGGACTATGCGACCAGATAACCTGAGGCCATACTGCTCTCCAGCATGATGACCAGCAATGTAGCCCAGGCGATGTTGGGGTTTTTCAGCAGGGTGGGCTTCCCAAAAGAACTCCTGACGGACCAGGGAACTCCCTTCATGTCTAGACTCATGGCCCAAATCTGTAAGCTGTTGGGCGCACAACAGATACGGACGTCTGTATATCACCCACAGACAGACGGACTGGTGGAGCGCTACAACCACACCATCAAGAACATTCTAAGGAAGACCGTGTCCGCCTCTGGTAGGGACTGGGACAGACAACTCCCCCTCACCCTATTTGCCATCCGTACCCACACTCAGTCATCAACCGAGTACAGCCCCTTTGAGCTGGTGTTCGGACGGAAACCTCGCACCCTGTTGGACATGGCCGCAGAGAAGTGGGAGGACGAAGAGGACGAGGGACAGGGGCTCTTGGACTACGTCGCCCATCTCAAGGACAGGCTGGCTACTCTGTGGGGGGAGGTGAGAGAGAACCTGGAGGCAGCACAAGAAAAACAGAAAAAGGCGTACGACCGACAGGCAAAGTTAAGAACCTTTCAGGTGGGAGATAAGGTCCTTCTTCTCCTACCGTCATCCGCTAACAAGCTACTGGCCAAGTGGAGCGGCCCCTATAGCATCACACACCAGGTAACACCTGTCACCTACCGGGTAGCGGTACCACACATGGGGAGGGCTGGGCAGAATTATCACGTTAACCTCCTGAAGAAGTGAGAGGAAGACATGAACCCCAAGACGGCTCCGTCCACTGCTCTGCTGATAACCGATAGCCAACCCCTAGCCATCTCTTTTCCACCCAGGGAACAAAACCCCGGCCCCGTTGAGATCCCTATGGGATCCCAACTGGACGTAATCCAAAGAGAATCCCTTCTCGCACTGGTCGACGGGTATAAGGACGTATTCTCCAAACAACCAGGCAGGACACCCCTAATCCAACACCACATCAGGACCGACGGGGTTAAACCCGTTCGGTTACGCCCCTATCGCATCCCAGAAGCCGGTCGACGGGTGGTAGAGAAGGAGATAGAGGACATGCTACGCGAAGGCATAATAGAAAACTCCAACAGTCCCTGGTGCTCTCCAATAGTCCTGGTACCGAAACCAGACGGTTCGGTACGGTTCTGTGTGGACTTTAGACAATTTAATTCCATATCCCGCTTCGATTCGTACCCCATGCCTCGAGTGGACGAAATGATCGAACAGCTGGGTACCGCCAGGCACCTCACTACCCTGGACCTGACGAAAGGGTATTGGCAGATAGCCCTGACTCCGGAAGCCAGGGAGAAGACGGCGTTTTCCACTCCTTCAGGGCTGTATCAATTCAGGGTCCTGCATTTCGGCCTCCATGGAGCTCCAGCCACGTTTCAAAGACTAATGGACATAGTGCTGCGGGCTCACCATGAGTATGCAGCCGCATACTTGGACGACATCGTTATCCATAGCTGCACCTGGGAACAACATATCATTCACCTACGAGCAGTACTGGACAGTCTAAGGCAGGCGGGCCTCACCGCGAATCCTGCCAAGTGTATGCTTGCGACTGACTCCATACGGTTTCTGGGCTACCACATATGGGAGGGTCTCATTAGGCCACAGGTGGATAAGGTGGACGCCATCAGAAACCTATCCACACCCACCACCAAGAAAGGGATAAGAGCCTTCCTGGGCCTTGTGGGATACTACCGTAGGTTCATTCCCCGCTTCTCAGAGGTCGCAGCCCCGCTTACTGACATGTTATCAAAAGCCCAACACCATTAAGGAGTGGTCTACTGAGCAGCAACAGAGCCTCACCTTACTTAAAGACGTGTTATGCCACGAACCCGTGCTGCAATGCCCCGACTACTCCAAGGAATTTACCCTCCAAACCGACGCCTCAGACCGGGGTTTGGGGGGGTCCTCTCACAGCCCGATACCACTGGCAGTCTGCACCCCGTCGTCTACCTAAGCCGGAAACTGTTGCCCCGGGAGACCCGCTATTCCACAGTAGAAAAGGAGTGCCTGGCCATCAAGTGGGCTGTCCAGTCTCTCCAGTATTACCTGCTGGGTCGCCCCTTCCATCTGATCACCGATCACGCCCCTTTGGTATGGTTAGCCAGGAATAAGGACACCAATGCTTGGGTTCTGCGTTGGTTTTTGGCTCTACAACCTTTCTCATTCCAGGTGTCTCATCGGCCGGTTGCTCTACAGACCAATGTGGACTACCTCTCCAGATCCGTGGCTGTCTCGTGGCCCGATCGGCCATGCTTGGTGGGGAAGCAGTGTGACGGGACGGGGGCGGTCCAGAGAGGCCCCGGGGGCACCTTGGAGGACGCACTGCCGGCAGTCAGGAGGCAGAGCGGCAATCTGGAAGGGCTCAAAAGAGAAAAGGAGGCGGGGCACAGCACCGGCGTGGGAAAGACAGGAGAGGCAGCGGACGTCGAGTAGAGAAGAGGAGCAGCAGCCGTCACGGAAACGGGAGGAACAGCGGACGATGAAGAGACCGGAGAAGCAGCAGACGCCGCAAGTTGGGAGAAGAGAACACCAGCGCCAGGAGATGGAGGCAGGGGAGACCAGCCAAAGGAGAGAGACGTCACCCTTCGGGAAGGCGCTGAGGACGTGCCAGCCGTGACCCCGCTGCAGGGTCACGGTTTCAGGCAAGTGACTGCAGTCGCCAGAGGGTTACTAAGGGGTTGGGTGTTTTGTCAAATGGTGGTTTGGGGCTATTAAGGGGCTTCAATAACAGAGGTTTCCCCCCTCCCCCAGGTAATGATGTCCTGTGAGGCCGCAACAGGGCATGCGGACGTAAAACCCCGACAATAGGAAGCATAGCTGAGGGGCGTACGGGGCGCATAGGGAATAGAAGTAAACGGGCACCTAGGAACCAAGAGAGGAGTCATCTCTCGGTTCGTCTCCATTCCCTCACGGGTGGGTTTCCCTCACACCCCCTTGTATCGTGTGGAGCAACACGACTGAGTCACAGAAGCAAACCCTACTATACAATAGAGGGTGGGAGTAGTAGACCTTTCACAACTGAAAGGTTAATAACAGGATTGTTATTAATAGCCTCTCCATTCTGTTTCCCGAGGGGGAAGACCCGTAGAGGCGACAGACCGAAGACCCGGACGGGACACCAGAGAAGAAGCCGGATCAGAACACTAAACCAACGAAACACCCCCCCAGTGACTGTGGTTAATAAAGTCGTTAACTCAGCGATACCCCGAGCCCTGTGTCGTTCTTGGTGCGTGACACCCCCTTTTTCTCAGCCCCCGCTGGACGGATCACTCCGGAATTTTCAAGACAGCAGTTGACAGGACTGACAGATTAGTTTTGAAATTTTCGTGAAGATTCGTCAAACGGCGCCAAAGTTATTGGCAAATCAAAAACCGCTTTTCCTATGAAAACTAGGTCCTAACTATAACTACCTACTGGCGACTGCCAGTAGGTAATATATATACACATATATATACACATATACATATATATATATATATATATATATATATATATATATATATATATATATATATATTTTCTGAATCTGTGCAAATCAGCGATCACTCGGAGGTTTGCTTACACCAGTAGATGGTTTAAACCATCTACTGGTGTAAGCAAACCTCCGAGTGATCGCTTGATTTGCACAGATTCAGAAATTCTACAGTTGGCGTGCTCCGCCAACCTTTTGCGATCCTCTGCAGAGGGCGGGGGTAGGCAGAAGGAGCCCTGAACTTTATTTTATATATATATATATATATGAACAAGGTGACCCCTGAGCCCAGGGATCAATTGAAAGCGCACTCACTCGAAATCCGCTGTTTTTCAAGTTGCTTTTTATTACTTTTAAGCAAACATCGCTATGCCCAACGCGTTTCGGTCTCACACGAACCTTGATCTACCCGTGATCAAGGTTCGTGTGAGGAACCGAAACGCGTTGGGCATAGCGATGTTTGCTTAAAAGTAATAAAAAGCAACTTGAAAAAACAGCGGATTTCGAGTGAGTGCGCTTTCAATTGATCCCTGGGCTCAGGGGTCACCTTGTTCATAATTACCGGCTGCCCTGCCGGAGCAAATTCGCACCGCACCACGAGAGGAGCGCCGATGTTCAATTGAGGGCACCTTTGGATTTATATATATATATACATATATATATACATACATATATATATATATATATGTACACACACATATATATATATATATATATATACACACATATATATATATATACGTAACTATCTATATAATATTATCGTGGTGTGTAATAATATCAATATATTTTATATATATATCACATATACACACATATATTTATATATATATATATATATATATATATGTTATATATATATATATATATATATATAAATTCACTGGAAAAAACAAAGCTTACATGAGCATTATAGTTAGGAAATAGAATAGGAAAACCCTTAGTGTCCTGGGTGCCCCCCGCGGTCCCAGCTGGCTCCCAGCCTCCTCCGGTAGGTGGCATTGCTCTTACACACAGGGAGCTGGTAAACATGAACCTCCCTCTGTGTAAGAGGAATCCTTTTGTCTGTTTCCCAGCCCGCATGACAGCGGCCAGGGAAAGAAATGAAAACTCTGCTCTCAGCAAGCAGGAGCGGTTTCACAGCTCTCGGTTGCTGAGAGTGAAGTTCGTGTTTGCTCGAACTTGATGGGAGCTGTCAATGTTTCCGTCAAGTCAGAGCAAACAGCTATATCCCGGGGGTGGGCACCCTGGTACATAGCAGGAGCCGGCCTTGTGCATGATGGTCCCCAGGGCCATATCTGGCTCCAGGAGAGTAGCCATGTGGCCTCCCTCCTTCTGTTTGCATGGGTTGGCCCCGGAGAGGTGGTGGTCCCCGGGCCCTATATGGCCCGGGAGGGGAGCCACTTGGCCCTCCACCCTGTATTTTTTATTGCGTAGGCCCCGGGGAGGAGGTGGTCCCCAAGGTTTGGGGGTCCGTGTGGCCCCCCACAATTTGGTAAATGTATTGCCCCAGGGAGGTGGTGGTCCTCAGGCCTGTAATAAATCCAGGAGCGGGATCCCCGCATCCCCCTTCTATAATTAACATGAAAGCCCCGGGGAGGTGGTGGTTCGTGGGGCTTCGAACAAGCCCAGGAGGGGGGGTGTCTGTGAGGTACCCCTCCATTATGAAAATAAAGCCCCGGGATGTGGTGGTCCCTGGGGCTCTAAGAGCCTTAGAAAGGGGGACTCGGCGCCCCGCTCCTATTTTTTAAAAATGCCTCCGGGATCTGGGCCACCCCAGGGCTCATTTCAAAACAAGCACGGGAGCCGGAGTCGCGGATCCGCCACGATTTTCAGCCCAAAATTGTTTTAATGCTTTTTTTGCCCTGGAGGGGTGCCTCTGGGACCCCAACACCAGATCTAAGGGGTCAAGGTATTCCTACCGTGCCCACTTTTCTTTTTCTTAACCTTTTTTCAGGGACTCATCTGAAGCCGAGTTGCGAGATGGCTGCCGACATTTCCTGCTTGAAGTGTTGGCAGCCAATCAGTTCTCAGCAAGAGACTTGGAGGGATTGCGGAGCCTTCGCACCTCTAGATATCAAAATTTGATTTTTCTTTAATATCTCCTAAACTACTGAATCGATTTACACCAATTTACAAAAAGGTTGCTTTCGGGACCAACAACTACCTTTCTGCCAAATTTGGTGTAACTCTGTTCAGCGGTTCAAGCTCCAGTCGTGTCTAAACTTCCTATGGGAATTAACATGGGAAAAGCACATATATATATATATATATATATATATATATATACACACACACACACAAACATTTAGAATACTAACATTAGTAATCTGGAGTTAAGAATAGTAAATGTATACTTATTTATACTTATTATATTTAGAGATATGGTAGTCAATATGTCAATATTCTGGCTACAGTAGTTTTTGTAGAACAATGTTTAACCCACCATATTGTGGCTAAAAAAACCTTTTATTAATTGCTTAATAATGGTAGTCACCAATTTCAAAGTGTTATAAATTTGACAGCTATGGGAGGTTAGACGACAAAGATAAAACGCAAATTAGACACTAAACCACATTTCTTCCTCCAGTAATGACCCACAACCTCGGAACATTGTTTATACTCTGTTGTATAGTGATGCTGTGGTAGGCAGACAGAATAGTTGTAAGCTAAATGGCTTTAATGAAGAAGAAGAAGTAAAAGAAGAAAGCTGCACACAGGAGCACAGAGAGAAGGTGCTCCTAAAGCCAAGGCTGTCTCCAACTCCGGACTATCCGAACTAGCCACCAAATTGTACCCTGTCCCCCGTTACACACATACGGTGGCTACTAACAAATCCCACTCATGCCACTGACATTCCACCCACACTCTCAAGGACCCTGCCATATCATACTCTCAACGAGAATATGGAAGAATCCAATGTTTATGAGCTCAACCAGTCAACAAATTGTTTCTATTCACTTTCTGAAATTAACATGTCGTTTACACAATTATTGTGAAAGCAAACATAAAGAGGCAACTGCATTTTGCAAAGTATTCTTATACTAGAAGAATGTAAGCATGACCAATGTAAATATTGTTTTTAAAAGTGATCAAAAAGTGTAATAATTATTTTCGATAGGAAGCCTGTTTAGCCCTGTGTATCTTTTTTTTAAATAGAATTTATTTCATATTTAAGCTGGACAGATTCTTTGCGTGCTAACAACTTCTTGCAGAACAAATTGCTTAAACTCCGTCATGGGTCTGATATCCGGGTCACCCACTTTTCTGTCTGAATTTCACAAATATAAGTAACCATAAATATCCCATTCTATAATTACACAAATATTTTATGTGCAAGATTAAGACATACGGACTCTGAAGCAACAGGCATTTTTCTTCTTCGTTTTCTCTGGCACGTGCAATATGGTACGCATAGTGTCCAACATTTTATACATAACAGTAACAATTAATATTATGCTGTCCAGAAGTTGGGATACAATTTTCAAAAATTAAAGCAGCATTTTATTTAAAGAAATAATATCACAGGAAACACATTTGGTGAAGATTTGCATAGCGAGCTTTAAGAGACAGAGCAATTAAAATGTTCCTCTGTTTAAACTTGATTTTGAAAAACAGTGTGGCTCAGCTAGTCGTGTTTGCGCTATAATTTAAACCACATGGCATAGTGGGAACAGCAATAGGTCACGCTCCGCATTAAACAAAGCATGCACCGTTGAGGGCGCCAAAACTACTGATTTTCTACAGCGCCCAGCTTTAACCTGATTTTCAGACGAAAATAAATAAATAAAAAGCTCATGCAATATGCAAGAAGGAGCCCCGTATGTTCAATTTGCATTTGTAAAAAACAATTCAATTGAACCATATCCCTCCATGCTTAGCATCTGAAAGCCGAACACAAGTTCTCACAGGCTGAAAAACAGTCATGTCTTATGTTCCCTTGCAGTGCACGGCTATGGTAGTTGTAACATGAAGCGCTATATGCTAACAATCCGCCTCTGATTTAGTGGCGCTACCATAATTCTTCTACTAAATTTCAAGCGCGACTCTGCATCCGTGATGGATTACAAAAACAGGTGGCCTCGCGGCCGCTTCGTAGCGAGTGAGGCATGGCGTGTTTGTGTGGGAAGAGCAGCCCTGCACGTCACCAGCAGGTGTGTTATTTCAGGCCTGCTATGAGAGAGGTTTTTTACAGTGCTGAGAAACAAGAAATCCCCACCGAGAGCAGTCAGCTACAGTTACTAGCCAAAGCCTGAGCCACCACTTCACACAGGGGGTATGTCGCACTTCCTGAGCAAATACGGCGCAGCTGACCGAAGGAATCCGCCAATGACGAGCGTCTGAAATAGATACTACTAACTTGGCACAATCCAAAAGTCCAATGAGAAAGTTCTGATGTAGCCTTCTCCTCCAGTTCTTTTCAACGTTCATGTTTTTTTTTCTTCTAATGTATCTATTTGAAATGTTGCATTTCTACTGGACACTGTGAAAAGTGCCAAGGTGGTAAATTGGATTATCAGTAGCAGAACACTTAGATAGATCAGTGGTGGGCCCAAAAACAAAAGAATGAGTCGCAATCTCCAATATGCCAGCAAATCACTTTCAGGGGTAGTTCATGTTTAATTAGTCCTTCCTTTATTTTTAGTCTTGCTTTGGATTATGTACCATTTCATTATGTGTCCATTATCTATTGTTAAATGCATTGTGCACTGAAAAACTGACATGCCTTATGTTTAGCACTTGTAAAAAATGTAAAAGACCAGAATATTCAGAAAAAAATAGTTCATAAATGACTTATTTTGTCACAGCTTTACCTTTGGATATTTATACTTTATGACCGGATTCACAGAATAAAAGGTCAGAAATATGATTCTTCTTAAGGGAGATTTCAACTTTTCAGGGACTCCCAAATGATGATCGAACTATTTCAAGGAATAAGATAGAGTTATAGATTTTCCTGAGCCCTTCAATGGTTAACCTTTACACCTGTATAATTTCCAGCAGATAATGTGTCACCGGTGGAGCTAGACTGTAATTTACAATGAGTTTCAGGAGGAAGGGGAGGACACACCAATGGTGCAAGGTGCACTGGTAAAAGAAATGTGTAGGACCTGAACTTCTAAAGGTCTGTTCCAGTGCATAATTTGTAAAAAAAAAAAAAAAAAGTGCCATGGCCTCTCTCAGATTTCTGCAGTTGGCCAATCCCAGTGCTGCCAATGCCACTATCAACCTAACTACTAACCATCACACTTCTACAGGTGTGATAATTCAGACTGTTCCAGATCACCCAAAGCTATAAGAATGGCCTGGGTAGAATGTATTTTTAACCTTTTAATTGCTGACCCCTTCCCGTGCTGAGCCCTTTTTTGACTACTTGGGGTAGTTCAAGCTTAGGGATCCATAACTTTGTTTCCACATAAGGTATCCATGCTAAATTTGTGCCCTTTATTTTCTAACCTCCTGGGGATTCTAAAGGTACCCAGGGTTTGTGGATTCCCCTGGAGGGGACCGAGAAAATAGGCAAAATATAGCAGAATTTTGAGTATTTTTGGAAATTCAGGAAAAATGCTCCAAGTAAAAGTCTCTATTTTATGTCTCCTAAAAATGGCATCAACAAATGGTTTGCTGTGCTAAAGTCACCATCTTCCTAGCTTTCAGGAACATGCACAGCTGAGTAAAAAAATTCACTTTTACCAAAGTTTTGGCATTTTTCAAAGAAATAGCCATTTTTTCAATTGTTTGTATTCTCAGCCTACTTCCAGTTTGTGGAGAAAACTAGTGTGAATCTGATTGGTGGTCATGGAAAGATATACAGTTCTGAAAAGTATACAAAATTCCAAATTCAGCAAGGGGACATATGTGTAGATCCCTCAAGGTTTTCTCAAAGAAATTAACTGTTGAAATAAAGAAATATTGAAAATGAGTAGGAAAATGGCCATTTGTGACAACGTTTTCATCTATTACTTTTTGTCACGGTGGGCAATTTACAAAAGCAATACACCATTACATCCACTAAACCCTTCTGATTGTGGAGATATATAGGGTTTGTAGATTCTCCAAGAACCCAATGTACGCAGAGCCAACTGAACTGCACCGTACAATGTTTTTTCATTGTGCACCAATTATAGACCAATCATTATGGTGAAATATGTAGAGTGAAAAATGGGTAACAAGGAAACATATGTATTTCTGAAATGGGCACAAGATATGGAGTTTAGGAGCAGTGATTATCTGTACTAGCATATGAATTAGAGGGTATTTTTCAAAAAGTATTGTTTCTCACATACAGGCTTACATTTAGAAGGCACAAATGCCATGATCTCCAATTGGTAATAACAAATGTTCTACTATTCTATGCTCCCACATGTCTTCCAATACAAATGGTACCTCACTTGTGTGGGTAGGCCTTGTGCCCGCGACAGGAAACGGGCCAAAATATACAACATGGATACATCACATTTTTCCACTGAAAACTGACCTTTTTTCCCAATGTGGATAGCTGTGGATTTTTGTGCCCTAACTCAGCCAGCACCTAGGGAAACCTAGCAAACTTGCATATTTTTTAAAACTAGACACCTGGGGGAATCCAAGGTGGGGTGACTTGCATGGCTCTCACCAGGTTTTGTTTTTATCCAGATTCCACTGTAAACCTCAAACCTTGACTAAAAAACTCATTTTCCTCACATTTCTGTGATGGACAGTTCTGGAATCTGCTGGGAGCCACAAACTTCCTTTTACCCAGCATTTCCCCAAGTCTCATGAAAAAACTGGTACCCCACTTGTGTGGGTAGGCCTAGTGCCCAAACACAACATGGATACATCAAATTTTTCACTCAAAACTTACCCGTTTTTTTGCAAAGTAGATAGTTTTGGATTAAGGCCTTAGCTCAGCTGGCACCTAGGAAAACCTAGCAAACTTGCAATTTTTTTAAAACTAGACACCTGTGCAAATCCAGGGTGGGGTGACTTGCATGGCTCTCACCAAGTTTATTTACCCAGAATCCCTTGCAAACCTCAAACGTTGACTAAAAACACATTTTCCCTACATATCTGTGATGGAAAGTTCTGGAATTTATGGGGAGTCACAAACTTCCTTCCACCCAGCATTCCCCTAAGACTCCTGATAAAATGGATCCTCACTTGAGTGGGTAGGCCTAGTGCCTGCAAAAGAAAATGGCTCAAAACGCAACATGGATACATGGATACATCACATTTTTCCGCTCAAAACTGGCCTTTTTTTGCAAAGTGGGTTGCTGTGGATTTTAGACCCTAGCTCAGCCGGTACCTAGACAAACCTAGCAAACTAGCAAATTTTTGAAAACTAGACAACTAGGGGAGCCCAAGGGTGTGTGACTTGCATGGCTCTCACGAGGCAATTTCATCCAGAAGCCCTTGCAAACATCAAACGCTGGTAAAAAGCACAAATTTTCCTCACATTTCTGTGATATAAAGTTCTTCAATCTGTGGGCAGTCACAAACTTCCTACTACCCTGAGTTTCCACATGACCCCCAATAAGAACGATACATCACTTGTGAGGGTCAGCCAAGAGACCACGACACAAAAGGCCTTACTGCGCTACGTTGATAGATAAGCAATAGGGGTAGCTGCGGTATTTGGGGCGTGCTGTGGCACCACCCATGCAAATGTATGAACCACAGACATTTTTGAAAACTAGACAAGCAGGAGATTCCAGGATGGTGTGCCTTGTTTGGATCCCATGAGGTTTTCTTACCCACAATGCCCTGCAAACCTCAAACTTTGCCAGAAATCACACAGTTTCCTTACATTTATGTGATGGAAACTTCCTGAATCCGCAGAAACCCACAAAACTCCTACCACCCGATGCTACAGATTGGGGGTAATTAACTCTTTCAACCCCCAGGGGGGCTGAAAGACTGATACCCCATTTAGTTGGGGTGGGGGTGGCACAGCCATGCCCATGATGGGCAGCCCCCACCCCTATATTTTATAAAAAAGCTTTCCCTGGCGTCTAGTGGGCTGTCTGCCCCTGGGGGGCAGATTGGGGGTAATTACCCCTAAACGCCCTCCAGGGGGCAGAAAGACTGACGTCCCATTTAGTTGGGGTGGGGGCATGGCATGACCATGGTGGGCAGTCCCCACCCCTATATTTAAAAAAAAAAGCTTTTCCTGGTGTCTAATGGGCTTTCTGCAGTGGCAGATCAGGGGTAAATACCCCGATATGCCCCCCTGGGGGGGGGCAGAAAAACTGAAATAATCAAATGTGCTGGTGGAGCACAAACCCTCGCTTAAGGGGCCGCTCCCCCCATTCCTGGTGCCTAGTGGGTGCATTCCTGCTTGGGGATCGCTCTCCTGTGGCGATTCTCAAGCAGGGATCCACTTGGCTGAGGTAGCATTGGAAAGGGTAAATTCTCCCCCTCCAACGATACCTCTCACAAATATATAAAAGACTACCTCTGGTGCAGAGCACCAGAGGGGTCTTTAAATACCTTACCAGTGCTAGTCAATGGCCGACAAACGGTGTGGAGAGGTAATGCCAGTGTCGACCACTGGCCGACATCTGCACTTAAAATGTTAATGTATACTGAATTATAGAACACTCTGTTGTTGTGCTCACCTCAAAATTAGTCAAACAGTGCCACCATGTGGTCGCTGTCATAAGTGCTGGTGTTGAGATTTAAGTGCTGGTGCCGAGCACCGGCAAACACCGGCTCAAATTAAGCACTGGTGCAGGGATGACTAATAAGAGTTCAGCCTGTGAAATGCCTGGTACTATGATGTCCCGCCAGGGGCGATTTCTTGATTAGGGCGACAGAGCTCCGCACTGCAGCCTCGCTGATTGAAAACAGCCTGGGCGCTTTAAGCAAAAGCCCTGGGTTTTCAAGGCTGTTTGTCAATTAGCGAAGCTGTGTACTGCTGCAGCCCACCTACTTCCTAACTCTTCACAGGGTAGGGTGGGAACAAGCCTCCATGACCCCACCCTACTCTGGGAGGAGCCGAGAGGTTTTCATGGGAGATGAGATTGGCTGTCGAAGTGATCTCTGCTTGACAAAAGCAACCAGCTTCCAGTGAGTGGAGCAGCAGTGTGAAGGTGAAACGGTGGCTACAGACCAAGCCACAGTCTGAAAATTCACCTAACCGCTCCCACCATGCCAGGGCAAAGCAGCAGACGTGATCGGGTCCAAGGACGGCAGGCAGCAAATATCCCAGGCGGCAAGTGGAGTCATTCAGAATTACGGATGGAGGGGGCATAGGTATATGCACAATAAATTAAAAGAATGCACTTGCAGGTAAAAAAAATAAGAAAACACCCGGGTGTCTAAACACGGAGGGCATAAGCTTCGAATAATGAAACTAAACATAGCAGTTGGTGTATGTCCTGCAAAGATATCGTAAAGTGTTGATTGTCGTTTTAAAGTTTAAAGTCTGAGATCAAATAACTGAAAAGGCTAGGTTCTAAGGATATATCAGGGTCTATGAGATTATCTTGGCGACCCCGGTATCTTAAGTCCCTGTGGCTCGAAATTGGGGTTAATGTTCTAGACACACTGAAACATAATTAGCAAATTACTATAAAAAAAGTTCAGATATTTCAGATGGTTGGGCCCCGAAATTCATCAATTGGTGAGGAAGAATCGAACCCATAATAAGGATGAGTACTCCGATTATAAATTACCTCTTAAGCATGTTCCCTCTTGAATGTTTGGACGATTTCTTCTACATTGTAGACAAGATGCTTAATACATTTTTATGGCTGGGAAAACGACCATTAATTAGGCAGCAACATCTTAAGGATTTTGAGGGCCCTGGGCCTCACGTATTTTGGGGGCGCCTGTTTGGATTAGGTTTGAATTTATGAACCAATTTCAGGCCAGATCACAGACCGTGCACAGTCGCACTCGTCCAAATTTTTAATGTATTTACATCTAATATTCAGGGATAAAGCAGCAGCACATTAAAATGACTGCAAATAATTACTGTGAAATAAAATCTGTGACTTCCTCACATTTCTCATATGTGAGGGCCTGTTTTGATCTCAAAGAAACTTGCTTTATCGATGTTGCATAAAACATAAACACAACATTTCTCTGCAAACTGTCTGCAGCAGCCTCCCATACATAACCCAGATAAAATTATATATTAAATAAAAATGGTATTTAAAACAATCTAAGAATTATTGAAGGTCATCAGGGTAAGACTCTCTGCAGAACCGAGCTGCCTCTATCAGGAGCCCCCTGAAAGCATGGGGCCTTGGGCCAGGGCCCACTTTGCCCATGTGTTAAAAGGTCTCTGTCTAGAGCATGGGTACTCACAAACTTTCTCTCGGGGGCCAAATTTACAGTGTGGTTTGTGGCCGAGGGCCGCACCGGTGGGGGCGGGGTCAGTGGGGGAGGGGGGCGGGGCTAGAGCAAAAAAAATAACTATGACCATGAGGTTGAACACAGGCCCCTGCAGCGGACGCCTTCGTCCACTGAGCCACCAGACCCGGCATACACACATCTCTCTCTCTCTCTCTATCTATCTCTCTCTCTCTCTCGCTCTGTCTCTCTCCCTCCCTCTATCTCTCCCTCCTTCCATCTCTCTCTCTCTTCCTCTCTCCCTCTGTCTCCCTCTATCTGTCTCCCTCCTTCTGTCTGTCGCCCTCCTCCCTCGGTCTCCCTCCCTCTGTCTCCCTCCCTCTGTCTCCCTCCCTCTCTGTCTCCCTCTCTCTCTGTCTCCCTCTCTCTCTGTCTCCCTCTCTCTCTGTCTCCCTCTCTCTCTGTCTCCCTCTCTCTCTCTCCTCTCTCTCTGTCTCCCTCTCTCTCTGTCTCCCTCTCTCTCTGTCTCCCTCTCTCTGTCTCCCTCTCTCTGTCTCCCTCCCTCTCTGTCTCCCTCCCTCTCTGTCTCCCTCCCTCTCTGTCTCCCTCCCTCTCTGTCTCCCTCCCTCTCTGTCGTCTCCCTCTCTGTCTCCCTCCCTCTCTGTCGTCTCCCTCTCTCTCTGTCTCCCTCCCTCCCTCTGCCTCCCTCTGTCTCCCTCCCTCTATCTACCTCCCTCTATCTACCTCCCTCTATCTCCCTCGGTCTGTCTCCCTCGGTCTGTCTCCCTCTCCCTCCCCCTGACTCCCTCCCCCTGACTCCCTCCGACTCCCTCCCCCTGACTCCCTCCGACTCCCTCCCCTGACTCCCTCCGACTCCCTCCCCCTGTCCCCCCTGACTCCCTCCCCCTCTGTCTCCCTCCCTCTCTGTCTCCCTCCCTCTCTGTCTCCCTCCCTCTCTGTCTCCCTCCCTCTCTGTCTCCCTCCCTCTCTGTCTCCCTCCCTCTCTGTCTCCCTCTGTCTCCCTCCCTCTCTGTCTCCCTCCCTCTCTGTCTCCCTCCCTCTCTGTCTCCCTCCCTCTCTGTCTCCCTCCCTCTCTGTCTCCCTCTGTCTCCCTCCCTCTGTCTGTTGCCCTCTGTCTCCCTCTCTCTCCCTCTGTCTCCCTCCCTCTGTCTCTCTCTCCCTCCCTCTCCCCCTCTCTCTCCCTCTGTCTGTCTCCCTCTCTGTCTCCCTCCCTCTCCCCCTCTCCGTCTCCCTCCCTCTGTCTGTCTCCCTCCCTCTCCCCCTCTCCGTCTCCCTCCCTCTGTCTGTCTCCCTCTCCCTGACTCCCTCCCTCTGTCTCCCTCCCTCTGTCTCCCTCTCTGTCTCCCTCTCCCTCCCTCTGTCTCCCTCTGTCTGTCTCCCTCTCTCTCCCTCTGTCTCCCTCTGTCTGTCTCCCTCTCCCTCCCTGTCTCCCCCTCTCCCTCCCCCTGACTCCCTCCCTCTCTCTGACTCCCTCCCTCTCTCTGTCTCCCTCTCTCTGTCTCCCTCTCCCTCCCTCTGTCTCCCTCCCCTCCCTCTGTCTCCCTCCCTCTGTCTCCCTCCCTCTGTCTCCCTCCGTCTGTCTCCCTCCGTCTGTCTCCCTCCGTCTGTCTCCCTCCGTCTGTCTCCCTCTGTCTGTCTCCCTCTGTCTGTCTCCCTCTCCCTCCCTCTGTCTCCCCCTCCCTCCCTCTCTGTCTCCCTCTCTCTGTCTCCCTCCCTCTGTCTGTTGCCCTCTGTCTCCCTCTCTCTCCCTCTGTTTCCCTCTCTCGGTCTCCCTCTCCCTGACTCCCTCCCTCTGTCTCCCTCTCTCGGTCTCCCTCCCTCTGTCTCCCTCTCTCGGTCTCCCTCTGTCTCCCTCCCTCTGTCTCCCTCTCCCTCCCTCTGTCTCCCCCTCCCTCCCTCTGTCTCCCTCTCTCCGTCTCCCTCTCTGTCTCCCTCTCTCTGTCTCCCTCTCTCGGTCTGTCTCCCTCCCTCTGTCTGTCTCCCTCTCTCTGTCTGTCACCCTCTGTCTCCCCCTCTCTGTCTCCCTCGCTCTGTCACCCTCTGTCACCTCACCCCGCGTGTGTCAGCCCGGGCTGGGCTGAGACAGCTTCCCGGGCGCACACACAGCCGCACCCGAGTACTTCACAGGTCTTTAAAAGACCATTCACTTGTTAATGAGGCTTTGTTGTATTTCACCTCTTCTTAGCGCCCCTGCATCTCCAGATGCAGGGGCGCTAAGAAGAGGTGAAATACAACAAAGCCTCATTAACAAGTGAATGGTTTTTTTAAAGAATCGCCCAGCCCCCATAGAGCACTGCTGCAACCTGCGGTGTTTGCGGACACTTTAAAAAAAAAAAAAGAAAAAACACAGGTAGGATAGCTGCAAGGTCCGCGGGCCGCCAAGGAAGGCTTGCCGGGCCGCTGGTGGCTTGCCGGGCCGCTGGTGGCCCGCGGGCCGTACTAGGAGTACCCGTGGTCTAGAGGGATCAGGTTTTTAATGGGCTGTATGATTCAGGTGCTAAGCACCTGAAGAAATGAAAACTCGAAATGTACCTCCACCAGGTCCTTATTTCTCATCATCCACTTGGGCGTGTATACATATGTTAAATATCAAGCATGCTCGAGTTAGCTTGTTTCTGAGCAATCAGATGGCCAAACTTATTTTTGAGCAGATTAGTGAACATGTGTTATCTGATCAATGTAAACTGTGGATTGATTGCAAATCGGAATTAATCACAGCGCCGCGTTAGGCTCAGCAGGAACCGTCTGCATTCAATTGCAGTCGATCTTTCTCTTGTAGACAAAGTTTATCCAATTCTGGGTATAAGAAGAGAAAACAATTTAATATGCCCCTTGATAACCTGAATTACTTTATCTTAAAGAAGGCACGTCCATCCAGCTTTGATGTAGACGGAGACAATTCCTGTTAATGACTCATGCCTGCAAAACATTACGCTAACAGAGTGATTGAGAACGTGATTCAAATACAGGCAAGCAAATGCACTTTCATCAAGATGGATGGTTGGATGCGCTGGTGAGTCACCAGTGGTGAAAGGATACATAGATGGATGAGTGGGCGAAGAGTTACAGGAGAGTATGTCCGGAAGGATGAGTGGGCGTATAAATAAATGGATGAATGCTCCATATGATGGACAAATGAATCGATGATTTTCTAGTGAATTGATACATGGATGGATGGGAGGGTGGATGAGTGAATGGGAGAGTCTCTAGAAGGATGTATGTATGTTTGAACGGATGCATGTAGTGGATAATGGAAACATGGATTAATTACTGGGGGGATGATTCAGTGAATGATGAATGGGTTGAACGCCCTTAAGTCGTCCGGACTCGCTCGCTACCTAAAAAATGAATCCCCAACTTTTACACCCCTCACCACTTTGAAATGTCACCAGCCGCCACTGTGTCAAGCTATAGTGAGCTGGTCCTAGAATAAAAGTAATATATTCTTAAAATAACCGTTACAAGTCTAAGAAAGCACAGAATTAGCTAGAGAGATTAGGCGTTCAGCTTTATCATCATTCTCTACTTGAAAACAATCTTGACTGCAACGTTTAGGGTTATAATACAAGATGATGAGTTCTAAAGCAAATTCAAATCATGACATCCTTTAAAAACACAATTGGTAAAGACAGGATCAGAGTGCCAGAAATCATATTTTGTTTGTTATTTCCTAAAACCACTCTAACGAACTGAAGTTGTGCAAACAATAAAGCTGACTGAAAGCCTTACCTTACAGGGTATAAAGCCTAGTAGAAGAAATAAACCCCCAAATTTACAAATAGGGCAAAGCTATCACTGAGGCTACAGTATGGAAGTGTTCAAAAACAACAATGTGGACAAAGTGAAAAAAACACCTTGGCCAAAGAAACTACAATGCTCCTGATCCTTCTCGGAATACAAATCACAACAGGAACTGAAAAGATGAGTATGGGGGGGATACTCCAAGACCAATATTGCAGACATTTTTTTGGCACTTTTTCTTGTCCTTTTCGCGAACTCAGCTTGAAAGAGCATTGTTTCCAATATTAAGCTGGCATCTGCAGTTTAACACTTTCTCTGCAGAGCTACAGGTGTATGCGTACGCCTGGGAAGCTCACGCCCTGACTGATTGGCCAGTGTTCCTAGGATGGGAGTGGGGAGTGTAATACCTGCACTAGTAATCTCTGATGACAATGGTGCGGAATTCAGTACCTTGGCTCCTTTCCCAATGTCTCTTGGTGAGGGATTAGATCAACAACTGTGGAATAATTCCATTCCACTTCACGTTTCATGCAAATCAACCTTCTCCAGAGAGACAATACAGAAAGGGCAAGTTATAACAAGATGTAGATACACAAAGCAGGTGACGCTGAAACTCTGAGGGTCAGCTAGACCGTGATAAAGCCGTAAAGGCGAAACGCGTCGGTGTGAAGCCTTCTGTTGCACAATAACACAGAATTGAGCATCTCGGTGAGTCCGGAGTACTTCTTTTTGAGAAAGAGAAGAAATGCTGTTATATTTAGAAACGCTGGGTTTCGCTCCGGACCGCCGCTAAGTTAAAGCCCTGAGCTACCGGAGTGCTGTGGAGTGATATATATATATATATATATATATATATATATATATATATATATAACAAATGGCATGTGCAGACTGGCAAAAGAGGGAATCAAAAGAAAGGAACGAGCTTCCATGATCAGGGAAGGAGTCCTACAAATTAAAGAAAGATTAATTTTGAGAAACAAATAGTGGAAACGCTGGGAAGACCAATAAAGAGGCAAATTTAGCACGCGTAGTCCACATCCATAAGGTGACACACAGGAACTGGTGGATGTTGGTGACACAGGGATTCAAGACTCCTGAAATGCAGAGGAGCAACACGACTGCTGGTATACATTGCAAACTGTATATTTGTGGCACATTCGTTATTTTGTTTCTGTTTTGCTTTCGTGTGAGTCTTTATGTTTTGAGTTTTTTATGCTTTAAAAAAAAAAAATCGATATCGGTAAATAAAAATCCTCTAATTTTCTAACTGTTCATATATAACAAACTGAATCCGCTTGACACTTTACTTCCAGAGACCATCTATCGGCACAAGCTCCACTGCCTCATTCCAGTTTATGATCTCCATATACTTCAATCACCAGAAAAGATAGCCCTCCTTTACACCCTGTGTGAATACAGTATAAAGCAGCCGCTGTCCATATTCTGTTTCCATTACCACTGTTTGTTAGATTATCGAATATGTTTTTATCGCAGATATTGCTTAAATAATTGGAGAATAGGTTGTTGCTGGATACATATTGCACTTCCTTGCCCGTGGGGAGTATCTAACAATTATGCCAGATATTTTAAGAATAGTTCGCAGAATAATCAATTTAAATCCTATGCCATTGTAGAAAAATACCACAACATAATCCTATAGGAGAATGGATTCCATTATTGGAAGTTTCAAGCAAGAAGGAAGATTTCAAAAGTCATAAAATATGTACACCAGCTTAGCACAATACTGGAATATGTTAAGAAATATTGTTTGTATAGTGTGTTCAGTGTGCATTGCATATACAATCTGATTGTTTATAATTAATCTGATGAACTGTCATCTCATCTTTTTTTCTAAAGTAACAGAGCACATGATTTTTTTAAACTATATAATACTTTCAATTTTTTAATATTTTATGTTATATGTTGTGTAACCTAATCAAAATTGCTTTACCTATTTATTATTAAATGCATTGTTTGAGTTAATATTGTAAACAAAGCTAAGCTGAGTATGACAGAGAGAACTACCATACAATTTTCCAAATGTAAAACTCCCACAAAGGGCAAGTCAATGACCTTCTAAAATGGATCTGGGGGTGGAGTAAGCTGGGCTGTTGATGGACATGCCATGAGGCAACATCTCAGGTGAACAGGGGAGAAAGTGGACTAGAGGACTCTTGAATAGCTGGCTTAACCACAGGGAAGACACCGATTCACACAATGCTGAGAGATTTGAAGGCTATGTTTGGAAGTATTGACCACAATGCCAAAACGATTGAGTGAATTATATAAGAGCTGAAGGGGAAAAGTAGGCCTGCATGAAGTGAAACTTGAGGGAATGGAGCAGAGCAAGGTGAAAATAGAGAATACGTCAATGGACAGCTGGGGGTGCTAAAGGACCAGGAGAGCGTCACAACATGTGCCATCTCTGATATGGTTCACCTCAAGAGAGCGAAGGAGGTGCTGGATAATTCACTACGACCCTGCTGCCAAAGAATCCTGGTGTTCCCTAGGATGGATGAAGGGGAAAACATCACAAAAGAAATCAAGCAAATTCTAGAATCAGAGGTGAGGAAAGAAGTGGAAGGAGCACAGTTGGAAGTACGTAAGGCAATTAGTATACCAACAAGAGGGCCCAAAAGGAAAACCTCAGACACTGAAATAGTTTTGGAGTAACTGGGAACTACACTACAGAGCTGGTTTACACCTATAGCCTCCAAGAACAGAGGGCTCTTCTATAAAGTAAGTGTGAGAGCTGTTTTAACTTTTAAATACCTAACTATCACTAAAACTAAGGAGTGATCAGAAAAATAATTGGTTATCTCCGACCCCCCTCTTTCCATCCACTTATCCACCAGAAAGAAATCTATCCGCGGGGCAGATTGGAACCTGGAAGAGTAGCAGGTAAATTGCGAACAGCCCGGGTGGTCTGACCGCCGTGGATCTATTAATGCCAGGTCGTGTTTCAAAATATTTAGCAGTCTCATCGTTTTAGGTTTTAACTGTCTCTTAGATTTATTCAATGTATCGATTCTGATATCTTGAATATAGTTAAAATCACCTCTTAAAATTAAGGATCCTTCAGACAAGACCAATAAATCGTAAACTTGCTGCAATGCTTAAGTATCATCAAAAACAGGGCCATAGTAATTCAACAAATTCAAAACCACCTGTGCCATTTTGACCTTAAGCCAGATCCACCTACCTTGTCGATATCGGATAACTTGCTCAACTTCCCAAGCCTCAGAGCTCGGTAATAAAGCCTCAACCCTGCAAACAGCTGAGCTTGCGGATGCAAAATAAGCTTGAGTATATTTCTTAGGCAAGGACAATTTAGGGGTGTTAGTGTTAAAATGGGTCTCCTGTACAAATATTATCTCCGGCGAAAAAGACGACAACCAATTTAACAGAGGGCCCGCTTTCCAATTATTTCACAGTCCATTCGCATTACACGTAATTATCCTGATATTCTGGATCATCTACTGTAAAATGAAAATAAACTATCTCTCACAGAAACTCTTTCGCCATTATTCTCATATTCCTATATTTTACTATTGCTTTGAGCTTTCCTAACTAGAAATAAAATAATCTGCTCTTTACCTACTCTTTTTTTATCCCTGCCCCCCCAACCATCCTAACACTCTACCTCTCACCCCTTGCCCGCGAGACTGGGGGCCCCCCTCCTCCCTGCTTCGCTCATCCCCCTCTTCAAAGGGTGCCATGGAGTAGCACCTGGTGCCCACCGGTCTATAACTCCCCCACACCCCCACTGCACAACAACCATATCCTACATTATGTCACACCTTTAGACTTTGAAAGTATTTAGGAAGGCTTGCGCTTCTTCTACTAGAGAGACAAACAAATTAAATTGAGCTTACCATAAAAATTTCAACTTGGCAGATTGAACCATCGAAACCCTGATCTCCAAGAAGTCTAAACTCATGTACCAACCCTTGAAAAGCCTTCCGACAATGATCTGAGGCCGCAGACAAATCTGAAAACACTTGTATATTTGCATTATCAAGGGCAGTAAACGACTTTTGCTAAATTGCTCTATTCAATATTTGCTCTTTGATAAAAAAAAGTCTGAAAAATTTACTAAGATAGTTTGTGGATATTTGGCATCTGTGGCTCGCTGAGGGGGCACTCTGTGTACCCATGTCATGATCACGTCCCGCAGAAACCGGTAGCCGGACTACACGTCCCAGCATGCACCTGGGGGGGGACACCGGATGTCCCTGATGGATAGGCTGTCTATATATAGCCCTCCACTAGGGGGATCCAGTGCTTGTCACTATACAGAGTCAGTACCAACCCGGGTTCTGATAGTGATACTCCGGACTATCTAAGCGCCCCTTCTGGCCGCATTCCTACCGGCGGCCTCTGGACTATCCTTTACCTGCCCTGCATGCCGGTTCACTGCGCGCTGCGCAGCACAGTACTCCAATCACCTCCGAGCCTAACGGTTGGAACCGGGTACTTCCAGGCTCCTCCCGCACCCGTGGTCCCGCGGCGGCGCTTGTGACTGCTTGTGAAGGACCAACAAGCACCTTCGAGCCTCGCGGTTGGAACCGGGTGCCTCCTGGCTCCTCCCGCACCCGTGGTCCCGTGCCGGCTCATCTACCGCTTGTGAAGGACCAACAAGCACCTTCGAGCCTCGCGGTTGGAACCGGGTGCGTCCTGGCTCCTCCCGCACCCGTGGTCCCGTGCCGGCTCATCTACCGCTTGTGACGGACCAACAAGCACCCTCGAGCCTCACGGTTGGAACCGGGTGAGAACTCGCTTTTACGAACACCCGTGGTCCCGTGAAGGCTACTGCGTCGGGCACTAAAAGCCCTGTTATTTTCTACGGATGGATACAGGATTCCTTCCCAAGGGACTCGAGACGTGAGACGGATCACGCCCTTCGAACTCCCTCTTTACAGACTTTGGATACTCACCTTTCGATGGACTCAGCGCTACTCTCAAGGAGAGAGTTTTCCGCGCTTCCGTTGACTTCTTGTGAGTTCTGTGTGTTCTCTGTTCCTGAAAGCCATTCTCTCCAATTCCAAGCAAGACCCTGAAGTGCAAACCCTGGTGAGTCTTAGCTAGGGAGATAGTGGGAGGAGTACTAGCAGGGCGGGAAGGAGTGAAGGTAGATGCGCTTATAACCCGCCTGTTGTTGGTTGTTTCCCCTCCTACAGACCCTGGTGAGGACTCGGTGGGACTACCCTATTGTGCGCACTTTCCTAGAGGGGCCTGGAACGAGAGTTTCGCTGAGAAGGAGGACAGCAGTGCCTTCTTCCCGTTATCCCCTATTCTTTATCCCCTATCCCCTGCGCTCTGCAGTGCAGGGTGGAGTGTTACACGTCCCCTTGTAGGGCAGAGCGAGGGGGCTTTGGGTTCTAGGCATCGCCCCCGCTGGATTTGTCTCCTGAAGGTTAGTGTACCCTTTAGCAACCTGACAACCCACATCTGGAGCGGATGGAAAAATATATATTTCTTAATCAATAAATTCATTAGTTGTGGAACAGTCTGAACTTCTCCCAGAGTCTCACTTCCTTCCAGAATTCCAGTAAATCATAAATTGGAGTGCAGTGAGTGATTTTCCATAGTCCCCAACTTCATCTCTAACTGACGGACCTTGCTTAGCTCTGTAGAAATGTCTTTCTGATAATGCAGCAGCTTATCCGATATTCTTTTTTCAGCTTCTTGTAAGCGCTTGACAAAAGAATGAAGTTTTCCTCAATTTTAGTCAATCTTTGATTCACCATTTCTGTATCTAATGCCTGTTGACTCTTTAAACCTCATATCTCAGTTAATATTGTTTCAAATAACATCTTTAGAGGTCCTGGAAGCTGCTCCTGGCTGCCATGGTTTACAACAAGGGAGGATATTTGACCCCGAAACTCTATCTCGGTCACCCCAATTTGCTGTACCCCCTGCACTTGTGGTATGATATTCAAGTTCATTGTTGTTTCAGGGGTATGAGGCATAAACCTTGGCATAGACCTGTCACTCCCAGTTCTGCTCTCGAGCACATGGGTTGCCTCAACTGCCAGAGATGCTGAATCCCCAGTTGCCAAAATTAATTGAGTTGAATCTCCATTTGCCACTAAATTTTGCATTGCAAGTTTTCTAGCCAGCGTCATAGGATATTTGGCCAGATTTTCTTAGAGCATGGGAAATATAACAATTAAAATAGGAGTGTTTGATTTCTATTTTTTGCATGACTATCAAAAGTTGTAAGAACAATTGGAGAATGATACAATCAGTGAGACAAAAATGTCTTCACATTGTGACAAACATCTCTCTTCGAAGATTGTGGGATATCAGTAGATGTGCGAATTAGGAACTGTGCACAGGGTGTACTCTTCCACATCTGTGGGAGATACTTCTAATATAAAATTACTCAAGTGGATATGAATAGAATTATGAAAAGCGTAATATATTTGGATGTTACAGATGACTGTTCAAAGGGTACATCTAGAAGATTTATTGTAAAAATAATTTATGTTGAGTATGGCTGAAGTATTTAAAGAGATTTATGTATGGTATATCTTATATTTAACAGCCCTGAAGAAGCGACAAGATTGCCAAACACATGCTGCTGTTTGACTTGATTTGGGATTCTAAAACAATTTATATCATTGGAATGATGCGACAATTTGGAGAAAGAGACTGATCCAAATTTGAATAAAGTCTTTGTATTTGGAAATTAATTTGAACATTTGAAAAGGGCATTTTCACAGAATCTTGAACATTTATATGGACATATAAAATTTGATGGTTGGGTGATCAGTAATCTGAGAATGCAGCATGGGGCACATTTTCCTGTCGCTCAGATATAGATAGACAGATATATTCACGGAAAAAACCAAAGGTTAGATGGATGTTATAGTTAGCCTCAGATTTTACACACACAAAACCATAGAAATTCAGTAGTCAGTTATCTCAAGTAACTATAACTTGTGCCCTAAAGTAACTATAACGTCCCTGTAGACTTTGTTTTTTTTCAGTGAATGTATAAGGATTTTACTGCCATTTCCTAACTATAATGCCCCTGTAACCTTCATTTTTTTTCAGTGAATCTTTAGGATATTTTTAACATGAAGTAATTTTTAATTACCATACATTAATCCAACTGCCGCCGCGCACGGTCTTCAGCCGTGCATGGCGGGAGGTTGGCCGAAAGGCCTGGCCTGCCGCCACCACTCAGCTGCCGCATACAGCCAACTCCACACGGTGGTGTGCAGCGGGGGGTTGGCCACAGGGCCTGGCCTGTGGCCCACCCCCTAAAAGCAGCCAAACCGTGTGCCCTCTACTCGGCCTCTTTTGGCCCTAGGAACCCCATCCCCCGGGGACCTGTGCATTTTTTACAGGGAGGGGGGCATGGGGCCCCCTTCTGGGGCAGCTTTTATCCCTAGGGCCCGTTCCCCCGGGGCCTGGCAATATATTTCAGGGGGAGGGGGGCATACAGCCCACCTCCCCAGGGCGATTTCGACCCCAGGATCCCCATGGGCCCGGCATTATATTTAATGATAAGGGGGACACACAGCCCGGCACATTTTGTGGGGGAGGAGGGCACATGTTCCCCTCCCTGGGCGAAGTTTGGTCCAGAGGACCCCACCCACCAGGGCCCAGTGCATTTTTTTAGGGGATGTGAGTAAGTGGCCTCCTCCCTGGGCCATTTGTAGCCCCAGGGACCACATCCCCCGGGGCCCATCACTATATTTATGGGGGGGGCATACAGCCCCCTCCCCAGGCCAATTTTGGTCCCGGGGATCCCATCTCCCAGGGCCCAGCACCTTTTAAAATATACGGAGGCGGTTATGCAGCCCCCTTCCCTAGGCCAATTTCGGCCCCGGGGACTCCATCCCCCAGGGCCCGGCCAATATCCAATGAGGGAGGCAGCGCGGCCCGCATCCCCAGGCCGATTTCGGCCCCAGGGACCCCATCCCCTGGGGCCCAGCCAACAAAGGGTGGGTGCCCACCCAGGGCACCCACAACAGTATGTTTGAGGGCAGTCGGAACCCCAAAGCCCCCATGGCCACAGCAGGCTTCCCATCTCCAGCGGGAGCCGGCATTGCTCCCACCCGCAGGGAGCACCTAAAAATGCTGCTCCCTGCATGCGGGGCACATTATTCATCTGTTTCCCTGCCCGCTTCAATGTGGAAAACTGCTTTGTCTTGGGGTGGGCACCCCAGGAAATAGCAGGAGCAAGCCCTGGGGAATGAAGTCCCCAAGGCCATTAATGGTTCCAGGAGGGAGGTGGTGGGGCCCCCCTCCCTTTTGAAATTGCGGTCGGGCCCCGGGGGATGGGGCCCACAGGCCCAAAATTTGCCCAGGGAGGGGTGCTGCGTGCCCTCTCCCCCTTTTTTTTACTTTGGCCGGGCCCCGGTAGATGGAGTCCCAGCTGCCAAAATCAGCCCAGGGAGGGGGCCACATGGACCCCCTTCTTATAATAGGCCAGGCCCCAGCGGATAGGGCCCCCAGGACCAAAAGCAGCCTGGTCAAGGGTTCCACGCGCCCCATACAAATGTTTTAACCCCCCCGGGAGATATTAAAAAAACCAAACAGTTGAGACTGCACTTTTTATTTTTTTTATTTTTTGCCACGGATCCTTTACGGATTTATGGCAACATTTTTAAAAAATACATTTTTGGCCTGTGGGACCCCATCAACAGGCGCAGGGGTTCAGGGTATTCCTTGATTTTTTTTGGGTGCATTTTTTGTGACTAGGCCGATTTCCGGGTCCCAAGATGGCTGCCACCTCTTCCTGGTGGAAGTGGTGGCAGCCAATCAGATCTTAGCATGAGATCAGTTGGATCCGCGGACCCTTTGCATCCCTAGTTATACGTAAATCTTTTTCCTTTAATAAGTCCAAAACTACTGAACGGATTTACATCAAATTACAAAAAGAGATCTTTCTGGACCAAGATCTAGCTTTTTGCCAAATTTGGTGTAATTCCGTTCAGCGGTTCGGGCTATAGTTGTGTCTAAAATCCCTATGGGAAATTGCATGGGGAAAAAGAATTTTGGGACCCCACCTTTTTCTCAGCCCCAGCTTGACGAATCATCCCCAAACTTTCCAGAGAGCAGCTGGAGTGAGTGGCAAACTAGTTTAAAAAATGTTGTGAAGATTCGCCAACGGCGTCGAAGTTATTACCAAAACAAAAAACGCTTTTCCTATGGAAACTAGGTCTTAACTAGAACTACCTGCTAGCGACCGCCAGTAGGCACTATATATATTGCAAGGTGCCTGAATTCTATATATCCACTACATCTAGCAGACATTCTTGATTAACAGACTCATGAGTCAGAGTGGTGGAGTCTGATGTCTCTGTTTTCTCTCTTGTTCCATTCTCCTTTCCACGCTGTTCATGTTGATCCTCATATTTCTGTGTTTGTGATCATTAGTAGGGTGATGAAAGATGGAAATCAACATCGCTCCTGCTGGATTCCACGCACAAAATTAGTGTACCTTGACAGCTACATCCCTTTTTAGGTATTGCCTACAGTCAGCTTTGACACTCTGTTGGAGGCCTACTGCATCCAAAATATACTTAGTGGGATTTTGGTCGGCCCCTTGCTCATGATTAGAAGCGAAACCCCGTGTGGTTAGCTGTCGCGCTATATAAGCATGTTAACATGGGTTACTCATCTATCTCATATCAATTGATTTCCTCCATATTCTTGTGTTTCTCCTGCCAAAGGATCATTTTGGTCTAACCATGTTTTAATGGCTAGACTTGTATACTTCCACTGCTCATGCCAAGACCTTGCATTGTAGTGCATGAAGGACTAATTTCTCTGATTGCACTCTCATTTCTCTTGCAGCCACCCTGCTCTAATACTGCAGTAGGCAGACCTATTTAAAAAAAAATGTAAACCACTCCAAGATGGCTGGTGTAGATATGTGCTAATGGATGGCCATCTTTGAACAGTTTTAATAAAGCATAAGAATAAATATTCCAGGATGCCCAGATGCCCCCTGTGCGCGCACACATGGACTGGTATCTTTTATAAAAAATAAAGCAAACAAGCATTGGCATAGCCAATAGGTCTCGCCTTTGGGGCCTTATAAGTGTTTAGCCAGAGCTATTGACTTTGCCAATGTCTTCAAGCTGTGCTGTAGAGAAGTGTGGCTGCTATGCAGCATGCTGAAAAGTTATAATAAAAAAGTGTCAGAAGCATTTTTGTTACTTTATACATGACCAAGAAGGCATTATGTAAATCTGAACGACCATATTAAAAAAAGTATTTACAATAAAACATTTCCTCAGTTTTCTTTTGTTCTTGCAATGCTGGCAACTTGTTTCTGCCTATTGCAATGGTTGTTTGTTTATGCCCCCTCAAAAAAAAAGCTTTAACAATCGGAGGGTGAAGGTTGGGAACTAGTACCTGTATTATAACACTAGCAGCGGCCAGACGCTAGGGGAGAATCAACAGATGCCAGATTCCGAGAGCAGGCTGAGGTGGTGCTGAGTGATGCTGAGGTGGTAGTGGTGGTGGTGGTGACTGTTGCGAAGACGATGCTGAGGTGATGCTGAATGATACTCAGGTCTTGCTGAGTGATACTGCTGTGGTGCTGAGTGATGCTGTGGTGGTGCGGAGTGATGCTGTGGTGCTGAGTGATACTGCTGTGGTGCTGAGTGATGCTGTGGTGGCCCTGAGTGATATTGTCCTGGCGCTGAGTGATGCTGTGGTGGCCCTGAGTGATGCTGTGGTGGCGCTGAGCGATGCTGTGGTGGCGCTGAGCGATGCTGTGGTAGCGCTGAGTCATCCTGTGGTGGTGCGGAGTCATCCTGTGGTGGTGCGGAGTCATCCTGTGGTGGTGCGGAGTGATGCTGTGGTTGCGCTGAGTGATGCTGTGGTTGCGCTGAGTAATGCTGTGGTTGCGCTGAGTAATGCTGTGGTTGCACTGAGTGATGCTGTGGTTGCACTGAGTGATGCTGTGGTTGCACTGAGTGATGCTGTGGTTGCACTGAGTGATGCTGTGGTTGCACTGAGTGATGCTGTGGTTGCACTGAGTGATGCTGTGGTTGCACTGAGTGATGCTGTGGTTGCACTGAGTGATGCTGTGGTTGCACTGAGTGATGCTGTGGTTGCACTGAGTGATGCTGTGGTTGCACTGAGTGATGCTGTGGTTGCACTGAGTGATGCTGTGGTTGCACTGAGTGATGCTGTGGTTGCACTGAGTGATGCTGTGATGGCGTTGAGTGATGCTGTGATGGCGTTGAGTGATGCTGTGATGGCGTTGAGTGATGCTGTGATGGCGTTGAGTGATGCTGTGATGGCGTTGAGTGATGCTGTGATGGCGTTGAGTGATGCTGTGATGGCGTTGAGTGATGCTGTGATGGCGTTGAGTGATGCTGTGATGGCGTTGAGTGATGCTGTGATGGCGTTGAGTGATGCTGTGATGGCGTTGAGTGATGCTGTGATGGCGTTGAGTGATGCTGTGATGGCGTTGAGTGATGCTGTGATGGCGTTGAGTGATGCTGTGATGGCGTTGAGTGATGCTGTGATGGCGTTGAGTGATGCTGTGATGGCGTTGAGTGATGCTGTGATGGCGTTGAGTGATGCTGTGATGGCGTTGAGTGATGCTGTGATGGCGTTGAGTGATGCTGTGATGGCGTTGAGTGATGCTGTGATGGCGTTGAGTGATGCTGTGATGGCGTTGAGTGATGCTGTGATGGCGTTGAGTGATGCTGTGATGGCGTTGAGTGATGCTGTGATGGCGTTGAGTGATGCTGTGATGGCGTTGAGTGATGCTGTGATGGCGTTGAGTGATGCTGTGATGGCGTTGAGTGATGCTGTGATGGCGTTGAGTGATGCTGTGATGGCGTTGAGTGATGCTGTGATGGCGTTGAGTGATGCTGTGATGGCGTTGAGTGATGCTGTGATGGCGTTGAGTGATGCTGTGATGGCGTTGAGTGATGCTGTGATGGCGTTGAGTGATGCTGTGATGGCGTTGAGTGATGCTGTGATGGCGTTGAGTGATGTGTTGGTGCTGAGTGATGTGTTGGTGCTGAGTGATGTGTTGGTGCTGAGTGATGCTGTGCTGGCTCTGATTGATGCTGTGCTTGCTCTGATTGATGCTGTGGTTACGCTGAGTGATGCTGTGGTTGCGCTGAGTGATGCTGTGGTGTTGCCGAGTGAGAGATAGAGTGAAGATATAATGCCCAATTAGAGAGGGTGGTGAGAGAGAAAGAGAGAGAAAGGGTGTACATAGAATAAAGAGTGGAGCGGGATAGAGAGAGAGAAAGAAGGGGAGAGAGAGTGAATGAAGGAGTTTGAAAGAGAAACAGATAAAGGGGTGAGAGAATGAAAGGCTAAAAAAGATAGAGGGGAGAGTTAATTAAGTAGAGAGAGAATTAGAGAGGGGAGAGAGAGAGAAGGAGAGAGACAATAAGAGTGGGGGTGTGGAGTTTAAATAGAGTGAAGAAGTGACGCGGAAAAAGTAACCTTAAATATAGCTTTGTGCTTTGCGCGAATAAATATAAAAAAAAACCAGAGTGAGACAAAAATACTGGTAATTAGGCTGTGACTCCCAATATAAAACAAATAGCGATATAAGGTGAAATCAACCCACCGAAGCAATATTTCTAAGTAGACAAAAAAAAGCTTGCATTTCAATGCTAATCGCTGTTGTTTTTCATGTGACTGATGTCCAGGGCCGTCAGTTGGTAATGTGAGCTGCTGCTGCTGCGATTGAAACATCAGAGTCCAGAGAGTTAATGAGCCATGACGAGGAAATGAGGAAGAGATAGGAAACCCCAGATGGCAGCTGCGCGCGTGCACGCCCATCGTGAACGCAAGCTGGTCGTCAGCCGAAAGCCAGTGTTTGCACTTCCAAAACCCACTTACTAAAACTCTCGGCCAGACCAGCGCAAGCGCTGGTGCAGGCCGAGACCTAAAAAGGTCAAAAGACATGCATGGCAAAGGCAATAGTTTTACACCGCAGTCAGAGACGAGACCTATTGGTTTGGAAATTCTTGCTGTTAATGGATGTGTCTTTGACATGCTAAGAGTTCAACAGGAGCATACTTCCTATTCTCTCATGAACTTTAAAAAAAATCCCACTAGTCACATCATTGATCGTAAGGATTTTCTTTCTGCCAGTGGCATTTTGCCTTACAATTATACTAGAACTGATGGTATTCCACCCTCAAACTATGTGCAATATTGACTACAAATCTTTTCCCTCCCCTGCATACCATAACGTTTTGCCATTTTGATTGTATTTTGCCCATCATAACTGTACTTGCTCCCAAAAATTGCATAACACTGATTCTTTATGACTCCTCCATTCAGTGTTAAACTGTCTACATTGCTTCCTTTTACTCTGAGTGACATTCATGAACTTCCTCCTTCCCTTACTATGTTTTTCCCCAGAAATGCTGTACGTGCTTCCTATTTGCAATTCACAAAATACGAAACGGCTGAAAACGTTTAAATAAACTCGAATTTAATTGGAGGAAAGTCTATGAACAATTATTTACTTTTCATTTTCTTGTCATATTGTATAGTATTGTAATTGCATTTATTTAGCGCTTGCTACCCCTGAAGAGGCGTTGAAGTGCTTTTCAGCGAGTAGCACGCTACTCGGAACCCATAAAGGATTAGTGGTGAATTAGTATAGTGAAATTTGAAAGTAATTTGAATGGTGGATATGTTAGTTATTTGGATTGAGAAGGATAGTGGAGGGACAGAAGAGGGTAAAAGGTTTGCATTTATATAGAGCTTGCTACCCTCTGATGAGGTGTTGAAGCGCTTTTTCGGCGAGTAGCACGCTACTCCGGAACCCATAAAGGATTAGTGGTGAATTAGTATAGTGAGTGGTGGATATGTTAGTCAGTTATTTGGATTGAGAAGGATAGCGGAGGGATAGAAAAGGGAAAAGGTTTGCATTTATATAGCGCTTGCTACCCCTGATAAGGTGCTGAAGTGCTTTTTCGAAGACTAGCACGCTACTCCGGAACCCATTAAGGATGAGAGGTGAATTAGTATAGTGAAATATTAAAGTAATTTGAGTGGTGGATATGTTAGTCAGTTATGTGGAGTTGCATTTATTTTTTTAGTGTTGCGATGTGGGTTAGTAGTGGGCAGTACTGACAATGTGCTGGGCAGGAACTGGCAGAGGAGGAAGTGGATGTGTTGTGCTCTTAGTAGCTTGATCTGTCATCTCTGTTAACCTTTCTTAAGATGCTATCGTCCAATGTTACATTTTTCTCATTGTCTTCGCCTGAACATGTTTGGAATCAAGTAGCCAAGCACACTAACTTTGGAATGTATCTAGCCCATGCTTTTCAGTCATTTACAAATGTCACTGCTGCTATATTGAGTAAACACCAGTGAAACTACTTCATCACTCTGATTTTCGGAGTCAAAGACGAAGTTTGGCATGTCAGAGTTGTTAAAAGTTGAGCAAGAAGTCAGTCATGGATAATTCATGCGGCTGCATAACTTCACGTGTGTATGAAATGTAATCCTTTCAGAATGTTCTTGGGGACCAATTACTGTTGAAACAGATTTGAACACTGCCAATCGGAGATGCGCTCGAAATCAGAAAATTGGGAATTTACCCGAACTGCTAATGACACTATTTTTTCAATATTTTTTGCTTTCATGAATAACCCCGGTTATATCATCATTTTATCTGGAGATGATGCCAGTAGAATCTTCATCTGCTCCAGGTGCCATTGTCAATTACACCTTTTGGAACTTATTTAATTTTGAAGATGATCAAGCTAAAAAGTAAAACCCTTGTGCTGAAGTAATGAAGATGTGACAGACAGCAGTGAGTGATATGTGTCATTTATTTACAACACGATGTAGCTTTACGCACTCTCAGCAGGTAGCATGAGAGAACTTCCGAACGAGGCAGAATTCAGCTCTAATTCGAGTCACACCAAAGTAAGGGGCAGCCAAATGAATGTAGTTGAGGTGGACACAATGGAATGACGAACAAGGTGGCGGCTGTCCAGGTCAATGCGATGGATAGCCAACTTGACAGGCTTTAGCAGGGCGAAAGCACTGCAGGCTCGTGAGTATCGTCGCCAAATTTGTTGAAGTAATGAAGACATGACACACATCAATAATTGATATGGGTCATTTATTTACGAGCTATGCTGCTCCAACATCCACCAGATCCAGCAACTGGTGTGGAATATCAAACCTCACTTCACTTGCTAATAAGACAGGCATGAGGCCACTCACGAGATTATTAACACAACATAACATACCATAAGACGGTCATAGGCACAGTCATACACAAGACATACATAACACACACATACACTTAACCAGGACGCATTTCACATGCAAACATACATTAAAAAAATACAGGGACTCCCATACAAGACCCTTCCCTTCTTACAAATACAACAAATCATAAACAACCCAAAAAAATATAAATGAAAAGTTACACATAGTCTTTTATATAATCAGATATCCAAACAATACAACTGATTGCTTTTGCGTGTAATGTTCAGACTTGTAAATATACTCAGAAATAACTTGTAAGTAATTTTCTTGGGGATTGTAAAAACCGAAATTACTAAATCCCCTAGAGGAGCCTCAGTCAAGGGGACATGATTGTGACAAATCAACATCAAATACATCCATATTACTGTCATAACTGTTAATATTCTAACGCTTAACCAATCTACTCAAAGCTCACCATTGTCTATCACCAAACTTTGCAGAAGAACACAATATAATCACTATTGCCCTAGGACCAAGACATTATTAAAATTCTCTCTCAACAAAATAAGGAGATTACCATAATGTAATCGCCTTCTTTCAACTCAGATGGTATGGCACCTTTTTTTTTTAATCATACCATTGTTTAGTACTCTTTTGCCTACATTATCTTTCATGCATGTGTTAGTCTGCACTTTAGTATTGGTATTTTGAAAAATCAATTTGTATTAATGTCAGAATGAGGAATTCTATTTTTAAGAACAGCAAAGGATGAATAACCGGTGATTGAGTGTGGAGTAATAGATGCGTCCAAATTACCTCTTAAATAAATACTTTGATATTCTTACCCAAAGCTAAGGAACATTGAACACCTTCTTTGGTAATCCTGTTAACTCTTTTAACCTGACTAGTAGATTCTGGAGAATACAAAGATGTGTTTGTGTACAATTCCATGTTTTATAAAAAAAAAGAATTGTTATAGTACTAGATACAAATTGTACCCCATTATCAGAGACTAAGGTTCTGGGAAAACCTTCTCTAAAGAAACACTCCTTGAAGAAATCAATAATGGTATCAGTGTTCGCTTCCTTTATAAACTTCAATACAGCCCATTTAGAATAAAAGTCCACTAACGCAATAATATATTTGTTAACTCCATTCAAATGAAGAAACTGCCATAAAAAATCCACTCCCAACAATTCCCAAGATCTAAAGTACATAGAACTAAGGAAGTCTGGCACGTTTTATACATCTCATCCGATCTGGCACAAACTTCACAATTTTTAACAATATTGATTAACATATCATTCATATAGGGTTGCCAAATCCTTGACCTAACTAGCTCATTGGTGGAAGCTTCCCTCAGGTATCCTTTATGCGCCACTTTTATAATTGTAGACTTAAATGATTCAGGAGGTACAAACGTATCTCCTCTAAAAACAAAATCATTTTTCATAAACAATTAATCTTTTATCTTTCAAAACACTTGTAGCACTTTAAATAACAACCCTCCACGTGGTAATTTCCTCACAATGAATTCATTAATCTGTTTTAAATCTGAATCGCCCTCAATTCCACTAATCCAGTCACCTCACACATGGAGACTTTCTCACAAACGATAATATCATCAATTGAGGCAACTACACAGTGCTCCAAAAATACCATGCTATCATGAGTATTCTCCACCAAGGTACTCGGGATAAGCAATTGGCCCCAGTATTTTCCTTTCGTGAAATTTCAAAGCTGTCAAAAGTTTTGTAAGTATACTGTTGTGTTCACTCGATGTCAGCTTTGTGTGGGGCAATTAATTCCATAGAGTCTCCCGGGCTACACTATTTAGGTGACCAGGAGAGGAAGGACTGGGACTTCCCAGCATGGCACAGTACCCAAGCAGATCAACTACATCCAGCACTGGATTGGTACCAAATCTCAGTTACCACACTCGGCTCGTAAGTGGAATGGTATTTATCTCAAATTCTCCTGTCCTACCTATTATGGCTCCCACATAAACACAGACTAACCAATAATTCCCTCCTCTGCTAGACAACTATCCTCCTAACACACTGGGAGGCAGTCACTCAGACCGAATATGACCTTATACCCCTCTCTGATGACACTGATCACTCACAATTCTGACTTTCCCTCGGGCATGACAGACTGGAACTCCTCACACTGGACGGGAGGGACAAATAGGGCTCCACCCCGCTTATGTGATTTCTACCAAGATGGGACATTGCTAGATAGAGACCCATGCAGAAACCGATTCCGTCTCTGACTGCCTGATGAATTCAGATTAACCCAACTATTACACTGGGCGGGTAACATAGATCTCCACACAAAATCCAACAGAGAGAAAACGCCATTTGAGGCTCTTTTCTCTAATCGAACCTGACTGCCTGGAATGGAGACCTAGACCGTGAAATCCCTGATGCCACCTGGGAAGCCATATGGGCCAGGGCCGCAAAATCTTCGATATGCATCTAGCATTAAAAAAACTTATACAAAATCCTTGCCGGATGGTACCTCACTCCAGCTCCTATGACAGCCACCAATATAGGCTCGGATGTGTGCTGGAGAGGTCGTGGAAGAGGGGAGATTTGATACACATGTGGTGGTCCTGTCCCAAAGCCCACTCGTACTGGGATGAGATAACACAAATAGACACAATCACAAAAATATAACTCACACTTGACCCCCTGCTCCTTCTACTGGGGGCTCCAGGTGACCATTCAATATACCCTCTCTCGGCACCTATGGGGAAACTGGTGACTCACCTTATCCTGGCTGCACAGTTTTGGAAGCAGGAGGCGAAGCTGCCACTACAATGGTTGGTGGGCCAAACTGTCGCTCTGTGCTGCCATTTAATTTTCTTTTAAGGGAGTTAAGTTTACTGCACTACAGCACAATGGTGAAAACTCACTAAATGTTGTATCATAACATTAAATCGTATAGCTAAGTGATGGGAGACACCGATATTTATTTAATGACTTTTAAAAAAATGAATTAAAAAAAATTCTGTCATTGTTTAATCAACACAGTGCAAACTATCACAAATGTGATTATTACCAAAAAAAAACGAATTTCCCAGAATATCACCTTAAGGCAGGATGGGAAAAGTATATCTATTGAAACAATAGAACGATTTAAAAAAATTCTGTCACAAATTTAGAATAAAGAGGATTGTTTACATCACAGACTCTCCAGAGAGACCGCCAGCTTTGATTTTTTTGGATAACAGAGGCAACAGTCTGCCTCAAGCGAGCACCAGCTGTAACAGCATGCCAGATGCCTGGAGACTGCACTGATGTCAAATATACATTTAATTCGCTTACAAAGTTCTTTGTGGTATTTATGCAGATGCTTGCTCTTCACCCACATTTTGAGAATACAAACCCATGGAAACAAGGACATGACCTGAAATAGTTTATATATTTAACATTAGGACAAATATGTAGATTCTTTCAAAATGGGAAAAATGAATCACAGAGGAGGGCTGCACAGTAAAATAAAATACATGTTTGCATCATACAACAACTGCATTTGCCTGCCCAACAAACAATGAATACTTTGTTTCATGCAACAGAGAGCTAACAGAAACCAGTGCTCAAGAGTTTAGATCTTTTTTTCATAAATTATCTGTGGCTGAGCCAAGGAAACACATAAATCTATGTCCTCAGATTTTCAGCATGAAGTAAGGAACCCACAGTAAACTAGCAGTAAACCTCAACTTTCTATGTACAAGACATGTTTGGTCAGAGAGGCATAACATGTCTCTCCTCTTATTTAAATATTTCTAGGCCAGTATCCATCTGGTTCTTTCCCTGAAGAACAAGTTACTTACCTTCGGTAACGATATATCTGTAAGAAACATAGGTTAGTTATAGATTCCTTACCTTTAAATTTACCCCCAGACGTCAGACTGGATCCGGAAAGTTTTTTCGTCAGCAGTACCCCTGCGCGTCGGAAAGTGGCGTCGGTCGACTCCGCGTTCGTCGTCGCGGTCGCCGGGATGACGTCGCGTTAGCTACATAGACGCCGCCCTCGCGCGCTGACGTCAGTTCTTTCCACGCCAGAAGCGCAGAGCCATGCAAGACACTGACCACCGGTGCACAAAACTAGGGCCCTGAAAGGATGTCCTTAACCCTAGAAGTCAGTTCACAGAACGGGGAGGATGGGTGGGGCGGTAAGGAATCTATAACTAACCTATGTTTCTCACAGATATATCGTTCCCGAATGTAACTAACTTGTTCATCTGAAAGAAACAGTTAGTTATAGATTCCTTAACTTTAGAATAGATACCCCAGCAATACCAACCCCAGAGGTGGGTCTGCGAACTAAGTTCACACCAGAAAGTCCTGGAGAACAGAACGGTCTCTCTCCGGACTTGGCTGTCCAGGCAGTAGTGTTTAGTGAACGTGTGCAACGATGCCCACGTAGCTGCCTGACAGATGTCATTGAGGGGGACTCCTTGTCCCAAAGCAGTGGTAGCTGCCGTCGCCCTGGTGGCATGGGCGCGCAGCCCCACTGGAGGCTCCTTCTTTGCCAAAGAATAGCAGGCTTTGATGCACAAAACGACCCACCTGGAGATGGTCCGTTTGTGCACGGCCCGACCTTTCTTAGCGCCCACGTAACCAACAAAGAGCTAGTCGTCCACCCGGAATTGTTTTGTGCGATCCAAGTAGAAGGAAAGCGCACGTTTTGGATCCAGACGGTGGAGCCTCTCCCTCTTTTGAAGGATGCGGAGGCAGAAAGAAGGTGGGCAAAGTGATGGTTTGGCCAATGTGGAAAGAAGTAACCACCTTGGGAAGAAAGGAAGGTCTAGTTCTTAGGACGACCTTGTCCGGATGAACAGCCAGAAAAGGAGGCTTGGAAGAAAGTGCTTGGAGCTCACTCACCCTGCGAGCAGAGGTGATGGCCACCAGAAAGGCAGTTTTCAAAGTCAGAAGCCTAAGAGGACAGTTATGTAGTGGTTTAAAGGGAGCGCACATAAGGTAGGTAAGAACCAAGTTCAAGTCCCACTGGGGCATTACGAAGGGAACAGGAGGAAAAAGATGAGTAATGCCCTTAAGGAATCTATTTACAACAGGGGACTTGAAAAGAGAAGGCTGATCAGGAAGCCTAAGAAAGGCTGAAATGGCCGAGAGGTAGCCCTTGATAGTGCCCAGAGCAGAGTCCTGCTGAGCCAAAGAAAGGAGGAACAAGAGGACCTCAGAAAGAGGGGCGGAAAGGGGATCCACAGCCTTTGCTGTGCAAGATGCCACAAATTTGTTCCATCGGCAGGCGTATACCGTCTTAGTGGAGGGACGCCTGGCTGCCAACATAACATCACAGACTTCGGGACGCAGGTCAAACGACGTCAACTGCCGCCACTCAATCTCCACGCAAGGAGCTGGAGGCTGGACAGGTTCGGGTGGAGGACCGTCCCCTGCTGCTGCGACAGAAAATCCTCCCGAAGAGGCAGTCGGATCGGAGGATCGATGGCCATGTTGAGCAGCTCGGGATACCAGACTCTTCGTGCCCAATCCGGAGCCACAAGAATGACTTGGGCCCGGTCGCGCTTAATCTTCTTCAGCACTCTGGGCAGAAGTGGTATCGGCGTAAAGGCGTATAGAAGACCGCAACTCCACTAGCGGCGAAAAGCGTCGCCTAGCAAGTGCCGCCTTGGAAATTCCAACGCGCAGAACTGCTGACATTGCGTGTTCTCTTCGGTGGCGAATACATCTAACCAAGGCTCGCCCCACTGCAGAAAGAGACCTTGCACCACCTCCGAGTAAAGGACCCATTCATAATCCATCATGCACCTGCGGCTGAGTTCGTCCGCCCTGGCGTTCAAGGAACCTGACAGGTGTTGGACCACCAGGGAAATGCCCTAATGTTTCAGCCATGTCCAGAGGCGGAGGGCCTCCTGACATAGGGTCCACGACCCCGCCTTGCTTGTTGCAGTACCACATGGTGGTTGTGTTGGCGTGAACACCTGCACTACTCTTCCCCGGACAGAGGGAAGGAATGCCTTGAGTGCAAGACGAACCGCCCGAAACTCCAGAAGGTTGATGTGGAGCCCAGACTCCACCGGAGACCAGAGGCCTCTGATCTCCGCCTCCCCCATGTGGCAGCCCCATCCCAGTAGTGATGCGTCGGTCACCACTGTGAACTCTGGTTGAGGAAGGGAGGGGGATCTGCCGTCAACCCAATCCTAGTTCGTCAGCCACCACTGCAATTGGTGTGCAGTGACCTCCGAGATCTGGACGCAAATCGGACAGATCCCCCTGATGCTGCACCCACTGGAACTTCAGGTCCTACTGCAGAGCCCGCATATGCCACCTGGCATGATCTACCAGCAGAATGCAGGAGGCCATGAGGCCCAGCAGCCTTAGGGTCATCCTGACCGAAACCCGGGCTAGAGGCTGAAAGATCGGAATCATAGCCCGAATATCCCGGTCTCGCTGTTCGGGAGGATAAACCCGAAACTGCGTCGTGTCCAGAACCGCTCCGATGAAGAGGAGCTTCTGAGAGGGGGTCAGGTGTGACTTCAGCACGATGATGGAGAACCCCAGCGAATGCAGGAGGTCGGCCGTAGTCTGTAGGTGGGAGACGACAACCTGGGGCGAGCCCGCCTTCAACAGCCAGTCGTCGAGATAGGGGAAGACTGGAATCCCTGAGCTGCGCAGATGAGCTGCGACCACCGCCATCACTTTCGTGAACACCCGAGGGGCACTGGTAAGGCCAAAGGGGAGCACGGTAAACTGAAAGTGCTCGTGGCCTACCGTGAATCGCAGGTAACGCCGGTGGGCCGGCAGGACGGGGATGTGAAAGTAAGCGTCCTGCAATTCCAACGCTACCATCCAGTCTCCAGGGTCGAGGGCAGACAAGACCTGAGCGAGCGTCAACATTTTGAACTTCTCCTTCCGGAGGAAGCGGTTGACGTTCCTGAGGTCCAAGATAGGACGCAGGCCTTTGTCCTTCTTGGGCACCAGAAAGTAGTGGGAATAGCAACCACGACCTATTTCTGGGGCAGGAACGCGCTCGATGGCACCCATGGCCAAGAGTGATGAAACTTCCTGTTGGAGAAGGGCCAGGTGATCCTCCGACATGCGATGGTACTGAGGTGGCATGGATGGAAGGGTAGTCTCGAAGGGGAGGGAGTAGCCCCTTCGGACTATTTGCAAAACCCACCTGTCCGACGTGATGGTGCACCAGTGGGGGAGGTGATGGCGGATCCTGCCGCCCACTGGCGTTTGGTGGCCCTGAAAGGTCGGACTAGGAGAGTTTGGAGGCTGCTGCAGAGGTGGCTGTGGTGGACTGGCCCGCCCGCTGGCCCCAAGAACCAAGGCGGTGGTTCCCATGTCCCCAGCCGCGCTGGGGCTGAACAGCTTGCGCCGGCCTGTGGCTCTGGGCAGGACGTAGCGGGGCACCCCTTCCGTAGCCGCGAAAGGCAGACTGCGCAGGGCGGGTGGTGGAGAGGCCCAAGGACCTGGCCGTAGCCCAAGTGTCCATAAAGCGCTCTAGCACGTTGTCTGCCTTGTCGCCGAAAAGGCAACGGTCATCAAAGGGCATGTCTATAAGGGTGGGTTGGACATCCCCGGAAAAACCAGTCGAACGCAACCAGGCGTAGCATCGAAGGGCTACTGACGTGGAAATCGTCCTGCCAAGTGCGTCGGCGGTATCCAGCCCACAGCGGATGGTAAACTTCGCTGCGTCTCTTCCCTCGGCAACTGCATGGGAGAGCACGGCCTGGGCCTCCTCCGGGCACTGGGGCAGCACCTGCACCACGATTTCCCACGCAGAGTGGGTGTAACGGCCCAACAGACATGCTGTGTTTACCGACCGCAGTCCCAAGCTGGCGGAAGAAAACATTTTCTTCCCAAGGTGGTCCAGCTTTTTGGATTCTCTATCCGGTGGTGCGGTAGGGAAGGCGCCTTTGGAAGTGGAGGCTTGGACCACCAAGCTCTCAGGGGTGGGGTGTTGGGAGAGGAAAGTGGGGTCGCCGGAGCAGGGCGGTGTTGTCAGGCAATCATCCTGTCCACAGGAGACCCTGTGTTGGGCCTGGACCACGTCCCTAAAAGGATGTCCGTGAGGGCTTCATTAAACAGCAGCAGGGGCTCCGAAGAGCTGACTGCCGGTTGAAGGACCTCTGTCAGGAGGTTAGTCCGGACTGCCACCGTAGGTAGCTTGAGGTGGAGAGCCTCGGCCGCCCTACGCAACACCACTGCGTATGATGCTCCCTCCTCCATAGCCACGGTAGGAGGAGATAACATGCCAAGGTCTGGTGAGGTATCCAGACCACTGTCTTCCCCCAGTTCCTCTCGCCAGTGCTGTTGGTACACCAACTGGTCGGTCAAAGGGTCCCCAGACCACTCCAAGTCCTCCTCACCCTCCTCTGGCTGCCAATCTGGTCTCAAAGAGCCAGGGTGGAACAGGGGCACAAAAGTGCCCACCGGCGTCGGATCTAGCGTCGGTCGACGCCGGTCCGACTCCGTGTCTACCTCGAGGTGGAGGCTGGGGTCTATGTCAGCTGGGGACACAGCTGACGCCGGTGGCGGACGTGGTGCCGGTGGAATCGGTGCCGGGGGAGGCGTAACGAGGTCGACCGGAGCCGATCCGGATCCAGGCCTGGATCCAGGGGGACCCTACGGCGCCGAGGCCGATGCCACCGACGCCGAAGGGCCCCCAGCCGAGTCCGTGGGGCCCGAAGGCGCGCCGGCGGAGTCAGGCTGCCCAAAGATGGCGTGCATCGCTTCGTAGAACTGACGAAGCTGGGCAGGGGTCGCTCCCGGTCCCGGGAAGGGGGGAAAACCCGGAGTCGGCCCTACGGGCTCTGCACACGGAGCCGCGGGAGGGGCACCACCCGCATCCCTCGTCGCGTCGGCCGACGGACGGGAAGAAGTCGAAGAGCGACGATGCTTCTTTGACTTCTTTTTGTGCTTCGACTTACCTGACCCCGAGTGCGAAGACTTCGACGAAGAATGGTGTTGGCTCCGCGACTGCCGGGCCTCGAGTAGCTTTCGGGACTGCTCCCGCAAAGAATTCGGGGCCATGGACCGGCAGACGGAGCACGACTTGGGGTCGTGGTCGCGCTCCAGGCAGTAGAGGCACACGCGGTGTGGATCTGTCACCGACATCAGTCGGTGACAGGAACCGCAAGCCTTATAGCCGGGCATCCCTCGTGCACCAGGAGTCGATGGACTCAGAAAACAACGAAGTCGACAAAAGTGGAGAAAAAAGCTCAGTCAAAAAATGACTGGGGGTACCGCTCTCTCCGGATCTGCGCTTGCTGGCGCGGAAAAAGAAAGAACTGACAGCGCGTGAGGGCGGCGTCTATGTAGCTACCGCAACGTCATCCCGGCGACCACGACGTAGACGATGAACGCGGAGTCGACCAACGCCACCTTCCGACGCGCAGGGGTACTGCTGACGAAAAAACTTTCCGGATCCAGTCTAACGCCTGGGGGTAATTCTAAAGGTAAGGAATCTATAACTGTTTCTAAGCCATTTGTATAATTAAGCTTCTCCTTAATCTGTGGATCATGATGCTTAATGAAATTGGAAGGTATTAGTAAACCTTTTTGCTTCCGAAATCTAAAAGCAGGACACTCATTTCAATATGATCTTCAAGCAAGGTGAAACAAAATAGTGACTAGTGAAAATCAGTTAGAGATCTTGCTCATTGGCTAAAAGTCATTATCAGCGTCACTGGAATTATGCGGCAGGGGAGCACCAAATTTTGTGGCAGGGTTCACTCAAATATGCGGCAAGAAAAGCAAATTATGTGGCAGGTTGTTGATGGTATTAATTCATTATTTCAGCATTGATATACATGGTAATACTGTTTGGGGAAAAATTCACCAAATTAGTACCAATTTAACAACCAAATGCAAAGATAAACAAGTAAAGGTGACCATTTAACCTTCATGAAAATCCTTCCACTGTGTGCGAACACATGTCGCCACGTTTTCTGTAACTTTTGATCCGTTTGAGCTAGAAACAATTTATTTTTGTTAAAATCTGCAAATTAAGCAGCAGATGATGGAATATGTGGGAAACCCGGCAAATCTGTAATTATGCTAAAAAAAAGCTGTGGTGGCAGAATAACATAATTCTAGTGGCACTTGTCATTATTAAATTTAATTTACCTTTATATTAGACAATGGTTCGGACGTGGATTCTGAACCTTTGTTGCTATTCGCTGAAATTGAAAAAGTTGGTGATATATCTGTGTCTTTATTCTGAGGTATGACCCCTTGATAAAGAACTGGAGGATGGCTATGCTTACTAAGAGGCATGTACAAGTAATTTAAATTTTCTAGTGCATAAAAAAATATAAAGCGAGATATTCCCCATTGGACCATATGCTGGTTATGTCTAAGAATTCATAATACTCCTCATTGATGATGTCTGATAACACAGAAACACATTTTGTTGTCTGCTGTAGTTGCTCAAGCCATGCATCGCCATCAGGGGATGACTGGACTCATTTACAAAAGTTTAGGCCCTGTCTGCAGCAATGAAGAACACTATGAAATTAAGGAAGAGCTTGATGAAGTAAAGTCAGTGGTTTAGATGCATTATTATATTTTTAGTTTCTCCTCCCTTTCACGTATGCAAGACAGAGGAAGGTATTCCTGCTCTGCATATTTTACTGGAATCTACAGGATTTTAGGATATCATCTTCCTGATCATTGAGACCGTATATAGCCAAATCATACTTTTTATATGTGTTCTTAACACCTCATTAAACATTTGGGGCCAAACCTAAGTAAGCAATTCCACTTTCAGGACCCACGCGACTAGCTGCTTTTAAATATGTATGAGGGATGACTGTGAATTACATGCACTGAGCAGCTAACCACCTTTTTATGCAGGACATGTACAGGTAAAGGATGAGTGCAGATATATAATGCGCTCAGCACAGATATGGGCAAATATAGTGAATAATCAAACATTATAATCTTGCTCTGAATCTGAATGAGGGCTTATTCTGTTTATGTGAGCAATTGTTGAAAGCAACAATGATTGCTTATTACTTGCACGACCATTAAGATATAATGGGGTAACCCATAGAAGTCAATGGACCTGGGTAATAATTGGTATAGAAAAACAATGGTCCTAGACTTATGTTAAATTTTAGTTGTCTAAAACAATCATAAACAGCATGAGGTACATATATAGTTTAAATCAATGATGTACCATTAACTTATTTAAAGAGCATTCAAATATATCCTCAAAATTCAAAAAAGGCACACACTATTGCTTTTTTGGTGACTCGTATTTTATTCGGTCACTTTTCATAACATATTATCATATTCAATGTTCAAGATAAAGGGGTGGTTGCTCCAAGGAAAAATATGAAGAAAGAAAGTGCTCGTGAAGTAAGATAGAATATACAAGAGGGGATCCAATCAAGCAAAACAATGATTCATCATTATTTACATTACAATCTCATTAGCAAAACTGGTCGTGATTCATGATTGCACCAGTTCTACATTAGGGCCTGTCCAATGGTTAATTTATGGTTATTCTTTAAGTTCTTTCTCAAAAGTTAGCAAACAACGTTCGTCTGTAAGCAAGTAGGGCTGGGATAGTATACAGTACAGGCCCCGAACAGGGAGAGTGTCGACGTTTCGACCCTAGTGCAATGAGGGCAGTTTGTATCCTCTGCAAACGGGTCTTCCTCAGGACAGAAAGGAGGGATGGGGGGAGCAACTGATCATGGGTGATGCACAGTAAAAGTGCCGCCCCTAGTTATGGATTTAAAGGTCCGCAATAGAATTGCGGCTTGGTAACAGCAGTTTGCCTTCAATCAATGGGTGAGAAAAATCGCCCACGGCGTCTCAATGAATCATCTTCGCACAGCCCGGGGGCTACTCGAGCAGACCAGCTGGATTCCCCCGGGCTGTGCGAAGACCCGTTTGCAGAGGATACAAACTGCCCTCATTGCGAAACGTCGACACTCTCCCCTGTTCGGGGCCTGTACTGTATACTATCCCAGCCCTACTTGCTTACAGACGAACGTTGTTTGCTAACTTTTGAGAAAGAACTTAAAGAATAACCATAAATTAACCATTGGACAGGCCCTAATGTGGAACTGGTGCAATCATGAATCACGACCAGTTTTGCTAATGAGATTGTAATGTAAATAATGATGAATCATTGTTTTGCTTGATTGGATCCCCCTCTTGTATATTCTATCTTACTTCACAAGCACTTTCTTTCTTCATATTTTTCCTTGGAGCAACCACCCCTTTATCTTGAACATTGAATATGATAATATGTTATGAAAAGTGACCGAATAAAATACGAGTCACCAAAAAAGCAATAGTGTGTGCCTTTTTTGAATTTTGAGGATATATTTGAATGCTCTTTAAATAAGTTAATGGTACATCATTGATTTAAACTATATTTGTACCTCATGCTGTTTATGATTGTTTTAGACAACTAAAATTTAACATAAGTCTAGGACCATTGTTTTTCTATACCTATTACTTGCACGAGGCAGGCTGGGATGAATGAGAAGACCTGGGCATATTAGGCATTTGGTGCAGCATGAAAAGATGGCGGGGGGGTTAAGTCTTTACGGAATGTTAGTAGGCCAGGATTGTGCTTAACATCTTAATACTGGTAAGTCTGCTTGTAAGCAATTCTAATTTTGATAGATGAGGAATCAACAGCGCAGTAGATAACGTGATTTGACTATGACTGTATAACTTCAGACAAGGGAGGAACTCAGGACTGCCGAGTCCAAATTTTGGAACTCTGTCGCTACTTCACAGCCATTCCCTTTTGTGATTGTTGTACTGCATCTTTGATCCTTAAGTAAAGTTTGCACTATGGACAGCACTTAAATAAACAAAATGGCCACATGGCGTGCGTGGTTTGAGGAATAGTTTTTTGCCACGGTAAAACAATTAACTAGATATGTCCTTCTAAGGAAAATGGCCGAAGCTCTGTCTGGTCATAACTCCAGAGGCATGGCATCTTTATCGCATTTTTACAAGAAACTTACCTGTCAGATGAGGTAATTGGTGCATCGAAGTTGGGGGCAAACATGGAATTCTTCATGAGTCCCACCTTGTACCCAATAATCAGTAAGACAATGTCCAATAATAAAAGTGGATGCATATGGGCAGCCGGTACGATCTTTGGCTACCTATTATTAGTATTGCTGTATACAAGTAGACCCAACATGAATGGCCCAGTCTGTCTGCTAATAAATACAGGAAGAATGTCAACCCTGAGTTTAATTAACATGTGTGTTGATGTACTCCTGTGTCAAGTCACAAGAAGGTTTCATACAAATGTACATGATCAATCCTTCATACAAGAATTTATTCCATACATGCAAGCCAGGTATATCCCTCGGAGGTAGCTGTGGACATGGGGTGTCAAGATGTGTTACCCTCCCATCATGCACTGCGGCTAGGCATCCATTTCATTAACAATATTCCAATGTTTAATGACTAACGCTTTTTCATTTGAATTTTCCTGTTGTTTTGCGCTTTACTTTTAACATGCCATCTCCAGAAGGTAGAGCACACTGTCTTATTTGACATGCAAAGCACCATAAAAAGAACACAGGGGGAAAAAAGAGTATTTTCTTTCATTAGCATCAGGCACCTGGCATGTAACAACGCTGCTTCAGCTAAACTGTAAAGTCTCTTAGCAGAATTCGGCTGTTTCTTCAGGGATTAGAACCCCCATTTACTTTTTAATTTCCCGTTATAAACTGTAAAATTACATCACTTTTCCATTCATCCATTACAGATTTTTTTCCACATTGTTCCTGAAATACAAACGCAAGTAACAAAGACACCCACAGTAAGTATAACCAAGAGCCGGGAGAAGTACAACACAGCGAAATTAGGCAGTAGAAGGGCTAAAGAATAATAACGAGTCTTCAGACTAAAAAGGTGACTCCCAAAGGACTGTGCTCACCTGTGGAAAGCTGTGTATCACAGATTTTCTACTCCGGTTTGCTTAGATTTCCCCATTTTAAAAGATTCAACAAATCCCCAGGGATGTGCTTGGAATTCTGTGCTAATTGTGGCATTGACTGTGTGTAGGTCTAATTTGAAATGATATGTGGGTCTGTATTAGTTCTTATCAGCATATTTGTGTTTTTGTGGGACTTCACCAATTGAATGTGAGGCGTTGATGAGGTTTGTTATATTGACTCTGTGGTTGTAGCCCGTTTAATTTTTTATGGGACTTAACTTAGGGAAAGTAAGGTATTGGTGAGGTTTGTTACAACCATAGCCAGTGCAGAAAGACTCAGGATGAATAGCTTTGCAATCATCAAGTCAATCACTGATGTTGATAACCAAAATACCTGCAGTAGCAGAGGTGAGACCACTCACCCTCTTGATGCGACCCATGTCATCACAAGGCTGCCCCTTTATGGCACAGTTATCTCGTGAATATACTCCTATTTGCAGCACAGTGACCAAGGAAAGGGCAAGAAGACAAAACTTCAGGGAGTAAATGGGGTTCTTACAGCCTGGTTTACTTATTTGTCCTACCGCTGTCTATATGAACCCTGAGACCAGGGGCATCAGAGTCACTGCAGCGGTATCCGAAGGCAACCCAGGGATGGCAGTAGCTCCATCTGTTTACAACAACTGGCATCCAGGATGTCGATTCAGAAGAACACCATCCAGCTGGAGAAGATCTCCTCAGTGACATTTATTCCCTTAAACAAAATTATCTGCCAAAGTGAATAAAGAATTTTCCCTCCATCATAGCATAAGGAATAGGTTATATATTTTATTTTATTTAGGCTGCTCTTACTGTGCAGACCTTTCTCCATGCAGTCACAGAGAATTGTACATAGCAAAGCGGTATTTCCATAGGATACTACGCTTAACAGAAGCATCTTTAATTAAACAAAGCACAACATCAGCAAGAATGTAGCAGGGGTACCAGGCATACCTGTCCTACAGTCCCTGACAGATTACATGACACACTTGTCCTCCTCGCCTTTGCAACCAGAGCCATTCCGGAGAATACACACAACCATTTCATTTGGGAGCAAAGGAATCTAAATGAAGCAGAAAGTGGCAGTCCTGGATCTATAGCCAACATCTGCAAAAGGAAAAAAACAGGCCTTCTTTCGACATTAGACTACTATCATCACCACCTAACCCTCCCCCATTTTGATATTGGATGAGAGGGAATGCAAGCAGACCTGGGACCATAACAGAGAAAGTGTACTGACTGCTCACTCTAGAGAATTCTCTGGTCCCGAAGCAAAAGGATGTTGCGAAGGTAAACTAAACCTTTGCCATAAACTGAGTCAAAAGCTTATCTCCGAAATAATATTCCTGAGAGAGAGGAAACACCTGTATCTGTCAACTCACCTGAAAGTTCCTGTTGCATCAGAAGTAGTTTTTATTTTAGACAGCAAGCCAGCACTTCCAGGACCCTCATCTCACCCCTCTCCTTGTGTAGCCTTCGAGGAGTTATATGTCCATCGAGACCTGCACCATCCCATGCTGCAACATGTGAGGATCTTTAACTGTTTACTTTAAACTGAACAAATTACAGGCTCTTGGGGGGCTCAATAAACCTAAAAGATTTTCCTTTCAGGTAGACTACTTCTTCTCATCCAGCATTAACACAGACCGATGCACCGGGAGCAAAACTCACCACAGTAAAGACTGAGTTAAGTAGTCACCGGAATCCATCATTCATGTTCAAAGGAGTCCAGATCCCAATAAACCTGCAAATGCCTGAACAGGAGATTCAAGTGTAACATAGCAGGTCATATCTCCCTGTGGAATGGTGACAACATAGATGACTTATAGGCCTGGACCATTAATATTTTCCCCACTGTCACAATGAGGAGTACCTCAGTAAATTACATCTAAGTGTAAACAATTAGGGAAGACTTCTTATGGCATACCGCCCAGAGTTGATTCCGTAACGTATCTTAAACTGCACCGGCACCCGTCTCTATCAGATGAAAAGCTGCTGCATTTGCTAACGAATCACGCAAATATGGCCAAAGGAGAATGCCCATATCAAGCATAAAAAAACTACTGGAAGAGTTAGAGTCTTCACAAAGGTACTTTATTTTGGCTTTAGATAAAATGGCAGCACTTTGAATTGTAATACTACCCTTCAAAGAAAATAAATAAACCTTTCACGCATCACTCTGACTGGGATGTGGATGTAGGCGTTCCATAGACTTATTTCAGAAATGAACATATGAACAAACATCATGAGAATTAATGACATCAGCATTTCCATTTTAAATAATAAATTTATATCCAGCACAGGATTGTGCTACATAAGGACCAAGAAAAGAAATGAATAGAAACACTAGTCTCCTCTTATCCTGGGAGAATACGAATAACATTGTCCTTCAGAAGAAGGCCCTGTACACCTTTCGGCCGAACTTGTTCTTCCTGGTCATAGGTGCACTCAAGTTCTAGACTATAAGGGCACCAGGAAATCCTCCATTTATTATCCATGACACACAGTGCCTAACACCGGTTGGCTAAAACGTAATTTTTTCCAACACTAGAAGAGTGATGGACGGCAGGAATCTCTTCACCGTTCTGGCGAGGTCACAAGTGGTGTTGTTATGATGCCCGGACACAATATTTAAATGAATATTTGGCCCTTTCATAAATATCAGGACCCACAACATACCAAAGTTAAGTCTACAATGAATCAGTTCTTGGCTGAAGTCAGCTCCAGGAGAGAAATGACTGATTCACTGAAGGATTCCTACTTTAAAACTGACATTCTGTTGTAGGTGTGGCTTTTCTCTGCAACAAAGCCAGAGACTAAGCATTCTTTACAATTGCAAACCCAAAGTTCAGATTCAAGAATGTATGTAAAGTTCATACATCTCTAAAGCGCGCTGTTACCCAAGGGTGTCCTGAAGCTAAGTAGTTGAATCAAAGGCAAGTAAAGCACACAAGTTTGGCAGTATATAAAGCTTCAATATCAGAGGCAGATCCATGTCTTTCGCCTTTCCATAAAAGACAAGTTATTACTTTCCGATCTAAGAACCAAGGACAGGCAAATCAATTCCCTTGTTGCAGGGACGGCAATCGAGTGTCCTCAGGCTCTATGGGCTGCCAGTTTCAGATGAGATTGCAAGTATAACTGCGTATCATCTGCATTAGTGGAAGGTGATTTTGGAGTTGTGAGAAAGATCCCCTAATGGTTCCATATAGAGGCTAAAAAGCTTAGTTGGTAGGATGTCGAGTCCATAAAGCTGAGGAGCAAGGCCTTCCAAATGAAGAAATAGGTTCCTGATATGGGTCTTACAGTTGTTTATCAGTCTGGATTCTGCCCTGCTACAGAAACTGGCACTACCATGCTGAGAATCATGACAATGCCCATTAAACCCTAGATGGCAAGTGGCACTTGGTACACAATTCAACATGGACAACCTTTGCCACTGTAGAACAGGGAATCATTCTAGCTCCGAGCTGGTTCTCTTCTTACCTGGACAACCATCCCTAGCAATGAGAATGGGAGACTCATTTCGCTACCTTGTCGCATAATAACCATCTTGGGTGCAAATTTTATAACCGTGGCCAAAAAAGTGAGTCTAAAAATAGGGCGATTCAAGTGAGTTCAAGACTTCAGAATCAGCATTTATTTTCAGGTTATACTTCCTGAGAGCAGAAGATATTAACCAGGTTACCTCAGTAGTGGTTGATGAGGCAGATGGCATATTTTGTATGAATGGCTGGGGTAGGGTCAGTTGAGTATAGGAAGGATTTGAAAGCCCAAGATGGTTATTATGAGGTCGTTTTGAGGGACTGGGTTTAAGGTTAGCCAGCTAGGCAAAATATTTCTTGGGAATGTCAAGAGAGGATATTGGGTGGGTGGAGGGAAGGGTAGCAATATACCTCATAATTATCATCAAAGAATACAGAGAAAGCCTCACAATAAGCAGAAGGTTTTTGAGGAGAATTGGTAGTGGAGTATATGAGGGTTTGTTTTACAATCTAGATTAGATTTCAGAAATGAGGCTTTGGATTCAAATCTGGCTTCAAACATCTTCTAGAATATCCCAATATCTTTAAGTACAGGGTGTTTAAGAGTGGATTCTGGACCATTTCCTCTTTGATTTCCTCTCCTCATTGAGCTCAGATTATAACCAGGAGGCAAAACATTTTGCGTTTACATTCCTTTTGTGTTGGCTTGCTAGGCTAAAAGTCGCATGCAGACTAAATTTGCCAACGTGTACATTTTTGATGAAGCAGATCCAAACTAGATGTCTTTTGTATGGACCAAAAACAAATATTTTATCAACTTATAGTGATAAGGGACCAATCTGTTCTCATGGACTTCTCTACCTGGAGATTGCCCTTTCAAGGATAATAAGACCAAGGATTGAATCCTTGATGTGTGTGGATTTAGAACAATGTCCTGCAATGCCAATGCATTTAAGAAAGGATGCCAGGGGGGTGACCAAGTAGTCATCACTTTCACCCCAATGGAAGTTGACACCTTCCATAAAAGATGTTAGATGAATGAATTTGTTGGAAATATACGAGTTCTAAGGCTGAGTCCCAAAAAAATGTTGTTGCTACCTGGAGGATCATAAATGAGTCTTATTTGGGGAAGTGTGAGCGAGTGGCTTGATTTTAACAACCACACTTTGGGAGTTCAAGAAGGTTATATTCCAGGTTAATTCTGTGAGTTGTGACGGTGTTTTATCCTCATGGTCCAGAATGATGGAACAGTGCTGTGAAGGAAGCTGATCGGTTGCTATCTGTGAGGTAAGCCAGGTCTCGGGAAGAAGCAGTAAATCAAGATCTAGCGAAACTATAGTATCCGCTATCTCAGCGTGGTAGGCTGTGGCTGATCTGCAGTTGAGATGGAGGTGTCAAAGACTAAACCTCTAAACTTTGAAAATGGGTGCAACGGTCAGCTGCAGTTTCATAAAGATGAGGTTACTGATATGAGAAAACTTCTTGAGGAGAGACAGGGATGTCAGTTTGGCACTGAGATGACTGTTATGGGTGAGCAGGAGGCACCCACTTGGCATTCAAGACCAGAGATAATGCTATTGTACAGCATTTAGTTACAATTTGTGCACAGCTTAAATTTCCGATGTAGCACGAAGAACCTGGATTGAAAATACTTTCTACCTTTTTGTAACTTCACTCACTACAGTTTATATGGATGCCCCACATCAGACAGCAGAAATAAACAAATAAAATTGTCACTTAAACATTCCAATATCCAGCCAGCATGGTAATATGATGCGCCTTGCAAATGAAGCTAGCAGGACCTTTTACAATAAAAATATTCAAATAGTAAGCATTCTATGGGATTTTTTACCCGTACTTTCTTTGGTCTTTCACCGTGGGTTATACCTCAAAATCATGACTAGCACAGGAGGCATAGGTATGAATATTTTCATTCAGCAAGGAACACTTTTTAGATCCAATGATACAAACAGAAAGAAAATTCAAAGGCAGTGCTGTTTTAAATACATGCCGTCCATGATTGTCGAACATCACTGAGCGGTGCCTGTCTCCGGCAGCCAAAATCAGGAGCAGCAGTGAGGGATTTGGATACTTCTTTTCTATTGACATTAAGATTACATGAGTTGTTTTTTTTTTGCTTATTTGACATAACACTGAAATTGGTCAAACAGCTGTATATACCAAATATCAGTGAAATATATGAACCTTTTCCCATCAAATATTCCCATGCTAGGGGTGCCTTACTAGTACACATCTCCTGCATAATATTCATCATGAGTTTTGATTTAACACATTTTATGGGATGATAAAAAACAAACGTTTGTTCCCTGTATGTATACCATCTGTTGAAAGTCTTTCTGGGGTCTTCGAACTCCAAAACGGAGCAACTAGGAGTAAAATAGGTTTTATGAGGTGATGATTTATATTTTTGTTTAATTTGTACTGCAGTTGGCAGAGAGAGGAGCTTACCCACACAAGAGATCTTGCCTACACATGTACTTATCATTAACGCAGAATCGTAAAGAAAATAACTTGAATTTAATGAGCCACTCGTTACCACAAAGCCAAAATGTTTCGGGTCAGGACCCGAGACATCGTGGATACAGTATGTGGTTAATGTTTCTCATTATTTTTCTAGGGGTTTTTTTTTCTCTTAAACTTTGCCCTCCATATTTTCCCATGTGCTGGTTATCAGGTTGAGTAACATGATGCTGGCTCTTCTATTGCTCACTAAAATATTGCTTGCTAGTGCTGGAGACGAAAACCCATGTACAAATATTCTCCAATCCAATCCCTGCTCTAGAGGCCGCACTGGAAAACAAAATCAGCCTGGACAAGATGTTGAAACCAGTTCCAGCAGGAGGCTGTCACTAGAATGGGGCAGCGGGGCATGGTTGAGTCGTGGCAGCCAATACCACTCTGAAAGCAGCCCCCTAGCCTGCAACCCAATGGGAAATTGCAGAGTGGCGGAATGGGAGTCCAGCCCTGCCTGTCCTGACCCACCCATGCACCTTACATTAACCTATCAACTTGTGCTTACTTGCTCTGAGCTCACGGCGAGCCATTGTTCAATTTTCAATGTATGTATCCTCGCACATTTCTGGTTGATTCCACGTCAATTAAACGATAATGAACAAAATGAGTAAGTTGGTTTAGAATAGAGCTTTCTAGAAGACTTTTTTGTTTTGTAGTGAAGTAAATGTAACGTTTTTGCTTACTATTAGTCAGAATTTTGTATTTAAATGTTTTAAGATTATTTCTTGTAGTGGGCAATGCAAGAATTTAAACACATATAGGTGTCTTGTGGCTTATGTCAGGCTCAAACACCTCTACGTCTCCTGACTTTTTCGCTAGCAGCACTTTGCATGCCCGGATTAGCAAATCTATACCAAAAAGTAAATCTATAAATTCCTGTATGCAAAATGTGGGTGATTAAAACCAAGTAGTGTCTGAATGTTTTACACATGACATTGGGCTAGTCAGCATCATTGTACACATCGAAATGTATTCTATGGGGCAACTGATTCGAAAGTCTTTAATAACTGTTTTAAGAAAAAATACTATTTTTCCAGAGGAGCCAAGGTTGTAAAAAGTTACTAAATCTGGTTGTGATTCTGCCAACATTTGGCTTTACCCACAACATTAAAACTACAAGTAAAGTTTGAATGAAAAGCTACTCTCACCTGGCCTTGCAAACCCTGGTAACTCTGGACAGAGGCATGCTTCATTCTCAAAAATGCAGCACTGCCGGTTAGTGATGCCCGGAAGGGTGGTTTCTTGCCCCTGAACGTGACGTGTTGAGAGGAAATTGTGATTTAACAGGAGTTACTGCCCTCGACTGCTGGATATTAATAAATGCGACATGGAACATAACTGCATGATATAATATAGCATGCCTTTCGGAGTAAACGTTCGCTATGTGTAACCATACAGACTACGGGCCAGATGTATCAACATTGCATTTTGCGATTCTAAAATAGCGAATTTTACCGATTCGCTATTTTGGAATTGCAAAATGCAATGTATGTAGGTTTCGCAAAAAAAATAGCGATTCCCACGTATTCCTTAATAGCGAATCGCAAATTGCGATTCGCTATTAAGGAATGCATTCCCATTCATTCCTATGGGCCTAGAGGCCCATAGGAATTAATGGAAAGCATTCGCAATTTGCGATTACCAAATAGATAATCGCAAATTGCGAATGCAATTGCAAGGGTGCCAGGGCCCTCCTGATGCACCCCCAAAAAAGGTAAGTGTGCACATGTGGCGCACACACATGCCTTAAAGGCATGTGTATGCGCCACATGGCACTTAGAAAAATGCAATTTTGTGCATTTTTCTAAGGATTTGCCTATTACCACCAACTTGAAGTTGGTGGTAATTTGCGATTCCTTAATGCAAATTTGCATTTAACGATTGCTTTATGCATTGCACTTAGGGAATCGCAAATTGCGATTCCCTAACTGCATTCGCAATATAGGTAATCGCAAAAAATTGCGATTACCCATATTGCGAATGCCAAAAGTTTCATACATTGCAAAAGGCATTTTTGCGTTCGCAAACGCAGAAACCCTTGATACATCTGGCCCTACGTCCCCAGAAAAGGGCCTGAATTTGGTAAACGCCTGCAGTGACACAGATTTCCCCAGTAATTCACCATCACCTAGAATAAAACTCATAATAACTGGATCATTTTGCATCCTGTAATTAGGGTCATCAGGAAATTGATAATTCTGGTATCAAAGTTACCACATAGAAATTCCCAGAGGACTCATAATGAGGGCCTTAATGTTTTTTTTTATTTGATCCTTCTCATTTTTAGGTAAGCCTTAATTTGTTTTGTTCTTGTCATATCTTCGTCAAGGAGTGATAATTGTTTTCAACAAACATCCCTTCACATTCATATTTTAGGATGGTGTCATCCCAGTTTCTTTTCTTTGCAGAGCTGTATCGCCCAGATAAACTAGTACAGAATAGAAGGTCCATTTGTGAAAAAAGGCATTATTAGGTTGGTTTTGAGGGACTTTTAAATTAATTTTATGGTCATTTTCTGCAATCAATAACAATGGAATCAGGAATGTAACATATGTGTTCATACCATGGCTAAGTCTGCTGCAACACTAATCACTGTGTGTCCTAAAGGAGCACGTAGGCCTAAACGCAGGTCTGAACCAGACTGAGGACTGGGAACTAACCAAGGCAGGCCAATGTGTATGATTTGCCTTCTAGCTCGAGCATCTGGCAGCAGCAGCCTTGACTGCTTTTCGTACAGATTCACATACATCGAGCTACATCAGTGCATATGGTTCATTATTATTGACTGGATCAGCAAATACACAAACTCTGCCTAATATATAATCCTATCAGACAAATGGCTGGATGGCCCCTGTGACCACTCGGCCTATCCTTGATATTGGCCAATGTGTTTCTGGCACTTGTACTGTGGATTTCCCAAATTTGGGACCACGGCTTAATTTGTGCAGGTGGTGGGCAACTTCTGGCATTTTTGAGGAACAGAACTTATTTTTTTATCATCACACTTTGATCCAGAGCAAGATAGAAAAGGGAAAGAAAGGGAGAAAGACAGGAAAACTGTGACAAAGGGAGAACTATTGGTTGAAGAAGAACTTGAAAGAATGTGATCAAGAGACAAGAAGTGTAGGATGGGCTCTTGTGAATCTTTGGGCGCCACCTCTAGTGTTGTAAACATATTGCATCTTGAGTGTCTACATGAACTACCTATCAGCGACGGGATTTTTTCCAAGTGGACTTTTATAGAAATGGAAAAGCGCAGATGACATCATTGCAAGTCCAGCTCAGCAGCCAGGGAATGGAGACAAAGACACGCTATCAGAGCTTTGTGTAAAGGGACTGCGCAAGCAGGCTTCACATCTGGCAGGGTATATTAGTTACAAAATGATGAGCGGTAACATACATTAGTATCCAATATACCAGCAGTGGAAGAAAAGTTACATTACAAATATGAATCACTTTCTGTGGTCACTGGAGCCAAACTGTGATCAATCTAAAGCCAGACTGTGTCTTGAAGAGCTCTAATTCATTATTTTGTCATCAGAGTACCATGCAAACAGCTGTACAAACCATCTCTACAATGCATCACTCAGAAACACAGCATGGTGTCACACCAGTAAAACCCACTCACAAGACATTCATCAAGAAGACCTACACCAGCCTTTTCCTTTTTTTAGGTCGAGCCTGGGCAACGCATGCGCTGCTCTGCGAGCCATGCTGTATTGGAGTATGTACTTGAAGCCCCGCCCACTCTCCGCCCATATTTGCCATTGGCTTGTGTCATTGTCCTTCATAAATGCTGGCTTCTGATTCCTTACTAGGCTTGTTAGTCCCTCCTTAGTACGGCCTTGTCTTCATTTGTAACCTCCCATGAGGACTGGCCCTTTTACTTCGGTTGTTACACGGTACGTCTTCTTTAGTCTGTGAGCACTATTTTTTTTTATGAGTTTCTCTTACTGCAGGAGGGTCTCTCATGCCAGTTGTGACCACTGGCATGTTATTTTAACTCGTAGCAAAGGGGGAGCTCTTCAGGGGCCAAGGGAGACAGAAGGGGGCAACTCAGCAATGGCATTGTAAATAACAATGCCTTTTATTTATGTTTTAAAAATCAAAACATAAATAAAAGGCATTGTCATTTACAATGCCAATAGCTCAAACTCGCGTGAATGCGAGACCTGTTGCATTGCAAATGCTAGTCATTATTTGGGCCTTGTAGACCAACTGCTGCTCTGCCTTTCAGTGTCTAGAGCATCAGAAACATTTGACTGCTTCTGATGACGTCTTATGCCATGCCCCAATTTCCTAATTACCATTCTTTATCATCACTGACTTTATAAAGGAAGCATTTCTCTTATGAATGCCCAGAAAAATGAAATGCCTGATGTCTGCTAGCCTGAACATTGTAGCTGAATTGAATAATTCATTAACAAGAGAATGTAGCTATAAGCAGCCTGGTGCGTTCTTGAACATAGTGTGTGTACAGACTAGGGTGAGGTGTCCAGATGACTCTATGTCAATAAGAATGCAATGCTCCAGTTTCGGATTTTCATTTACAAATCATTATTTTCGGTTAAGCTTGCTCAATTGGAGCAACAGAAAAGGAGGAGAAATAGAACTCCTAGAACAGAGTGGGGTGCTAGGCCATCGACCCTGTATCTGGCCACGGAGGAGAATGCACTGCACATCTACCCTGCAATTCTGAGATGCTGTGGAGCCAGGTAGAAAGAGAGTCTTATGTTCAGTCATTCATTAACAGTTGTTAAATATTTATTACCAATTACTACTTACTGTTTATTCACGTTTCAAACATTCATCATGGTTTCTCAACGTTTTAGCTGGTTTATGCCATTGTGATTCGTTTTCATTTTATATCAGTATATTTTTAAAGAATGTGTTGTATTTTCCAAGACTCTACTTCCCTCATCTAGAGTTTTGGCCCGTCTTTCCTTGGGTGGGTTTGTGCACTAGCCTGTAGCTCTGCTGCCGTCTTCTGGATTTTTATTTGTGCACTAGCTGCCCCAGTTTTACACAAATGCCTTTCCTTGGCTCCACGCGCCGCGACGAAGAATTCCACAGTGTCCTTCATGTGTGAACCTGTCTCCAGTAACGAGAACATCCGGGAGGGCTGCGGATACTTCTGGCCACGCGCCGCGGCCCTAGGCCTGGTTTATCGTTGTCATGGTTGTTTATTTCTCCTTGGACGATTTGCTTGACCTCTTTCTGGGCAAACAGCAGTGTATGTTTTGCAAATAAACACAGCATCCATATTCATGATCAGTAAATGAGCGGAGAGTGTTCCCTTTTTAAATATTAACATATTGCAAGGAAACAGTAATGCATTTGTTGCAGACGAGCTACTGGGTTATAACGAACACGTCCAGACCATCTTTCTCCAGTGGCCTTGCTACACCAGTTCTTAATTTGTAAAAAAAAATAATAATAAAGTGCCAGGGCCCTCGTCACGAGGCTACCCCCAGCTTGCACCACCCGTTGCCCCTGCCAGCGCTGCCAATGGCAGTACTTACACAACTATTAGCCATCACACTGCTACAAGTGGGACAATTCAGAATGTTCAAGGCCCCCTAAAGCTATAAGAATTGCTTGGGAGGCAGGCTTTTAATCAGGGCTTTAAGTGGGAAAAAAAAACTGGGGGTGCTCTAAAAGGGGCGTGACAAATTTGTTAAAGGGGTGTGGCCTATCCGAGTAGGGGCGTGGTCTAAATCAAGATAACTAGCATTGTGTGCTTAAGAAAATCATGAAGTCGCATCCAGCAAAGGATAATAAAATAGGCAAAAAGGTGTATTTATTAAGTTTAAGCCATAAAATACCAAACACTTTAAAAAACATGTAAAAATTATTTACATTACTTAGAAATCTATTGCAGGATTTCCCAAAACCCTTGAAGATATTCACTGTGTCTATTTTGCTGGGGTTTCTCACAACAATTTTCTTCAGCAGACCTTCTACCTTTTGCCAGCCAACTCTTTACATACAGCTTTGCGTCAAATGTTTCAAATGGAGGACCATTGAGTTTTACCCATAAGCATGAAGAAATGGTCTCTACAAGAAGAGAGGCCCTTGTTGGACTAGCAATTAAGTTCCTTGCGCTGAAACCTCTCTCGCAATCCGCATTACTTGCTGGCAGGGTTTCCATGCAAACTACTAACTTTTTTAATGCTTCAGGCGTTTTCTTTCCACCAAAATCTTTGAAAAGTCTAAAAGCTTGGATAGTATCTCTTGCTGGCAGCTGAAACTCTGAACACGGTTTCTGGATATCTGTTTCACCATAAAGAATGCATTCATCACCAGAAGGCAAGTTGCCTGCATCTAGCACACTGAAGCTGGCTATAAGTTCTTTCTCAGAATCCGGGGCACATCGTTTATTGATATTTACAGACAGACTTTGGTAAAACTGATTTTGATTAAGGGTAACAGAGTTACTTCTACCATGGAAAAGAGGAACATTCTTGAATTTGCCCTCGTCAACTGCTCTCTGAGCCGCAGAAGCAAACTCCCCTGGTGAGTCCTTCATTGCTCTAAATATACGTACTTGACTAACCAAAAGTCTGTGGGCATTAACAATTGTAATGTCCCTCCTCTGGAAGGAGAGTGATAAGTCTTTGAGCTCTTGAAGTGCATCACACATTACCCCCAAATCTACCTTTGACCTTTGAGGCCCGAAAATAGAGCCCCCTAGAGACCCCTTTTGAGGCCCCCCAAAAAAAACTGGGGTGCTCAGACCCCCACAGACCCCCCCCACTTAAAGCCCTGCTTTTAATGTCTATTTACTTAACCTCTTCGATGCTCATGACGAGCTCAGCTCGTCATGCTGCGCGGTGGGCGTGTGCGCATGACGAGCTGAGCTCGTCACGACCACGCCCGCGATCGGAATGTCCAGCACCTGGGCGGAATTCCGATCGCATCGAAGCGGTTAATAAACAACTGTTGTTGTCTGCATCTCTATATTACACAAACAGCGCAACCATGTGGTAGCTGTCATAAGTCTCGGTGTTGTCAATTAATTGTCGGCACTGGAAACCACCGGCTCAAATTAAGCACTGGCTATACCCCGTCCAAGTGCAAATGCTTAATGGCCGATATTTCAGTAGTAGTGAAGAAATATTAAATCTGGGCTCGTCTTAATAGCACCCAATAGCACTCTCCTTGAATGCACTACTGCAGTCATGGTGTATACGTCACGCAAATCTTAATACAAACACCCGTCTCCCTCCTATTCCTCTGTTTTACTTACTCTCACTCAGTAGCGGCCCGTGGAGGGAGTTCCGTGGGGCGGTGAGGCGGGGCGGGGGAGGGGCAGGGTGGGGGGTAGTAAACACCGGAATATGGATGAACGGAGGTAAGTAAACAATTAAATAAATAAAACGAATTTCGTTGCGTGCGCTGCATTTTGCGATGTAGCGCGCGCAACGAAATTAGTTTTATTTATTTGTTTACTTATCTCCGTTCATCCATATTCCGGTGTTTACTATCCCCCACCCTGCCCCTCCCCCGCCCCGCCTCACCGCCCCACGGAACTCCCTCCACGGGCCGCTACTGCTCTCACTTACTTTCTCCTAATATATCTACTCCCATTTAAATGCCCCTTCTACTTGGGTTTAGCAGATCTTTAGCACTCCTAGGATCCCTGTTTCCCATACTTGTTAGGGAGTTGAAATTAATTCTTCTCAGTTCTCTCTTTTGATTTATCACTCATCCATTTTCTTCTCTAGCTTCCTTTTCATATTTGTTTTCATGCGTTCAAGCGTTAACTTTAGAAATATCCACATCTTGTCTCACGCTCCCCTTTCTGATTGGAATTCACTTCCATTTCTCTGAGTTGTGCCTCCCAGATTTTTCTTTTTTCTTCATCTCTCCCTTGTCTCCAACTCCCCTTTAATTTGTTTCCTATAAAAACTTCTAAATAATAGAAGGCTCTACTAATGCTTATTCAATCTACCTTGATCTACTCTCCTTTTGGAATCTCCTGAAATTGACGTACATCAAATGCTTTTTCCTACTCACCCTCGTCAGGATGTACACAACTCTTGAACTTAAACTGTGACAATATGTGGTTGGTCCTATCAGCTGCTATGCACAGTGCAATGGCAAAGCCGCTTTGTAAAGACAGTACCATTTATGACATGTGAAACAGTTCCTTGAGATCAGGACCAGGCTTACGGCACCTTCCCATTCCTACCTGCAGCAGATGACAGCCTTGCACGAGAGCGCGAGGTCCAAGAAGCACTGGCGGACTTCGAATGACAGAGCATATTTTAGAGTTTGGCCATCAATGATGAGCGCCAGGTCATTCTCTTTCCGCAGAGACGTTCCAAGATTTGTGCAATGTTGAGTCAGCTTTTCTCTTGTTGCCTGAAATACATATGCAAAAGAAGACATATTATTTATGCTTCTCTTGCTGCAGTTAAATATGTGCACTATGAACAAACTAAACAATGTCATCACAAAGCACGGATAGTGTTGTGCAGTCTCCTCAAATGTTAACTATGTGCAGCATCAAAATACTTCTATTTTTAACCCCTTCCGTGCGCGCGGAATTTCCGCGCTGTGCGGGCGTTTCCATTAGTGGGCGGGGATTCGGACGGCCGGGGGCCGTCCTGCGCACACGCCCACCGTGACGCGTGACGGCTCCCGGCCGTCACGAGCATGGAAGAGGTTAATGAGTGTGTCCAACCGATAATTGCTTGCATCCACTCACTGTAGCCATCAAGGAACATGTTAAGACCATTTCTAAAGTGCCAAAAATCAAGACAAAAGGTATGTTATCTGTATAGCAACCAATTGCAACTAGTGTGGCATTGAGGCTCTCTAACTGTCCAGAGTCATTACAGGCAGACCGGCATGTTTGGTTGCAGAACGGAGAGTTTGTCATATGCCCTATGTGGGTAGAGTTGGCTGAGTTGCATGAGGTCCTGTCTCATCTGGTTGTGAGAATTGTCAATCTCCAAAACACAGAATAACAGGATACCATTCATGGATGTGTAGCACCTCTTTAGCCAGTGGCTGTGCCTCAGCGCACTGATGAATGAGGCCCTACTCCCCGTTCCCATTTACTCTACATCACTTAATTTAAGAAGGATTCTTTTCACAGGACATTGCCCTTCACCAGCTCAAAAGACATGCACTTTTTGAGTCATACTCTACGACAAACTATCAAATGAACACAGGATAGCGCTGATCCTTGAACTGCTAAAGTCCTGCCTCAGTTACTGCAATGGTATTCACTTTGGATCTCACACTGACACAATGATCAAATTACCAAGAGATCAAAATCATGCTTTTTGCCTCATCTTTATCCTTACAAATTCTTCAAGGGCAAAAAATCCTTCCAATGGCATCGTACCTAAGAAAGCTTGGACTTCCGAGCTCTATGCTGGAGCTGGTAAGTTCTATGCAGCCTTGCCCCTGACTTTATCACTAGGATGTCTCTCAGGCAAGGGGCCGCAGAAAGTGCACAAGCAGTCCTCTCCTGTGACACAGGCACGGTCTCTGCACCCCTGCATTCCATGGACTTCAGGCCAGAAACACTGACACTATCACACCCCTGAAACGGGCTCTAAAAGGTGGGTGAATGTAGAAGCATATGTGGTCCTTTCACCCGGCTGTAGTTCTGCAGACCCGTCACTGCTTCCAGAGTATCCTGGCCGCCCGGTCCAGTGATGAGCTGCTGAAGATACAGCATACCTGCCAACTAAAAAAGCAAAAGCAACTAATAGACACTTATGCTCTCCCTCTCCCACCAAACCCTCCCTGCCAAAAACACCAAAAAGCTTGTTGAGGCCTGGTTCCAATGTCCTGGGGTTTTCACAACCCTTAATGGACAGCTGCTGTTCAAAGTCTGGAAATCCACTCTTTACAGTGGTTTCCAGATCATTTTCATTCCCACTGTGTCATATCGGCTCCTCACCGGGAGACTGTATGAAGGGAGCCAACATCATGTGGTACTATGTGACTTGGAAGGTCTGAAACAGCCAGTGGTCAGAGTGGGCGGGATTGGAGGGGCACGACGCGCCCAAACGTTTCTAATTTAAGGAAAACTGTTCCTCTATTTTCTGTGAAAAGATAACCCCCCTCCCCTCCGGAACGATTAATGCCGAGAGCTGAAATGCTTCAGCTTCAGTGTAAGGCAAGGAGTCGTCTGTGCTGTGGGAACTGAAGGCAGGCTGGCAGTTCAACAAGTCTTCTTGCCAGGGTGCCTGCTTACCTGAAAGAAATGTAAATTTGCACAAAGGGTCTATCTGCAAATGTAAAGGGAGCTTGGATCCCGGCATTGGCTTTAATTAATGGAATCAGTTGACACTGCCTGATGACATGGATTTATTATTTTTGAGTGGCACAGGAGCTGCAGAGGCCTGTGTTACGCCCCTAACTATTCTCCACTGCTCCAACCAGGATTACATTCTGTGGCTCTCTGGATACAGACACAGACCTCTAATAGAGATTTCATAAAGTACGATCGTGAATATCCCACTGATTAACATAGTTTGCATTTATTTTACATTTGAGCTGTGTGCTATTTTATATGTACATACCTGAAGGTGAAAGACCGAAAAAAGTTAAAGAATATTTTGTTTTTTCCAGCCACGCTTTTGACACCGCCCTAACGCTAACTCACCCCGCCCCCGTTGTGCACAACATCACAGTTCCCTTACTTTTTTATGCAATCAACCGCTGGATACAGCATCTCTGGGTTTGGGTGCCACAGTCTCTCTGCAAGGCTATATCGAGGCCAGAGCCATTTTGCAGAATGGGCCTGTGGTTTAAAACATGTTTAACAAATTTACTCTTGCCATTTGGAGTAGATGAACTTGGTCACCAAACTTTCCCACTGTGTCTTTTTTTACTTTGTTTGCTTTACCTCTTTCAGACAGAAGGGTCATTAAGTAAAATACCTGTCTTGGCAGGTCTACTTCCTGTCGGTGCTTCAATAACAGCCCAAGAGAGGGCAGCGATAACCACACATTGAAAAGCATTTGCAATGCAATCGGTCTCGCATTTGCAAGAGTTAGAGCTATTGGCATTGTAAATGACAATGTCTTTTACCCATGTGTTTTGGTGTGGAGTGCAGTAGATGTGTGTGGTTTGGGGTGGAGTAGATCTATGTGGTGTGGAGTGGAATTATGTGGGTTGGATTGGAATAGTTAGTTGTGGAATTGTGTGGGGTGGAATTGTGTGAAGTGGATTTGTGTTCTTGATTGTTATTAAAATGGATGTTAATGGATCACAACAATCTTGCAGGGCAAGGCTGACACAATTCATCTAATGCCACTAAGAAAAGGCAGTCAGGGACGAAGGAAGTGGGTACGACAGAAAAAAGTTAATTTTGAGCAGCAATAGGATCAATTGCTTACTGCAAAAAACATTTTTCTATAAACATGCCAAAATTGTGCTGAAAAGACGACGCCATGATAACGTTTTCCCCAGGAATCTTTCATGTTGTGCAAACGACATAGTCAAAGTGGGCTTTTCAAATCCACAATATCTCTACTTTGGGGAAGAGTTAATATTTTACAATAGAACCATCATGACTCCTTGATGACAGGTGCCAGTCTAAAATTCAAAGACAAATGTCACTAGGCCACAAGAAAACAGAACATTATTTCATTTACATGGAGTGGGAGAAATTAGTGAACAAATGTTTAACTTCAATAACATAACAACTAATATCAACAGAAATTTGAAAAAGGTACAATGTCGTACACTGACCAACATCCCGTCTTAAGAGGTATGTATTTATCTCGGAATCATAGTTTCAGATTTATAGCCGCAAAAGTTTTTTGTTTTTTAATAAGTAGCATTACAGCTCAATGGAATTTTCCTTACACTGGTTTGCCCACACCTCAAATGTACAGTAAAGCACCATATCCATTCACTGCGCTGTACATATTTAAAAAATGTGCAGTAAGATAAGCAAAGTTATGTATTTGACCTCCATGCTGAAAAATCAGAAGTATGAAGTCCTTGAAAACTGAAAACGACATGCCTCCTTCAAAAGCTGGCAACGTGAATGATAACATGCACATACCTATATGCGACAGAGTAGAGGGACTCTGTCTCTCTGCCAAGGTCTTAAACTTGGACGCACTCGGATTAGCGTGATGGCTTTTTCCCAATAGGGCCCCTTTCCTAGGTAGAAGTATGGGCGTTCTGACTGATCAGTCAATGATGGAAAAGGGAACATGTGCAACAGCCCTCTCTGCAGCACAATGAAGAATGTTTCTGTATTGAGGCGACAAACACAGGAATGCAGCTTTGCAGTTTACACTTAAGAATCAAATGCACCCGAGTTAAAATGCGTAAAAAAAAATATTCGATTGACTACAGATTCTATGTAACTGACCATGCATTTACACCAGAATACTTGACTGAGGCTGGCGCGGTGAACCTGAAAACTAATGATCAAAAGCTACTGTGTTGGAACAGAAAAGTGTTTGTCGAAACCTTTTCACTTCTAGAAAAGCACAGACTGAAAAGTTACAGAAATAAGCAATAATCAAAAAAAGAAATCGAAAGCAATATACAGAGTTACAATGGTAGAACGAAGTGTTGCTGGAATAATAATTTAATTAGGGTAATGTAAAAGAGGGTGGGCAATGCAAGCATGTATACCTAAGAAGCCTGACATGGATATTATACCTGTACCAAAGGGCGCTCCATAGCGCAGATGCTGAATGACAGCTTTCATGTGGGAGGGAAGAGTAAAATTCTTACCCATTGCACAGGTATTTTTGGATATTTTGCAAGCATGCTTTTGGGAGATGTGGTGCTTGCAAATGACCGCACTGTATATCTTTGAGAAGAATGTAGAAACACCTGTAATGCAAGCTTCCACGAGTCCGAGTCTGCGGTGGAAGCAGTTAGTGGCGTATTCCATGACAGAGTACAGGCTGGGCTTAAGTCTGTTCAAAGCATCAAACACTGTAAAATCACGGCCAGCCAGGTTTGAGTCTTGGCATCGGCTCAACATCCTGCGATTGTGAGTAAATCACCTAATCGCAAGCGGCTTAAACATTAACAAATGTGTTTCCGTGCCTAAATCAATAAATAATAATACAAGGCCGTAAACAGAAAAAAAGCTGGTCGGAACCCAACGTTGTAAAATTGCACAGCCGGCCAGGTTTGAGTCTTGGCATCGGCTCAACCTCCTGCGATTGTGAGTAAATCATCTAATTGCATGCAGCTTAAACAAAATAAAAAATATAATTGAATGTAACAAATGTGTCTCCATGCCTATGGCTAATGCCAATACGATTTAAAAAACCTGCTGATCGAAATTAAAAGAACAATGTAGATGCAAGCACTACCCAATCGTTGCTGAAGCCAACATTGTGAAACCACGGCTAGTCTAAACAGGCCGAAATAAAAAAAGAGTACACCAAAAAAAAGACAAATAAACCAAAGAGTAGGGGGACATGCAACAGGGGCAGTAGCCATGAAGAGAAAAACACACCCAAAGGCGGGACAAATAAAGCTAATGCCCCATTTCCAAATGGCAGAAAAAAGAACCAATGAAAATGGTGGGCGTGTTTAAAGCCCATAGATGAGATACAGCATGTTTCGAAGAGACAGCGCATGTGCTGCATAGGTGAGACCTAAAACAGGACCAGTCCCCAGGTTGTAGCTGCCAGTAACCTCTGGCAGAACCTCCGACTGATGCCATTAAAGGCATCTCCGAGACGTTCAGTACTGGAAACTTTCACTGTTTCAGGTGGTTCATGTTGATCTCTAACAGCTATGGAATGTGTTTACTTTTTGACTTAATTGGTGATGTTTATATAAATTGCAAATGTAGTTTGAAAAATGTGGAGCACGTTACATAAATGCATATATATTTTTAACGTGCTTTAAGCATCGTCGTAAACAATAGCAGAGCTTTCAAATCTCATAATTCATAGCAACTTCTAGGCGGTAGGAGGGTACTGGTGGGAAGCTGTTGGGGTGGCAGCAGGTAGCTGGATACCTGACTTCTAATCTCCGCTTACCTGCTTGATGCTCACTAAATTCTGCCACCGTTCCCTTTGTACCCAAACACCTCTGATCACTTCTCTTACAAAGTTGATAGCACTTGAAACAGCATGTCTCTCAGTATTTAGCACTTTAAAATACTAGACCATTCTGTCCAGGATGCCAAGTCTTTATCATCTCACTGGAGTCTCCAACAGCTGATTTGATCTCCAGCTTGCTGTAATGTACGTACAGCCATAAGGTAAGTGGTCCAGCTGACACCTGATTACAGAAACCAGGGTATGACCTCCAGGGTCCTATGCAAATATCAAATTGGGGAAGTTCGAAATCTCACCCTGCGCACTTACACACATTTACACTATATATATCTACTATTTGAGGCAAATTACATAAAATGCACTCCTTTGTGGGAGATGTGGGAGCATTTAAAACAAGTTTTGCTCATTTTTGGTAACAGTGACTGATGTCTGTATTTCTCTGCACGTTTCACTCACAGCTGGAGCACTCAGACAGACAATATGACAGCACTCTCAACAAAACAGATGGATTGTTCTCAGCCAGCAGTGCACAGAGCCAGGGAAACAGATGCATTCAGCAGAGTTCTGGGTGTGTGGCCTTAAATAAAGAATGCACTGCAAGTGAAGATATATATAGCACATGTATGATAAGGGTGAGCATCACAAGCACACCCAGCTTTCTTCTGCTTGTAGTACCCCTGGTTCCAAAAAGGAAACAAAATTTTCAACCGGAAGTGAAACAAGCATTGACGAAGCCAATAGATCTGTCTTTAATAGGTTGCTCTCATTTCCTGATCTCAAATGGCCTCTGGTCAATCTCCCCTTCTTCCACATATTCTTAGAAGGATGCGCTGCACAACTAGGCATCTCGCATGGGCACTCTTTCGGGTCTCCAAATTTCCTCTGTGTGATCTGTAGATTGGTGCTCAGTCATTCCGTTCCCGATTTTGCACTTCAGCAGGTAGGTCTGGCCAATGTTGTATCATCCAAGCTCTATCCACTCCAACTGGGTCCATTAGGGAGTCTCTTTCATGCGCTTTTGAGTTTTTCTGTCTGCTGCTGGTAATAAGTCTTGGTTGTGCAGTTGGAGGTACCATATAACCGAGCTAGGGAATATTTCATTTGCCTAACCACTCTCTGGTTCAGGATCCACCTTTTACACTAAGGCTTTAAATGTGGTCATTGATGCCTCCATCAGCTACCCTTCACGAGCAAGGAGCTCTCTGTCTCGACCATTTGAGGTGGCAATTGAAATGGAGGTGCTGCAATTCAACCTCTTACTTGGTACCTTGGCACATTTGCACCTCAACAAATTCTCACGACCAGTGGGCAAAGAACAAACATATAATAGCTGCTACATTCAGTGCCTGTTAAATCATCAATCTCATATTTTGGAAACTCATGTTTGAATAACTAAAGTTATACTAAAATTTCCCTAGTTTATGCACTTTAAAGATGACAGATGTTTCTTCTTCAAAACCAGACGTTCATTTGTTAAAATAGCTGTGATGGAGAACATTGCAGACACAGATGAACTGCGATCTTGCAGAGAGACATGACGCTGGGTCCATTGTTTATTTTTTCATTTGTAAGTTCAACATAGATACAGAAATACACATACAAGCACTCGGCTCTCAAAATGTGTTGATTTTAGACAAGAGTGTCTCTCCTAGGCTCGCATGCCTTGCAGTGAAGAGTGCCTTTTCCTGCCTCTTCACTTCTATTCATCCAAAAACAAACTGTTTTACTGCTTGTGAAGAAAAAGCGTTCTGCAGTTATTCTAAGTTACATCAGAAGAAGTCAAGGCTATGAAACTTTAAATCACAGTATCCACATCATGTTTAGTCCAAAACAAGGTATTAAAGCTGGAAATTCTTTACGTTTCGAACTGAACTGCTGCAATGGCAAACCACTCTTTCCTTGTCAGAGTTCCTCTCAATTTATTTCCAAACCTAGTGTTTCAAATCTGGAATGTGTAACACCAAAAACATTTTCAGCAATGGGAAGACATCTAACAGCTCAAAATCTTTGCAGTGGTCGTGAATAACTTACTCGTCTTTTCATAATCTATTTATTTTATAACCATGCTGCCAGTCCTATTATCTTTGGTAAGCGGCTGCGATACCAACAAACTATAACAAAAGACAACAGTGACTGAAGCTTTATATATAGCAGTTCTGTCTGTGGAGAGGATTGTATGATGGGCCACCAAACAACAACGTTTGTACCTCTTTTTATCCTGTTTATCTATCCTTACTCCACATGTCCCGTGGCAGAGAAGTGAAGCAGCATGACACACTGAATCAATATATAACCTGTTCTCCTATGTAGAGCTTCTTGTAGCACTACTGACATTTCTAAGGGCAGTAAATCACAGGTGTCAGAATTACACAATTTAATGGCACTCAATTTACCAACTTTCGAAGGATGCAGGGCTGAGCTGACCTTCGTGGGATTCGAACTTTTGACCTTCACAATACCAAACATCTCACAAACTAGCATTTATCCCACTTAGAGAATTGTGTCAGCTTTGGCAGACCTGTAAACAAACTGGGGGCCATCGGTTTCACCGCACGAGACGCACAGGTTTCCATCCTTTGACATAAAGTTGTTATTTTTCAGCAATGAGGACTTCCAATACCAGAAGTTTTTTTGTATAGTTCAAAATTTAATGTTGGTTTATAACATTTTCCTGAACTGTGCATTTACCGCATGTAAATGCTTCGTTGGCGTTTCATACAGTGATTTCCCAGGTGCACCTATAACATATTGCAATGTAGCTATATTACTAACGTTGCGTTGTTTCTCTGAAAGGTGGGACAACATTTGTTCTACTCAGAGATGTAACATTAATCATCTGTGAATTATCCGCTCTTTATAGTACCTGTGGCTATTTCACAAGTATTCAAAACAAGCCATTTACAATGAGGCCCAAGTGCTGACATGTTCAGCCATCACACTGAGGTGCACACAGGGGCAGCTAAATGACATCTAAGAATATAGATCACATTTAGAACCGCTCCTTTCTGAGCCAGAACTGAGCAATGTATCCACTTCATGTTTTCTTGCTAAAACACGCCCTGGGCAGAACACTGCTTTCAATTTATCATCCTCAGCTCTAAGGGGTCATGTGATAAGCGTCTACAATTCAGGAAAATAAACGTTGCTTCTTTGATCGTTCGGAAGGATTACCGACTGATAGTGTTAACACACTTCAGTTGAGGTAGAAGCAAGGAGCAGCGAAAGCAGACGAAAACCTTAAATCAACATGTTTACATTCAACGGCACCATGCCTTCTGACTCAACTCGAGCTATTGTAAATGGCGTTTGCTTGTGCCAAGCATGACAAAGTGTTGGCTTCACCTCATAAACGTGCATAATTGAACATCATCTGTTAAGCAGACAGAACATGTATCCTGAAGCAATGACCTCTGCTCGGAGGAGAATCGTGCAGTGCTGGAAGCGATTCCCGCCAAAACTAGTGAACACATATTACCTCTCCGTAGAACACTTACTTTTTATGAAATCCCACTAGCGATATTCTGTTAGCACGCACTGTGGCTCGAAAATAAACCAAAATAGCATTGTTAACCCCTTCGGTGCTCATGACGGCCCCTGGCCGTCATGAGTCACGGTGGGCGTGTGCGCACGACGGCCGGGGGCCGTCCGAACCACGCCCAAGAATGGAATGTCCAGCACCGCAGCAGAATTCGCGTCGCAGCCAAGGTGTTAAAGCTTGTTAAAGCTCAAAAGGTCTGGCGTTAGCAGTCAGTATTTTGGTTTTGCCAGTGCTTGTCTTGTATTATAGTTTTTTTGTAAAAAATAAATTCTTCGGGAAGCTTCTGGGCCCCTATCTATCTATCTATCTATATACACACAAATATATATATATATATATATTCACTGACAAAAACGAAGGTTACAGGGACGTTATAGTTAGACTGATATTTCACTCATACAAAACCAGAGGAATTCAGCAGTTATAGTTAGCTCGCGCCCCGCGCAATACACTGCTTATGACCTCACATTTTACTTCACTCATGACATGGCCAGTGACATCACTGATGAAATCTGAAATGACATCATTGATGACGTCATCCAGTGATTGTGAGTGTTTTCTAAAAGTTACTGATTGTTAAACATGTATACTAAGGTAAGTCACTGTGGAAGTGCCTGTATGGGTAAGTGAGTGGGTGTGTAAGTGGTGTATGGAAGAGTGACTGGGTATGTAAGAGACTGTATACATGAGATAGTGGGTGTGTGAGGTTTTGCATAGGTGAGCGAGTGGGTGTGTCAGTGCGTGTATAAGTAGGTGAGTGGCTCTGTGAGTATCTGTATAGTTGACTGAGTTGATGTATCAGTGGGTGTAAATGGTGAATTACAGGGTGCCTGAGTAGCTGAATGGGTGTTTGAGCAGATACATAAGTGTCTGTATGGGCGAGTGACTGGGGACATGAGTGGCTGTCTCACTGCATCAATGGGTGTGCAAGTGGGTGTATGGGTGAGTGAGTGTATGAGTGGCTATATGTGTGAGCAAATGGGTGTTTGAGTGGTTGTATGGGCGAGTAAGTGACGGTGAGAGAGCTTGTATGTGAAAGTATGTGGTTCTATCAGTCACTGTATAGGTGAGTAAGTATCTGTATTAGTGTATGTATAAGTAACTGAGTGGCTATGTGAGTAATTGTATGGGTGAGTTAGTGGCTGTGTGAGTGACTGTATGGGTGAGTGTGCAGGTGTACGGTTAACTCATTTACTGTGTCAATAGGTGTATGAGTGGGCGTGCAAGTGTGTATGTGTCTATATGACTGAGTCTGTGACTGGCTGTATTAGTAAGTGAGTAGGTGCATGAGTGGCTGTATGTGTGAGTTAGTGCTTCCGTTAGTGGCTCTATGGGTGAGTTGATGCGTTACTGGCTGTACGGATAAGTGACGAGATGTGTGTGTTTGTGTGGGTTCTGTGAATGATTTGTTAGTGATTGTGTGGGAGTGGGTGTGTGACATGTTTTATGGGGGTGTAAGTGGGTGTGTCAGGGTATTTCTGGATGATGTCATCAGTGATGTTATTTTAGAGGTTATCAGTGATGTCATTTGAGATGTCATCAGTTATGTCACCGACCATGTCATGAGTGACGTAAAATGTGAGGTCATAAGCAGTGCATTGCGGGGGCCGCGAGTTATAATTAGCCCAACTAACTATAAGTGCTGAATTTCTCTGATTTTGTCTGAGTGAAATGTCAGCCTAACTGTAACGTTCCTGTAACCTTTGTTTTTTTCAGTGAATTTCTAAGGTTTTTATTATTCTAATTCCCAACTATAACGTTACTGTAACCTTTGGTTTTTTCAGTGAATTTCTAAGTATTTCATAACTATAACATACCTGTTTTTTTTCTTCCTATAATTAGATATTGAACATTACATATGCATGGTGCACCACTTATTATTGTGTTTTTCATCTATTTATTTAAAAAGTACATTAATCCTCATATTTCAAGATATTTTTGGTTTTCGTGACGACGTTGCGTTTGCCAAGGACACACAGTAAATACCGAATGTTTTTGACAAAGTGTAAAACACATATATAGACATATTTTACATAAAGTTTGAGTCTATCTGTTTAGTAAGATATTAATTTACCTTTCCCTTTTGTATTCATGTGTCAAAAAACCTAAATTCGAAATGCATTTTTCTCGTTCGCGTCAATGCTGGAATTCGCAATGACATCTGTAGTCGCGAATACCTCGTGTTTTTTTGACAAAGTGTTAAACACATATATAGACATGTTTTTCAAAAAGTTTGAGTCTATCTGTTTAGTAAGATATTGATTTAACTCTCCCCTTTGTATTCATTCGTCAAAAAAACGACATCTAAAATGCATTTCCCTTGTTCGCGGCGAGACCAGAGGTCGCGATGACGTCGGTGGTTGTCAATAGCGCATGTTTTTCACAAAGTGTAAAACACATATATAGACATATTTACATAAAGATGGACTCTACCTGTTTAGTAACAAATTGGTTTGTTTTCTCTACGCATTTGTCAAAAAGAGCAGTTCTGAAAAATAACTTTCCGTTTTCGCGGTGACGCTGGCAGTCGCGATAACATCGGTACCCGGGATCACTCCAATTACGTTACGAAATGACAAAACAAAAGCAGACATTAAATACCCACCATCACATACAAAACTTATAACTACAAAATAGATTGCAACCAACACACTAAACACATTATCTAAAAGACTCTATAATAGCATCTATAACACCCTTAATATCTCTATTACACAGTGTATAACTCTTTCAGTGGAACCTGTGACTGCATACATCACTGTATCCGTTAGTCTCTCATTCACTGTATCAGTATTTCAGTGGATCTGTGAGATGGTGCATCAGTCTATCAATGGTTCTGTAATGAACTGCGCGACTGTCTCAGTGCATCTATGACTGGGTGCATCACTGTCTCAATGGGTCTGTGATTGTCTTCATGAGTCTCTCAGTTGATCTGCGAGGAGGTGCATGAGTGCCTTTTTATTCATTTGAAAGTAAGTATATGATTGTCTGACTGGATCTGTGAGTGGATACATGAGTATCTAAGCAGGTGTCTGAGTGGGTGAATGAGTGGGTGGATGACTGTCTGAGTGGGTCTGTGAGTGAGTGTACGAATCTCCCAGTGGGTCAATGACTTGGAGCGTGAGTGTCTGAGTGGTTCTGTGAGTGGGTGCATGGATCTCTGAGTGGGACTGTGAGTGGGTGTATGAATCTCCCAGTGGGTCAATGACTTGGAGCGTGAGTGTCTGAGTGGTTCTGTGAGTGGGTGCATGGATCTCTGAGTGGGACTGTGAGTGGGTGCGTGAGTGACTGTATGAGTGTGAGTATGAGTGATCTGTGAGTGGGTGTAAGAGTGTCTCAATGGGTCTGTGAGAGAGCATAAGTCTCTGAGTGGGTGAGTGAATGAGTGCATGAGTGCATGAGTGCATGCATGAGTGTCTCAGTGGGTCTATGACTGGGAGGGTGAGTGTCTGGATTGGTCTATGAGTGGATGCATGAGTCTTTGAGTGGGTGAGTGAGTAGGTTTGTGTATATCTGTGTGAGTGGGTGTATGAGTCTCTGAGTGTATAAGTGTGTGACTGAGTGCATAAGTCTCTAAGAGGGTCTATAACTGAGTGTGTGTGTGACTGTATGGGTGTGTGAGTGGGTGCATGAGTGTCTCACTGGGTCTGTCAGTGGGTGTGTGAGTATCTCACTGGGTCTGAGTACATATGTGAGTGTGTGAGTGGGTCTGTAAGTAGGTGTCATGGGTCCCACCAGGGCAGTGATATCAAGGGGTTGCCGAGCATGTAAAAAGGAGAGAACAGGGACCATATGTCATCTCAGGGAGGGCTTTATTCGGCTTGAAACAATTCAGATAAAGAGTCCGGTTTCCAGGGTATGCTTTAGTAGCCAGTGGTAGCAGATCCGGTCTGGAGACGGGGCTCGCTTGTCGGGTCCTCGCAGGGCAGGGGAGATATGAAGTAAAAAAAAAAAAAAGAAGGAAAAAAAAAAAATTCCCATGGTTCTGTGATACGTCCAATATGTTCTTGGTCTAAGGAGGGGGTCGTGCTGGATCACCGAGTACCGTCACCAGCTGTGGCCCCATTTACGGTGTCCTCCCACTGAGAGCCACCCCTCCCCACCCAGTGCCCCGAGAATCCGCGTATGTACCGTACCTTGTCGAGCCACCCTCCTCCGGGAGAGTGGCGGGGCGGCGCGTGGTCACGTTGGCCTCCTGGCGTCTTTCTGTTCTCCGGGACATTGCCCTCGGCTTCGGTTTCTGGAGGTCCCCGACGGTTCTGCCACAGGACGGGCGTTGTCCCCGACTCTCAGCCTTCTTCTGGCTTTTCGCTCGCTCTTCGCAGTCCTTCTTCTTCCGCCTTCTCGTTGCTGCTCTCTTTTGAAAGGACAGCGGGGATGACATCACCACACGAAACTCCTCCTTCAGGACATGTTGCTGTGAGTTAAAGGGGCACTCCACAGCCTGCACATTAAGCATCAGTACTTGAGTACGAAACGGGGTGCACGTCACCTGTTCCCCCAGTCCATTTTCGACTTCCTGACAGTAGGTAAGTGAGTCTCTGAGTGGGTCTGCACAAGGATGTGTGACTCTCCAAGTGAGTCTGTAAGTGGGTGCATGAGTATCTGAGTGTAATGTAATGTAATGTAATAATCCATTTTTATAGCGCAAGCTGTCACTCCGGGGAGCATCATGGCGCTGAAACAGAACCCAGGGATAGAATCCAAAAGCCTGGTTGACTGCTAACAATAGAAGAGGGACTCAGATCAGAGTTTTGCAGAGAGTGTCCGATGCACTGAAAATCCAGGTTTTTAAGACCTTCCTGAAATAGGACTCAGATGTAATCTGGCGAAACTGTAGAGGAAGTTTGTTCCATGCCTTTGAGCCTATCACTGTGAGTGATTTTCCTCCTTTCGATGCCAATCTAAAAGCTGGTATTTTTAACACATTGGCATTTGCTGATCTTAGACTTCGGGAAGGAATGGAACGCTTAAAACGTGTATGAAGATATTGAGGGCCCAAAAAGTGGAAGGCCCTAAAAGTGATGAGGAGAAGCTTAAAGTGGGTCTGTGAGTGGGTGCATGAGTGCCCAGGTGTGTCTGTAAGTGGGTGTGAGAGTCTCTAAGTGGGTATGAGATTGTGCGCATAAGTTTATGAGTGGGTCTCTAAGTAGGTGCGTGAGTCTCTGAGTGGGTCTGTATATGGGTGGGTCACTCTCAGAGTGAGTCTAAGTGGGTGCATGAGTAGCTGAATGGGTATGTGAGTGGTTTGCATGAGTATCTGACTGAGTATGCGACTGGATGTATACGTGTGTGAGTGGGTATGTGAATTGGTGTATAAGTGTCTGAGTGAGTTTGAGAGTGCGTACATGAGTCTGTGACAGTGACCGGCGAGTGTCTACAAATATATATATATTTTGCTTTATATTTCTACCAATATTCGCGATGTCGACACAATAGTCATGACGTCCCTTTGATCAAAAAAATCAATTTTGGAAACCTAACTTGTGTCACTAACACCCCATTTCTCAAACATGGGGTCAGAGTACATCCACTCTGACCTCTTATGTTAGCTTTCACAGAACGTTTCAGCCCTGGGAACCGTTACCGATCGATAAAATGGCGGCTGCAACTGTCTGTTCAGGTTGAGTCCAGCCAATCAGAGCATTCACGTGGCGCGCACATTTGCAATTTACTGCGGAATCATTGCGAAATATCCTCAACCACTGCAAACCCACCTCAAAATATTCGTGGCCAGAGATATCACTATATTGTTCGGCTTTAATTTCCCAAAAACTACTGAATGGAAAAGCACAATCTGCATAACATCTACCTTTCTGCCAAATTTGGTGTAATTCCGTCCAGCGGTTTGGGCAGCAGTTTTGACAATGCGTTTCTATGTGAATTAACATTACAAATGCACCCTTATTTTGCACCCCCATTTCTCGATCCCCACTGCACGGATCACCCCCAAACTTTCCATGACGCACAGAACCTACTTTGACACTTTTTATGGAAACTTTCATGCAGATTGGTCAAATGACACCAAAAGGTATAGGCAAGTCAAAAAGGCTTTTCCTATGGAAACTAGGTCCTAACTATAACTACCTACTAGCAACCGCCAGTAGGTAATATAAATCCATCCTCGACCTCCGTCTTCTCAACAGATACATCCTGTCAGAACACTTTCACATGGTCACTCTCAGGATGTTTTCCCCCTACTGCAGCAAGGCGACTTCATGACCATACTAGACCAGAGGGACATCTACTTTCACATCCCGATCCATCCAGCTCATCGGGGCTACCCCTTTGCTTCATGTTAATTGATCAATATTAATATATATTAATATATATATATATATATATATATATATATATATATATATATATATATATATATATATATATATATATATATATATACACATATATATATATACACATTGTACGTTTGTCCCTTTTGTTGATGATTCTTGCGATGCAGAATCCAAAAATTGGAAACGGGCTCCTCTTATTTCGTGCGAATTTTTATTGTTTGTGCTGTGCTGCCATGACGCGTTTCGGCCTCACAGGGCCTCGATCACATGGTTTATCGTCATTTCCTCCCTGAATTTAAAGTGCTAAGTGCTCAAAAAAAGTGAAGACAGACTGCTCGTCTGAACTTCCCTTCTACAGTACAATCATAAACAGTCATGAAACACAAATGTAAACATTGGTCCTACACTCCTGCTACCATGTGCAATCTATGCAATTAATCTGTATAAATACATTTAAATTTTGGCATACATAGTACATAGTGCAAAAGTAATTAAATGACACGTTAAAACGCATAAATGCGGGTATGTTAAAAGCAGTCATAAAACATCCATGTTATTGCTCTGCTAGGAACTCCTAACATATATTTGTATATAAAGTGCCTTAAGGATTGCAAAAAGTTTATTATTTCTATTTTGAGGACCCTAAGAACGATCATGTACAAATGCTGCAAAAAACTAGGAGAGCACTGCCCCTGTGGGCATCTGTCCTACTGTATGTACTGTAAGAGTGTAAAGTGCAATGTGCTTGTGTGTGCAAAAGTGCTCACCTGCATATCGATCCTATGCAGGAAAAGTGCATGGTGCCTAAGAAAATGAACAATTATGGAAAAGATGATTACTCATCAACTCATATCCATAAAAGAAAACAAAAAGGGACGGGGGAAAAATAATTTTCTTCATAAAACGCTGTTGGAAGGTGTAGCAGCCTATAGTACAAGTAAAAACCATAATGGTTCAATATGACTTATGGAAATGTATGTCTACTATCTTGTATGAAAGTAATTAGACTGTTACATCAAAGCCAAGTATATAGATCCTCAGTTGTGTTTAATCCTTGGGGACTCTTACTATCTAGTTCTAAAACATACTTGGTTTCTAATCTCCTCAGACTAGCCTCTCTATTGCCACCTCTTCTTTGTGGGGGAATGCAATCTATTATGAAGTATTTCAAGTGGTCCAGGTTTTTTTCGTGGATTTCCATGAAATGACGAGCCACCGGATAGGTTATATCCGAGTTTGTTATGGCTCGTAAGTGGTGGAGAATTCTCTTGTGGGCCGGCAGTTTCAAGCTGCCCACGTACCGCAGCCAACAAGAGCACTCCAGCACGTAGATTGCAAACTCCGTTCTACACGCGAGATGTTTATCTATGCTCAGAGGTCTGTCCCTAAAAGTTGTGCTGAAGGATGTTTTACTGGTGCCAAACTTACATGCTCTGCATGTAGTGCATCTTACAAATCCCTTGCTACCAGTTAGCCAACTGGTGCCAGTTTTAACTTCGGGACTACTGCTAACCAGAAAATCGCTGGTGCTGGGAGCTTTTCTGTACGTAATCAAAGGGGACTGAGCAAGTGTGTCTCCTAGGACGGGATCATTGCGGACAAGATGCCAATTCTTTTTAATGATCCTAACAAGGCTATCTTTTTGTTTGTTAAATGTCATGATAAGCCTCGGATTGCCTATATCATGTCCTGAAGTTTGTATCTGTTTGGCCTTGGTATGGGAAGGTTTAAATAACAGGTCCTCCCTAGACATAGTTCTGGTACGACAGATGGCTTTGTCAATAAGTGCACTAGCATATCCTCTGGCTAGGAACCTGGACTTACATTCCTGCTGGGCCTCAATAAGGTCATGTTCATTACTGCAGATCCTACGTATCCGCAGCATTTCTCCATAAGGAATGCTGCATATAGTGTGTTTTGGATGGAAGCTGCTTGAGTGTAATATTGTATTACCCGCTGTTGGTTTGCGGTGTAACTTGGTATTTATAATACCCTCGCTCGTATAGACCTCAACATCCAAGAAACAAACAGTTTTTGCGCTAATCGTGTATGTCAGGTGCAAATTTATGTTGTTATTATTTAGTTCCAGGATGAAATCTTCTGCATCACGTATGTCACCCCGCCAGATTACAAATAGGTCGTCAATATAGCGAACCCATTTAATAACATGGTTACTAAGGAAATCTGCATATGAGGTGGCCAAAATTTTCTCCTCCCACCACCCCATATGAAGGCAGGCGTAATTGGGGAAAAGCTAGCCCCCATAGCTACGCCTCTGGTTTGATGGTACACCTGTTGCTTGAACAGAAAATAGTTATTTTCCAGACAGAATCTAGTAAGGTCAACAATCATTTTGTGGTACATGTATAGTTCTATTGGCCTGGTGCCTAAGAAATGTTCTAGTGCCCTTATGCCATCACTGTGATTAATGGAAGTGTATAAATTTGATACATCCAATGTTAACAAAAGATAGTCATCATGCCATTGCACCTCATGAATCTGTTTTAAAAAATCTGTCGTGTCCTGTACATATGAAGGCAATGTTCTCACTAAATCTTGCAGAAAAGAGTCAATGTATATCGACACATTCTCAAGTAGGCTCTGTTTAGCCGATATTATTGGCCTACCAGGGGGTTTTCCTTGTCTTTGTGTACTTTTGGTATGAAATATATGACGGGTAGTATGGGGTAGTCTTTTTTCATAAATTTATACTCCTCATGGTTAATCATACCCATACTTTTCCAAGCCAAAAGTTTTGAAAATAAATCGTTCTGTGCTGTTGTGACGATTTGTTTGCCAATTTATAACAGCTCCTGTCCCCCAATTGTCTCATGGCTTCTTCCAGATATTGCTGTTTTGGCCAAAGGACAACGTTACCCCCCTTGTCCGAATTTCTGACCACTACTGCATCATTCTTTTGGAGTTTCTGAACCAGCTGTTTATATTTATATTGATGTGCGCTCAATTTTCTGCTGTTTTGTTGACTTTTGCCATACAATGTCTTGATCTCTTTGGTGATTTGTTCATTGAAGATATCAATGTTATCTCTGGGCATAATAGGTACAAAAGTTGATTTCGGTTTGAAACCTGATTTTATTGTAGCCATGATGTTCGTTTGTTGCCCATCCATGAATGTGTAGACTCAAGTGGTTCCTGACTTTCTACGTCCCGTTCAAGAGCCTGAAGGTTGCGAAGCAAGGTGACATCCAAGGCAGCTAATTTTGTAATATTACTTGGTGAGGAATCTTTAGGGGTATTTTCGGCTTGCTTGCTCAGTTTGAGGAGATGACATTTTTGCAATTTAAGCTTTCGTATATATTTATAAATATCCACTCGTTTGTGGGTAGTCAAAATTGTGTTCCGGACAATATGATAGTCCCAGTGCCAGCAATTGTTGTTCAGCCTGGTCGAGGACTATTGTAGACAGGTTTATGATGGTGTTAGCATTTGTTGGCGGTTGTGTTACTTGCGTCGCCAATTTCTCGATCCCCACTGCACGGATCACCCCCAAACTTTCCATGACGCACAGAACCTACTTTGACACTTTTTATGGAAAATTTCATGCAGATTGGTCAAATGACACCAAAGGTATAGGCAAGTCAAAAAGGCTTTTCCTATGGAAACTAGGTCCTAACTATAACTACCTACTGGCAACCGCCAGTAGGTAATATAAATCCATCCTCGACCTCCGTCTTCTCAACAGATACATCCTGTCAGAACACTTTCACATGGTCACTCTCAGGATGTTTTCCCCCTATTGCAGCAAGGCGACTTCATGACCATAATATTAAAAAGTCTTGCCCAAGTGGGTTGATCGTGAACAACACTTGGGCAAGACTTTTTAATTTTATCATTTTGGGCACGTCGCCACCCACATGGGATAACAAGGATGAGACTGCAAGTACCATCATGCATGCAGTGCATACGCCCACTGGGGCGGAGCTTGGGAAATTATCAGGTGTTTCATCCTGCTTGCTGCTGCTCTTAAGCCCGTGATCAAGGACATTTTGGTTTGAAACGCGTTGGGCTGTGAATAAAAAGGTCGGATAAACTACGACTTTGCAGTCTTCAACTTAAGGAGTGACTCCGTGTAAGAGGCGCCTTCACTGAGGGCAATCTTTTTTGTGATATATATATATATATATATATATACATACATACATATATATATATATATATATATATATATACATATATATCCGAACACAATCCCAAGGTTTAGGCCACGACGGCACAACACACGGGCACAGACTCCAGTAGAGATGGTATATAAGATATATTTTTATTGCAACATCAGGTCCAAATTACGCGTTTCGGCCGGCGGGATGCGGCCTTGATCACATGGCGCGCTGCATGTGAGAAGTGAAATTTATAGGCACATAAGTGTTTCTACTATGTTCACACATAGTAAACAATGAATCAGCGTTTTACATCATCTTTCCGACCTGAGCATCGTAAGTTGACAGCATGCTAGCGGTAAGTCATATGCAAATGACTAAGCTGTTGACACGTTTACAGAAACATGAAATGACATAAATGACAGACTCCGAATACTCTAATCACAGTAGTGCATATTGAGTCACAGTGAAATTCATACAGAAAGCAAAAGCGAGAGATTTACATATTGATGAGTGGTTGCATCTAAGTAGACCAACCAACTATGCCAATTAATGGAAAGCATTATTGAATCAAAATGACAAAATGACCGCAAGGGTAAACAGACTTAGGTCATCACTCCCGAACTGTGGAGGCGGAAGTCTCTTTATGGCCATGTGTATGTGGCTGGCGGGACGAGCGCCTACAACCAGGATCAGAGTGAGAAATGCATGATATGCTTGCAGAGAACTGCGAAAGCAACGGAGTCAGAATGCGTCATGAAGTGAGTACAAAAATCTGGGTGCACAAATGCGTGGTATGCGTGTCATCATGCAAGCAAGAGTATAGCTTAGGTGTGGACTGTCAGGAAAGCGCCGTGGTGGATAATTACAAACAACATAAGTGCCTATATGCGTTGTGTGGCCATCAGAGATAATAGGAACAGGAAAGTGCAAAAGTGCTAAAAAAGTGCGTTAATACAGTGATGAATTAAAAATATATATATATATATATATATATATATATATATATATTTATATATATATATATATCCAAAGAACTCCAACCTTGGCTCAGGCTTGCAAAACAGAGCAGGAACAGGAGCACGGACCACAAAGTAGGTGCAGATTTAAATATTTATTTCACTCCAGTAAAACCACTCAGCATGACGCGTTTCGACCTCAAAGGGCCTTGATCACAAGATATATATATATACCAGTTATTCAGGGGGCAGTGCTTAATTTGAGCCGGTGTTTTCTGGTGCTCAGCACCGGCACTTACTTGTCAACACCTGGGCTCGTACCAGTCTGCCATATGGTAGCGCTGCTAAAAATGACTATTGACTGCCGCCCAAGCTATTCTTATAGCTTTAGGGACCTAGAGTAGGCTGAATTGTCACACTTATAAGAGTGTGATGATTAGTAATTGTGTTGGTACTGCTACTGGCAGCATTGGCCGGGCAATGTGTGTTGCAAGCTGACGTGGCCTCCTGACGAGGGCCCTAGCACTTATATTTTTTTAAATTAAGCACTGCCAAGGGGTATCAGTGTGCTTTACAGAAGTTAACAGCTCAGTACATGGATTACAATGGAGTATAGCTAACTATATGTGACTATAGACCAAAATTAATTGCGATGCATGCATTATAAGCAAGCAGATTCATAACCAGACAATTAGGTAGGGAGGTATTGCTGTGGAAGCAGGGGTTTTAGTTCCTTTTTTGGAGGATGTGTGATGGGATTGTCCTGAAGGTAGGTGGAATACCATTCCAGATTTTGTGAGCGGCGCTAAAGAAGGGTTACTGCTGTATGGCGTGGTGAGGTGTTGCAAGCTGTGATTTGGTGTTATGTGGCATAGTATGGTTTATGTGAAAGTATCTCAAACTATATGATGAATTTGTGGATGGTGTAATGTGCTGTGCCAAACTGTTGCTAGAAACAGAGAGGTGGTCTGGTGATGCACTAAGTTTCATGGTGTAATGTGGTTTTGGATGTTGTGGTGTGAACAGCAACCTTGAGGTGAGGTGGTGTGATGTGGTTTTAGATGCTGCGGTAGGATCCTATACTAACCCACCACTAATCCTTTTTGGGTCTCAGAGTAGCGTGCTACTTGCCAAAAAATGCATTAATGCTTCGCAAGCGCTATATAAATATAATTACAATATACTACAACCTCCCCTAATTTGACCATCATGTTGAGGGTATGAATATCATTAAAACAACAAGGACCACAAGGGTATACCATTCCAGGATACAGGAAGTTATTAAATGCACAACTAAAGCTTTGCGGGAGGATTCTTGAAGTGAATTATGACCACTGAATAGCTCAGACCCCTTTCAGAGGGGACCAAGGGACAGGCAGATGCTAATTTATCTCTACTGGCCAGTGGTCCATCTTACTATGGTTGTGCAAAACTGGGCCAAGTACAACCTCTACAGGGTTGGTAGCAATGGCAAGCAATCACAGGCTTCTTGGGGGGTACAGCTCTCTCAGAACTCCACAGACACCCATATGTGCAATAATGTGATTGTCCAGCCCAGTGCCTCACTTTCAGTAAAGAAAAGTACTTTATTACACTTTAATGCTCAATACTACACATAATATAAAAAGCACCAGATACTCAATATACAGGTGTTGGCCTAGCATGCTGGAAGGCTGGCCCCCCTCACTCTACCCATCACCTTACTTGAAGTCTAGTGTCTAGTGGCATAATAACGAGTGAAGGTGCAGTTCTTCCCCCTCCTTTAGCATCTGGTCTCTGGGGCTGAATCAGTCGATCAGTCTGTCACCCATTCTCTGAGCGTCGGTGGCTGCGGTGGGCCTCCCGCTCACAGTTTTTGTTCACTGGAGAAATGCTGGCCCACAGGCAAATCACACAGCAGTCTTGGTCAGGCCGAGTGAGATCAAGTCACTCCAGGGTGTCCTGAAGACAGCAGTAGTGGAAAGCCAGCTTGGGATGGTGACCCTCCTCCGAGCTTCAACAACATTAGCAGGTGGGGAGCCTCACAGCTGCAGTGGTCCTTTGTCCTCCAGTCTGGTGAGTCTCGGTGGCAGTTATGTTGGGCCTCCCTGGGATGTGGCAGTGACGCAGTTCTCTGTCCAGTTGCAGGTCGCAGATGGTGACCTTACAGCTTCAAGCCTTATCAGCACCTTATCAGTACTTCTGCACAGAGTGACTCAAGACAGCTGCTTGCTCATCGAAGTTGCATAGTCAACAAGCACACTAAAGGTCAGTGCCAGGCTAGCCACTCTTTCGGGGTACCCGAGAATGGGTACCATGGGTTCATAAGATATTTCTTCATCAGCGGCTGAGACTGAAGGACAGCTGTGAGTCTGTGTCATGGTCACACTGGGCATGCAACTGGTGCTGCAATGCAACATAAATCTCTTCTTCAGTCGGGTAGCCCAATCAAGCACACTTTGGTAATTGCCACAGCTGCAATGAGGGGGATGATGGCAGGAGATGCTCAGGCACACTTCAGAAGTGCTGCGGTTCATCTCCTGGCTTCTGTGGCCAACTCCTGGGTGAGAGCACACCTGTAACACTTGCTGCGAGTCTCTGGTGGATGGACCACATCACTAGGATAAACTACTTCTATCCACACCAGCAGTGAGTTCTTTCTGCAGGGTCGACTCATTCCTTCCCCTTCACTCAGGCAGGACTTTCTTGGGTGTTTCCAGCATAAGATGGGCAATTCTCTCTCTGGCTATACGTCGAAATATCAACAACAAACTCATCTTGCTATTATAATATCATGTCAAAAATATTGAGGACCAGATATGTTGACAAGGTAGGAAGTGCATATAGGTAAGTATTGATTTACTTAACTCCAAATCTTCGAGCCTTAATATACATCATCAAGGTACATTTTTGAGGAATTAAGCAAAGAGTTTTTGCCACAATATTCAGCAGTTATTAAGGTGAAAAACCCTTCCTTCAGATCAGACACCAGGTGATGGCCCCTCACCTCTGGGAAGCTGACTGTTAGGCAGACACCAGGTCTGGTTTTGCAGTAGTCCTCTGGATATTCAGTGGAGCACCCCCTGCTTGGTCAGTGAGAACTTGAAATTGGAACAATATGTGATGCAATCAGCCCCCACTCAAACAGGGATGGCAGAAAGGGGATGTGGATTCTCTGTCCGCCCTTTCAGACCTAGTTTGGGTTGGTTCTCTTTATATGCGTCCTTCTAAGGCTGTTTTACAAACTCAGCCTTTGTCTTGAGTGATGCCCTTCACAGCAGGGTCCTCTTCAGGCTGGAGTACCCACAGGAGAGGCACACAGAGATGTGAGCAGTCTCTAGCTGACTATCAACAGCCACACCTGACAGTGATCAGGAAGAGACAAAAAGCTCCTCCCCTTCTAAAAGACCCTTCGTGCTCTGTCAAAATTATCTGCTGTCCCAGCCTTCATGCCTTCCATCACCAAAGGGCACTTCCAGGATTTTTTATCTTCAGTCCTCTGTATCAGAAAGGACCTAATAAAATTTCTAAGGGAATACATGTCTCCTCTCTTCCCACTACAGAGTTTGGGTTCTTTCCTTCCAGTCTCATGAATGTCAACAATACATTTCCACTGTCTGGGAAAGCAATCTCACCTCCATCTTGTGGACATGAACATGGCAGTAGCTTTCAAAATGGAACCCACAGGCTGGTGTAGGTCTGGCTCACTCAGACACCCATGCAGAGTATAAACATGCTTCTCAAACAAGTGCATTCATCCATGGACTTGGGATATGGACACTAGAATGCCGGGTTTATTGATAGCAGTTGAAATTTATACAAGTGGAGCAGTAGTTTCTCACGCTCATGACATAGGTGAAGAGGCCTGGTCACACTAGGATCACTTACAAAACACAGTATGCTGCCACCACCGTGAAATATGTGTCAACCTGTGACAGGGCCAGTGTTCACTACTGAGACCTCACTTGGTGGACCCCTGTTGATCCAGAATGGTTCCTGGACAAGTCACACGTCAAAGGGAAGCCTAGTCCTTCATACGCATACTAGGATAGTGTGAGGCTGGGACCAAAAAAATCTAGAAACCATGTATACCAGCTACTCGCAGTTGGACACGCAGGACAATTCACTTGACTGTCTATCATTCAAGGGCCATTCCCATCTCAACATTATATAGCCAAGAGTCGGCATGAAGATCTGATTGACTTTGTAAAAGCAGAGAGACCCTAAGACTCCATGTACCCTTTGGTTATTGAAAGGTTATCTCACTATCCAAATGAAGTTTAGAGAAAAAAAAAGCTTGACTTAAAATCTTTTGTGGTTATGCACAATATAAACAAATGTAATGAGGATAATCTTATCCTTATCCCTAAGAAAAAGTGGATAGGGGTTTTGAAAGCCTTTGCTTTTGGATGGAATAGCTGCGATAAGAAAATAGTTCTCCCACACCATCACCCTTAATGTCAGTGGATGTTATTGACTAATGAGGGTAAAAGCCAACAAACAAAACACATCTGAATGTCACACTGCTTGACGTTTCAGTGTAGGAGAGCGCATGGACCGGAGAGCATAAAAGTGACACCCAACTGGAGTATTCCAAAGAGAGCAATATTCTCTTTCTGGATCCCTACATGCACATATTTCTTATAAACAGTATCAACAAGATTTCACCCAGATACCAAAAATGGGAAAGGAGAAGACAAGAAAGAGCGCATGGTGTAGTGTACATCAGAGTGGGTTCATGCCTTGTTGGAGAGTCCTACAATACTGTGCCATTAAGTCTTCTTATAGTGTATGGTACTACTCTTCCCAGTCGTCTGGAGAATAATGATGTTTCTCCAGGGAAGACCACACACTACTCAGGAACCAAATGGCTTAGCTTAGCAACTCAGAGCAAGGATGACACACTCACAGGTCTCTGTTGCCCAAGATCAAATATCATTACAGTCCAAAACAGAAGCAGAAGTTGCATGGAGGCTCTTGTGTGCTCTTCACATGAGAGCCGCTATAATCACTTGACCCTTCTAGCACTTATGTCACTGTTAGCTCATATAGAGTAACAGGGATGCAAAGCAGGAGATTGATAAAAAATGTCCCTTACTGTGCACCAATCAAATTGACACCAGGTGTCTGGTGTCATGGTAGTGTCTGTATCTGGAATACGAAAAGGAAGTTACAGCTCAAAGATCGTCCAAGGCTAACCGCTATTCTCGTTTGTGTCTCATGTTGACCAAGCCAATACTCAGAAAACCATATGCATTAATCATTTGTGGCAGTTTCTAAAGCAGCATTGGCTTAATAACAGCATCCAGGACAAACTGCACAAGACGTTATAATACCCAAGACAATAGAGACCTGCCATGCCCCGAAGGGAAAGTGGCCAGGGAGGCACTGAGAATCCCACTTCCAAATGATGATTCCAGATTCACCTCTGTGTCCAGAAGTGTTCCAATAAATGCCATTTGTTACACTGGAACTCAAGATTGCGAAGTAATAATGTATACTAGTCCACATAGTGTCATTAGAAAAGGCTCTCACAAACTTTTCATCCAGATAGGGACAGATATGAAGAACAAACATACTCCTGAAACTTAATAAACTTCATGTGATGTGTACACAGAAGTAGATATCCCTCTGATCTGTACCATCGTTGGCGAGCTGATATCCTGAAAGTCTTCTTGAATAGGAAAATAATGAAAAGGTGGAGATCTAGAATAAGGCAAAGATTTTGCATTCTCTTATCCAGAGTGAGAGCTGAACCCTTGGTTTTTTCACACGTGCAAGGTCAATTTTAAGACCCCAAGGTCCAATAACCTCTGGTACTTGGGAATAGCTTAGGATGGGCTAGACAAAGGTAAGCCAAGAGAGGAAAGAGGCTAAGTAGAATCAGGTCTTTTTTGTTACTAAATTAAACCAAAATGTGCCAAAAAATATTTGTAAATCTACCATATAGTTTAGAGAAAAAATATATCTATTTATTAATGGTATTTAATTTTTGGTCAGCCACTGTCCCTCTTTCTACATTTTAAAGTGAGGTATTCATTGTTTTTCAGAAGCTGCACCAGATAAACTACCAGTTCCGAGGAGGACTTATAAAAACTTGAGGGCATATGAGGTACCTTTTCTACCTTTGTACATGCTTACAATATTGTTGGTGCAACTTATAATATATATTTCATATAATCTTTTTGTGATGAAAGAAAACATGAACGTGCCTAGATAAAACTGATTGAACTTTTTTAGGAAAGACTTTTTCTGCTACTCAAACAACATATTTCAAAATAAAATAGATCGTTACAAGTGTGATGGCCAATGGAAAAAAATCAACAGATCGATTCCTGCTTGAACTACAAGAAATATGTTGCTTAACAACACAATATTGATCCAAGGAAATACTGATATACCACCATATTCGACAACCATCATAGTTAGGATGCATTGAATGTAAAACATACATATATGTAGAACTCTATTAGAAAAGTCTCTGAGATAAATGGTAGACCCCTGACTGCCTGAAAGGAGGGGAACAAGAAAGAGTGGGTTTGACCCCTAAACGACCATGCTTTGAACTTGAGGGTAGTGATAACCTTGATCTATATGTATGTAGAATTAGATGCATTCCTACATAAGCGGTCGGATGGGATTCCATCATGGAAGGTTCTTGCATTCTATTGTTCTATAGAACCAGTCATGAAATTGGTGGAGTTTTTATTGTTCTGTGTTGCTCACTACCAGTTGTACCCTTGATCGCAACAGTGATTTGTGAAGCCAGTAATTCCTTAAAACTCAATGCGGATGTTACTGGTTTTGGTAAAGTGGGAGAAATTAAATGCATCATGTATCTGGGTCACACCGCAACAGAGTGTTTGCACACTGTTTACGCTGTGGCCTGGCCAGGTCTTTGAACTGTGCTAATCCGTACAGTGCAAAATTGCTGTTAACAAAGTGTCAAATAAATAATATTTATGAGGCAGGATTGGATATGAGGCTCCTAGTGAATGGCTACAAATGCAGAGAATGTGATCAGTAAGAACAGCAAACCCCTATCTCTGCATTCACACTTGCAATGCAAGTGATAAAGGTATAGAATGTGAAAATGACTAGCAGATCATAAAAGCGACATTGGAAGAAGGATTTCATTGTCGAAGGTTATGCTGTCTGCTCCCCTCGATGTGAGAAGCTGTATGTTGCCCCGTTGCAGGTGTTTATAATTTTTCACTTTCCAGATTGGCAACGATTCAGTGCTTTGTGGCCACAGGAGTAACATCAAGGCACTGATATAGGACATTGGGCCAGATGTTCGACTGTTTTTTGCGGTCGCAAATGGGTAATCGGCCCGTTTGCGACCACAAAATTGGTCTGCCCCATGTACAAACCCTACTTTGCGAGTCAGTAACCTATTACCGACTCGCAAAATAGGGTTTGCGACTCGCTTTTAGGAAGGGGCGTGCCAAGGGCGTCCCTTCTAATAGCGACTTGCACTTCAATGTACAATTGTTTTGCGACCACAATTGCGGTTGCAAAACACTTGCAGTTTACCACCTACTTCAAGTAGGTGGTAAGCCACTCGCAAATGGGAAGGGGTCCCCAGGGGACCCCTTCCACTTTGTGAATGAATGCGAAAATGTTTTTAAGAGCAGGCAGTGGTCCCACGGACCACTGCCTACTCTTAAAAAATGAAACAAACATTTCATTTTTCTTTTTTAAATGCATCCCGTTTTCCTTTGAGGAAAACGGGCTGCATTTAAAAAAAAAACCTGCTTTATTCAAAAAGCAGTCACAGACATGGTGGTCTACTGACCCCAGCAGGCCACCATCCCTGGGAGTGCTAGACATTCCCAATGAGGTCGCAAGTTGCACCTGCCTCATGAATATTAATGAGGCATGCAATTTGCGACCCCATTAGGAATCGCAAACTGTCTGAGACACTGTTGTAAATTACATTTTGAGAGTCGCAAAACGATGCAATTTGCGACTCGCAAATTGTAAGAGTCGTACATCTGGCATCTTGTGAGTTACAAAAAAGGGGATCACACACCCCTTTTTGCCTTGTGACACAAGGACACTCAGTATTGACATTGCAATTTGCAAGTAAACATTGACATATTGTGATTGTGTATTCTGCATGTTCATAGCCTGAAACTTTGCATAGCTTGGGTGTAGCATACAAAAAAATACATGGGTAAGTACGGCCCTAAATGTTTTATGCACTATACAAAACTTAAGTGGTATCTAGATTGAGTTGTTCACAAAGACTGCACATGAAAATTGTCCAACTGAAAGAAAACCATACAGACACTAAAACACTGGTGATTCTCAACAGGAACATACCAAGCTGAGGCTCGACTGGACTTTTGCTTGATCACCAGACTCCTGAGGATTGGAAGTACTGGGTGTATTCTCCACGTTGTGGCTGGCTTATAGAAGTCAACGAAGTTGAAGCCTCAAAGGAGAATTTGAAATAGGGTCCCATATGAGTCAGTAAGACATTCTTGGTTCAAGCATCTCATCAGAGGCCCACGGGTCCTTTTTAGAGATCTATTGATAAACTAGTTCAACTTGTTAATAACTGACATAGTATGTAGGGGTGTGGCCTGACAAAATGGCCGAGTAGACGCTTCTACGAATCCTCCCGTCGGTCTGAAAGAATCCGTCGGAATCCTGGCTACCCTGGCTGCAGTTTAACCTCTTCTGCACAGATAACAACTGTTGGAACCCACAGCGCCTGCAGACTGACCTGTTCGGTGGATTGTCGCAGCAAAAAGAGACAGCGGAGGAGGACTGGATGCTGACCGCCATCTTCCCTCATTCCACGTTGGGATCGTTTTCGGAGGAAAGGCGCCGACTCCTGGGCCGAGCCCTGCAACGAGGCGAGCACGAGAAACAGCTGCCAGGTGTGATTTGACCTCGCCGGCAAGTAAGTGAACCACGAGGGAGGCACTAAAAGACAGAGGGATACGGAGACCGGGCAGACTGGCACAAACTCAGAAGACATGCCAGAGGCCTAGATTCTGAGGCGGCGCCCTTGGCAGCGCAGCTATGAGACGTTGGGGCCATTGTGCCGACTCGGCGACACAATCGCCGTCTGGGGCCGGTCTCGCCTGGGACTGTTAGACGAGTTACGCCGCCCCCCCGGGTGGTCCCTGGTGGTGGTGACCTGAGGTGCGTGGCCCTGCGGAGAGGGAGCGATCAGCACACCTGCACACCCCGAGACCGCCCGCATCAAAGAGATGTCCAGGAGATCTGCGGGTCCTTGTCTCCGTTGTGCCCCTCGAGGAGACGAATGATGAGCAACAGTCCTTGGTGAGATACCTCCTCCAAGAGCAGTGGCACAAAAGCCCAAAGCCTGTGGGGAAAGTGGGTCTCTGCGGTGCAGACTGAAGCAGGGAAGTAAGTGGATGGCAAGTGCAGCATACCTGTGATATCATATGCGGGATCTGGACAATAAAACATATTGGAGGGGGCAGGAGATCTGGTGCATAATCTACAAGAGGAGGTCCAAGCTCTGAGGGGCACAGTGGCAGAACTCTAACACAAAGTGGTTCGGCTGGATGAGTGTGCTGAGGATGCAGAAGGAAGATCATGCAGAAATAATCTATGATTCATAGGATTTCCAGAAAAAGCAGGAGGCCCCTTCTGCGGACTCACCGAGGATCAACAGTTCACACCGTCCACCGCAGAACAGGGGATCGCAAAACATGCGGACACACGACAGCAAAATGCGCGCGATCAGGAGGATCCAGGTATGCCCGGATGGCACCTTACAAGCATCGGACACTATCCCGGAGTCAGAGGAATCCGGACTAGCCCAACTGTTGGTCACTGTTAGAAATGGGGGTCTCTAGTTGGCAATGGTTTGCAACTTTGTCCAAGTAGGGACCCTTCTTCCTAGTCAGGGTAAGGGGGATAGACTTCTAAAATAACCTCTGCTCACCCCCTTGGTAGCTTGGCACGAAAAGACAGGCTTATCTCAGAGGCAGTGTATAAAGCATTTGTGCATGCATACAGTGAAAACACTATAAATGGACACCACAACAGTTTAGAAAAATAAGCAAAACTTTATCTAAACCAACAAGACCAAAATACGACAAAAATCCAACATACAATACTGTAAAAATAGGTACTTTGCAAGATAACCTTTAAATTGCAGAAATATCTGAACACAGTTCTTCGGAGTCGGTAGCTCCATCCGGGGGTACCGCAATGCTGAAAACGACAGAGTCTAACAGTTTCAGCCATCTGCGTCGGTACGGACCAGCTAAAGCGTCGACAGACTCGTAGACAGTACCTTTCTCGTTGCAGCCGATCCTGTTGGTACGAGTCGGTCGGGGCAACCGTCACGGTTGTGATGTGAAGTGGAAGCAGTGCAGCATGCAGTGCCCTCACGGCACGGTGCAGGCAGCAGTTCGGTGATGGTCGTCCAACAGTGTCGGTGAGACCAAGGCTTACGATGCAGAGTGAGGTGGTGCTCGATGCAGTGCTGGCGGGTCACGGTGCAGCAAAGGAGCCGGTCGATGTTCGGGTCGGGCAGCGATGGTGTCGGTGACATCTGGGCAGAGTGAAGCAAGGCGGTGAGGAATGCGGTGCCCACAGGACACGCTGCAAAAGATGCGGTGCGAAGTGCGGCTGTGCCTTCTGCGGTGCCTTCAGGGCACGGAACCAGCGACGGACTCGGTGACAGAGTCAACTGCTCTTTTCTTCTTCGGCGACTGAAATCAGCTGTTCCAGGTACCCAGAAGGATGGTGAAGTCTTTGCTGTTCCTGAGACTTCTTGAACAGGGGGCAAGCTCTACCTCAAGCACTTGGAGATACCTTGTCAAGCAGGATACACACACAGTTCCTCTCCTTGGCAGAAACCTCTACTGCAGGCCAACCCCAGACAGCACACAGCAAAGGGGCAGTGCTCCTCCTCCAGCTTCTTCCAGCTCTTCTCCTTGGCAAAGGTCCCTCTTGAAGTCCAAAAGTGATCTATAAGTCTGGGGTCTGGGCCCCACTTTTTATAGTACAAAATCCTTTGTTCTCTGGGCAGAGAGTGTCTTTGCCCAGCCAAAACAAGTTCTGTCCTCTCGGGTGCAGTTGCCCGGCAGGAGGTGGAGACAGCATTGTCCAAGGCAGACCAGGCCCATTAAGGTGTGAAAGAAATCTCCTCCCCCTACTCTGAATGCAGCCCAGGTCTATTTAGCCCATCAGTTACTCACTCTGGACACACCTTACCCCTCCCCCCCCCCCAAGTGGCTGCCTGAACAGAATGCACATCCCCAGGCCCTGTCACTCCAAAGCTAGACAGTCAATACACAAACCTAGCAGAGGCACACTGGATGGCTAAGCAAGAAAATACCTACTTTCTAAAAGTGGTATTTTCAAACACAGAATGTAAAAATCATCCTTAATAAAAGATGCATCTTTACAGTCCGAGTTCAGGCATACTCAACTCTATTTTCCTATCTTGTTTCCATGGGCAGTTATACTTCTAAGATGTTATAAGTAAACTCCCCATTCTATCCTATGGGACAGATAACTTTTCAATAGTGAAAAACGAAGTTGGCAGTATTTCACTATCAGGACATGCCACACACAGCAGGGCATGTCCTACCTTTCAAATACACTGCACCCTGCCCACAGGGGTACCTTGGGCCTGCCTTAGGTGTGACTCACATGTAAAACAAGCATTTGCAATGCAATAGGTCTCGCATTTACACAAGTTTAAGGTATTGGCATTGTAAATGATAATGCCTTTTATTTATGTTTTCAAAACCAAAAAATAAATAAAGAGCATTGTCATTTACAATACCAATAGCTCAAACTCGTGTAAATGCGAGACCTAGTGCATTGCAAATGCTTGTTTTATAGAGCCAAGAGTTTTCACCAAACCCCCTGATCTGGAGAAATTTCGCAGTTTCAAGCCCTTGGTGTCACTGAAATAGGGTTCTAGCTTTTCCCAGTGAAAGGAGGCTGTGCAGAGGTCGGAAAGACTGCAGCATTTGAATTGCAAATGTCCCGTCAGAGCGCTGGACTCCGCGCCATCCCCCTCCTCAAATTGGAAACAGTTCCTGTATCTGCGCTGTGAATGGGAAACACAGCCGCCAACACATCTGTGTGTTGTTACCCTGGGTCCTAGAACAAGTGTGGCCGCACTTTCCTCTAAGTCATAGAATGGCAGAAGCCTGGTCACGCTGTCTCTGTGAATGGCTGCATTTTGTATTATCAACCAAAGTGGAGAGCAGCTTTGAAAAACAAGAACACCCCTCGCCGGGCGTGAAAGAAAAACGGGCACGGAAAGCAGCACATAATTAAATGAAAATGCTGCACTTTACCGTAACACAGTGAGGCCGAGGGAACCAGGAGATGAAACCACACACTGCACGCCGCCACAGCCTACAGAGTTGTGTATTTGCGAGCGTGGCATACAGAAAGGGGCGAGGCATGGGGCGCATTAGCAAAACAAATGCTGTGTTAAAATAAATACGGCGAGCCGCTATAAAGAAAAGCAACCGCCGCCATTAAAATGAAAGTGCGACATGGGGGCGCTTTAACAACAAATAAAAAGCCATGTGAAATCAACTTCTCATGTGAGCGTCAACAGCAGATAGCAGGATGAGCACTTAACTTTGAACTGATAGAATTCCAAGCAGCCTCGTTCCATTTCCAGCATAGTCAGCCAAACAAGTCTCCGACAGCAAACCAGAACAAGGGAAAGTAAAAGAGCGCCATGCGCACGTTGTAGGCACGCCGTGAGCGTGCACATCGGCGTGGCCTGCGGCTCGTGCCCAGTGGCGGCGCCTGCGTACTTCGCCGCCGTAGTTGAAGAAGTGCTGCGGGGACCGGCTGAAGACGGAGACCAGCCGAGGAGCAGCGCAGAGTCCCCACAACAGCAGGTAAGTGGAGTGAGGCATGCTGTGCATGTAAAGCGCGCCGCGCTTGGAGCTCGCGTGCGCATTAAAAAAAAGAAAGTAATATTGCATGAGGCTTGCGAGGACGGAAGGGGGACAGGAGATGTGCACATCGCGTGTTCACGGGCGCGTTCACATTTCAAGTCCGTCCTGCGCGTGCACAGCTCCTGTCTCCCTTCCGAAGCAAGTCAGCAACAATAAGTCTCGCTAGCGACAGCGCTTCGCGCTGCGTCGCTAGGTCGAGACCTAAAAAGGGAAGGTTAGGGCCTGGCAAGTGGGTGCACTAGCCAGGTAAACATGGCAGTACGAACTGCACACAGGCACTACAATGGCAGGCCTGAGACCCTTTTGCAAGGCTGCTTGTGTGGGTGGCACAATCAGTGCTGCAAGCCCACTAGCAGCATTTGTTTTACAGGCCCTGGGCACACACAGTGCACTATACTAGGGACTTAACAGTAAACTAAATACCAATTATGGAAACACTAATCCATGACAACAATTTACAGAGTGAGCACTTGCACTTTGGCACTGAACAGCAGTGGCAAAGTGCCTAAAGCATCTAGACCAGCAAAAATGAAAGTCCAACACACAGTAAAAACACAGGAGGCAAAGGCAAAAGTTCAGGGAAAACCCACACCAAGGATGCCAGGTCTAACAGTCACTAACACCAGTGAAGATGAGGATAACTAGGGGGAACTCCACAAGCAAGAAGAAGTGAAGAAAATCTTTCGGACTAAATAAGTACGCTCTGGTTTGGAGAAAAAAAGGGGTGTGTGTGTGTTATAATCTATCATAATGCAGAAGGGTAAAATTCAATGCTATACGAGACTGGAGACTGCGGACTCAAGAGCCAAGGATATCTGTGATCGACGGGGGGCTCACCCCCCCCAGAGGTGGGCACCTAGACAGGAACTAGAGGCATGTCCTCGCATCCCCCGGGTGGGCCTACCACTTGAATTGCAAGAGACTGTTGCACTGCTTAGTTGAGTGACAATGGACAGTACATATACTTGGAAATCCGGAATGAAGACTGAACAGTATTGTTGCATTGTTTTTATCTGTTTAATGTTATGGGGGAGAATGGGCCGGTGCGCGCACATCCTTACCTTGCCTTTTCAGCAACGGGGGGGCCTCACTGCCCAAAGGGAGGGGGAAGTTTTGTTCTAAAAGGGATGGGTCAGGGCTGTTTTTCCCACTCTTCTTGGAAGCCACTAAACATAGACTTTCGACATGGTATCTGAGACAGTACGATAATGCATGGTGGCATGGACTGGATGATAGTGGAATGAATCTGGTAAGGCGGCCCCCATGAAAAAGCTAATCACATGGAATGTTCGTGGTTTAGCTGCCCTCGATAAGCGCAGAAGGGTATTTGATTATCTGAAACGATATGGAGTGGCTATAGCATTGCAGGAGACGCATGTATGGGGGATTCCCTGCCCTGTCTCAAGAAACGATGGAGGGGGCAATTATATGCCACATCATACTCTGGGTTTGCCAGGGGGGTCCTCATATGGGTGGCTCCCGGGCTTCCTTTTCAGCACTTACACTATTTGGTGGACCCAGAGGGGAGGTATGTTATCTTACACGGAAGGCTAGATGGAAGGGAACTGTGCATCATTAATGTCTATGCTCCGAATATTGATTGCCCCTCCTGCTTCCCCAACATGATGAAAGTGGCGGTCCCGTATCTAGGGACATGTACACTGATGGCAGGTGATGTTAACTGTGTCCTTGATGGCACTATGGACCGTGAACCCCCGCGATCCCATACTAAGCCCAGAATGATGGAAACCATGACTTTATGGCAGGCATACACCTGGTGGATATGTGGCACCAGCGACATCAAACACTGCAACAGTTTTCCTGTTACACCTCTGCATCTGGTACCTTTAGTAGATTAGACTATTGGCTCCTCTCAGCTGAACTGGGACCTGACGTGGGGGGAATAACCTATATTCCCAGGTATCTCTCTGACCACTCACCTGTCCTGCTCAGCCTAAACGGTTCACAACTCCCTTCTGCCATACCCCTCTCGAGACTCGGGACCGAGGCCCTGTCAGACCCTCCATTTGCAGCAGTGATCTCAGAAGCCCTAGGGAACTATTTCGAGGAAAACTGCGGTTCGGCATCGACCCGGGCGCACAAATGGAAGTCCATGAAAGAGGTAATAAGGGGAGTGTGCATTAAAACTTTGTATGGGGTTCAACAGCAGCTGGAAAAGGATAGAGCAAAACAGGAGGCAGCATTAAGGGAATTAGAAGAGGTCCTCCCAGAAGCCCCACACAGACTGGAAGAATGGCAGATGGCACGAGAAGCGATTCTCCTGGACTTGCATAGATTAGAAAAACATGTGCACACTGCACGACGACAAAGATTACATATGGAAGGTGACAAAACTGGAGCCTTAATGGCTCGTTTGGTTAAACAAGAGTCAGATACAAACCCCATTGTACAACTTAGGGATAGACAAGGGGATTTAGTATTCTCACAGGCGGCAATTGCGGAGGTCCTGGCTGACCACCTTGGGGAAGTGTATGCATGACGATTCTCTGCACCGCCGTAAAGGATCCAAGACTTTTTGGACACGTTGAGCTTCCCCAGTTAGGTGCGGTGGCAAAGGAGACCCTAAATGCCCCGATATGGAATGATGAGGGTCTGACGGGCAATCACCATCTTAAAACTGTTAAAAGCACCAGAGCCGATGGGCTACCCGTGGAGTTCTATCGGAGATTTGCCCCTCTGTTAGCCGATCACCTGCTAGAGGTTTACAATGAAGCGCTTGAGCGGGGGTGTGCTTCCACCTTCGGTGAGAGAGGCCCTGGTGGCCATGATACCGAAATTAGACAGCAACCCTTTTTTAGCTAATTAATACAGGCCGATCTCCTTATTAAATATAGATGTAAAAATACTGAGTGGCATTATGGCAGCGTGCCTTCTCCCTTGGATCCCTCACATTGTACATGCGGATCAGGCAGGATTCATACCCAAGCGCAGCACCATGCACAACCTGCGGAGATTGGCGCATATTTGGTATGCTTCCTGTTTAACAGATGGATGACTATGCATTAGCTCTATTGGACACAGAACAAGCCTTCGACTCTGTGGAAATGCCCTATTTGTGGCAGGTCCTCCAGAGGATTGGAGCCGGAGGAGAGTTTCTTAAATGGACCAGGCTACTTTATACGACCCCTATGACACGAATAAGAGTGAAAAATATGGTATCCAAGCCAGTTGCGCTCGGTAGAGGCACCCGTCAGGGGTGTCCGCTCTCCTCGCTCGTGTTCGCACTGGCCATGGAGCCGTTAGCGGCAGCCCTGAGGGACAACTTGAGAGAATGGGGTGTCCAGCTGGGCAAGACCAATCAAGTGGTCTCTTCATATGCCGATGACACTTTAGTCTACTTACGCCAGCCGACAACCTCGGTGCCACTCCTGCTGGCAGTGCTGCAGAACTTTTGCAAGGTATCTGGTCTCTTGCTCAATGCAGGGAAATCCAAGTTAATCACCATTGGAAGACTGGAGGGGGTGCCCTGAGCGGAGCTATATAAAGGAGAGTTGCAGTGGGCTGGTGAAGGGACAAGAGATCTGGGAATACGGTTGGTGGATACAGCTGCCGCCTATCATGCCCTCAACATAGGTAGAGTAATGGAGGGCATTCGGGACTCCGTACGATTCTGGCAGGACCTACCACTGTCACTTATGGGCTGGCTCGCAATAATAAAAATGATCATTTTGCCAAGATGTCTCTATGCGATGCAGCACACACTATATATAATTCCACAACATTATTTTCGGACACTGGACCAACTCCTAATAGACTTCTTGTTGGGGAAAAAAACGCAAAAGGGCGCGCTTGACAACATTACAGAGAACATGGGGACAGGGGGGGGGGGGTTGCGGTCCCATGCTTAGAGTTCTACTACATGGCATCCCAACTTCAACATGCGGTGCATTGGCTAGACACTGAAAATAATTGGGAGACTGACCTTCTGGCCGGTACACATGACGATTATACATTGCCTAAAATTTTGATGTGATTCCATACATTGCACGACATGTGGCCCTGATCTGGGACACCGTAGTTCGGAGGGTGGTTCAACATGCTCCATATGCCCCTGATATGCCACTCTGGGCAGTACGTCCTTTTGCCCGTATAGCAGACTCTATGTCCGTACGAAGGAGGTTGTCAAACGCTGGGCGACCTATATGTAGATGGCAGGTTTATTACTCGTGACGAGGCAATAGCCACCTTTGACCTGGGAACGGGCCAATTTTTACAATACGAAAAAATCTCAAGCGCGACGCGTGAAATTTGGGTGGGATTCCCAGCAGAACCTCCTAGTAACAACACACTGACGGTAATGCTATAAATGGCGCAGGGCAGGAGATTAATATTGCATTTATATAGAGCCTTAAGAGACGACTTACCAGGCGCGACATTGCTGCTAAAGAGGAAATGGGACGACATGGTGGAGGAACCGCTATCTGACAAGGAGTGGGAAAAAGCTCAAGAGGGGGTATAAACAGTGAGCTCTAATGCGCGTTTTAAGCTCCTACAATACAATATAGTGCACCAAGTATACCTCCCCCTGAACACATTGCATATAATTTACCCTACTCGAAGTGATGAATGTTCGAGATATAAAGCACCAGAGGCAGACTTTCCTTCATATGGTTTGGTCGTGCATGCCGCTACGCTGTTATTGGGATTTGGTAATCACACACTTACAGAGAGTGACGGGTTGGATGATCCCCAAAATGATCCGACAGGTACTACTGGGTCTACTTCCCACCCCCAAAAACAAAAAGCTGAGCAGATGCTTTCTAACGCACAAGTTACTAACTTGTGTAACGATATATCTGTAAGAGACAGTAGTTAGTGACAGATTCCTTACCTTAGAATATCCCCAGGCGTCAGGCTGGATCCGGAAAGTTTTTTGCGTAGCAGTACCCTTGCGCGTCGGTAGGCGGCGTCGTGCGGCTTCGCGTCCGTCGTCGGCGTCGTGATCGCCGGGATGACGTCGCGGGCAGTACTTAGGCGCCGCCCCTGCGCTCTGACGTCAGTTCTGTACACGACTTTCCGCGCCAGGAACGCAGAGCCATGCAAGAAGCTGACATAGGTGTCTGAAAAATACTAGGGCCCTGAAAGGGATGTCCTTAACCCTAGAAATCAGTTCGCAGAACGGGGAGGATGGGTGGGGCGGTAAGGAATCTGTCACTAACTACTGTCTCTTACAGATATATCGTTACACAAGTTAGTAACTTGTGCATCTGAAAGAGACACGTTAGTGACAGATTCCTTACCTTAGAATAGATACCCCAGCAATACCAACCCCGGTGGTGGGTCTGCGAACAAAGATCAGACAAGGAAGTCCTGGAGGACAGAACGGCCAAAGAAGCCGTCCCTCCGGACCTGACTGTCAAGGCAGTAATGCTTTGTAAACGTGTGCAGCGAGGCCCACGTAGCTGCCTGACAGATAACCGGCAGCGGAACACCGCGGCCCAAGGCCGTGGTAGCAGCCGTTGCCCTGGTGGAATGGGCACGCAGCCCAACAGGAGGCTCCTTTTTAGCCAAAGAATAGCAGGTCTTGATGCACAAAGTAACCCAGCGGGAGATAGTTCGTTTGTGCACCGCCTGACCTTTTGGCGCCCACGTAGCCAACAAAGAGCTGGTCATCCACCCGGAAGTGTTTTGTGCGGTCGATATAGAAGGAGAGCGCACGTTTTGGGTCCAGACGGTGGAGCCTCTCTTCCTCTCTGGAAGGATGCGGAGGCAGAAAGAAGGTGGGCAAAGTGATGGTCTGCCCAATGTGGAAAGCAGTAACCACCTTTGGCAAGAAGGACGGACGCGTCCGAAGAACAACCTTGTCTGGATGAACAGACAGAAAGGGAGGCTTACAAGATAGAGCCTGGAGCTCACTCACCCGCCGAGCGGAGGTGATGGCCACCAGAAAGGCTGTCTTCAGAGTCAGAAGACGAAGAGGACAGTTATGTAGAGGCTCAAAGGGAGCGCACATTAAAAAGGTAAGAACCAAGTTCAAGTCCCACTGAGGCATTACAAACGGAACAGGAGGGAAAAGGTGAGTAATGCCTTTTAAGAACCTGTTAACAACAGGGGACTTGAAAAGGGAGGGCTGATCAGGGAGCCTGAGGAAGGCCGAGATAGCACAAAGATAACCCTTGATGGTACCCAGGGCAGAACCCTGTCGGGCCAGAGAGAGAAGGAACAGAAGGACCTCAGAAAGAGGGGCAGAAAGGGGATTCACAGCCTTTGCTGTGCACCATGCCACAAATTTGTTCCACCTGCAGGCGTATACCACCTTAGTGGAGGGACGCCTGGCTGCCAGAATCACATCACAAACTTCGGGAGGCAAGTCGAAAGGAATCAACTGCCGCCGCTCAATCTCCACGCAAGCAGGTGTAAACTGGACAGGTTCGGGTGGAGGACCGTCCCCTGCTGCTGCGACAGAAGATCCTCCCGAAGAGGCAGACGGATCGGGGGATCTACGCTCATATTGAGTAGCTCGGGATACCAAACTCTTCGAGCCCAGTCCGGAGCCACAAGAATGACTTGGGCCCGGTCGTGCCGAATCTTCTTCAACACTCTGGGTAGAAGTGGTATAGGCGGAAAGGCGTACAATAGACCGCAACTCCACTCGTGACGAAAAGCGTCGCCGAGCGAGTGCCGCCTTGGAAATTCCAACGCGCAGAACTGATGACATTGCGCGTTCTCTTCGGTGGCGAATAGATCTAACCAAGGCTCTCCCCACTGTAGAAAGAGTCCTTGCGCCACTTCCGAGTGAAGACGCCATTCGTGATCCATCATGCACCTGCGGCTGAGTTCGTCCGCCCTGGCGTTCAGGGAACCTGCCAGGTGTTGAACCATCAGGAACATGCCCTGATGTTCCAGACATGTCCAGAGGCGCAGAGCCTCCTGACAAAGGGTCCATGACCCCACCCGCCTTGTTTGTTGCAGTACCACATGGCGGTGGTGTTGTCTGTGAACACCTGCACTACCTTCCCTTTGACAGAGGGAAGGAATGCCTTGAGTGCAAGTCGGATCGCCCGGAGCTCCAGAATGTTGATATGGAGCCGGGACTCCGCCGGAGACCAGAGGCCCCTGATCTCCGCCTCTCCCATGTGACCGCCCCATCCCAGAAGGGACGCGTCCGTCACAACTGTGTGCTCTGGCTGGGGAAGGGAGAGGGATCTGCCCATGACCCATTGCCGGTTCGAGAGCCACCACTGCAACTGTTTTGCAGTCCCCTCCGAGATCTGGACGTGATCGGACAGGTTGCCCTGGTGCTGCACCCACTGGAACTTTAGGTCCCACTGCAGAGCCCGCATATGCCATCTGGCATGATTGACCAGCAGGATGCCATGAGGCCCAGCAGCCTCAGGGTCATCCGTACCGAAACCCAGGATAAAGGCTGAAAGATCGGAATCATAGCCTGAATATCCCGGACTCGCCGTTCGGGAGGATAGGCCCGAAACTGCGTCGTGTCCAGAACTGCTCCGATGAAAAGGAGCTGTGGAGAAGGAATCAGATGCGACTTCGGCACATTGATGGAGAACCCCAGCGAGTGCAGGAGTTCGGCCGTAGTCTGGAGGTGGGAGACGACTGCCTGGGACGAGCCCGCCTTCAGCAGCCAGTCGTCGAGGTAGGGGAAGACTGAAACCCCTGCCCGGCGCAGATGAGCTGCGACCACCGCCATCACTTTCGTGAACACCCGAGGGGCACTGGTAAGGCCAAAGGGGAGCACGGTGAACTGAAAATGCTCGAGGCCTACCGTGAACCGAAGGTAACGCCGGTGGGCCGGCAGGACGAGGATGTGGAAATATGCGTCCTGCAAGTCCAACGCTACCAACCAGTCTCCAGGGTCGAGGGCAGTCAAGAACTGAGCTAGGGTGAGCATCTTGAACTTCTCCTTCCGGAGGAAGCGATTGACGTTCCGGAGGTCCAAGATAGGACGCATGTCCTCCTTGTCCTTTTGGGCACCAGGAAGTAGTGGGAGTAGCAACCACGTCCTACTTCTGGGGTCGGAACATGCTCGATGGCCCTCTTGGCCAAGAGGGCCGTGACTTCCTTCTGCAGAAGTACCAAGTGATCCCCTGACATGCGGTGGAATTGAGGTGGCATGGCTGGGGGTGGACTCGAAGGGGAGGGAGTAGCCCCTTCGGACAATGTCCAAGACCCACCTGTCCGAGGTGATGGTATGCCAGTGGGGAAGGTGATGGCGGACCCTGCCCCCTACTGGCGTGCTGTGCACCTGAAAGGAGGGACTAGGAGGGTTTGGAGGCCGCGGACGGGTTGGAGGTGGTGGCCTGACCCGCACGCTGGTTGCCCGATCCGCCACGGCGGAATCCACGTCCTCGGCCACGCGAAGACGCCTGCTGCGCGGGCCGGTGGCTGGGCTGCTGACGTGAAGGGCGCCCCTACCGTGGCCACGATAGGGGCGAAAAGCAGAAGTCAGCGGAGGGCGTGTAGCAGAAAGGCCCAGGGACTTTGCAGTAGCCCGTGAGTCCTTAAAGCGCTCCAACGCATGGTCTGCTTTGGACCCAAAAAGACCGACTCCATCAAAGGGCATGTCCATGAGAGTATTCTGGACATCCCCTGAAAAACCAGTGGTTCTCAGCCAGGCGTGGCGTCGCAGCGCCACCGTCGTTGCAATAGACCTGCCCAGTGAGTCGGCGGTATCAAGGCCACAACGAATTGTATATTTGGCCGCATCCCTTCCTTCCGCAATGGCGCGGGAAAGCAGTGTCTGGACCTCCTCAGAACACTGGGGCAAAACATCCGCCACCGAATCCCACAAGGAGTGGGTATATCGGCCCAAAAGGCAAGCGGTGTTGATGGACCGCAAGCCAGCACTGGAGGAAGAAAAACCCTTCTTCCCAAATTGATCCAGGCGTTTGGATTCCCTATCCGGAGGGGCGGTAGGGAAGGCGGTTTGGGAAGCGGAGGCTTGGACAACCAAGCTCTCAGGGGTGGGGTGGACAGAGAGAAACAGGGGTCGCCCGGAGCTGGGCGATGGCGTCGGGACACGTTCCTATCCACAGGAGCCCCTGTGTTGGGCTTGGACCAGGCGCCCAAAAGAACGTCAGTGAGGGCGTCGTTAAACGGCAGTACAGTCTCCGAAGAGGAGGCTGCCGGCTGAAGCACCTCTGTCAAGAGATTAACCTTGACCGCCACAGCAGGGAGTTGGAGACGTAAGGCTCCAGCCGCCCTACGCAACACCGTTGCAAAATTGGCTCCCTCCTCCGTAGCCACGGGAGGAGACAGCATGCCAGTGTCAGGGGAAGTATCTAGACCACTGGCATCCCCTAGACCCTCTGTCCAGTCCTCATCGTACTGACACTGTTGTGTCAGAGGGTCATCAGACCCCTCCCAGTCCTCCTGGTCCTCCTCAGGTTCAAAATAAGGGGGAGGAGGGACATTTGGGACCCAAGGTCTCATCGGGCGCCGGAACCGGCGTCGAGCGACGTCGGTCCGGGTCCATGTCCGGAGCCGGAAGGAACTGGGGAACGACGCCGCTCGGAGCCCCAGGCGGCGTCGAGAACGGCACCGGAGACATCGGCGCCGGCGGAGGTGTCGTTAGGTCGACCGGCGTCGATGGGGGTTGTGGAGCCGGGATCGAGGCCGGGGCCGAAGCCGGAGCCGGGATCGAGGCTGGAGGCACTGGCGACGCCGGGGCCGGAGCCGTCGGCGGCGCCGGAGCAACCCCATCAGGGCCCGCGGGGCCCGAAGGCGCACCGGAGGGACCTGGAGGCCCGAAGAGGCGGGCCATGGCCGACAGGAATTCCTGCACTTTGGCCGGATCCGCCCCTGAACCCGGGAAGGGCGGGTATGGCGGGGGCGACTCCACAGGCATGTCCGGGGCCGCGGGGGCGGGGACGGGGCCGGGAGGGGCCTCAGCCGAGTCGCGAGACCGGCGAGGCGAAGTCCTAGAGCGATGATGCTTTTTGGACTTCTTGTGTTTTGACTTACCGGACGAAGACTTCGACGCCGACGACCGGTGTGGACTCCGCGATCGACCCCTGGACCTCTCACGCGACCGGGGCTTCCGCGGAGCCGAATGCTGGGCCTCGAGGAGCTTTCGAGACCGCTCTCGCAAAGCTTTCGGGTTGAGCGCCTGGCAGTCGGTACAAGACTCCGTGTCGTGGCCTCGGCCGAGGCAGAAGAGACACTCCCAATGCGGGTCGGTGACGGACATCATCCGAGCACAGGCGCCGCAACGTTTGAAACCGGGCATCCCTACGACACCTTGATAGAGGAAAACAGTGAAAAAATTCACCAAAAAGTATGGTCAAAAAATGACCAGGGCACTGCTCTTCCCGGATCTGCGCTTGCTGGCGCGGAAAAAGAAGAACTGACGTCAGCGCGCAGGGGCGGCGCCTAAGTACTGCCCGCGACGTCATCCCGGCGATCACGACGCCGACGACGGACGCGGAGCCGCACGACGCCGCCTACCGACGCGCAAGGGTACTGCTACGCAAAAAACTTTCCGGATCCAGCCTGACGCCTGGGGATATTCTAAGGTAAGGAATCTGTCACTAACGTGTCTCTTTCAGATATTGGGCCTAGTGGCTGCAAAACAGCACATGGCTATTACCTGGCTCAGACCCCGACCACCACAGGTGGGGGAGTGGATGAAGGACATGTGCGAATGGGCGATTGCGGAAAGAGTGCATATGAAACAAGTGTGTACAGATGACAAATTAGAAGAGGGTCTAGGGGCATGGCCTCAGATGTTAGTGGACCTTAAAGAGGAGCAAGGCTCAGGTGTCAGGGAGCGAGAATGGGCCGCCATGTCGAGAAGGAACCACGATAGGGAGATGGCATGTGCTAATGCTTAGTACTGGTGAATGATGTACAATAACCATGCACACAAGACATTGATATGGTGGCTTCATGTTGGAGATGGGAACTGGGAGTGATGGGTAGGGGAAGGGGGAACTCAGAAGTTGGGTTTGATATGATCCATATAGGTATCGCGAGATGTATATTATGCACATGAGACATTACGGAATGAACCAGTAGTCCGGAAGATGGTTTTTCCCATGTTGGTTCTCCTTGAATTATAAGATGGGTTCTTCCCATTGCGAAATCGTGATATTCTATTGTACAGGGGTAGAAAAGGGGAGGCCGGGGTGGGGGGGAACGTTTTGACACAGGATATGTGCTTGTCTATGATTTCTGGGTGATTCATAAATCCAATAAAGTTACCTGAAAAAAACCGGACATAGTATGTAAGCATTCTGAGGGACTCCTTAAGCCAGTCAGATTGTTCCTGATCTAACATTTTCTCAGGAGACCAGTAGTTGCGTCCATGACCACTACTAACAAGCTGATTATTTCCAAAGCCATTAAACAGAATGGTGTTATGAACTGTAATATTGCTTTTGCATTTATGGAAAGTTGCTGTGGAACATGCACCTGCTATGTGTGGACCATGGAATGTTGCAGGGTAGCTTTTAAAATAGTTTAACTGTTGCTCGCACCTACCTGTTCATTTGCACTGCACTTTACTCCGGGATCGGGTGAGCCCGGTCAGCTGCTACTCCCCTTCCTGTTCTCTTCCGGGTGGACAACTAGAGACGCCATTTTAGCTTGTGCGTGCTCTAGTTGTCCAAGGGGCTTGCCTACTAATATGTGTGCTGTGCGGGCGCGCCTAAGGCAAGCCAGTCTGTGCCCGTCAGCGTCCCGGAAGCGGCCAGCGCCAGGCATGCTGCCCGTTTTGCCCCCCATCTTAGAGCCTTTCCCCGGCCCTACAGACGTGCTGAGCTGCTCCTGCTCCGGCCCCAACGCTGTACTTGTTCTAGTCGTTGGGAGGCTTTAGATAGCCTATTTAATATCTGCAAGAGCTGTAAATTTCGCCTGTCCCATAGACCGGCAGTCTGCCCACCTCCTTCCATTCCTTCTAACAAAAGGCAGAAGGGTCAACCTATCTCAGCGGCTATGATTAACGCCCGCTCTATAGGCAAGCACTCCCAGGACATCTTTGACCTCCTCTCGGATGAGTCTCTTGACCTACTGTTCATAACAGAGACCTGGCTCAATGAGTTCTCTAATCCAGTGATTAAGCAGGCCATTCCTGGGGGATATAAAGTTTCTCGCGTTGATCGCAAAACCGGGAGGGGTGGAGATATAGCGGTGGTGTTCAGGGATAATTGAATCTTCCATCGCGGCGAGACCCTGGGGATCGGGGAGGGAGAGGCTCTGGACTTTCACATCACCTTCTCATCCCACTTCACGCTGGGTGGCACTCTGGTATACCCGCCCCCCCCTCCCCCGGTCCGGCAGGAGCTTTCCTCAAAGCCCTGGATGATGTCATCATCCCACGCGCTCTACGCTTTACCCATTTCTTACTACTGGGGGATTTCAATATCCATCTGGATTGCGGGGATGCCGGGGAGACTAAGGAGTTCCTTGACTCCCTGGGCCTCGCAGAGCTCACCCAATGGGTCGGCTCACCTACGCATTGTGGAGGTCATATTCTTGACCCGATATGCTCGAATTTCCCCATTACTGTCAAAGATCCTCTCCCGGTATCCTGGCCTGATCACTTTTTGATTCACTTTTCTTGGACCTTCAATCGTAATTACCCACCTAGCCCGCCTTGTCAAGGCAGACCCTCCCCCAAAATTGATCCTATAGTCTATAGCCTAGTTTTGGCTGCGACTCGGCCAGCCCTCGCTAAGGACCTAGAGGGAGCCCTCGATTGTTTCACTGGCTGGATTTCGCATGCGGTCGAGCATCTGTCCCCATTTTTACCGCATAGGCGATCCAGAGATTCTCCTTCAAAACCATGGTTCTCTAGTGAGCTCAAAATTCAGAAACAACACTGCAAAAAACTGGAACGTTCCTGGCGACAGGCATACTGCCCAATGGCTAAGTTGCTCAGGAAAGCTCAGAAAACATTATGCGTCGATATCGCACGCTAAGAGCCTCTACTATGCCAATCACATCGCTCTCTCCAGAAACAATGCCAAGGAAATCTTTTCCATTATGCAGAGCTTCCTAGCCCCTAGTACAGAGACCATCACGCTTCCTACCTTGTCTACTTGGTGTGAGAAACTGTCTGGTTTCTTTATGGATAAGATCCAGATTCTTCAGGCGAATTTTAACACTGACACCAACTCCACGGTAGGAAACCCAGTTCCTAAAGGGCCGACATCTACCTTTCATTCATCACCATCTCTGGCGGCCTTCTCATCTATTCTTCCGCCTGACTCCCTGATGGTTCTCAAGTCCTTGAAATCGGGTTCCCCGTCCGACCCCTGCCTGGCCAGGCTGTTGGCTTCAGTCGCAGAGACAGTGAACCCGGAGGTTAACAGTCTTATTAATATCTCCCTACAAGTTGCTACAGTTCCTCCAGCTTGGAAACAGGCCAAACTTTTGCCTCTTTTGAAAAAACCCTCTTTGGATCCATCTGTCCCTGCTAGCTATCGCCCTACCTCTCTCCTTCCTGCCGTGGCGAAGGTCTGCGAGAAAGTTGTTAACAAACAGCTCACGAACTATGTTGAGGGTTTTGGCCTTCTGCACCCAGCCCAATCACGCTTCAGAGCCTCATACAGTACTGAAACGGCCCTTGTCAAAATCTCCGAAGCCATTCGAGAATGCTTGGACGCTGGTGGCAGGGCGGCTCTGATCTTGTTGGACCTCTCTGCAGCATTCAATACGGTGCCTCACTCTCTGTTGCTGGCCCGTCTCTCAGACATTGGTATCTCAAGGTCTGCCTGGAACTGGCTGAAATCGTTTCTAGAGGGCAGAACGCAGCAAGTTTGGCTCCCTCCTTCCTCGTCTGCTCCTCAAAGTGTGACCACAGGAGTACCCCAGGGGTCTACTTTGAGCCCCCTCCTTTTTAATATATATGTCACCCCGCTGATCCAGCTGGCGGAGGAGCTTGGTGCCAAGATCATCGCACATGCCGATGCTACCCAGCTCCTCTTCACATGGAACAAAACTGATCTATCCACCTCTCGTGCCAGAACATGCCTTACGGCCGTTTTCCAATGGCTCCTCTCCGCGCAGCTCAAATGTAATGAAGATAAATCAGAGATCCTTCTGTTTGGGACTTTCCCTCCACAGTTTAGGGAATTGCTTTGGCCGGCAGACTATCCAATGCCGAATTCAGTGGGTCTGCCCACTAAAAACCATGGAATTTGGTTCGACGAAAATCTTTTGTTTACCACACAGATTAAGAAGCTAGCTGGGCAATGCTTTGGCACTCAGGAAATGTCTCCCCCTCCTCCCTAGGGCAGCCAAGGAAACGGTTACGCGTACCTTAATTCTTTCGCGCATTTATTATGCGAATGCCCTGTACATGGGCCTGCCAAGTTACCTTTTGAAGAGGCTGCAGATAGTCCAGAACACTGCAGCAAGGACTCTTCTTAATATCCCTGTAAGATCTAGCATAAGGCAACATCTGCGCGATCTTCATTGGCTACCCGTGGCTGAAAGAGTAAAATTTAAAGCCCTTGTTTTGGCTCATTCAGCCTTGTATGGATTTGGGCCAGTTTACCTAAGGAATCGCTTCAGGTTCTACGTCCCTGCACGACAGCTGCGTTCAGCAACGCAGCTTCTCGCTGTTATTCCACGCTTTCGACTCAAGAGAATTAGTGGAAGTTCTTTGGCATACAAGGCAGCTTTAGCCTGGAATTTGCTTCCCCTGGAACTTCGCAGTATCCAGGACCCTAAGCTCTTCAGGAAAAAACTGAAGACTTTGCTTTTCATCTAATGGTCCGTTCACTTCCGCCCCACTTGGCTCGCGCCGGGACACTCTTTGAGTAGCTGTGCGCATTATAAGTGGTAATAACATAACATAGTTGCTGGTGGCTATTGAAATACATTCTCCTTTTAAATGTGCTACTAAGCTAAAACTTTCTCATCATTTTTCTCCTGGAAATCTCCTTCCCACAGTCTTGATGAAGATGTCTAAACAAATAAGTGGTAATGTATAATAGGTTTCAATATGATTCGCGGTTTTCTGGATCAGTTTGGAATAACTTAATGGTCCTTTGGTATAGGCGTAGGAGGAACAAATCTGCTGTAGGAGAAACAAATCATCTACCCTATATATTTCACTAATAGCAGAGAAGTGAAATGAGCTGCACCAAATCAGAAAGAATTTCTCATAAGGCCTTTTGCAGAAATACTTGATGAGCTGGAAAATATTTGGCCCCATTACCCCAAAAAATGCCACAAAACTGAAAGGTTTTTCCAATATTCTAAGGAACATCAATGCCTAATTAACATGATGTTCAAATGTCCAGCCTGGAAAATAAATACTCTGTTATGTTATGTTATCTGGATTTGTAAAGGGTGACTTATCACCCGAGGGGTATCCAGGTGCTGGAGCAAGTGTGAAGGTCATCTGCTGGGTGTTAGTTGAAGAGCCAGGTCTTCAGCCTCTTGTGGAATTCCAGAAGTGAGGACGAGGATCTTGGGTGTAAAGGGAGGCCGCTCCAAGTTTTGGGTGCGAGGTAGGAGAAGGCTAGATGACTAGGCCTACTGTTCTGTTTTTGCGGATGCGAGGCTTGTGTGTGAAAGAGGCAGAGCGTATGTGTCTGATCTGCTAGTGGAAGGGGAGGAGTCAGCTGAGCTGCCCCAAAGGGTGATCGCTGGGAGGACATGAGTGCAATAGTGAATGTTGAGTTTGTAAAATCTATTACAAGCAAAGATCTTGCAAAGAGTATTGAATAAGTGCCACATATATTCCTCTAATTAAAACAAAGCAGGTTATGTTGGTTCATAATCAGTGGAATTGGTTTCAAGTCAGTAAAAAAAATAGGCTCACAAACGTTTTGAGGATCACTTTGAGGAAATTAGTGGGAGTTCTGCCATCTCACATTGGTGATTACAGGCCAGGTAGTTGAAGAACTACCAGAATTTGTACTCCACAGATCCGGTATCTACTTTTGTATCAGACTGTCTTTGCAGCAGATCTCTCTGACAAGATCCTGCCATTCAACATGGAGAACAATATCATAAATATTGTCTCAGACCAAGGGTAAGGCCTCGTCACCATAGAATACTTTCCAATTTTATGGGCATCTGTGATCCAGAAAGCATTCAAAGCAGTACTACAAAGTGGATAAGTACCAGTCTGTTGGGGTAAGTCAAACTTGACCTTATATATAAGAGCACCTATAAGCAAGTTCCAGCAAACTGCTGCCCAATTAGATAAAATCTTTGATAAAGATAAAATTTTTGATAAAATGCATATGAGGGAGATATATGAGATGATGGAGGACATATGTGGAATTTCTAAAAAATGGAAATAATCAAACCTAGCCAAAAGGCAGCAGAACACTGTACAGGGTCAAAGGCAAGCATAATGTCAATGAGTGATGGGAGAGGTAGCGGGTTGTGGACTCATTAGGATGTAGTATTCTTTAAAGAGGTGCATCTTTAACTCTTTCCTAAATTAAATCAGTGATGGGGCAGTCCTGATGGATAAAGGGATGTGATCCAGATCCTGGCTGCACAGATGGAAAAAGCCTGTTGCCTTGATTTTCTTTTCCCACTTCTACACTTTTTAGTCTGCAGTCGGAGGGTGTCCTGGATGCCGGTGTGTAGAAAACTACCAGACAGAGTGAGATTGTCTCCAAGATAAGCAGGTGGTGTTTGTCAACTTGACTCTGTAGATGATTCAGCTGGTGGTGAAGAAGGTGCGGGCCACTAAGGGGAGGCAATGGAGTTCCATCAGAATGGGGGTGATTCTGAATACCGCTGAAGTAGGATTGAGAAGACTTCAGATTTGAAGGTCGATCCCTCATCTTGGAATTTAAAAAGCGGTATTTCGTTAGGTGGACAGCACACAAAGGTTTATCCTTTTGGGTAAGGCAGAGAACTATGGGGCTGTAGCAATATATCACCATGCAGCTGTTGCAACTGATGAAGCTGATCAAGGCTAACTCCATGTCCTTCCTGTGTAAGGAGCAGCCATGCCTCTAGCAGAATCTTGGGATGATTACATAACTTGAGAAGACATTATCTCCATTTGAATCGAATATTCACAAGACAGTAATAGGGATCTCTGATTAAGGGAAGTGAAGCAACTGCCCTACCTCACCTCATGTCCCTGCACTTGGGCCTGTGTAGATATAAATCATATTGATTTCTGCTCTATTACACAATAACTAAAGTAAAACAACTTATGCTATTTGTATTACACTTTCTCTTTCCCTACGTAAAATAATTAATTTCAATGGCTTTACTGCAGTGGCTTGTATAAATATTATGTATTGCTTTAGGGAAAATTCTGAAATAAACAGATTGATTAATTAGCTGAAACAAATTATAACAAATGTACATGTGGTAAAAAAGTCTTACAAAGGCATGAAATAAAGTATTCTGTTAGCCACATGTTTTAAATAGCATTAAAATAAAAGAAACTTCAATTATATCATACACTCTAGCTAACAGGGTGTATAAAGTGAAGATCACGCCATTGTGAAGACTTGAAGTCTTAAGGAAACAGTGAATATAGCTCACGTTGGACCTCCACAAAGTACACACAAGCACGGCAGGTGTGCTTCTCGAACCAGAGCAGTGGCTTACCCATTGCTTCCCAACATCTGCACAAACTAAGTATGGGACATGAACAGGGATTAAGGGTTTGATTTTATCCAGACCAGGCTTTCGTAATCTATCCAAGGGATGGCGTCCCAACTTCCGATCAGATTCTAGTTCCTAATCTCAAGTCCAGCATGCTAGGTTTTTAAGCTTTAGAGACCTATTAATCAGTTGGGTTTGACCTACAGATAATACATGGGACAAGTCATTTGATAAATCATTGCATAATTTGTTATTGGGTAATGATGTAAAAACTAAAAGCAAACCTAGCATTGGTAGAAACATAAGGCAAAGAGTTGCGAAGACTAAATGTGTATTTCAAACACATGCTGAAAATCTTCAAACACAAATGCAACCTAAAGTTTTGCAGCCACCAGAACAGACAAACCGGTCATTATGTACAGAAGACGTGGCTCTAAGGTGCACTATCACCTGTGCAACCACAAAATAGTTAAATTTTAAAGGCAATAGCAGACCTTGGTATATTTACTACATAGTAATTACAATGCTGAAAGCCAAAACGTGTAAATAGAAACAAACCTATCCAATTTTGAAATAAACACAAAATGAAAATCTTGCAGTTTTTCTGCATGTTGTTGTCCCCTAGAGATCCTGAATAGTATGTTGTTGTGTTTCTGGGTATTCAGAGAGCACCATTCTTTCCTTAGTGTGGTTTTATAGCTTTACACAATATCAATGAACGGGCATGCACTTCACTGACAAGCTTTAGATTGCAATGGCTCAAGATAACTTCAATGCATCCCCGAAAGCCGCCCTAGTTAAGCGCTTCTAGAAAAAGAGAACTGTCACTTTAAAGCATGAAACAGCCTGTCACCTGGCTGCATGTGGGCACTCAAAGCAGATGCTATCCCCCGTCACCACATTTGCTACAAGCAGGATACAGCTACTGGTGAACCTGCGCCTCATTTCATTGGGGAGGGAGGCTAAAATGGTGCTTTCGATATGTGTGTCTTTGAGTGAAATCACCTGTTCGTTGACTGATTCCATGATGGTAGGGGGCTGTTGGGTGGTACAGGGGCTGAAGAGAAAGTACTGGATCTGGACAGGGGCTGTAGAAGAGAGGAGGCACGTGGTAGCAGCGCCCAAGTGTTGACACTCACACTGATATGCCCAAAGTGAATTCTCTGACCCCTTCTCCTTTTTATTTGGTACTAGGGTTCATGAGACTTGGCTTGTACAACCAACCATATCTTATGCTTTAAAAAGTCCTCACAAAAGAGCAGCCCATGGCAATAGGTAGAGTATATGGGTTTATAGCTTCTAACCACTACAGCAACAGAGAGACATCCCAGAGGATGGTGTGAATGAGAAACTCACAAAGTGTGATCTATGAGTAATCGCCTGAGGGTGACTGGAGTGCAACTGCTAATGTGTATGTGGTGCACCTGCGAGTCTAGGGGATGAATTAGAAGGAAAACATGCTTTGGATGGAAAATGTTTGTGGTTGACTCTAGAGAAGTGAGTTACAAACGAAAGAGAGTGAAGGACATATAATTGGGCTTTGGGTCTACAAAGGAGGGAGGAGGTGGAGCTCAGACTTGGATTAGGAAGATGAGAAGGAGTGAGAAGAAGAGGGAATTGCAGGTCAGGGAGTGAACAGGGCAGTTGTTATGGCTAAAGACCCTATCGGGCTTTAGCAGGCTGATCCAGGGAAGACACCATAGGAAGAAATCCTTATACTTAGCACCCTTTACACGGATACCCAAGAAGTATGGATTAAGTGGTCTGGGTATGAGGGAAAGGAGCTTGTTGTTTCTCAGCGTGTACATATTGCATGGTAGCAAAACCAAGTCACAGACACCGCTGGTTCTACTTCTGCATGGAGGAGGGCATCTAGGAGAGAACGGGTGGATGGGGTCTCCAGGGACATCTGTCAACTAGAAAAGATCCAACGATTAAGACTTTCACACGGGAGAGGGAATGGTAGGAAAGGGGCTCATTGCGGGCCTAATTTATCTTTGCAAGAGGCGCTATAAAACATTAACTGGAGCAATCACACAAGGACAAGGCAACAACATAAGCGGCAAACAATTCTTAAAAACATGCAGGCAAAGGATTCGATAAACCTAACTAGGGCTTCTCACACTGTCTTCATTTCAAGTGAGTAAAGCCAATTAACAGACCGGGCTCAATCACAAAGGCATTAGGGTAGGGTATCTGGAAGTGAGAGGGCAGATAGAAGAATGGAGAGCTCAGGAGAGAATGGAGCGACTCGAGATGGTGAAAGGAGGCAAATGAAGAACTGAAATAGAGGAGGGATCTGGTGGTTCAAAGAGAAGTGCAGGTTTTAGTAAGTAGGGTACATCTCAACATTGACTCTCACTGGAACTTCTGTACCCTCCAAACGCCCTACTTCCCTGCCAGCCTCTACACACCACTGCCCAACAATAAACAATGCCTATGTGTTACAAGTATAAAGAGACACATTGCCCAAATCAGGGGTACAAAGAAACAAAATGTCTGACAGGATTCATCTAAGAATCAGCTAGGAGCTTTGTTTGACAATATAGGAGGATGGTTACTGAACGAAGGGGCAGCATTTTCCCATCTGGGAAAGCAGGGGTGGCTTGGAAGAAAGCATATTTCATCTCTAAACCAATTAATAAACATCTCCTTACATGGGAACAGAGGATGCTGGCAGTGGGTTCAGGGGAATGGTATGAGGTCCACCAAGTATGTATTGATCGAGCAGAGAGTGCAGTTCTCCATTAACACAATAGTATCAGGCAGTAGGTAGAGAGGAAGGCTCTGTTACGGGGTCCAATAGATTTTACCAGTGGGCCGATGGCCATGTTAGAACAGTAAATTGAAATGTAAAAAAAGTGCCAACAAAGCGCGAGACAAAAGCGATCAGTTGCTGGAGTCTTGGGAAAAAAACATGATTACGGCCAACAGGAGGGGAGATCAGGGTGGGGAACAGGGAAGGGAGTATGGGGGGCCAGATTGAATGAGATAAAAAGGAAAAAAGGTGGAGAGAGCAAGGAAACGATTAGCCAGTCATAAAAGAGTCTTTAAAGTATGTTGTAGAAGGATACAACCCATCGAATTCGAACTCAGGACTAAAATGCTTCTTGGCAGGACAAACACGAGTGGGGATGAAACCCATCGAGTCAAGAGAGACAGACAAGGAAGTCTTCCAATCATGAACAAGGAGCCAACCCAAAGCCCGCTCCAAATATATGTTGTGTATTGGAAACAACAGATCTGCCTAATCTGAGACATAAAAATGAAGTTTCACTCTGCAGGGGAGGACAATCAAGAAGGGTGGTGCAGTTACCAACATATTTTGCTTTGCAACGTTTAAGTGCAGAAAAGGACTATGAATACACCCCTTATGCTCACGGGCAAAAGTGTCACATCTACAACAGTGTCTGAAACGTGTTCTCTTGTGACATTAAAGGATGGAAAGCAGAAACCAAGGGGAAAGAAAGGCCACTCACGACTCCCTGAGACTGAATACAGAATTCAGAAACAGGGTCACTGCAGCAAACTAGCGGGCTACAGGTTTCATTTTGCGTGTTTGATATAGCGAAACCTTTACTTTTAAGAGATGTATACAACTTTCCAGGGAATCTTTAAGGTGCGATATGTAACTAAATGGAATATGGATGGGAGCAGACTACTGAAAGAAGGATACGACGGCGGGAGCATCACAATGCAAGGCTGGACTTTCACACTAATCACGTACACATTGCGTCAAACACTACATGTCCACTCATTCAGGTACGAAGGGATGACCTGATGCGCTGGGATCACGCAAGGGATCACGCAAGGGATCAGATTCGGAACCCAGGTCGCCATCTTCCAAGTTCAACACCTCAGTCACTAGGCCACATATCTAACCCCTTACATGCCACTTACTCTATACTTCCTCCACATACCACACCAACTTTACACTCTCCTGCTAGTAGATATCTGAAATGCAAACCACAGGTAGCTGCTACCCTCATAGAGCCTGGAAACAGATCACCACTAAACCCAAGACAAGTGCTGGATCTGCCATCAGTGTGAGCTAGAAGAGGAACACTCCCTCTGATATGCCTACGGATAACCATACTGGGGATGTGCTGCCCCACATTCTGCAAGAAATGGAAGACACCTTGAGAAACAACTGCAAGGATTAGCAGAGAGGGCTGAAGAAATATCTGTGCACAATAACACTAAACTAAACACACCCTGGCCATTTCAAATCCCACACTTGCTCTGAAAATAAAAAAAATATTTACCATTGGCGGATGTGCAGTTTTAGGCAGGATTTAATATTTTCAGTACATGAATGACACGTAACCACTAGTAAGCATTTACTGATGGTTCTAAATGTAGCCCTGTTATCTGCGGTGATTTAATGTGGTTACACATTTTTGTAACGCTTAACACTGTATTCGTCTAAAAGAGCTGTACACAATAAAGTGTGTTACCATACATTTTTATCATGTTTTTAGTCATGGCAAAATAGGGTATATAAGTCTTTGGCAACAACGTTGCATGTTATGTGGCAAAAGCTATATTTCTTCTAAGTGCTCCCACCAAGGGGTGGGGTCTCCCAGACAGACTGATGTTTGCAAACTGTGCTTTCAAATATATTAAATGAGATTACATTCACTTGAATGGGTGTGCAATGTATACAAGTGAATTAGGACAGACTTCAGGAGATGGGTCGAGATCTCTTTGAATTGGCAGAAAAGAAAGTGGTTTGAAGAGACATCATAGGATTCAAGGTTTCTGTAGTGGACACACTAACATGGCAGTGGAAGCTGTGACACAGTGGTGGTTATAAAGAGACAACAATGGATAAGGAGAAAAAGACATTATTTGGGAGACACTTCAGTGGGCTTTGGAAGGAGATGGGATGCACAGAAGGAAAGGGTGTCACATCAAGGATTAGAACACACATCATGGCATGAGGATACAAAGAAGTCAATGCGGAGACAAGGCAGTGGATGGCAGTGAAAAGATACAAAGGTCATGGGACTATTGTGGATGAATAGAGACCTGGGAGATGAGACAAATCAAGGGACAGAGAGAGAGATGTCAGTGGGAGGGGCGTGGAAGCAGTGCACGGAGAAAGAAAGCAGTGTACGAAGAGACAGTATTGAATAAGGAGATACAGGGTACGGCATAGAATAGAAAAAAGGGGATGCATATAGATATTAGTGGTTGGGCGGGATGACGCGGAGTAGATATGGAGAGAGATATCAAGGGTGGGCAGGACACAAGAGAGAGGGACTATGGAGCAAAACCAGGGGCTCGAGTAGAGAGCAGTAGTTGGGGAGACAACTCGCTTGAAAGGGAGTCACATTAGTGTATGCTGACTGACAGCAGTGAATGAAATGAGACAGCAATGGGCCAGGAAAGATCACACAAGATGAGGAGAGAAGACATTAAATTGGGAGAGATGAGAGTGCATCAGTAGCGAGATGACCGTATAAAGGGATCGGCATCAGTTGATGGGCATAGATTGCCCTGGATCTGGAGAGCGAGAAGGGGACAGGAAGGCATAGTTGTGCTTGGAAAAATCAGTAAGGGAGAAGGAACAGTAGATGACAGGGTACAAAAGCGACGTCACTGCATATGACAAAACAGGAGGGGGTAGGGAGAGATTTCAGGGTATGTTGAGCGGCAGCAGATAATTAGGTAGACAACCGTGGGTGGGGTAGACAGTTCTTGTTTAGGGGAGAGACAGAAGTGTATTGGGAAACAAGGCATTGCATTAGGTGAGATTCAAGTAACCTCAAGGAAACATTTAAAGGAAGCATGCGCCATACCATCGTAGATGGCAAAATGGCATTGTAAGTGTACATTATATAACAGACAAAACAGACAGGCTCCCTAAAGACAGACATGTCCACATATTAGAAAGTCAAAGAGCATGTTGTAGCTCAAGGTGCACATGCCAGAGAATTCAAGGAACACAGATCCAGAAGCAAACTCTCTTTTCCATCTATCCAGGAGTGTTGTCTATAAAGAGTAACGTGGGGTTAGAGCACAATGTTTGGCACAAACGTCTGAGCACAGAAAAAAACAAATATTAAGGTATAGGTTGCAATGTATATATAGATGGCACCCCTGTCTGCACAATTAGTCCTAGAGATTTTGACAATGGTTGATGCTTGGAGGAATGATTCTCCTAAACCAAATTGTCTATGTGGTCCTCACGGTGGAGAGGGTGCAGACCAATCCCATGGACATTAACCAGATTATAAGAGGTCACTTGTTCAGCTAGTGATTCTTTTTAGGAGCCTGAAATCAGCCGAAGGTGGTGAAAAGGGAAAGGAGAAGGCTAACTCAGGAATTACAAAGGGCGTTTGAGTCTATTCCTGCATGAAGTGTGTTACTCCTAGATTACCATTTCCACCAAGATCAGAAAAAATAACATATCTGTAAGTAATCTGTCTTCCTTGACTGTTTCCTTAGTTTTCCCCTTTTTGTACTTTTTTTCCATTAAGAGGGACGAAAGACTTGTTAGACAGTCTATAGGTTTATGTGTTTTATTTAAAGGTTGCGCTTTGCCTGAGTGTTGAAGGCTTTGCCTTACTTTTGAGGCAGAGAATATGGGGAGGGTACAAATATAAACACCTAGTCCAATGTAAGCCTGTAGCAGATGGACAGATCAAGTGTGTTGTAGCAATTCAGACAATAATGGGGGGGATGCTAATTCCCAAAAACTATGCATGAAGAAGGGGGCGTGGCTTGGTAGCCTAAGATGGCGGTCGCGTGAGCCTGCAGCTCCGCGCCGGCCTGCAAAATATCCTGGTACATCAGTGGCGGCCGGGACCCGGGCGCTCAGCAGAGGGTGCTTTGAGAGCCAGAAGGAGCTCCGGAGGCGGTTTGGGGGAACCCGCTGCCCAGGAGAGCCTGAACTGCTGAGGCTCGGAGGCACTAATCCAAGATGACGGCATAGACCCCGGGAAAAACGGAGTAGATCGAGCGGACTCGGGCCGCAAAACTTGGAAGGGACTGCCTGGCATAGCGGAGAATCATCGGAGGTGACCCTCTGGCAGACCGGTGAGAAACACCAGAGCCGGATTGCGAGACGCGAGCGGAGTCCTGGGGGGCCGACCGAGGCCTCAGTGATGGAACGGCGCTGTGACACCGAGACAGAGGAGCTGGCGCACGGGACGCTTTGAAGGCCGAGAGGACTTGGGAGAGGCGGTAAGGAGCTGCGGCGATCCCTCTGGGCTCAGATCGGGGCCTGGAGAGGAAAAATAGGAGGAGAGAGTAGCACTAGTGGAAGCTGCTGCCTCCGAGAAGCTGAAGAGAGTGGGGGCCCCCATTTGATCAGATCCGGGCAGCGGGAAGTGACACAAGGGTGAGGCCTAGACTCCGGAGCTGCCCACCGCGACTGAGAGGCGGGGGCCGTGGGAGAACAATGGTTGTGACCCGAGGCCGGGCTCGGTAGAATACAGATGCGAAGAGGGAACCCTGTAGGAGGGAAGCGCTTGCACCGCACAGATTCGCCTGGCTGGGGCTGAGCACGTAAGGCTGGTGCCTAACCAGGCCCAAGAAGGTAACCTGCGGGCACGGCAAGCACCAAGGGCGGCCTTGGCCTTGACACACATGCAGTGAGCCCAGTGGAACAGAGCCGAGAGGGGCGAGGCCGGTGGGGGATGGGCGCTCACACCCCATGAAACACGAGGCGAACGGAGAGACTCATCTGATGGGGCTGTACACGGGGCGCTGGAACCAGGTCCGGCCAGAAGAGACACCCTGTGGATACGGCTAGTGCCTGAGACTACCTGGACCTAGAAGGCTATGCAGTGAGCTAAATACCCAAGAGAGGAGCTGGAACGTTAACCCGGGAAAGCTCGAGGCTGATGCATGCCTGACTCTGGGTAGACTACTACCAGTGCTGGATGACCACGCTATTGTGGATGGACTGGGGGCATAACAAGGTGCTCGTGAGGGAGTCAAGACACTAGCTGATAACGCACCCTCACCAAGATAGTAGGGATTGGGACCCTCCCAGCGCACTGGGCAAACCTAGAGCGAGGCCCACCCAGGAGCAGGAAGAGAATCCACAAGAAAGAGTGCGGAAAGACCCTGAGGATCCGGTGCAACAGCAATTGGACAAAATACTGGAGGCAATTGCTGACATGAAGGCCACCCTGCACCAGGCTATAAGCACAGCGTCGGTAGGGTTGGGCCTCCTCCGAGCGGAACATAAGAAGCTGGCCGGGAGAATGAAGCAGACGGAATCTACAATTGCTGAATTGGAGCCGGCGCAGCAGACACTGACCTCGTGGGTGAGAGACCTTGCGGATAGGGTCCGCATGCTGGAGCGAAGAGCAGAGGACGCTGAAGGCTGGAACAGGAGGAACAACATCAGGGTCCTGGGCCTGCCAGAAGGTGTGGAAGGCAGTGACATGGTGGCCTTCCTGGAACAGTGGCTCCGAACGGTGGTTGCACCAGAGGGCCCGTCAGCATTTTATACCCTGGAGGGAGAGCATCGTGTTCCGGCCAGGCCCACGGCCCCGGGTCGACCTCCGCGCCCAGTAGTGGCCAGGCTCCTCCACTTCAAGGACAGAGACACCCTCTTACAAAAGGCTCGGACCGAGGGCCCATACGATGTGGATAATAGTAGCGTTTCCATTTTCCCTGACTACACGTTGGAGGTTCAAAACCGATGTGCCTCCTTTCTTGGGGCCAAGAAAGCGCTGAAGGAGTAGGGACTCCAGTACTCCCTGATATTTCCTGCCCGACTGCGTATACTCCTTGATGGGAAAGCTCACTTCTGTGACGATCCTAAGATAGCATGGGAATGGATAGAAGCTTACAGAGCTGAGGGCCCCCAGGCAGCATGGAACATTATGGCGCTACCACGGGTTCAGGAACCCTGGAAAAGACCCATGAGGTGCCCGGGCCGTGGTGCCCCAAAGAAACCGAGCTCTTTGCAAACCGAAAAAGAGAGGGCGGAGGCGCTGCAGGCAGTGGCAGCAATCATTCAGGATAGGAAAGCCCCCTCAGAGGCTGGGAACTGCTCCTCGAGGGAGACTGAGGGGATTGAATCAGACTCTTCCAGCAGTGACTGTGTATTGCTGCCAGTGGTTACCCCGAAGACAGCAGACGAGATTATTTGAAGTTGGGGCCAGTCCATGACCTTTACGGGCTCCCGGGGGGGAGGTGGGCTCCGAAGAGTTGCCCGGGAACTGAGCTGGTCTGGTCAGACCGAGGCCGGTGCACTATAAGCAGTTTTCACGTTCTTGGTCATACCTCTGATTCTGCCACACCCCCCTAAGATCCTTACCTTACTGGGTTTGGGCCTAATTTAGTACTTGATGTATTATACAATGTTTGGGCGGCTGGCCGTTGCTGGACTGCCCTGGGACTCGGGAGTTGTTCAGCATGGGGGTTCTTTTACTGGTTTATTTTACATAGTTTGCAGAATAGGTTGGACATGTATAACTGGGGGATTAGATAAACGGGAAGGCCGCACAGAGCGGTCGATGAGAGAAACTCCACAAATATGTCACCTACACACGATACTCTGAAGTTCATAACGTGGAACATAAGACTGGGGTCTATGGCTAAGCATCATAATATATACTCCTATTTAAGACGAAGAGATGTACACATAGCCTTTCTCCAGGAGACCCACCTAACCAGGGATGAGGCTGGAAAACTGCACAGACGGTGGAGAGGGCAGGTTTAGGCAACCACCTTCTCAGCCTATGCCTGAGGAGTATTGATTTGGATAAGACCGGAGGTCCCCTTGGATCTTACACATACCTTAATAGATAGCGAAGGCAGATATGTCCTCCTGACAGGGAGGTTGGCGGGTCGGGAGGTAATGTTGGGCAACATTTATGCACCTAACCTGGACCAGGTTGCTTTCCTTACTTCCCCCTCGGCTAAGATGGCCGAACACATGAGAGGACATGTGATACTAGGTGGAGACTTCAAATGTGTCGCAGACACTGCAGTTGACCGCTCACACCCCTCTCTTCAGGGTGCGCATGCACACCATCAGGGTTCCGGGACTCGATAAACCACTTGGGACTAGAGGATATTTGGAGGGTACAGCATGAAGCAGACAGGGAAAACTGATTCTTCTCCCCGATCCACCAAGTACATACCAGACTTGACACCTTCCTGTGCACATCGGTCTTTAGTAGCTCCATCACATACACCGAGTATTTGGGGCCCACCCTGTCAGATCATAGTCCACTATTGATGACCCATCAGCCTCTGGAGAGGCGTCCTCCAATCCCCACATGGAGGCTTAACCCACTGACTCTGGAGGACGCCCCATTCAGGACATCCCCGAGTACACTTATCTTTTCCCACCAACGCTCACACAGCATCTTCCGCTCTAGTGGAATGGGAGGCATTTAAAGTGGTGGTAAGGGGACACTGCATGGGTCAGTCCATTGGGGCGCAGAGATGAATCCGTCAAGAAATTTTAGACCTGGAGAAAAAGCTATGTCAATTAGATAACACTCGGGGACTTGACCCCACTTCCTTGTTAAGACTGCAGGAAACGTGTGCGAGCTAAAATGAAGTGCTTGAAAGGTTGCGATGGCACAGTTATAAGGAGCATCTGGACAAGGTACAGAGGGAGGAGGGGAGGACTGGTCGCCTTTTGGCATGGCTGATCAAACCAGAGATCCGTGGGACTCCAATCACACAACTGCGGGCGGAAACAGGTGACTTGGTTTATAGCCCTGAGGAAATTAACGCTTTATTCCAAGACTACTACGAGAAATTGTATACCGCTCCCGCAGCGGTTCCTCAAACACTCATTAGAGACTTCCTAGATCCCCTGCCACTTCAGACAGTAGATAGGCAGACGCAGAAAGAGTTGGGGGGCCCAGTGACCCTGCAAGAAGTTTGCGCGGCCATTGCGGATATGGTGCCTGGTAAAACACCGGGGCCTGATGGCCTCCCGGCAGAATTTTACAAGAGATATGCCGCCAGTCTAGCGCCGCGACTAGTGACTTTATATGCGGAGTCTCTCAGACTCGGCAGGCTTCCCGAAACTACCCAAGGTGCGCTGGTGATTCCCCTCCCTAAATCTAAGTAGATAGGTGCACGGGTGGTAGACTTTAGGCCCCTCTCTATGCTCAATTTAGACTTCAAAATTCTTAGTAAGGTACTGGCGGGGAGGTTACTCCCTCATATGAAATCCCTTATTCACCCTGACCAGAATGGTTTTATCCCCTCCCGTAGTACCTCTTATGATCTCCGCAGACTCTACTCTATCCTCTATCACACGGAAGCGAAATCCAAACAGCAGGCTACAGTGCTGTCAATTAACCTGGAAAAGGCCTTTGACACAGTCTGCTTGGAATACCTGTTCGAAGCAATGCTGTGTATGGGCCTTGGGAGTGGCTGGGTGAAGTGGGTACAGCTCCTCTATGCATCCCCCATGGCGAGGGTCAGGACGGGTAAAACGATATCCAATCAATACAAGATTTCCAGGGGAACTCGGCAGGGATGTCCTCTCTCGCCCCTCCTGTGTGCTGAGAGGGTCCGCTTGGTTGGTGAAGGGATAGGTCTCAGGATGGGTGAGCGGGTCCATACTATTTCCCTTTACGCCAATGACTTGCTGATTTACTTGGGAGAGGCGGTGAAGGGCACAGCCTCGACCATGCAGCTCCTGGAGAGGTTTGAACACTTATCGGGCCTCCGGGTTAACAAAACCAAGACGTACCTATTCCCAGTGGCAGGTCCTATACTTAGGCCTGCTGCCCTGACAGCTGATATTAACTGGACCCCCCATTCATTCAAATACCTGGGTATCCATATCTTTAACTCTATGGAAGATCTGAAGGAAGGAAATCTGAACAGAGCATTATTGTCCCTTAGATCCTATGCTCTCTTTTGGCGCACCCTGCAGTTGCCTATTATGGCTAGGATCTCCTTATCTAAAATGGTCATGCTGCCCCGACTGCTATATTTCTTTGTCAGTCTCCCAGTCCTGATGCCCCCAGGGTGGTTCCGCCAGTTGAACTCTCTACTGCAAGACCTGGTGTGGGGAGATGGGTGACGGAGGGTGTCATTGAGGACGTTACAACGTCCTATGACAGAAGGCGGGTTGGGGGTACCGAACTTCGAGCTCTATATGTTGGCCACCCAACTGCAATGGCTAGCACAGTGGCTGGAGGGAGTCAATGAGGAAGGCACCTGTTTAATGGAGCCCTGTACATGCCCTAGCTTATTGCTGGCAAAGCTGTTTGACTCAGTAATTGCTGTCCCATATTGCTCGATATTGCAAAGCACAGCCTTACAGACCTGGAAAAGATGTCTGACTAAGCTGCAAAGAACACCGAAGTACACCCCTATGCTGCCACTAGTGGGCCTGCCCCATGGAGACCCTAAGATGATATTCACGGCCGAACAGTTGGCGTCCTGGGCGGAGGCAGGGCTGGAGAACGTTGGGGATTGCAACCTGGATAAAATGCTGATCCCATTTGAGGAATTGGTTGATAGCTGTGGTCTTCCCCTGGGACAGTTCCTGCAGTACGAAGCTTTGACTCGCACAGTTGGGCAACTGTGGGGAGGGGGAAGGGAAGAGCCTGAGACACACCCAGTGTTGCATTCGTTGATTACTCTGGGCTCCGCCGGGCATCAAGTGAAGTGGTTCTATGCTACCCTGCTCACTGTGTCCCTCGCTTCATTGCACGAGTTGCGGGGAGGTAGGAGAGGATCGTGGATGCAAACTCACAGATAAAAAGTGGGGCAAAATCTGGCATTCCCCCAAGAAGGACTCCCAAAAACACATGCTTGAAATACACACAATTCAATTTCATACATATGACCTACATGATACCGCACCGCCTCAATGTCACTTATGGGGGGAAATGCGGAAGTGCCCAAGATGTGCTCAAATTGATGCAGATTTAATACATATGACATGGGAAATTAAGAGCGTAAGTACATTCTGGGAAGCAATCTTAGCTAAGATTAAAGACGCCCTGGGACGGGAGTTGGCCCTTACAGTGCGAGTGTGCCTGCTGGGACTCTTCCCCCGGCCACATAAATATAAGGTTGGGAACAGATTGATAGACTGAGCCATGGGATTAGCCAAACGAAGAATAGTGTTAGAATGGAAATCAGCGGCTGGCCCTCAGTTTGCAAGTTGGAATCGTGACGTGATTAACTGGGCAGGGGCTGAAGGCAGAGCGCTGAGCTGGGAAGAGTCCAGGGGAGTGCGGAAGCGCCTCATAGCTGACCTATGGAAAAAGGCATTGGTGACATGGGAGAAGCCGACACAATCAAGTAGCGAGGGGGAGGAGAGTGGGAGCGAGAAGGAATAAGAGGAAACACTACACCATAGCAACCTCATCCCAATAATGAGACTGTGGGATAGAACTGGTCACTGAACACCAGGGCCGTTCATAGTGGAGGAATTAATATGTAGACACGAGGGGACCTGGTATATTAAGAGAGACCCTTCCAGCTCTTTAATGAGCTCCCTAAGCTATATCCCCCGAGTAAGACACTTTAAACCCCTACATACACCACCCATCTGCACAGGTTTTAGTTAATAGTTTGAAGTTATTGTTACTCTCTTAACTAGGAATGGTATTGCTATGTCCTAGACCGGTGCTGACAGCTGCCCACCTAGAAGAGACCGAATAGAACGCGAACCGCATAGCGGTATGGATAATTGTTCATTAAGGACCAGGACACACCGCTAGGTTGTAATCTGGTTTCAAATATTGTATAAACAGAGATGCTAATATGTATCCTATGAGCTCAGAGGTGTATAGATTGATGTAACACAGTACTGCAAAAGATTCATGTAACTGAAGAATTGCTTGATTCCTGTAAGCTGTAATGTCAAATATAAAATGCCAATAAAAATAGGTTTAAAAACTATGCATGAAGAAAAATGTCATGCAATTTAATAGATCTGTACTGGACCAAACTCACAAAAAACATGGAAGAGAAGTCTTTAAACGAAGCCAGCTAGATGGCTCTGTAAGTTAACGCACAACCCTGACCTCTACTGATGAGTGCAGGTCATGTGTCTGAATCGTGCCAATATAAACTCAGTCTTCCATCCTTCTGAGATCATTGTATTATATATATTATATTGAGCACCGTTAAAAGGGGTTAAATGATGTTAATATCTGTTCCGACATTGCAACTGTGAACTATAAAGCACTATATAAAAAACAAAATGTAATATTTAAAATATACGTTATTAAACTAGAAAATGGACTCTGGCAGCAGCCATCAAGACCAGCCCGAATTCTTATAAGTAAATTGACATAAACTGTCCATATTGATAGAGTTTAGTGCTCCATGAGCAGTGGAATTTTGATTGTCTGAATCCGTCCATAGTAGTTTGGAGAGTTTATGGTTTCTGAGGCAGTGGAGAGTGAGGGTCACTTCTCAATATTTCACATCCGCGGCTGCCAAAAACAACTCAGAAGCCTCAACGAGGTTATCTATTGTGCCCTAGGTATGGTGCAGGAAATTCCCAGTCTCATGGTGACACCACTACTAGTGGTCCACTAGGCAGTCACCCTTTCAAACACTGAGATCTATTTCAGTTTGAGTTAAAATAAATGAAAGAAATGTTCTCTTCGTTCAAGCACAAGTCTATGCCCATTCGAAGATTATTTTTAAAAAATGTCTCTGAAAAACGAAAGAAGGATACTATGAGAATGCGTCCTGGTAATACCCAATACAAATGCAAAGATGTAAAGGCTGTCAGTAATGCACGCTTACAGCAGTGACGGGTGCAAATGAAAAAAATTTGGGCTTTTTACTTTGGGCTCATGATCATCAACTTTTGATAATAAGACTATAAAAAAGGTTTATGTAAGAGGAGTTGAATGCAGTTTTAGTTTGTCAATAAAGTGTTTGGCTGCTGGGGCAGTGGTCAGTCTTTAGTCATTTGACATAGGTCATACAATTTAAAAAGACAATAAGTATATAAATTTCAACAGTGCCCGTAAATCACCAGTTAATGTATAAATATCCTATGATTACCATTCGATATATTATTCACTGATCTGTCCTATTGCAAAAGGCCATGGGATGTTTGCAGATTAAGGTGAAACAGAGAACACAACCTCTTTATGCTTAGAGATTTTGTACAAAACAACTCAAAGTGCATGACGGTCTCAAGCTCCACCGAAAGCACATGAACGTCTAAGATGTGTCCTATGGTTCATGATGATATATTGGGTCCTAGTAACACGTACTGGCAATAGTTCTGAACAGGGACATCTTAAGGATTTTGGGGGCCCTGGGCCAAAGATATTTTGGGGCCCCTGTTCAGAACAGCTTTGAATTTATGATCCAATTTGAGCCCCTGTTTCCCATGCCGTTTCCGCTTCCTCAGCTGCGTTAGCGATCCAGTTTGCATCATAGGCATTAGCCTATATATTCCCGATGAAACCGGACGCGCGCAGCTGACAGCGGTAGGATTTAGTGTTTCCTGCCCTGCTACTAGGTTTTTAATACTTTTTAAATTGTATATGTGTGGCTGAATTACTCTGTGCTTTTTAACAGTTTCTCCTACCTACGCGCACTTGCACTTTACTTTATTCTGCTTGCCTACACCTCAACTGCTCCTATTCGCATCTCGCTTTTCCTCCAGTCCTGGTCCGCTGAGGCTGATACACCGATTGTGCGGAGGGCTGGGGCTACTATCAGGCTCCTCACCTCCGCCCACGCAATTTCCGCTTCCTCAGCTGCGTTAGCGATCCAGTTTGCATCATAGGCATTAGCCTATGTATTCCCGATGCAAACGGACGTGCGCAGAAGGCGCGCCAAAGGCAAGCCCGTCTGCGCCCATCAGCGTCCCGGAGGCGTCCGGCGCCGGCCATGCTGCCCAGTTCCCCTCCGGTGAGTTTCTTCCACTATATTACAATAGGGAAAAACTGCTTAGCCTTAGGCGGCTACCATTATGTCAGTGTACAGCGGCTGATCCGAGCTTGGAGGTAGACTTTCGATGCAATAAGTGCAACTGGTCTCTCCTCCAGCCCAGGAAACTCGCACCCAAGTTCTTCCCACGCAACAATAAGTGTAATAAACAATAAGAAAACAGAGGACTTAAAGGCCACTCTTTTAAATTGTCGCTCAATGCAAAAGCATGAACCACACATTTATGACCTACTGTTAGACGAACAGCCTGATCTTTTATTTCTCACTGAGATCTGGCTGTCTGAAGCCTCCAACCCTACTATCACCTCGGCCATCCCTACGGGTTATAAAATCCTGAGGAGGGACCGTCCGAGTGGGAAGGGGGGCAGTGTCGCCATAATTTACAATCAAAAACTAGACTGCTCTCCCAACCCGATGGAAAACATAGAGGGCGCAGAGTCCTTAGGCTTCCGCTGTACCTTATCCCCCATCATAGCATAGCTGGTTTTCCGATTTACAGACCTCCCGGTGCAATTGGAAATTTTAGTACTACGCTTAATACAGCCACCACGTCCCTGGACTTAAAATACAACAACTGCCTTATTCTGGGAGATTTCAATATACACATGGACAATGGAAAAGCCTCTCAAACAATTTCCTTGTTGGAGACGCTGTAGGCCTGCAACATGTTTCCATCTATTTCTTTGGCCACCCATGGGAAGGGCCATACCCTAGACCAAATCTTTCACAACTTTGACATATCAGTAAGCCTACCTCTTCCCATTACCTGGTCTGACCACCTCCTATTAAAATTCGTCATTCCCAACTCTGCCACAACCCCTCGGGCTAACGCAGGGCAGAGGGTCCCTAATTACAGAACGTTCCTTAAAATATCCATCCCGATGTTAGCAGACGCCATCGGTCGTTCCTCACCGGAGCTGTCTGGCTGCCCCGACTCGGATACCCTCTCAATAGATTCATGGCTCCGAACCAACATTGGTGCAGCGGTACCGATTGTTTCCCGCTCCTCAAAGAGGTCGGCCCCACCAGCTCCATGGTTTAACGATTCCCTCAGATCTAGCAAAAGAAATTGTAGAAAAATGGAATGAAAATGGCGTAAATCCGATCTACCTGAGGACAGGAAGGTGTATAAAGACACCTTAAAAGCTCATTACATTCTCGTGAAGGCAGCCAAGAAAAACTTATTTCAAACCAAGATAGAAAATGCCCAAAATAAGAGTAAGGAAATCTTTAGCATAGTTAAATCCTTTAGCGCCCGAAAGCCAGCACAAAGGAAGGGCCATGCACGGAAGAATGGTCTAAGCAAATCGCTCAATTCTTCCACAAAAAGATCTTCGTGATCCAACAAGCCTTCACTAACATCTCAGAGGAAGAACTGACATTCTACCTTAGTTCTAATAGCAAATTTCACCTCTTGGATCCTCCATCTTTACTAACTTTCCCTGAGTTTCAGCTTGAAGAGTCACTGACCCTTCTCCAAAGCATTAAGTCTGGCTCTCCTACCGACCCATGTCCAGCGAATATCCTGAACCTATTAGCTCCCACCATAAACCCCACGGTAAACCAGCTCTTTAATGCTTCCCTCTCCTCAGGCAACATGCCAAAATTATGGAAGAATGCTAATATTCTTCCACTAATAAAAAAGGCTAACACCAAACCGATGGAGCCTGCCAACTACAGACCAATCTCCTTTCTTCCGGCCCTCTCCAAAGTATTAGAGAAGCATGTAAACAAGGCCCTCCAAAAACACATTGAAGATGGGAAGCTCCTTCATGAGTCCCAATCCGGTTTTAGGGCTAACTACAGTACGGAGTCCGCTCTGCTGGAAGTGACTGAATTTCTCAAGGGTAAGCTGGACCAGGGAGGCAAGGCTGTTCTGATACTGCTCGATCTGTCGGCAGCCTTCGATACGGTCCCACATTAGAGGCTCCTGGAGAGACTTGCTAACATCGGCCGGGGGGACCGCCTTAACATGGATGTCATCCTTCTTGGCAAATAGATCTCAGGACATCTGGCTCCCCCTTTCTCATCCCCTGTTCCGGCCATGAATGTAGGTGTCCCTCAGGGCTCCATTCTCAGTCCTACCCTTTTTAATATATATCTATCCCCCTTGCATTTCTGGTAGAGGAAGACGGCGCCAAAATTGTTTCCTATGCGGATGACACTCCGCTGTTTTTTACATGTGAAAAAGGAACCGACATTGACGGGGCAATGATTAGGTCTTGCCTCACAAAGGTTTTTAACTGGCTTAAGATCAATCAGCTGAAGTGCAATCCTGACAAAACTGAAGTTGTTTTCTTTGGTAATCCAGAAACACCTGACTGGAGCGCTTAATGGCTAAAAGATCTGCCGCCCGCGGAAAAGGAGAAAGTCAAAAACTTAGGAATTATCATAGACAAGACACTCTCCATGCGCATTCAAATCCAAAATCTAACTGGCGCTTGCTTTGGCATACTCCGGATGCAAAAACAATTCCTGCCACTGTTACCGCTTGGGAGCAGAAAGATTGTGGTGCAGGCTCTGGTGACATCAAAGCTTGACTATGTCAACAGCTTGTACCTCAATCTTCCCAAATCCCTTATCCAGCGCCTACAAGTGGTACAAAACGCGGCGGCCAGAGCCATCCTGAGACCTAAACACAGATCTAGTATGACCCCTATTCTTAAGTCTTCTACACTGGCCCCGCATAAAAGAACAGATCGACTTCAAATCGATGACCATCTTCTTTAAAGCTTTCAACGGCTTAGGAGCGGGCTACCTAAATAAGCGCGTTAATCGCTACACAACATCTAGACCCCTAAGATCTTCCAATGCCAACCTGGCCATCGTGCCTAAAATATGCTGTGCCCGCACTGGAGGCAGATCCCTCAGCTTTCTAGGTGCAAAATTGTGGAATAGACTCCCTGAGTCTCTGAGACTAACCACAGACCTACTCTCTTTCAGGAAGAACTTAAAAACCTGGCTTTTTAATAACTGATGGGTCTTTTACGCACGTTTTCCTCCCGCTGTCACGCGCCAGGACACTCTAGTCTGAGGAGCTGCGCGATTTATTAAATACACTATTTCATTTCATTAGGTCCCTGGCAGTGCAAAGGAACACTCGTCCAAATTCTAAGGGCCTTATGTATGAGGCCTTGCTTCACTTTTATGCCGCCAGTGCGTCACTTTTGTGACGCACCGGCAGCGTAAAAAATGTGCCATGTTGCGCCCTATTTACAAAGTGACGCATCTAGGCAGATGCATCACTTTGCAAACCCCAGCTCCACATTATACCAGCGCCAGGTATAATGTATGCAGGGTGGGTGTTCCCCCGCAAAAAGCCTCGTAGAAGTGGCACATTGAAATCTATGAGAACTCAGTGCGCCACTTCTAGGACGCCATTGCATCAATATCTTACACCAGCCTCACAGCAGGCGTAAGACTGATGCAGGCCCTTTCACATGGGGCTTGCCCCATGTGAAAGGACACATTGCTGGAGTTAAGTCTATTTTCAGACACATCCCAGCAATGCATCACTTTTGCGCCTACAGATACGTCAGAAATACTGACGTATCTGTAACTCCTTGTGACATGATGCGTCATACAGTAAATATGACGCATCCATCATGTCGCAAGGAGGACGCACTAAGAAGTGACGCATCCATGTTTTCACACAGCGATGCATCACTTCTCATAAATAAGGCCCTAAATGTGTTTACATCTAATATTCAGGGATGGTTATGTGTGTTTTCAATATTGTAACACAGCAGCAGCTCACCAATATTACTGCAAATAATCTCTGTGACGCCCTCCCATTTCTTATATGTTAGGCCTTGTTTTGATCTGAAAGAAACTTTTTTTATGTATATTGCATGAAACATAAACACAACATTTCTCTGCAAAATGGCTGTACTGAACTCTCACACATCAGGTACATAAAAAATAAATTGAAGGAAAACAGTATTTAAAACAATCTGTTTTAGAAATAGTCAAGGTCATTAGGGCAAAACTCTGGAGAACGGAGCTGACTCTGTCAGGGGGCCCCCTGAAAGGCTGGGGCCCTGGGCCAGAGCCCACTTTGCCCATGCATTAAAACGTCTCTGGTTCTGAAGCGCCTCAATAAAGGAAGCTCAGGAGCTCAGCATCATCTACAAAGAGGCGAATGGTGATTTTATCACCTCCTAATTTTGGCCTATCAAGTTTTATATCTGCTATGATCCGAAGTCATATATGCATAAACTAAACAGCATGGGTACCAATACGCATCCCTGTTGGACCCCAGTACTGATTGGATATTTGTCAGAGCAGTCGACTGCTTCTCCATATCACACCCGTGCAGATATATTGGAATGGACGGACGATGAGGCTTATATCATCCACTCAGGGACTTTCATCTGTTGCAGGCTCTTCCACTATAGGTTCCTGTCCATGGACTCAAAAGCTGCCTTCAAATCCACAAATGTTATGAAGAGTGGCACTTTCTCTAGTTTGACATATTTAATACAGATTAAATACAGCCTTAATGCCTTGTGCACTGTGCTCAGACTGCTCCTGAAGCTGTCTTGAATGTTACTTAATATGCTGTTATTGTCTACCCAGCCTTCGATGCAATAGAGCAGGACTTTGCTGTAAACTTTTCCAACGTCATCCGAGAATTAAAATGGACAGTGATTTGCTGGTACTTGTTGATTTCCCTTTTTGTAAAAGGGGACAATTATTAACTTCAAGGAACTTTGTATATTCTTTGTTTCAATTACCACATTAAAATAGTGCGCAGAATTGCAGCCCAAGCTTGAATGTCTGTGCAATAAAGGTCCTAGGGGACCTTTTCAGACCCTAGAGATTTATCATGCTCTTGGTTCTCCTGTGGGAGTAATATTTCCTTGATACCGATTACAAAAAATGTACTATTGTTGTTTGAGGACGCAGCAGGAATTTCCTCGCTGGTAGCTGCATATAAATTACTGTAATAGTTATCAAAGGCCTTAAGTCCAACTCCTGTTGCAGGACTATTTGTATTTCCTTTTAAACAGAAAGCTACCGTTGCCCCACATCTTTTTGTGTCTTACTCTTGTGCTGCTTTCCTTATTGCATCCCATGCGCTTTGCATTGCCTCCCTTTTCTTCATATTTAATAGGGTTTTTTGTACTCATGTTTACATATTTTAGGGAGATCCTAATCATTAGGGCCAGGATGCCTATTTCTTAGGACCATATTCAGCTCCGTTTTTTAGGTTCAAACCTACCAGACAGCACAGCTGTCTGATTTGCAAAGACAACTTGGGGAGATTCTGAAAGCTTCCCTGGGAATGCATTGCACCCATTGCTTATCATTGGCTTTGTAACTCACATTTGCTTGCTTTCTATTTGCTTTTTAGTCCTTCCCGTGTAGCATTGCCTGTTCACCATCACTCCTTGTATTCTACCTTGCGAGCTTGGTGCTTACTTTTCTTTCTCTGGCTTCAAAGTGAGAGAATTTATGTGACAAAACTGTTGGGTATCCATGTGAGAGGAAAGGCTGTAGGATGTTATTCATTCTAGCACACAACAACATTTAAATGTCTATAAATGAACTATGCAAATATTTCAGAATATATCATAATTAGGAAAGCATAAATGAAGCACTTTTTTTGTAATTCTGAAGTGTGGAGGAAACAAACATTTTAATACGATCGAAACAAATCAATACACTTGGTGATGAGTTTCAACACATTATTGTTTGTGTGATTTATAGTTTTATCAGTAAAACTATGTCTGTGTAAATGCAATGGTTGTTTCAATTGAAAATGTGTTGTCTGTAATGGCAGTGCGCTAACACACCATGCATATGCCACTCTATGCAACTCTACTCAATGGCACTCCACTTCCCTCAATGCCAGTCCACTCTACTCCACAACACACTACAATGATCTACTCCCTCTGCACCACTGAACTCCACTCTACTCTACTCCACTCCACTCCACTCTAATCTACACCACTCTACTCTGCTACGCTCTATGCCACTCCCCTCTATGCCATCCCACTCCACGACACTCCACTCTACCCCACTTCACTCTACTCTACTCTACACCACTCCACCCTATGACACTAAGACACTTCACTCTAGGCCACTCCACTTAATGACACTATGCCACTTTAATCTACGCCACTCTACGCCACTCCACGCTATGCCACTCCATGCCACTCTACTATTTTACTCCACTATACGGTACTCCCCTCCACTCTACTCTACAACACTCTACTCCACTCTATGCCACTCTACACCACTTCACTCTAGGACACTACTCCACTCTGTGCTAATCCACTGTAGGGCACTTTACGGCCTTCCACAACACTCTACTCCACTCCATTGTACTCCACTCTACAACAGTCTACTCTACGCCACTCCATGTCACTCTATGCCACTCAACAACACTTTATGCCACTCTATGACACTCCAATCTATGCTACTTTACTCCACGCTACTTTACTCCACTCTATGATACTTTACTCTACTCTACACTACTCCCTCCACTCTACTCCAATCTGTGGCACTCCACTCTACTTCACATCTGACACTTTACTCCACTCTATGGTACACCACTCTATGCCCCTCCACTCTTGGTCACTCCATGCCACTCTACACCACTTCACTCTAGGACACTCTACTCCACTCTGTGCTAATCCACTGTAGGACACTCTACAGCCTTCCACGACACTACTCCACTCCACTGTACTCCACTCTACAACAGTCTACTCTATGCCACTCAACAACACTATATGCACTCTACGACACTCCAATCTATGCTACTTTACTCCACGCTACTCAACTCCTCTCTACACTACTCCCTCCACTCCAATCTGTGGTACTCCACTCTAATCCACTTTTATTTCACATCTGACACTTTACACCACTCTACGCCCCTCCACTCTTGGTCACTCCACTCTATGCCACTCTACACCACTTGACTCTAAGGACCCTCTACTCCACCCCTCGGCAATCCACTGTACGACACTCTACGACCTTCCACGACACTCTATGAAACTCTACTCCACTCTACAACAGTCTACTCTACGCCACTCCATGTCACTCTATGCCACTCCACAACACTCTATGCCACTCTACGCCACTCCAATCTACACTGCTTTACTCCACACTATGCCACTCCACACTACGTCACTCCACTCTATGATACTTTACTCCGCTCTACGCTACACCCTCCACTCTAATCCAATCTGTGGCACGCCACTCTACTTCACTTTACTCCACTCAGTGCTACACCACTTTATGCCCCTCCAGTCTTGGTCACTCCGCTCTATGCCACTCCACTCTGACACTCCACTCCACTCTATGTACCGCCACTGTATGAGATGACACTCTATTCCACTCTACTCCACTCCACACTACACTACAACACTCTACTCCTCTCTATGACAATCTACTCCACGCTACGCTACTCCCCTCTATGTTACTTTACTCCACTCTACGCCACGCCACTCCACTCCACTCCAGTCCAGTCCAGTCCAGTCCAGTCTGCGGCACTCCACTCTACTCCGACAATTGACTCCACTCTACAAGTTTACTCCACCCTATGCTACGCCACTCTACGCCCTTCCACTCTCTGACACTCTACATCACTCTACTCCACTCTATACCACTCCACTCTACAACACTTCCCTCTATGCACCTCCACTGTACAAGATGACACTTTATTCCACTCTACTCCACCCCACCCCACTCCACTCCACTCCTCCACTGTACAAGATGATACTCTATTTCACTCTTCTCCACACTACCCCACTCCGCTCTACAACACTCTACTTCACTCCACTCTACGACACTCTGCTCCACTCTATGCCACTCCACTCTATGCCACTCCCCTCTACTCCATTCTATGCAACTCTACGACCCTCCACGACACTCCACTATACACCACTCCACTCTAAGCCACTCTACTCAACTCTATGCCACTCCACTGTGCGCCACTCTTCTCTACTCTACGTCACTCTGTGCCACTCCACTTTACTCCACTTTATGGCAGTCTACAACACTTTATTCCACTCTACACCCCTCCATTCTACGACATGCTACTCCACTCTGCGCCCATCCACTATATGCCCCTCCACTCTTTGCCCTTCATTCTACGCCTCTCTACGCTACTCTGTATCATTCCACTGTACACCAATCCACTTCATTCTACTCCACAACACTCCACTCTATGCCACTCCACTCTATGCCACTCCACTCTTTGACATTCTACGCCACTTCATTCTTCTATACTCTACGCCACTCCACGCCACTCTCCTCTACACCACAAAATTTTAGCCATGCTCAACAGAAGCCACATTGGTGTACAATATGGCTTAAACACCTTGGCAAAGCCAATAGGTCTTACACAGGCAAGACATATTGGCTTTGCTAATGCTTGCCTTGTTTAGACACTCTTTATCTTAAAAACCTAAGCCATTACACTTCTAGGTCGCAGGTCTTTTCTTCACTGTTGCAGTTAGATACAACAAACTGTCTTCAATTAGCTGCTAACATCTACGAATGTATAGATAACAATCATTCTTTCGGATTCATTTGAAACCAGTACTTCAAGAATCTTAATAAAGATGCCGGACCGGTGCTCTCTGTTTCAACAAATGAAACAAACTCAGATTTAAATACTTAATTTCTATACTGTTCCATCAGGATTGCGAGTGCAGAAGCATTATGGGAAAAAGTTGACCCCTATTGGGGACCACACCAGCCCTTCAACACCATTTTCTTCAAATCGTTGCTACAATGAAGCGGGCAGATGGACTGCACGTGGCCACATATTAATTTAAACTAACTCAGACTTAAATTCATAAGTTCAATACTGTTCCATCAGAATTGCGAGTGTAGAAGTATTGCAGGGGAAGAGTTAACTCTGATAACGTTCAAATTATGATTGGAGACCACAGCAGCCCTCTAACACCACTTTCTCCAAAACGTTATTACTATGAAGTGGACTGCATTTGGCCACATATTAATTGTAAGTGATTGTCATTTGGTGATAAGAATACACTCTTTTTAGGCTGCATCTGTTTTCTTGTTACCTATAAAGACCTTGGTTTTCTCAAAACTATTCTAAACATATCGAAAGGTTGACACTCAACAAATATCTTCGATATTAGTTTTTTTGTGTGTTTTTTTATCTTTATTTTCAATGTAGCACAAAAGACATTTGATAATACTTCTTCCATAAATTACATCAATAAATTATCAGAATCAAGAAACATGCTATACAAAATGAGTATGATAACCATAAACATAAAAAACTCCTGAAAATTACACAGAATCAAACTAGAGACTTTCCATTATTTGCATTCTTTCCATATTTTATTTACTTTAACCATGGATCCAACTCTCCCTGCATACATGGTTTCCCGCTTAAATATTTTATTCATTTTAAGAATCCATTCGGAGAGAGTTGGGATTATTTCTGATTTCCAATTTGCTAAAATTAATGATCTTGCAACCAAAGCAGCGATAAAGATAAATTGACGTTGAGAAAAAGTTAAGAGGCTCTGGGCTTCAACCAAGCCTAAGAGAGCTGTGGAAGCCTTAGAGGGGAAATCTATTGCTAATAATCTCCTTACTTCAGAAAAAACATTTTCCCAAAAGCTTGCAATTTTTGTGCAAGTGTATCCCATGTGTAACCAATCTCCTAAAGCCTGGCAGCCTCTAAAGCAGCAAGGATTAACTGCAGGATAGATTTTGAGTTTGGCCGGAGTAAAGTAAATCTGCCATTTACTAAAAAAGGCCATCCTCCTTAAGTTGGCTGCTCTCACTGCCTTGCAATTCATTTGGTTAAAAAAGCGCCATTGCTGAAGATTGAAACGAAAATCAATTGATTTCGAAATTTTATCTAGATGGGTTAGAACTATTTTATCATTCTGCGTAGATTTAAGCAACCTGTACCAATTCCCCGAATTTTCAATATGAAATGAGCTTTACTTAATAGTAAGCCTTTCGAATTACCCAAATTTCTCAAACCTACACAAAACTTGCTTATCTGAAAGTAACTAAAAAAAAAGAGACATCTTGATGTTATTATTAAGCGAACTGATTTCCTGCCAAGTCCTAAGTCTATCCTGTAAAAAAATATCCTGAAGCTTGGAGAAGCCAAATTTAGCCCAGAGATCACATGTCCGATTGGACATATGTAAACCTAAAGGGAGGCATTCCACTAATCTCAGCTGTGTATGTAGCCAAGGGATATTGAATGTCTCCCAAATCCTCTAAAATAGAAAAGCCACGGTTTTGGGAAATTTATATCGCGATCTCTTTGGCAGCTTCGGAATTCGTAGAAACGGTGCCAAAGCAATCTCAATTTCCCCTAACATTACTTCAATAAAAAAAATTGCAGAAGACATTTCTGCCAAATTGTTATAATTAAGCCAGTTGATCAATGAAGCTTGATAGTATAGGCGTATATTGGGAAGTGCCAGACCCCCATCTATGACTTCTAGTTGCAAAGTTTCTAGCTTTAATCTTGGTTCATTACCCTGCCAAATGAACGATCTCAATTCTGAATCAATTTGCTCAAAAAAAGACTGAGGTACTTTAACCATCAAATTGGAAAATAAAAATAAGGGAAGTATATTCATTTTAATAAGAGCTACTCTGCCCATAATAGTCAGAGGGAGATCCTTCCATTGAGAAAGCAAATTTCGCATTTTATTAAATGTAGGAATATAGTTGAGCGAAAACAAATCTTCCAAATGTGATGAAACAAAAATTCCTAAATACCTTATAGAGTGCGACCTAAGATATTGTCCCTGCATCGAAAGGGGTAGAACAGCTGGTGAGCAATTAAAGAGAAGTGCCTCTGATTTTGCTTGGTTGATTTTGTAACCACTGATAATTGTTAATTCACTTATTTTATCCAGGGCAAGTCTAATATTATCTTCCTCGGCTGCCAAATACAAAGCCATATCATCGGCAAACAGCTTAAGCTTGGCTGCCCCTGGAATAGGGGGTAAAATGGAGTGATCTTGCCTTATTGCACAGGCTAGTGGCTCCAAAAACAAGGAAAACAATATGGGAGAAAGGGGGCAACCTTGCCGTGTCCCCCGACTGATGGAAATCGTACCCGCTCTTTTGCCATTTATTACTATGGACGCCTGAGCACCTAAATAAAGGTTACTTATCGCTCGACAGAGCTCAGATGGAAGTGCTAGTTTATATCAGATTGAGAAGAGAACATTCCACTGAACTCTGTCGAACGCTTTCTCTGCGTCCAACATCAGAATAACTGCCTTCGTCTTATTGGTATTAAAATAATCAATCGCTTGGCACAGATAATGAGTTAGTAGCTAAAAATCTACCTGGGATAAACCCATTCTGGTCACAGTGAACGAGAGAGGTAGGGATTAAAGATAGACGATTCGCCAGAATCTTTGAAAAAGTCTTATAATCGCTATTTAACAGGCTTATTGGGCGATAAGAATTAACCTCCTCCTCTGCTTTGCCTTTTTTAACGAAGCTAACTACCACGGCTTGCGTAAAAGAAGCTAGGATCAACTCGCCTTCCAAAATTGCATTAAATAAAAGCTCCAAGACAGGGCTGAGCTGGGGTAAAAAAAGCGTATAAAATTCTATAGGGATACCATCGCATCCGCATGCTTTCCCCGAAGGTGAAGACATCACCACATTTTTTATTTCTTCTTCTGTAATTGCTGCGATTAGGCTATCTTTATTTATCTGTGATAGTGAAGGGCAATTAATATCATTAAGCCAGGCATCCGCTGCCTCTACTGAGCTATTATGAGAATCAGAATAGAGCTTCTTGTAGTGGTCGAGAAAGATGGCCGAGTTTTCTTGAGGATTGGAAGTGGATCTATCCGTAACTGGGTCCTTCATTAGTTTAATAGTGTTCCGATTAGCCTTACGTTTAGCCGACCAAGCTAAATATTTGCCTATGTGCTCATTCTCCTCATAACTTTTCTGAAGAACTGCGTCATGTGCTAGAATTTCTTTGGAGTCGAAATATTCTTGTAAATTATACTTGGACTGAATCAGTTTAATTTTATTTTCCCTGGATGGTGCTGCCAAATATTGGGCTGTAGATCTAGAAAACTGGTTCTCGAGCTGCAACTTTTCTTCCTTCTCTTTTCTTCTCTTGTATGCAGTGTAATTAATCACTTCCCCACGAAAAAAAGCTTTTAAGCCCCCCCAAACTGAAAAAATTGAAGCCGTATTTCTATTACGTTTCCAGAAATCCTCTAAAAGAGAACGCATATCTACCACCCAGTTTTCGTCGACTAAAAGAGACTTATCTAATGACCATCTAAACTTGCTTTGGACTTGAGTTTGAATTGAAAATTGAACCGAAATTAATGCATGGTCAGAAAAAGGATTTTCAATAATCTCCGATTTGGTACTTAAAAGAGCATGTGAGACAAGGAAAAAATCAATTCGTGATGACGAATGAAATCTCTTTGAGTGGCATGTGTACTTCCTCACCCCGGGGAATTCATCCCGCCAACAGTCAACCAGACTCAGATCAGATAATAGATCTCTACAAAGCTTGATAGATTTAGGTTTAGACTGAGATTTCTGGGGTCTTGAAGAATCAATAGCTGGATTAATTAACAAATTAAAGTCTCCTCCAATGACGAAGTATCCTGTTTGAGCAGTGGCAAAGTTGTATAATGACTGAAGCGACTATTGAGTCTTCTATAGGACCATAAAAACTAACAAAATTAAATGTTTGATTGTGGATCTTCATTTGGAGCCAGAGCCATCTTGCGTTGTTATCCTTCTGAATCATTATAATATCCCCCTGTATCTTTTTGCTAACTAAAATAGCGACCCCTCTAATAGCCGCATTTGCAGAGGCAAAGAATGCATATTGAACGAAAGCAGGGGATTTATCCCTGGGCGCGCCCTCTTTATAATGGGTCTCCTGTATAAAAATAATATCCGCTTGGAAAGTTTTAAACCAGGCTAACAGAGCGGCGCTTCAATCTATTATTAAATCCGTTCACATTACAGGAGATAATCTTTAATGGTCTATGAGTCATTTAAGGAGAAAGAAAAAAAAAAAAAAAAAAGAAAAGAGGAGCAGACACAAAGAAGTATAGTTTCTTGATCCTCTGCATTTCTAGCATTTCTAGCAGGAATTCGCTACATTTTATATTTTTACCCCCCTGCCCTCCGTGACCCTCACACCCTTCCCACGCCATACTCTCCGTGAACCCCTCCTCCCCGCACCATGGGTCCCCTCCATGATGGAACCCCCCCCGCCTGGGGCTCGCTGAGGCGACCCTCCCCCCCAGTGTACCTCAACCCCTCCCGCCCCCCCCTCATGTGATCCCTCCCACCTCCCAACAATGTGGTGCTATGGCACCCAGGTGGTAGGCCCATCACTGACTATCTAAAGACAAAAGAGAAAGAAGAAGAAGCAAACGCACAAAAAAAAAAAAAAAAAAATCTCTTTGTTTAACTACATTTCACAACAATATGTCCGAAAGTCATCTTGAGGCTGCCTTCCCTGAATGTTGCAGAGAGTAAAGGAGCTTCTGAGCCTCTTGGACTGATTGAAATATATGAACTTTCCCTTTGTAGAACACTTTCAGCTTTGACTGTTGAACTAGTCCTGCAGGGGCCCCGGCTTGCTGTAAACCATTTATTATGCCTTTAAATTCTTTTCTCCGCCTAGCCGAGTAAGCAGACATGTCTGAAAAGATTTTGAACGAAAAATTGTCACTTGTCTGATACCCCTTATCACGAATCGCACAAGTTACAATTTTCTCCTTAATTCTAAAATAACCAAAATTTGCAATAATTGTTCTGGGATATTTAGCATTCGGATATTGAACTGCCGGCACTCTATGTGCGCACAAAAACGTGAGGTCCGTTGTCTGGGTAGCAAGGTCTGGGCATACATATTTAGTGATTAAATCCAATATAACTTTATCCATTGATTGCCCTTTTTCAAAGCCTTCCGTAACTCCAGTAATACGTAGATTACATCTTCTTGCACGATTTTCCGCATCGTCTACCTTTGATTGGAGATTAGCAAGCTCAGTTTGTAATTTAAGTATCTGATCTGTTTGCATAGGGGCAGAGTCTTCCAGACCAGATATGCGCTGTTCTGCTTCGGTGACTCGAGATGTGAGCTTTTGGACATGAGATTGAATTGAATTTAATTGGGACTCTGTCCTTTTCTGAGCTTCATCTTGAGAAAGTTTCATATTTTTAAGTTCAGATAAGATCTGGATAAGAAGAGTATGGGTAGAATCCTCCGGAGCAGCCACACACCTTGAATTAAATTGAATCCAGCCTCTGACTACTTGAACTCTGGAACGAGATCTTATCTGGTGTTGGTGCTGGCATTGCAGTTTCCATTGCGGTCATAAAAAGGGAAGAATCCCAAAGCTGAGAGCTCCCCCCCTCCTTTTGCTCAGGAATAAGACTAGATTTAATTTTAGGAAAAACAAAACTATCAAGATTGGACTGAGCTTGCGCCGGAGCCTGAACTCTTGCATCATGTCACATGATTGGCTGGCTAGAAATGTGTTGGTTAGACCCCGAGAGACCCTCTATTGTTGTTTTTTGTAGTAAAGACTTATCAGTGTCATTGTCGTTGGATTGTGGAGAAACTTGATTGATGGAGCTGAGGGAAGGATTCTCGCTGAGGCTTGTATCTCCCAAAGCAGCTGAATTGGGCACTGCTATTTGAGGGTTTACGGTGCCCTGGGAAATATTCATAGCTTGCAGGTCATCACGATTATTTTTTTGAAGTCCCACGCCTCCCAATCCAAAGAAACCAGCCAACTTCTTTGATTGATTCTTGCGCAGGCCACCAGTTCCACTAACCAGGCCTGGCTCGGCTTCCTTAAGGGACCGGCTCTTACTCTTGTGGCGTGTTCTTGTCCCCCTTGCGGAGTTTGCCATCAAGCGAGGTTTTACCGTAGTATACCTGGAGATTCTTTTCATATTAATCAGCCTTTTCAAACTTACAGCTGCTCCTTATTCAAGAAAAAACGAAAAAACAAAAAAAAATTATGGGGAGACAAGCTGCACCTAGCCCAGACTAGCCTGACCGAGCCTTTTCCGTGCCTTAACCCCCTACAAAGTTTGCCTGAAAAGACTCCAAAAAATATATATATATATTTTTTTCCCTTTCCTTTAACCCCTTCGCTGCGGGGCAAATTCCCCGCGGTGCGAGAGGGGGCGGGGTTGGGGGTGGCGCTCGGGTACTCAGGACGGCTCCCGGCCGTCATGAGTCACAGTGGGCGTGTGCTCATGACGGCCGGGAGCCGTCCGAAACCCGCCCACTGATTAATTTCCCGCACAGGCGGGGAATTAATACCGCGTGGGCGGAGCGGCAACGTTCGGACGGCTCCCGGCCGTCATGAGCACACGTCTACTGTGACTCATGACGGCCGGGAGCCGTCATGAGCACTCAAGAGGTTAAGTCTGATAGAAGTAAAAGTCAAAGCCAAAGTTCGAAAATGCCAGAAGGAGCAGGTAGACTCCCGTAATTCGCAAAAATAGCTGCAACAAAGTATCCAAAGTGAGAAGATAGTCACAAGTAGCAAGCAGCTTTGCGCTGAGCTGACCCAGATCTCACCTGAAACACTCGAGACAGGAGGGCAGCAACAGCGAAACTCTAGAAGCCTTCTAGCAGCCTCTGCCTTGTATTTCCTCTTTTTTCCCACCTTTCATGCAGGAAAGTGTCTGCAGCGCTGTTAGCAGAGATCAGCTTTCCAGCCTGCCACCTCACGGAGCCTCCTCCTCCCCAGCCTCTCGGGGGGAAAGCGTGAAATAAAGTTGACGAAAACGAAGCAACATCCGGGAATTGAAGTGCGCTTTCAGCACATCTTGATCGCACCGAGTAGATCAAAGCAGATTAAACAACTTTGGAAAGAAAACGTGTAGTCTCGCAAAGCGGGGGTCCGCCGCCACTACCATCTTCTTCTCCTTCCCACGGCCGAACCAGTTCGTCAGCAAACGGCCACTCCCACCTCAGTCACGGAGCATGGCGGGAGCTCCTGTGACCTCGATGATCCCATTCGATATTAGTTTATGATAAACCAAAACTGTGAATTTGAGTGATTTATAGTATTGATAATATTTCATTTGTATATCATACTTTCACAATTTTCTTCACTTATCAGGAGCACTGTGCTGCCTCACACTTGATTACATAGGAGCACCTTAACCAGTGTATAACTTTACCTGTGCGTTTTTGTTGTGTCTTAAACAGCATATGTTTCATCATTTCTGAAAAACTTCGGAATTTAGGTATGCGCTCGTTGACACAGATAGTACTGGTTCGGCCTCTTTATTAAGATTCTTTACGCATTTGTTTCAAGAACAAATGCTGTGGAATATAGGGTTACCTCATTGACTATTTGTTGCAAATCTGCAGATAAGCGTATATGCTCCAGTTAGTACACTGGTGTCTATTTCCTTGTTATATCTTTTTAACAGCTGCAATATATATGAGGCCATTTTTATTTAGCTTTCAGGTTTCCAGTTGGTCATCTTTTGGTTTTCAAACTAAAAGATATTGTCTGTTGTTAATTTTGGATATATCTCGTTTTAGCCATCTTTAACTAAGGTATCAAAAGAGAGGTTACTAGCGAGTCGTGGACGCTTTCACTCTTGGGTTACTTTCATGTTATATACCAGCCGCCCGACTTCCATGTTAATAGACATATAATTGATAAAACTGGCTCTGTCACTAGGCCTATATATTGCCTGGCATGGAGGGTCAGATTGTGTACATCCATTTAGTGCCCTTAAGTTTGTTATGGCCATCACTTTCTGCAGCAGTTTACACTGTGGGTTAATTTTATCAATGGTAGATCTGCCACGGGTAGTCCACATGAACTTACTTTCACCATGACACGTTTCTCTAACATGGCCAATACAGGTTTGCTATTGAAAACACCGGAGACCAATGTTACATGGTTAGCATGCGCTTTGTCCCTGTTTCTTATTTACAGTATTTCCTCTTTGAGAATTCTCATCAATGCTGTTGTTTCGTTTGTCTTCTCCAGAGTAATTTATACATTGACTATCTATGTTAATTCTCTTTCCATCTAAGTTAACATGCTGAAAATTGGGACCCGGCAAAGGGAAAGTTTTGACCCACACATCCAGTGATGAAGAGCCATACACCTAAACCATATAGCCATAAATGTATAATCAGGAAGACTTCCACTAACACAACAAGTTAAGAGATATCTTAAATCACAGAACATAAAGGTAAATGTAATAGAGGTGATCTGAATTATTATTAATAAGAAATGTACAAGGTTCTCTCAAGAAGTGGTTCATCGAGAGAGGGTTTCAAAATAAAGTAGTTTACTTTTCAAATGTAACTAATGCTATGCTTCTCCCAAAACAAGCAGCAAAGAAATTTACTACATATAAAGTGATTGTCAAACTGACAGCCTGTATTTTTATCACTATGCTTTCACACTGCCCCTTCAAGAGGTGGTTCCTTTCAACCCCCAGGACTCCTTTGCTATGTGGGTTAATCCCATGAGAGGAACAACAGATGGGAAAAAAACATCTCTGAAGTAGACAAAGCTGAGCTGGATGGCAGTGGGTGCGGATGGAAGGCAGGAGAGAGCTCTGCTTCCCTCTGGATATTGCACTCTGTTGGATTTTCTCTTGAAGAGAACTCTGGGTAATTTTGCTGGCATTGTGCATTTTGCCAGAGGTGAAAATAGGTCAAACTGAAGGAAAATTTGGGGTACAGGCTGGAGAAACTTTAAGTAATTTGGGCATGGTTCATCTGCCAATGTCACTCTTGTGAGCCACTCAGGACTTGCTGCTTACTGGAGGAGGAGAGCTATATGGAAACTGGAGAAGGAAGACTGTAGAAGTAGAAGCGTCTGAATACTGGAATTTAGGAGTACGCCACAACCCCTCTCCAAGAAAATAGGTATGGAAATTCAGCAATGAGAAACCTGTTACTCCGAGCTTGAACCTGTGATCCCATGACTTCACCCAATAATGAAAATAAGTAAATTTTTGGAACACTCTGCCTGGGACATTTGTGCCTTCCTTTATGGAGACAGAAGCTGGCAGTTGTGAAGTTTGATTCCTAAAGAAGCCAGAACGACTGGAAGCCTAAGAAGGTTCCAAGGGAACCTGCTGATGAGTTAACAGAGCGATACCAAAGGGGATGATGGACGGAGCGTTAGAGCAAATCAAACACTCACCCCCAGTCAACTGATCTGGGTTTAGTCCATCATCATTCTTTAGCTCACTCCACCACCCCAGTTCAGACATGGCCAAATGCAAATCAGTCTGACCCTGTGCCTCATGGGAACAGTTCAGCCCGAACTGCCAAGCCATGTCTTCCCTGGACCGGAAACAAGCATCCTGGGATCGGTTTCGGGTTCAAAACCCTCATCAGCCAGGCTATCTTGAATCCAGTGGCAAAGTGAGCAAGGGACCCACGTCTGGGCATATCCTGCCAACTTAGGGGGAACAAAGCGATACCAAAGGGGATGATGGGCGGAGCGTTAGAGCAAATCAAACACTCACCCCAGTCAACTGATCTGGGTTTAATCCATCATCATTCTTTAGCTCACTCCACCACCCCAGTTCAGACATGGCCATGTGCAAATCAGTCTGACCCTGTGCCTCATGGGAACAGTCCAGCCCGAACTGCCAAGCCATGTCTTCCCTGGACCGGAAACAAGCATCCTGGGACCGGTTTCGGGTTTCGGGTCCAGGGAAGACATGGCTTGGCACTTCGGGCTGGACTGTTCCCATGAGGCACAGGGTCAGACTAATTTGCATATGGCCATGTCTGAACTGGGGTGGTGGAGTGAGCTAAAGAATGATGATGGATTAAACCCAGATCAGTTGACTGGGGTGAGTGTTTGATTTGTCAAGCGCTCCGTCCATCATCCCCTTTGGTATCGCTTGTTCGCCCTAAGTTGGCAGGGTATGCCCAGACGTGGGTTCCTTGCTCACTTTGCCACTGGATTCAAGCTAGCCTGGCTGATGACGGCTGAATAGCCAGAAACCGGTCCCAGGATGCTTGTTTCCGGTCCAGGGAAGACATGGCTTGGCAGTTCGGGCTGGACTGTTCCCATGAGGCACAGGGTCAGACTGATTTGCATATGGCCATGTCTGAACTGGGGTGGTGGAGTGAGCTAAAGAATGATGATGGATTAAACCCAGATCAGTTGACTGGGGGTGAGTGTTTGATTTGCTCAAGCGCTCTGTCCATCATCCCCTTTGGTATCGCTTTGTTCGCCCTAAGTTGGCAGGGTATGCCCAGACGTGGGTCCCTTGCTCACTTTGCCACTGTATTCAAGCTAGCCTGGCTGATCACGGCTGAATAGCCAGAAACCGGTCCCAGGATGCTTGTTTCCGGTCAAGTGAAGACATGGCTTGGCAGTTCGGGCTGGACTGTTCCCATGAGGCACAGGGTCAGACTGATTTGCATATGGCCATGTCTGAACTGGGGTGGTGGAGTGAGCTAAAGAATGATGGATTAAACCCAGACCAGTTGACTGGGGGTGAGTGTTTGATTTGCTCAAGCGCTCCGTCCATCATCCCCTTTGGTATCGCAATGAGTTAACAGAATCAGATTTAATGGATGTGTTGCTGAGAGTAGAGTGGTGGCCTGTGGAGCCCCCTACATCTTATGTAAATATGTCTGGGGCAATTGGAATCTATACAGAAACTAAACAGCATTCAACACCACTTTGAATAGTTAAGTGTGCCTTGTAAATCTTATTTTCTGTTACATTTTCCTGATTTGTGTCACCAAGGCCGAAAACCAGTGGGTACCGAGAGCATCATTCCATAAAAGACTTGACCTTCCTAGGCACACAAAAAGCCTTGTGTCTTAGAGCGGAGTCATTTCTACTAATTCTGCCCACTGTGGTCTACTCCACAGACTATTACTCTCTCATCAGATACAGACCTAGATTTTGCCATACTGAACCGCTACAAGCACCAGGTTTAACTTGCTTAATATTTAAGAGAACCAATGATGTTTCTAAGTCTGAACATTTTACTTCTAGCTTTGAGTAACCATCATATTCGGTAATCTAGCTGTTCTTTTCATCCGGGATGTCTGAAATTCAGCAAGGAGCTTTTAATCAACTATCTGACCACAACCACTGCTGAAACTCTGCTTTGATACAGCCTCCCAGATGTTCTCAAATGTCTTTTCAACATCCATAACTTTCCAAAATATGCATGACTAGCATCAAACCAATACCCGTATTTGACTGGTTACTGATTGGATATTCTAGGTTCCTATTTGCTGGACAGACCTCTAGCAGATAACTAGGCATTACTTTTGCTTAGTAATCTTATACTGAATGATCTTCAATGTTCAAGAAGAGACTTTGTGCTAAACAATTCCCAGCAAAATAAGAGATGTCCATGAACTGTATATAACCTAAACTACTTGCACATTCTGCAGTGACTATGACCTTTGATTGTGACCTTTTGCCTAACTTACTCTGGTGGGGGATTCTAAGCCTACGTTGGAACTGCTGCACTACCGGCTCCACTGTTGGCTCTGAGTAATATCAAGAGGGTGCCATACTGTTTACGCTCCGCTGGGCATTTCTGTTTATTTTACACAAAGAATCACTCTAAGAAGTAGTTTGTTTCTATGCGCCTGATTTAGATCTTGGCGGACGAGTTACACTGTCACAACGGTGACGAATATCCCGTCCGCCGAAATATGAATCACACTATATCCTATGGGATTTATATTTCGGCAGACAGGGTTTTTTTGCAGTGTGTCATGGATACAGATTTATTTACATGCCTTTGACTGTCTTGAGGAGAGGAAATCGACCATCACTATGACCTGCCTTTCAAGGAATTCCAACAGTGAAGAGATGAGGCTCTGCAGGTAGAAATTCTGAGCTTCCGTACACATCTAAATGAGGGGGGAAAACCACGAGTTCGGCAGGCGGAATCAGACCAATTTAAGCCTGGGTCTGTCTCCATCAAACTGCACATTACCCCCTGAGATTGGCTTCATCATTGTCCATTCCATTTGTTACAAGATATAAAATAGTGACCCATTTGGAGACGGAAAACCAATTTACACCCTGCCCCAAGGTCTATGGTTTGAAATGAGGAGGAATTGAGGGAGGAAAGTAGTGTCCTAGACAGGTTTTTGGTAAGCCCTTCGGCTTTTCACTCCTTAATGCTTTAGTCATCAGCTAGGCTTTGCAGCTAGGGAGCTTTTTCCGAGCAATGATCATGTCTAAGACTACATATGTTTCTTCAATATTAATTATTGTGGTTGTAAGAATTTCTAAGGTGTCATGCACAGCCATATTTGTGGATTTAGTATCACGCTGGAAAGAAAATTTATATCTCGGTTGACATAGTACAATAAAATAAAATAATCCAAAACGATCAAATAAGTTATAAAGGAAAATGTAATTGCAAAATCTGTAATAGTTTGTAAGAGCTAATAAAGTGAAATTGCGCTAGTAAAAACCACAGAACAAAACACTATATGCAAATATCAGATCACTCTGTAATATACAATTATACCATTTTGTTTGCTTGAAAGTGACAGCTATTCCTTACTTCCCTCTTTAGTGTTTACGTTTTTTAAGAAAAGCTCGTAATTCTGGGCTTCTTCAAAGTTGAAAGCACAGTTTGACTAAAAGCTAAAAGCTCAATAAAATAGCGATGATTGATCATAAGTAATCACACCATAAATGCTTTGAAGCAGGATTTTTGTCTGTGAACACCTTGCAATTTTCATTATAACGCACATGGGATATTTTATATGGACATAAAAAGCTGCTTTATGTCCAAGAAAGAGTGGAGCTTGTGAAACCATCTTTTTATATTCTAGCTAATAGTTTTAATAATGATTCGTTTTAAAACAATATATAATTGTAATGCAGTGTTTGACATGTCTCTAAACACTGCAAAGTTAACAAACAACATTATGTGAGTGGCATTTCAGTAAGAACGCACACGAGTGCCCCAAACTGAACACCTGAAACAGAACATCTCATTGGCTATGAATTAAGAAAAGGCGGGGCGTGGATGTTATTTGTGCTGTGTTACCTCTATTCTCGTTAATTGACTCTCGCTAGATGCAAAAATATGGTAAATACACCATCTCACACATTATACTATAAAACACTACAACACACAGGGAGACATGCACAAAAAAATAAAGACACAGGCCAAGTAAAAATCAAAACAGCAAAATATATAGCAGATCATATAACACCACACTTTGCTACAAGAACAAACGATACAAAACTGCATCACACCAAAACATGATACTACATCATACCATACAACACATATAAAATACCACAGCACAACACACTTTGCAGCAGTAGCTCAATTCACTGAATTAGAAAACATCACATCTCACCACAGTCTACACCTCCACATATGTGTCACCAAACGGCTCTTCCCAACTCCACACTATCCAGCAGCATATCATACATCACACCACAGCACACAGTATGCCCCATCACACCACATTATCACTACACTATGCAAAAACAAACCCCATCACATCTTGTCCCAACATATCAAATCTGCCACAATATACCACACACACCATACCGTATAACAAACCACACCGTTCCCATCATACAACTTGGTATTATAATATACCAAGTCACTATCACACTTTACCCCACCCTGCAACAACATACCACACAACTCTGTACCACAAGATGCCAGAGACCATCCCACACCACTTCATACAACTGCACGTCTGCTACACCGTAGTGCTTCAACTCAGGAAGGGAAGAAAGGTAGGGCTAGGCCAAGACATTGATGCTTATCTTGAATTTATTTTACATCTAGATTAGCCAGGATGTCTTTACTTTAGCAGCAGAAGTGGAATTGCCCATGACATTAGCGGCCATCTAGTAGTACTCTTCACTGCCATGTAAAGTGAAGTGGGCCCGGTCGTGCGCTCTGCTGTGTTGTTCCCGTGCAGCCTCTGGGAACATCTTGGTATACCAGTGTTACCATAAATTCTGCTCGTCATCTCTCTTAATGTGAAGTGAAGAACACCATTCTTTGTGTTCCATGTTGTAGACAATGTTTAATTTCCCTTCTCTTAAAAACAGCCATTACCTCAGTGCTAGTGTGATTTGGCATTTGCGTTGTCTTCGTAGTTACATCAAAGGGGTTGGCAGGTCAGTCACTCTGTGTCACGTCTACTACTGAAGAATGATCTCCCATTTGAGAATGAAGTTGAGAGAGTGCTATTATGGAATAATGCATAAAAATACTCATTCCTAATTGATCAACTGTTGAATTAACCTTGCAGGTGCACCATCCAAGGCTCTTCCACTGTTGACTTGCGTACCAAGTCCAATCCATTTGCTTCTTCAGCGGTGCCCGGGAAGTCCAACTCCAGTGGCCAGTTTGCTGGAGTAAGCAGTCGCACCAGTGTTTTTCCACAGTAACTCACCAGTGGCCCCCATATTGCTCTATTGATAAATGCCTTAGTGTGCTCCCGGTACTCTCTCCACTCTGCAGCACTCTCTTGACCCGATTACCCTTTAGAGGAATCATTTAAATGGCAGATCTGCAGTCATGAATGCCACAAACAACCACAATCTTATTATTATTAGCTTTTGTAGAGCGCATAGCTACCCGAAGGCGTCCCAGCGCTAGCATCTAGACAGAGGTTACGGCAAGGTTTATGCAACTGATTGTTGGAATAGCCAGGTCTTGAGAAGTTTCTGGAAGGGAAGATGATGGGATTCAGCCCGAATGAAAAGGGGCATTGTGTTCCATAGTCTGACCACATTGTAGGCGAATGATCTGCCTCCGCTTCTTGCCCTTTTTATTTTTGGTGTAACTGCCAAGTGAAGATTGGTGGAGCGGAGGCACTTTCGAGGGAGGTAAGGGGTGATAAGAGGTATATTGATGGCTGGGCCGATACCACAGTAGGTCCTATGGGCTATGCACAGAGCCTTAAATTTGACTCTGTCGTAGAGAGGTAGCCAGTGTAACGTCCTTAGGGCCGGTTTGGCTGATTTATTTTTAGGTACCCCCAGCAGTAATCTGGCCGCACAGTTCTGTGCAACTTGGAGTTTCCTTAAAGTTGCTGTGGGTGCTCCAAGGTATAGAGAGTTTCCATAGTCCAAGCGTGAAAGGACCAGGGCCTGTATCAGGATCCTCCTGGCACTCATTGGAAGGAGAGGGAGGATCTTGCGCAGTAGTCTAATGGCACCGAAACATGCTCCTGTTACTCTTACTGCTTGGTCCTCGAATTTAAGAGAACTGTCCAACCAAACGCCCAGGCTTTTTATCTTGGTCTTTGGAGAGGGGGAGGTCCCAAGCAATTAGGCCAGACCTGTTTGAGGTCCAGGCCGGAGGTGTTACCCAGAAGCATTAGCTCTGTCTTTCCTCCATTCAGTTTAAGGCAGGAGTGTTCCATACATGAAGCCACTTACCCCAGGCAGGTTTCCAAGTCGGAGGTGTGGGTGTGTGGGCCATTGAGGGAGATTACCAGCTGGGTGTCATCTGCGTAGGTGACAATTTTTATCCCGTAAGGCAGGATATCAGCCAGTGGCTGCATATACACATTAAATAATGTGGGACTCAGGGAGGATCCCTGAGGGACTCCACAGCTGATCACCAGATCTCATAAAGTATTACTCTCTTCACGTACTTGCAGCTACAGAAACCTGGCATAGAGTTTCTTCAAAACACTTCTCATTGATTCTCTACAACGGATTGCAGCATCCTTCAGAGAAAATCATACCATTGTTCATGGCAGCAGCATTGCTGTTATCTTCCCAAAATCAATCTTTAGCAACAAACTGAGTCATCCACACCTTAAGACTTTTCAACACCTAATCTCCACATACATCACATGCCCTGCATCTTCTTTCATTGATGCAACTGTCCATTATTACCCTCAAACGAGATCCTATTTCCGAAACAAACAGCTACTGTCCACCTCTCACGGTGTTATGAGAGAATATCGACAACAGAATATCTTGGGGCCAAAATATCATGGCAAAAATATAAAGGACCAAAATATCATGAAGGTAAGTTTTACGTAGGTAAGCATAGATTACCTATTCTTAACTTATCATCTACATACCTTGAAGATATATATATATATATATATCACCAAGGTATATACATATGGAGTGAAAGTAAACCTCTGAATACCAATGTAAACTTACCTTCAAAATATTCCGCTACTCAATATTTTGTCACAATATTTTGTCCTCTAATTCTAATGCCCCTGAAACGGCTTCTTCATTTTTAAGTTGTTTCAAAAATGGGTAGTTCTTTCCAAAAACACATACTCCCAGGATCAGATGGAGGATACAGGAGACCTTGGATTCATGCATTTGTTAGTCTCTCCGAACCATGATGCAGGCAACACACCTGGTCTCCTCTCTTCTCTAATTCCAAAACTCATCAGCACTGAATACTAGCTTCGGTGATCTGCTCATCTACTGGACCATTTTGACAAAAAAGGGGAGTCCGAAGCTACAGGCCCAAAACAGCCAAGAACCTAGAACTATAGAGGACGGGAAACATCAACAAAATCCAGGTTAATGTCATGCTTCCGGCCTTTACAGCGATCATCTTCCTGCTTCCAATAAGTACCCCACCCACATAATTACTACAATTAAAGATGGAGTTATTGTCTCCTGTTACGAAGTCATCTTGTATATCAAACAAATTATATATCTGCAAATAAATTGTTCAAATGTCCTTTAACAAAGAGACATGAATCCTAAAAGACGTTGGAAGACGCTAAGCCACCGAAAATCGTCTACAGTGAGTGGCTTGCTCACAAAACTGGTTATTCATAGGACGAGCAAAAAACCCAACTGGGGTGGTGGGGGGGGGAAACACCTTTTTCCATATCATTACGACTTTGCAGCACTTGCCACATCTGCTGCATAATCCCCAGATTTAACAAAAACTGCTTCTAAAAGTTGAATAGATAAAAGGTTATTCAAACCGCCAAACATATGGTGCAACACCACTCCTGGCAATATGCAAACCTTATTGGCCATCTCCCAACTGTTGGTTGCCATCTTCAGGCATTTAAAGAGGTGAACGTTCTGTTCACATAATGTAAACATACTCTACTGATGGGAAGAGGTTCTGCCTGCATGACGAAACACAAAGCTACTGTACTTGTTTTATTTCACCACAAACCTTCAAGAAAATTATTTTATCTACCTCTACTGCCACACCAGTAAGAAGAATAATCAACATTTCCTTAACTACTGGAATATTTCCAGAAGACCTAAAAAAGGCATACATATGCCCCTTACTAAAAAAAACAAATCTGGATCCGCTTAACCCCGACAACTACAGACCAATTACAAATGGACATTTCCTGGGCAAACTGATAGAAAGAGCAGCATTTGCCCAGATGTCACAATCCATACTTTTAGACTTCCAAACAGGATTTTGTCCAGGAAGATGCACAGAATCTGTTCTCATTGCAATCTGGGATGACCTTAAGAGCACAAGTGACAGTAACAGGGTTGCTGCACTACATCTCTTGGACCTCTCAGCTGCCTTGGACTCAGTTGATCATGACACTCTAATACAAAGACTCTACGAGGCCGGCATAGAGGGGACTTCTCTGGACTGGATCACATCCTACCTTCAAAACAGAGCAAATGTCCTCTATTCCCCCCTTTCTCATCCAGACCGTACTTCACAAAAGCAGGGGATCCTCAAGGCTCTATCATCTCACCCATGCTTTTCAACATCTAGATTAAGTTATTACCGGCACTGATCAACGCTTTTCACCTCACATGCTATAACTATGCAGATGACCCACAAATTCTCCTTAAACTGGAAAGCCCCAAAGATATTGGAAATTCACAAATTTTCAGTTGCCTCAGAGCCATGGATCAGTGGATAACATGGAGCCATCTCAAATTGAAAGCTTCCAAAACATAAATACTCACATGTGGCGATTGGAAAAATGATGACCCACTCGCCACCTGGCATGACGATCTGGGAACACCGCCTAAAGTATCTAAAGACGTAGGAAACCTTGAAATTACCATGGACTCCAAGCTATCAATGAATGCCCAAGTGGACAAACTAGCAAGATCAAGCTTCAATACTATAAAAACTCTGCGACACATGGTCCCCCACCTGGGATTTCCACACAAGGTCCAGGCTACTATCTCTCTTGTACTGTTTAAAGTCGACTACACCAATAGCCTCAACCAAGGATCATCTTTAACAACTATAAAAAGACTACAACGGATTCAGAACTCTTCTGCCAGACTACTCCTAAATGTAAAGCCACAAGCTCACATCTCCCCTGCTTTGAAGGCCCTACACTGGTTACCAGTTGCCAGAAGATCTACATTCAAGCTGCTTTTATCACCCACAAAGCAATACTTGGAACAGGACCGCACTTAATCAGGAATAAAATCACCAAATCCATTCAACAAAGGAATCTCCGCTCAAGATTGGCACTGCGCTTCAAAATCTCACCATACACGGAAAAAAACATATGCGGCACATCCTTCTCTGTTCAAGCAGCCAAACTGTGGAACTTTTTATCCCCAAACATAAGATCCACGGATAACTATATTATCTTCAGAAGACTACTCAAGAGTTGCCTCTTCCCCACATAACCACCATACTCAAAGAAACAAACAGCAAATACCTATGTATATAAGCATTTATTTGGATTATATGTATGTATCTAGATATGCCTATTTCTTTGTATAATTGTGCATAATAATTATGTTTATAAATATATACATATTTATTAGGTCTGCTTAACAAATGCACATATTACTTATGGTTATACTATTCTATGTTTAACATGTATATAGGTAACTGCATAAATAAGTTAATTTTTATCATAACTATTTATCTACAATTGCTTCACTCTTGAATTAAGAGGAAAGAAATAATTAACAAATAAATTAGCTTAAAGTACAGTAACACATGAAAGTCTGAGTTTATTAAATACAACTTAAATCTACATAAATTATCTTCCTTATTCATATATACCTTCCATGTAGTTATGTATCTTTATATTTATTACTTTACTCATCCCAAACCGCCTCCCACTGCTATGATCTCCAAATTAACACTTTGTAGACCCGTCCCTCTTCTATCCCTCCACTATCCTTTTCAATCAAACTAACAGACTCACATGTCCACCGTGCAAATTAATTTCATATTTCCCTATACTAATTCACCATTAATACTTTTTGGGTTCCGGAGTAGAGTGCTACTCGCCGAAATGAGCTTCAATGCCTCATCAGTGGTAGTAAGCGCTATATAAATGCAATTACAATTAAAAAATTTAACTTCATGCAAAGAATGATACATTCTTTACAATAAAACCCTCTGTTTCGCTTAGCACACAAATTCAATGTTATCTTTCTAACACCCCAGCAATAACTTGGTGGCACACTACTCATCCAACATCTCATAACTTGCTCCAGCATTCATTCATTAGACATGGACCAGATCGATTTTGTCTAGTTATCACTCAAAATTGAGTTGCTGACAAATTTTGTCCTTCATGGAAGCCTTGAAGAAACTCGTCTTTGAATTTAGATGTCCGTTTCTCAGTAGAAGACAAGAATAATGGGCAACATAAATGGCTGAGCTAATGATAGCCCCTACATTGGCCATTGGTAGTAGAATTATTACACCTGGGAAAATTATATTCGGTGAGATGGCTTACTGTTGGATTCTGTCTCTTGGTATCCTTTGGTGAGCTTCCAACTGGTGAGATCAGCAATGGTGGCAACCTTGAAGTTGGTGAACTTTGAAATAGTTTGCGCATATGTGAGTGGGCATGCACATGGGCTTATTAAAAGAAGCTACAGATGTTGACATGCAAGTGGAGATTTAGCACACTGACACCTTGGAGGAGACATGGAAATGGAACAGAAGAACCGCCATGAATGCCCCTTCGAAAAGGAGTCTGCTGGTATTCCTTACAAAGACACATGTACTTGAGGGCATGAGCTTGGACACGGATAAAGAAAAATGATTCCATTCAGGAGACCGCACTGAATCATGAACACCAGTTTTGTGAGAGTAGGTTGAGCAAATTAAAAGGTATTAGCTCTTTTCCAATGTTATGCAATTAAATATAATTGCAATCAGGTGCACAAGACCCCTAGAGACATTGTGATCTATAAAGTATTTGAGCAAGCACAAATAGAATTTGCACATGCATGACTGCAAAATTTGTGATTTTCACAAATTCATTAAGCCAGTTTGCAGTATTTCATTAATACACACACAATCTCCTCAAAATGAGGAGCATGCCAGTCACCCTGGCATTGTGCACTGGTAATTTATGATCATGCACTATACTTACCCATGACAAATTGTTACAGGTCACTTACGTATGTATGTTTTAGGATGTACACAACAGCACCATCACCTTATGGTTCTATCCTCCTAAAAAATACAGAAATACATTGGCTGCATGCCTTGCTTATTATTTTTGGTTTGATGGCAACTGCCACACAAACTTCGAAAGAGCCAATCAGAAGAGAGATATCATCAATCCAGGCATGTGCACTGATGGCTGGAAAGGTGCTAGTTGTGTCTCCCTTGCAACTCATTAGCCTGGATGACAAGACTTAATTAGTGAATGGGTAAAACAAAAGAGCACACACTTATCATTTGCGAATCAGAAAGAAATGTGTGATCTGCAAACAGTGTTTTCAACTACAGAGAGGTTTGTGAAGGCGCAAAGCATTATGTCGAGCCTACTTTGCAGTCACAAATCTTTTGTACCAATCATAGAAGTGTACGTAGCCTGACAAACGTTTTGGCTTGTTCATAGTGCATGGCAACTTGCTTCACAGTGCACCCAACTTAACTATTTGATTCACTGACTGGAAATACACACATTCAAACATGAGAAAGAAGCTGGCGATGCCTGGCTATTTCTTGAACTATACTTTGAACCAAATTCACAAAGATTTTAGCACACCAAAGGGTAAAATGGGTGGGTAAAAAGCCTTTTGTGATTTACTCTCAATGCAGGAATTAAGAATTAAAGATGTTTTAAGGGTGGAGTATAATTACGAAGAAGGAAAACGTGCTAGTATGATTGATCCTCCACCATGTAAGTTTAGGACGATAAATGGTGCGCTACAATTGAGATGGGGAAGCATTAAACACCCAAAACTTGCACTTTTTCGAATATTCAAATGAAATCTTCTCGTTAGTTCACTATCATGCATATGTACATAAAAGCACTCTTTAAAGACAGTATTACGTACCATTTGTGATGGAAAAAAGAAGCCAACACCCCCTAGCTCATGGAGATGTAGGAAAAGTGGTTTCCCCACAAGAAAATATATTTAGCGCTTTTAACCTTTTTTTTGTATTGCACAGGGAAATATATTTTCCTTGTCGAGTACAAAAAAAGTTAACTGTGCTAGTACAAGTTTAAAATTACATTATTTCGGGAAAATATTTTAAAAATATATATATTTTTGCAGTTTTATATAGCGTGAACTCGACCCGAAGGTATCAGAGCGCTTTACACGAGTACCAGTTGCATTTCAGATGGACACATTCATTTTTAGCTACGGGGAGATTTGCCCAGTATCACAGGAGTCTCCCAACAAACTCGAACTTGGCTCCCCAGATTCAAAGTCGCCTGCTCGTGCCGTTAAACCACATCCATGATCATGCAAACTAGGTGTCGCTATTGGTAACCTTGACTTGCAATTTAATAGACCTGGCATTGCCTTTTCTCCACTTGTCCCAAGCATCATCAATACAATAGCAGGAACATAAAGTAAATAAATGCACACAGGGCTTTTTTACTTTCTAAAGTTTCCTCATCTTACTCTTGATGCTCAGCAGCAAATGAGAGATTAAAGTGGGTTAAGGGTGGGATAAGGGGTCAACCCTGCAACGTCAATAACTTCTGCGACTCCTGATATTGTAGTGAATCAAAGTCCATGCGCATGAGTACGTTTTGGAATCTATGCATACTCCTGAAAATGTACGAGTGTTGTAGATTTCCAGTACTAGTGTCAGGAATTATTTGTGATTCCTGAAATTTCAGAAATCTAGTCCAAATGTTGGAGGAACTCAACAGAAGTAGTGTTCTGACGTTTGACAGCATGGCTTTGTGAATCCACCCAATATAAAGACAGAGATTTCGGCCTCTCGAGTCCTATCACCGTGCTTAGTTGCAAGATAATATCTGCTTCCGCTCGCCAATGGTAACAGCACCACTCTCTTCCTGCAGCGCTGTTGAACATACACTGCTTTCAGCACAAGAAAATGATATTAGCATCTTGACAAAATAAAGCAATGCCCTACAGCTGTGTGCTAAAACAACATGGCCCAGTACATTCAAAATGGCTGACACCATATCTACGGCTACCTTCTTTCATACGGAGGTCAGAGGCATCTTAGTTATAACACCTGTCGCTAGGAAACGCGCGGGCACATAAACCAAGACCTTTAGCATATCCTCTTCTTGAAAACGGCTTTGTACAGCTGTTGGCCAAAAACTGGAAAGAGATTAATGTGCAGTGGTCAAGTTGGCCCTCCCAAGACCAGGGCTTGCGATTAGTCTGTGTCTGCTGTCTGCAGTTCCTGCTTAGCTTTCCTCGCAACACATTAGTTGTGGACACATTTCTGCACGGGCCAACAGGTGCGACACCCATAAGTCAAGAGTGGCCATAAATCTTTGGGTTCTATCATCGGAACAGTCTGGACACTGCTTCTCACACAAACAGAAGACATGCACAGATGAAGGGGTTTTTTCCTATACAACGTCTATGACACCTGTCCTGTTCACCTAATGTCTGCTCTCATTTGTCTGGTTTAGTGCAGCTTCTGTTTTTAAATTAGAATCAAGAGGACTGTAATTCATGAAAACATAGGCCCAGATCCCTTTTCAACCCAGAGACTAAAAAGTACGTCGTTTCCTGGGCAGCGCTTATATAGGACTTCAATAATACAGTGTTTTGGATGGATTCCCATCTCAGTCGCTTAATTATATGTTAGTAAACAGACTTTTAAAAAAACAGTAATAACTGTCCAATAAGACTATGGGGTTAGTAAAAGTTTGGCAGATGCAGTGCATCCCCCAAAAATGGCAGCTGTCCATCCGCACTATTCAGAGTGTATTGCCAGGTACACACTATCAGTAGTGCATAGAGGACATTAGACAGTTTTTGTTGGATGTTCTGCATCTGCCAAACTCTAAATAGCTTTCTATGTCACTTAGCGCCTAACTACGAGACAAAACTCACGGTGGGAATGCAGTGGCGGTTGGGAACCGCCGCACCAGTGGTTCGACTGCCGTATTACAGCTATGGTGGTCGGACTGCCATAGGACCGCTGCACCCGCCAGGGATCCACGATCCCTGGTAGTGGTGTAGTGGTCTGAGGGCCGCAATATGCTGGTGGTGCTGCTGCGGCACTGCCAAGCATATTACAAGTTTCCTCACCGTCACAGATTTCATGGCGGTGACCCCCCATGAAACCTGTGGTGGTGAGGAACAAAGGGGACTCTACAGGGCCCCCTGTTCCCTCATGGCCTGAGGATGCATGCAGGGGGCCACATGGTGTGCCCTCCTGTCTGCATGCACCCCTTTTCCTGCGCGGCATGGATTGCATAGTCCATGCCGTGAAGGAACGGGCTTTGGTGTTCCCATTGTGGTGCCTGTTTAATAGGCACCACTGTGGGAATGCCAAAGGACCGCCCACCAGACCACGAGAAAACTCATGATCTGGCAGGTGGCTAGAGGTGAGATTTGGCATTGTGGGAGCGGGGCAGAGGCATGCCCCCCACTCCCATACCGCCAAACTCATAATCAGGCCCTAAGTATTTTTTCAGCCAATGTATTTGAACAGAACGTGCGCAACTGAGAATGCTTGGTTACAGAACAACCACAGTGCTACACTGAGATGAGTGCCCTAATGCACTGGTTAGGCAGGGTCAGCAGCTTTTCAAGAGGTTACACGTATAACCGCTAAATTAGAACTATGGGCATCTGTGTCCATATCAGATTAAGGTTTTGTACTAAATTTGATTCAAGCTCAAGATGGAGATTAACTTGTTTGATACTCGAGTTTATTTGGAGATCACAAATCAGGAGTTTATCAAACACCATTTCTAGGTTCATCACACAGTTTGCAGGTGAGGGTGTGTGGCCTACTGAACAAGGTTACTTCCGGCAAATCAAAAACAATGTTGTGGAACCTACAATGCAAATTTACACCTGAATGATAGCGGTGTAAATCGTGCAATGAATGTGGTCCAGTGCAGCAATATTACATAAGAAGAGTGTGAAGGAAGCTCCTATTGTGTGGGGTGGAATTGCTCCTTCAAGAGAAGTTTCTTTAATTCCTTTCTGAATTACAGGAGGACTGGGGCCTTCTGCTGTTGATGGGAAGGTTTTCCTCATCCTGGTCTAACAAGGTCATGGCTCCTGGTGTGGCACAGTCACCTTTGAAAACATATTTTGAAATGTATAAAGTGCTGCTCTTTCTTTTATTAATAAACAACGCTGTTAGAACTGGGATTCCTGATTGGCTGAGGTATGCACCCAGAAAACACAAGGAGATGATGGACGGAGCGCTGAACCTTTTCAGACACTCACCCCCAGTCGTGGATCTGGGTTTAATCCATCATCATTCTTTAGCTCACTTCGCCACCCCAGGTCAGACCCAGCCATATGCAAATCAGTCTTGACCCTGTGCCTCATGGGAACAATCAGTAATCACCACTCTAGTCAGGGTAAGCTAAGTACACGAAAAGATACCCTGTTCCCACCCTCTGGTTACTTGGCACAGAGCAGTCAGGCTCACCTAAAGAGGCAATGTGTAAAGTATTTGTGCAACACACACATACAGTAACACAATGAATACACCACAAAAAGGCTTCACACAGGTTTAGAAAAATAGATTATCATATTATTAACAACAAAAAAGACTAAAATGACAAATATACAATATATAGAAGTTGAGATATTGATTTTCAAAAGAATAAGTGAAAAATTGCACTTAGAAGCAACTAGAGCTTTAGGGGTTACTTGAGGTCGCAAAGTTCGGCCCGACCGTGATAGAACGCCAGCACGCTACAAAACCTAAACAGGCCCCAGTGAACAAAGTACCTTTCCTGGTCGCAACAGCGAGATGCGTCGATGCAAGTCTCACAAGTCAAGGATGCGTCAATTTTCGCCGTACGCTGCGGCCGAAATGTCGGTTTCATAGATGGGTGCCGGAGTCGAGAGGCGTTGAGCGATGTGCCGGGTTTCTCCATGCATTCGAGGGGATGCATCGATCTATCCAAGCTGCAGTGGCAGCAATACGCTGTCAGATGCATCGATATCGGGAGCCAAAGCGGTGGTTCCGATGCAGTGCCCCGATTTTACTCCCGCAACCGGGTCGATACGCCAGGTGTGCTAAATGCAGGCAGGAGTCTTCAAAGTTCATGTTGCAAGTATCTGGGCCTCTTCCAGTGAGCCAAGCACAGGAGCAGGGGTAGAGACTTTGATATCCATGAGTCTCAAACAACAAGAGGTAAGCCAACAAGCCCTTAGAACACACTTGGAGTGAAAGCAGAGTCCAGCTCTCCTTCAGCAAAGTCAGAGAGCAGCATGCAGCAGCGCAACAAGCAGAAAAGCAGGCCTTCCATTTCAGCAGTCCAGTTGAGTCCATTAAGCATCACAGCAGTTCTTCTGGAAGAGCTTCAGGTACCAGTTCATTAGTGTCTGATTTTATGGGGTCAGAGACGCAGTACTTATACCCAAAATGTCTCTGATGTGGGGATGACTTTAAAGCAGCTCCTTGAAGTGCACAGGTCCTACCTTCAATCCAACCCTGTTTGCCAGGCTATCTATGGGGGTTGTGAGCCCCATTTCAAAACACGTTGCGTTGACTATTGGTCTTTTCACTGTAGATTTGCCATTCTTGTTGACATCTAACTGTGGAGAAACTTTGATGGGTTTGGACTTGTTGAAGAAATTGCTTGCTACGATTTATTGCTCCCCGGCAGGTGTTTACATGACAATAGGTCTGGATGTAGTGCGTGCTACGCAGTGCTTGTCCAAAGATGAGCCTCTTCCTGCGGAGTTTAAAGATGTACCGCCAACTCTTTGGGCGACAGGTGACACAGATGTGGGATTGTTACAGATACCGCCAGTTTCTATTCGAGTTAAAGACAATGCTATTTTACCTCGCATCTCTCAGTATATAATACCGCAGGCAGGTGAGCGAGCTTTATTGCAAATTGTGCAGGACTTGATTGAGAAAGGAGTGGTTGAGGAGACGACTGTTAATGTTTGCAATAGCCCCATTCTTCCCATCCTCAAAAGGGCACCCTTGGGTTTCTCTGATGATCATGCAAATGTTTATCGCTTTGTGATTTGACTAGCGGGAAGTTAATAAAATAGTGATTCCCCAGTTTCCGGTGGTACCTGACATTATGACTCTTTTGACAATGATTCCTTCTTCTGCTACATACTTTTCTGTCATTGACTTGAAAAACACATTCTTCAGCATTCCCTTTCATCGTGATATCAGGAATCTGTTTGGGTTCACCCTAGATGGTAGAAGTTTTAGATTCTGTTGCGCTCCTCAAGGCTAAACAGAGAGTCCAATTATCTATAGTCAGGCACTGAAAGGTCAGCTGGATTCCTTGTCGCTCCCCACAGGTAATGCATTGCTTCAGTATGTCGAAGACTTGCTCATCGCCTCGGATACGGAACAAGGTTGCACAGACAGTACGGTTAAATTGTTGGGTACATTTAGCTCAACATGGCCATAAAGTATCCCTTTCCAAATTTCAGTATTGTCGACAGGTCACCTCCTGTCGAAGGAGGGTAGTAGATTGACCCCTGAGCGCATCAGTACCTTTGTTAAAATGCCCATTCCTCAAACTCAAAAAGATGTGTGCGCTTTTATTGGCATTACTTCCTACTGTCGCCAACGGATTCCAAATTATTCCCTATTAACCAAACCCCTGCTCGCTTTGACTACTAAAGATGTGCATGAACCCCTGCCTTGGACGCCTGAATGTCAGCAGTCTTTTGAGCAACTAAAAACTGTGCTTTGTTTGGCTCCAGTGCTTGGCACATCTAACTATAGAAAGCCATTTGTATTATATGTCCATGAGACGGCTGGTTGTGCGCTTTCTGTTCTAACACAAAAATTTGGAGATAAGCAACAGCTGTGTGCTTATTTCTCTGCTGTGCTAGACCCTGTCACACAAGCCCTCCTGAGCTGTCTATGAGCGGTCGCGGCTGTGGCTGTCTCGATAAGACAATCGGCTGGACTAGTCCTTGATACTGATCTCACGGTCATGGTACCCCATGCTGTAGATACACTTTTGAACAAGACAAAAACGCAGCACCTCACCAGTGCGCGTCTGACAGGTTATGTTTGCTCAGCACATTACGATCAAATGATGTGCCACTCTGAACATAGCCAAGTTACTACCCCTCCCTTCTGAGAATGAGGAGATTGACATACATGATTGTATCTTCCGGACGGAAGAAGAGACGAAAGGATGGGTAGACCTGACTGATGTTCCCTTATCTGATCCCCAAGGGGAACAATATGTTGATGGCTCTTGCTTTAAATTACCAGATGGCACTACAACTGCCGCATACGCAATCACTATGCTGAGCACGGTAGTTGAGACATCACGAGTTCACTATCAGTCGGCCCAAGCGGCAGAGCTCGTTGCCCTAATACGAGCCTGCGAATTGAGTGAGGGATTGGTTGTTAATATTTATACTGACAGCCAGTACGCCTTTGGAGTCACCCATAATTTCGGGTGACTCTAGGCAGAGAGAGGGTTCCTTACTTCCCATGGGACAAAGATTCAGCTTGGTCATCTTATCTATAGGCTTTTGTCCGCTTTGACACTCCCTAAGAAATTGGCAATAGTGAAGTGCAGCGCCCCTAGGAAAGTTACTGACGATGTGGGTAAAGGGAACGCTTTTGCAGATCAGACAGCTAAGGAAACAGCCCGAACGAAGATGAAAAGAATGTTTGTAGCAGGTCCCGCTAGGTGGGTGCCCGAGGTCACGATGTTTGAGGATACACTTGAGAATGTGAAGGAGATTCAGTGAGGCCACAGTGGAGGAATTAGCAGTGTGGCAATATAGTACAGCACAACTGAATGATGAGGGATGTTGGATTGACAAGTCAGGGAAACAAATATGGATGTTGCCAGATGCATATGTTCTTCCAGTAGTCACAATGGCCCATAGCCCAGCCCATATCAGTGCTAAGGGTATTTGCAAGTTGTTAGACCCTGTATGGCAGAATGATAACATTTCGAAGACAACTGCACATTTAGTGAAGTACTGTATGGTGTGCATGATGCACAATCCTGGGAAGGGTACCCCCACACCACCCGGTAATTTTGCACCACCCACTTTCCCTTTTGAGGTCCTTCAGTTAGACTATATTGAATTGGACAGGGTCAACAATTTGAAGTACGTGTTGATGGTTGTTTGCGCTTTCAGTAAATGGGTTGAAGCCTACCCCACCAAAGACAATACAACCATAACGACTGCAAAGGAACTCCTAAAGGAATTCTTTCCTCGTTTCAGCTTGCCCCGGTTGATCTGGAGTGATAACGGAAGTCACTTTAATGCCAAAGTTATACAGTTAATTTGTGACGGTCTGCACATAAAACAGAAATTCCATGCTGCAAATCACCCCCAGTCAGCAGGTTTAATTGAGAAGTACAATGGTACTCTCAAACTGAAATTGGCAAATATTCAGGAGACGACAGGGTTACAGTGTTCAGATGCTTTACCATTAGCTCTTTTGTCGACAAGAACAACAGCACATTCTAGAACAGGATTGTCACCTTACGAGGTCGTGTTTCGACGCCCGGCAAATGTCTGGGGCGTCCCGCGCCCTCGTAAGTTTTCTGATATTGAATTCCCGCTATTGACTGATTATCTGTACCAGTTAACTGAAAATTTGCGTTCTATTCACTAACTGGTCCGGTACACTCTCCCAGACACACCCGAGGGGCCCGGACACAACATTCAGCCTGGTGATTGGGTTTTGCTGCGCAATTTTCAGCGGAAGAACAGCTTGGAGCCCCGCTGGAAGGGACCTGAACAGGTCTTTCTGGCCACCCGAACAGCCGTGAAAGTCACCGGCAGAAAGAACTGGATTCATGGCACTCACTGCAAACGAGTGCCCCTACCTTTACCCTATGACCAATGGGTTGCTGATGGAGTCGGGGATACTGAGTGTGAAAAGGTGCCGCAATTCATCCCCTTCAGCGACGAAAATTAACTTGGACCCAAACGGATGCAGAGAATGATGATGTGTTAAATGCTGCGATCCCTCCGGAAATTCGAGCGATTAAGGAGCCGCTCTTCATTGACCCCTCTGTGCCTGGAGTCACCAGGTACAATTTGCGCCCTCGGCTGAGGAATAGTGAACCAAAGGAGAAGTCAGATTAGTTAGGGATGGACTGTGCAAGTTCAATCAATCAATCAAGCATTTGTATAGCGCGCTACTCACCCGGAGGGTCTCAAGGCGCTTGGGGGAGGGGGGTCCGCTACTGTTCGAACAGCCAGGTCTTGAGTTGCTTCCTGAAGGAGAGGTGGTCTTGGGTAAGGCGGAGGTGGATGGGTAGGGAGTTCCATGTCTTGGCAGCCAGGTAGGAGAAGGATCTTCCTCCCGTTGTGGCTCTTCGGATGCGGGGGACGGCGGCGAGGGCGTGGTTGGTCGATCGTAGCTGGCGGGTGGGAGTGTAGAAGGTCAGACGGTCGTTGAGGTATCTGGGGCCTTGGTTGTGGAGAGCTTTGTGTGCGTGGGTGAGGAGTCGGAACGTGATTCTCTTGCTGACGGGGAGCCAGTGCAGGTCTCTCAGGTGTCCGGCGATGTGGCTGTGTCGGGGGATGTCCAGGATGAGTCGAGCTGAGGCGTTCTGGATGCGTTGGAGTCTTTTTTGAAGTTTGGCTGTGGTTCCGGCATAGAGGGAGTTGCCGTAGTCCAGTCGGGTGTACTTTGCTATAGTACCAACAGTGTTAGTTTAGGGCATCGTGAGATTGGTGCACTGTTCTGACATTGGACAGGATAAATCGGACGTGCTCCCTAGGAGGGGGGTACATTATCCTGCGCGACGTGGGATTCATCATGAGCTTAGGACTGAGCAAGCTCCACCGCCGGTGCTCAAGAGCGCCAACGTTGATGAACAATAGGAGCCTGTACCAGTGAGGCTCTGACGGACACTGGGAACACTTGCCTTTGCTTTTAGTTTTATTGCATTCCTCTTCTCGCTTCATAATGCATCTGTTTGGTCAACCTATTGAGGAGGATGAACAGCCGTTTGCATCACCGCGTTTAGCGCGGGGTTGGTCAACAAAGAGTAAAATAGTTTTCATATTAATTGTTGTGATTACGCTAATAATAATACTTGGAATATCCTGGTTTCTAGAGGAGAACTATCCTGTACACTCTTTGGTTGGTATGACGCCCACTCCCCCTGAGCATGTTTTTGTCACTTTGGCTCCATACAAAGCAGTGCATAGGTTTTCCTATACCGATAATGTTTTTATACAAATGTTGCATAAAGTTCATAATGTGTCCAATACAACTAATTGTTGGGTTTGTGGATTGCTCCCCTCAGTTACTTATAAGAGCGACAATTTGTTGTCCCTGCCATTTTCATATATTGGTAGCTGTGAAGGTTGGTTCGAATTGTTCGTAATGGTGCACTATCATTTCCAATTCTCTACTCTGGTTATGACACCTGCTGATTCTCGCACTGTGTTAGAGTACATACGTTTTCATCACTGGTTTATTCCCGTAAGGCTGGCAGGGCAAGAGACTTTCGGTACATTGTCCCCAAATTCCTGTATGAGCACATATGAAAAGGTGAATAACGAAACATGGCTCCAAATGGAAATGGCTGACTTCCAAAGATTCTACACCACTGAGTATTTTCAATCTTTCCAAGCTCGCAATATTACTATGGACGAACCGATGCCGGTGTCCGTGGTCAACACAACAGCTAGTTTTTGTGTTCAGGGGACTGGGGAGGTAAAGGTGGGGGAGAGTGACTGCAATTTCACCTGATCACGATTAATAGTCCGCCTTTGATCCTACCCCATAATGTTTATTTTGTCTGTTGCTCCCAAGCTCATGTCTGGCTTCCGAGGGGATGGTCAAGCAGATGTTACCTCTCTTTTCTCCTCCCTCCTGTGTATGTTGCCCTGCCCAATTATCATAAAGATCATCAGTTGCAGCGTAGGAGTACATACTTGCCCCGAGTCAGAAGGGTTGTTGACACGAAGGATATTTATCAGACAGACACCACCGCACAACAGTTTGAGGATGCCATAAAGGGTCTCCTACCCTTTTGAGGCCCCATGGATGATAGTTTTCAAATTCGTCGACTAACAAGAGTAGTGGAGGGGGTTATCAATACAACTGCTGGGATAATGACAAATGTCACTGCTGAGCTCCAGGCTACGAGATTAGTCACCTTACAGAACAGGATGGTGTTAGATGTCATCCTTGCTGATTGGGGAGGGGCTTGTCGCATCATTGGCAGCAACTGTTGTGTTTACATACCTGACCACGCCCCCAATGTGTACACAGCTATACAGAAATTGCATAGACTTTCATCTGACATACACCAAGAGACAGGTACTTGGACCCTGTCAGGGTGGTTCTGGAACATATTCACATCCTGGGGTTGGAAGATCCTCACTTTTCTAGGTGTGGTTGCCGGCATTTTCTTCACATGTTGCCAGAGCCGGCTTTAGTGCTGGTGGCACCCTGTGCGACAATGTCTGTTGGCGCCCCCCAATTACCACCTCTGCCACGGATTCCCTCACTAGCACCCTTTAACAGTGCCCCTCAAGTCACCAGAACCACTGTCTCTCAGATTCATTTATTTTTATAGCGCCACTCATACCAGTGCAAGGTATCAGAGCACTTTACACCACACACACATTGCACAGAGAAAATCAAATGTGTGCAAATCAGTGTATAGGAAATGTAACATCAGACAATACTACAAGGTGTAGTGTAGGAGTGACATGTCATCGATACTGGTAGGCAATATAGTTTAAGTTCTTATTCAGGAAAAGCACAAATTCAGAATTTAAAACGTAACATCATTGTTAGGCGTTCTCTTTCATAAAAAGAATTGTTTTCTACCCAAATGAACCCTTTTGGCAAGATTAAGATAAAAGACTGGGCAAAAAAACATATAGCTCTAACATATTCCTTGCAGTTTGCATGCGGCTCTAGGGTGACAGTTAATAGCTCAATGTTCTATATTAGGATTTTGACTTATAAAGGACAAGTAACAAAAGGAGCTCTTACAGAAGCAGTAACCCACTGACCTATTTACTTTATATGCACTTCCTTATCTGCATGGTACATGTTCTTAGCAGCAGGCATTTTAACCCACTGCGCTACCTTAGGATGAGTCAAAACTTCCACAAGACAAACCTCCGGTCCCTTTCCAGGAAGACGAATAATCACCGGACTTCTCTTGACATTTTAATTGATGTCTGAAAGTTGCTGGAGGCCAGGAAAGAGGCAGCAGGTGCTTTTAAAATGATAATACACATTTGCCAAAATGACGCCCCCACCCAAGTCAACACCCGGTGTGGTCGCACCGATCGCACAGCCCTAGAGCCGGCCCTGCATTTTGCCTCTGTATACACGGTCTCCCGACTTGCTGCACCTATTGTGTAAATGTTCTCACCCCTAAACAGAAAATATCAGTTCATGATACTAATGCTGCGATCATGTTACAGAAGAGCATTAAGGACATGATGCAGATTGACGAAGGCATCTTTGCTTCTACATCATCCCTTGCAGCTTCTATTCCTAATAATGAGTATATGGATTGTTCCGAGTATTGATGTCCTTTTGCTTATATGAACGTTATGTCTTTTCCGCCCACCATGTAAAATTGCTAGCGAATGCTAAAAGGAGGGTCTGTTAGAATATAAAAAATGTCTTCGCTGTGTTGTTACATGTTGTTCTGCATAAGTTAGCATTTGCGGCACCTTTTTATGTTTAGCCGCCATTTTGACCCATTGGCGAAACTGATCTGTGTGTCTCTGCGAGAAGCAGCTTTGGTAATTTTCCTATTCACCAAGGTTGGGCCCTGCTGTACTAATGAATACACTGTTCTCATTAGCGCATACCTTTCCCACTAGATAGAGGCCTGCTCCCACTAGTCCAGTGATGGGCGCAGGCAGAACGACCTTGGCATGAAGATAGTGTGTGCCCGGTGTCAGGATCGAAACTTATCCTTCTGTACCTCCTTTGTGTAGCTGCCTCCATCTGGAAATTTTCAGTCTGGGCGTGTCTTCTGGGGTTTTGAATCGTACATAATGTATCACCATGTTTTCTGATGTCAGTCCTCTCTGCAGCACCCCTAAGCGACTGGGCAGACGGGGCTCCGCTCGAGTGTATCTGAATAAACATATACTTGGTTTGTATTCTCTACAGTCTGACCGACTCTTCATTTGTATGGAAGGCTGAGAGATGGTCGCGAGTGACACGGGTGGCCTTAATCGGGTCACTTCCTTCAAGATATAGATGCCAATATCAGTTCATAAGAGGTCCTTGTCCTTGTTAAGATGAAAGGTCGTGCTCCCCTAGGTTGAAAAAAAACGGGCACAGCCTTCCTGGGCTCACTTTCCTGGCATCTATAATCAGCCACAATAATTTGCTAAAGGCTCATATTTGACAATTCAGATCTCAAATACTGAAACATATTACACATTGAGGATTATTTAATTAAAGCTATGTTATCAAAACACAGTTGGTGACGTTCATGTTATTATAAGGCGAGTCACGACTATGGATGTCAAATATTATGTATGGAACTGTTACTGAAGTGCTTTCAAATATAACACTCCACCTCTAAAGACGGATATTATATACTGGGAGAGGATGTGGCCTAACGGCTGACCTCGAATCTGGAGAACCAGGATCGAGTCTCAGCAACGACGCTCAACATCCTGTAATTCTGGGCAAATCACTTAATCTCCCCGTGCCTAACAAACAAATTAATGTGTCCTTGTGTAATGCAACTGATGCTCATATAAAACGCTCTGACGCCTGATACTTTCGGGTCAAGTTTGCGCTATTTATATCCGGAAATATATATACATATATATAAATTTAACTTCACCTGTTGAGGAAGCTGTAGAGTCGCGGTCTAGCTCTCCGCGTCACGTGACCGGGCGGTAGCCCCGCGGCCGGACGTGACGCGGGGGGGAGTGACTTGCGAGAGCGCGACTCGGCACAGAAGGACGCGCTCTCCCCTACCGGAGAGAAGACATTCAATAAAGGTGACGTTGCACCTTCCATGCTGTGTCTGCCTCATTCATCCACACGGGAGGCGGACTTGCAGCACCACAGTGGCGACGAGGCGGAAGACCCGTGCACCGCCTGAAATCTACACCGGCAGGTAGGGGAGAGCAAACGCGGCCCGCCAGGTTCAGCGCGCCCTACTTCCCGCGCACCTCGTGCTCTAGCCACCAGCACTCCCACCTCGGTGCAACGCAGCCCGCTTCAAGGCGCGCCCTACGGCCGCACCCACGACCAGCTCGGCGCGCATATCGGCGCACACACTCAGTAGGCCCTACACTGCACAGGCACAGTCCCTGTTCCACGAGGCCCCAGCACCAACCAGTGCAGGCCCCACCACCGTCAGGAAGGGGGCACGGCAGCACTCCTTCCCACCTGCGCCCCAAAAAAAAAGGCCTCTGGCCCCCGCTCCAAGCAGCCTCGGTGTCCACTAGACCCTGCAGGACACTGCCATAGATACCATCACGCCCTGGACACCTCGGAGCCACCCGCGAACAGGCAGCGGTCTCCCCCTGGCCCGAGGAACGGAGACTCCACCCCTACGAGCCCCCATCGTAGCACCACGAGCACCACCAGTGCTGCGACTGCCCACGCCACCCGCACCATGTGCGCACAGACCTTATCCCTAACCAACCCGGTGCCATTCCTACCCAAGCCCGGCGAACCCGCCATGAAGTGGGCTGACTGGAAGGCGTACTTTCTGAACTACCTCTCAGCGTTAGAAGACGAAGGCGAAGAAGAATTTGAGCAAACGGCGCAAAAAGATCCTCCTCCATAATCTAGGCCCGTTAGGTCTGCGGGTGTACGTGCAAATGGTAACAAAGACGAGGGCCCCAGATGATGTCGATGTCTTCCAACACGCCCTCGACGACCTGGACACCCACTACCAGCCCGTGGTGTGCACCGCCATTGACCGCTATAACTTCTTCCAACGGAAACAGGCGGAATCGGTGGAGGATTACGTAGCGGCCCTGAAGCGCCTGGCCATCAACTGCAAATTTGGCGTCCTCCACGACGACTTCATACGGGACCAAATCATCATGCACTCCACCCAGTCAAGCGTCCAGGAAAAACTATGGGTCAGCGGCGAAGCGCCTCTTCCTGAGATCATCGCCATCGTAAAATGAGCGGAGCTATCCAAATGTTGCGCCCTCGCTGCCAAGAAAGACACGACGCCACCGGCTACAGTGTGCAAAATCTCTGACCGCCCAGCCCCACCGCCAAGACCCTCGCCGGCCCCCGACCCACCTCGCCAAGCTGCGTTCAGGTCCAGCCGCACCAGCCGCGCCCCCCAGGGCAGACAAGGAACTTGTTATAGATGCGGCAGCCAATCCCACATGGGAAATGACAAGAAATGCCCAGCATTCCACGTTAAATGTTCCTTCTGCAACATCACAGGACACTTCAGCAAAGTCTGCCGTCGGAGGCCCAGGACCGCGGCCGTAAAGTACGTGCAAGACGCCTCGGAGGCTCCGGAAGAAGCAGATCTCTCTGATCCAGATAGCATTCTCTGCATTGAGGATCACATTTTGGGCATCGGTGACGTCGCGGCCAAACGGCCCTCCTGCAAAGTGCTGATCGGTGGCGTCCAAGTTATCATGGTGGCGGATTCCGGATCGCCCTACACCATCATACAGAAACAGATATGGGACCAAGACTTCGCCCCTGTGGTGGGCGACCAACTGTGCCCAGCGGATATCCAACCGGTCACATACACAGGAGAAAGGATCCCCATGGTAGGCTACCGGGAACTCCTGTTTCAGTTTAACGGACGACGCACCAGGGCGAAACTGTACGTGGCACACAAGGGTCCATCAGTCCTGGGCTGGGCTGACCAGGGAGCACTCTGTATTCAACTCCACCCCGGAAGCAAGACACAGGTACTCTGGACTCAGGACACATCCCTGCCGACCGCCCTCCAAACAGAATTTCCCACCGTATTCAGCGACCACATCGGAAAACTGTGCAAATACACCCACAAGATCATCCTCAAGGACGGGGCGGTCCCAGTCGTGCACAAAGTACGGAACATCCTGTTCAACTGCCGAGAAGCAGTACAATTGGAACTTCAGAGGCTAGAAGACAGCGGCATAATTGAACCTGTCGAATGCGCCGAATGGCTCGCACCTGTGGTTGTGGCACGCAAACCAAGTGGGAAGATCTGCCTCTGTATTGATCTCCGCGAGCTCAACAAAAACATCGTCGTGGAAAAGTATCCGCTGCCCAGGATCAGCGAACTACTCGCCCAGACCAAAGGGATCAAGTGGTTCTCTACCATTGACCTCAAGGCTGCCTACCACCAGATCTCCCTCCACCCATCATGCAAGACACTCACGTCGATCATCACACCCTTCGGGTGCTACAGGTTCAAACGCCTACCCTTCGGGCTTGCATCGGCGGCAGCCGTCTTTCAAAAACGTATGCACAAGCTGTTCCAAGGCGTCCACGGAGTCCTCTATTTTCAGGACGACATCCTCGTCATGGGGAAAACCCGAACAGAACACGATGACATCCTGCGCACCGTCCTCAAAACCCGGGCAGCCAACGGCCTCACAGTGGAACTAGAGAAGTGTAAATTCGGTCTCAACAAGGTCACATACCTGGGGCATGAGATCAGCCACGTGGGGATCACCCCCAAAACAGCCAACATAGAAGCCATCAGGGCAGCGCCCTCCCCGAAAACCAAAGACGACATTCGCTCATTCTTGGGGCTAGCAGAGTTCTACAGTAAGTTTGTGAAGAACTTTGCAACGAAGACCCACAGCCTCCGCCAGCTACTCAAGGAGAAGAACAGCTTTGCCTGGACAGAAGAGACGGAAGCGGAATTCACAGCCATCAAACGCGACATCTGCACGGCAGTCCCCCTACAGGGCTTCGACGGAGCCGCACCCAGCATCCTGACCACCGACGCCAGCGAAAAAGGACTGGGAGCAGTTCTCTCCCAGCAGGCCACCAAGGGCACCATCACCACGGTGGGGTTCGCCTCACGCTCCCTCACCCCCAGCGAAGAAAAATACAGTGTCATCGAGAAAGAAATGCTGGCAGTCACCTGGAAGATGGAGAAATTCCGACAGTACCTATGGGGATCCTGCTTCATGCTCCAGACCGACCACAAGCCCTTGGTCAAAGTCCTCACCTCCAGCAGCAACGCAACAGCCACCCCGCGTATCGCCAAAATGACATTGCGCCTGTTGGACTTCGTGTACAATGTAGAATACATCCCTGGCCCGCAGAACAGAGTGGCGGATTTCCTGAGCAGGGCCGCTGCCATGGAAGCACCAGCCACATCATCAGAATGGGAGGACTACAGCGTGGCCTTCCTCACAGACCACGAACACACCATCAGTGCTCAAGAGTGGGCGGAGGCATACCTGCAGGACCCGGTACTGTCCCAGGTCAAAGAATACGTCACGCGGGGCTGGCTGGAAAAAAAGCACGTCGACGGCGACCTCAGGAAATTCTGGGAGGTCCGCGATGAACTCTCTATCGGCGCGGACTCCGTCTTCCTTCTACGAGGGGATAAAGTGGTGCCCCCGAAGGCCCTGCTGGACCACATCCTTCAAATCAACCATGAAGGCCATCTGGGCATCGTGAAGGCTAAAAAGCGGATTAAATCGCTGTATTGGTGGCCAGCCCTGGACATGCAAGTTGAAAGGTTTGTGAGGAGCTGCGCCCACTGTGCCAGGGCGGACAAAACTCTTGTCACCATGAGGCCCCCCATGGGCGAGTTCCCCACCCCCAACAACCCATGGGAAGACTTATCTATAGACATTGTAGGCCCTGTCCTCGACACATGGGGCACACCCAAACACCTCATTGTGGTCGTGGATCACTACTCCAAGTGGCCGGAAGTGGAAGTCTGCGAAGCGGCGGACTCCGACGTCATCATCGCCCTCCTCACCAACATCTTCTTGAGGGAGGGCATCCCCAAGTCCATCACCAGCGACAATGGACCCCAGTTCACTTCTGCCAAATGGACAGCCTTCACCAACAGAAACGGCATCCAAACAAAGCGCACGCTGGTGTACCACCCAGCAGGAAATGGCCAAGTGGAACGCTTTAACCGGGTGATCATGGGCTCGATACAAGCAGCAATCAGTGCCGGCAAGAACTGGGAGGCGGAAGTCAGGAAAACAGTGTGGGCCTACCGCATCACACCCACCTTGACAGGCTACAGCCCATTCAAAATCTTGAGGCAGAGAACCCTTCACCAGGGACAACACAGCCTGGATGACCATGAGACTCCAAAGCAAATGGTCTCCCACCATTGTCCGCAGCAACATCGCGAAGGCGCAAAGCATATACAAAGCACACTATGACAAACGGAACAGCGTGCAGAACAATACCTTGCAGGAAGGCGAGTGGGTCAGAGTCAAGAAGGGCCAACTAGGACTCAAAGGAGACAGCAAGTTCAGTGAACCCCTGCGGGTAATAGAGGCATACAACCGCTCTGCCTTACTAAATGATGGAAAGGTGTGGGCCCAATCCAGAATGGCCAAGTGCAACAAGATCTTACAGTGGGGCACGGGCAACAGCGAAGTAGGGGATTGCACCAACGACATGGACACACCAGCATCCCCCATAGACTACGGGAGCGCAGCCGGACCACCCAGCGCGGAGGGACAATCACCTACACAATCGACGCAGCACACACCCAACCAGGAAGTGGACGAAGGAAGCAGCCCGAGTGAGGAGTCAAACGTCTCCTGCAACGACCGGGAACAGAAACAGGGTCTGACTGACCCTGCGGAGGAAATGAGCAAGTGACTGGAACGCACACCCGGAAAGGCCGTGCCGGTGAAGCTACCGAAACACCTCAAGGACTACCAGTTGTAAATCTCTCTCTCTCTCTCTCTCTCTCCCTCTCTCCTTCTCTCTCTATCTCTCTCTTTGCCTATATACCTGTGGACACAGTTACGGCCTATCTGCCAATTGTTAAAGGGGAAGATGTGTAGAGTCGCGGTCTAGCTCTCCGCGTCACGTGACCGGGCGGTAGCCCCGCGGCCGGACGTGACGCGGGGGGGAGTGACTTGCGAGAGCGCGACTCGGCACAGAAGGACGCGCTCTCCCCTACCGGAGAGAAGACATTCAATAAAGGTGACGTTGCACCTTCCATGCTGTGTCTGCCTCATTCATCCACACGGGAGGCGGACTTGCAGCACCACAGAAGCCTCTTGGATCCTAGCAAGGGCATATAACAGCGCAGTCCTATTCTGTGAAGGGGGAGGGGAGGCGGGCATTATGTAGGTGCCCGGAGCCCCATGCAGCTGAAGGTCTATGAAAATCTGAGCTATATGGGAATCTAGTATGGGCCCCTCTTCACATTCTGTTGTGGGGCTCCATCTTTTAGCGTCACGCCTCCCCGGAACCAAGCGCAGGATAAACGTCATTAATGAAAGCGAGGCTTCACTGATATTTCTGATATCCCGCGCGCTGTTCCGACCAACTCGCTGACTTGCTCGGAAGCGGCTTGTTAGTGGAGCGCGTGCTTCGCAAGCACTTCCTGACACGGGGCGACACTTCTCTTCAGGACATGATGCATGTAGCCATGGAGTCGGGTCCGCGTAATCGCCAACTGTCTTCACGACAGAGGCCAGCGCTTATAAATCAGCTGGTCGTTGGCAGGCGCTGCAGCCTATGGAACATTCCGGGTTTATCTCGCTGTGTGCGTTTAATGCTTTCAAGGCGCCCATTAGTTCTGGTGTTTGACACGAGGCATGTTTTGATCTGGCTGCATCACTTCTATTTTTGTATTTTTATCACAATGTAACCGGTTTCAATGTAGATGTGCCGCACAGAAAAGGCGCTGGCTGAAAACCTATTTGTTCATTGATGGCGTATATCCGAGGCCGGCGCTGCCAAGGTGCCTAGAGTGTTTTATGACCTGCTTGAATGCTGCTGTGTTTTATGGCGTGTTGTGGAGCAAGAAAATCCACGTAGAAATGTTGCCTAAAAATGGTAAATGCATAATTGGCTTTCAAAGGCCTGCTCCTTTATACCATTTTGAATTAGGAGCATTTACTCTTGTTTAGTGCCAGTCTACGCTGGCAGTCAGGGGACACTGCAGCCTTTTCTGGTTAGAATACAACACATTTGAATGTTGTCTTAGAGTACATGTCAAGCCTTTGGTGGTTCAATTCCTGTATTCCTCCAAGCAGGCTGTGGACTTTCCCAAATGTGTTGTACCATAATAGGTATCTACATGCCACATGTAAGTACTTTAACTAACTATCGTCCTGAATTTCACTGGAATTTTCCTGACTAGATTTATTTAGGTCTAGCCTTTGAGTCAGCTACTGTTTTTCCCAAAAAGAATATAATATATATACACACACACGGTGGAGCTTTTGGTCATCAAGCTTCATTGGTCGTCAAACTGTCTTTCACATTTCCCTTCCGCTCACCACAGCTTACAGGATGGGGCAACACATTTGCCCTCTTTAATGACTGGCTTCCTTAACTTTGAGTCAACACACAAAGCTTGTGCACATTGTTAGCATCCGGAAAAAACTAGCTCCTTTCTCTTCAGTGACAAAGCTGATTCAAAGTGTTCCTTTTTATTTATCTTTTATTTTAACATTAAATACCTGCTATTTATTTTGCCTGCACTTCAGCTGTCAGTTAAATGGGAAGTTATTTTCAGTCTGCTGTTTAAAGTTGATGTTCTAAAGTGTTTAAGTGACATTGTGACATTTTAGCTATACCTGTGATTTGAGTGCTTGTTTAGGTTGTGATGTATACTGTTCCTCGACACAAACAATAGTATTTAAAAATAAAATGCATGCAGCTTCTGAAAGACTTTATTGTAAAAAATATCACTGGTAAAACAGCCCCCTCACTAAATGTTATTTTTAATTTAAAATGCTTATTACACTCATATAGTGGACATGTTCAGGTGGTGGCATATTTTCTTTGTATTTCCTTTTTTATTTTTGAGGTATATGGTTGCAGTAAAAAAAAGAATTATAGCATCAGTCAGTTAAGGGCAGATCTATTGGCTTTGCCAGTGATTTTTACATTTGACACAAGAGTCCTCACAGTTGGATGTGCTCTAACAAGCAACTTTAATGATAATAAGGTCAGATATTGTCTACATTTGAAAATGACCAACACGTTTCTTACGTTCTGGTGGATACTCTATCTAACCGCAGATTACTCACCTTTAGACTATTCCACAGGCACCGGACTGGATCTGGAAGTTTTCGAACCATTGCTCCTGCACACCATTAGGTGACTACACATGTAGGCCTCACTTCTACGCACCGATGTCAGTTTCCTGATTGACTCTTTTGGCATCCTTGGACGCGGAACACCAAGTAAGTGGAAGTACCAGTGTGCAGACCTCTAAATTGGGATCATTTTGGATGTTAAAAGAGGCCACTCCACAGATCGCAGAGGCGGGAGGGTAGTGAGGAATCTGCAGTTAGATAGAGCATCTACCAGAAAGAACACTACTGAAAGCAAGTAACTTGTTCTTTTGATGGATGCCTTATATTACTCCCTGTTATAATAGATACGAAAGCAGTACTTTCTAGGGTGGAGGGTTAGTGGAGTAGATTTAAATCAAAACTTCTTGCAGGACCAAACAAGAGAGATGCCCATTCCATCAGACCGGACTAACTAGGCAATAGAGCTTCAAGAACATGTGTGCACTGACGCCCACATCGCAGCCTGGCAGATGTCAAGAAAAGCCACTCAGTGTGCCAACACAGTGGTATCAGTTTTGGACAATGCTGGTGGAAGGAGTCCTTCCAGATGCTGCTTCTTGCCATTGCATAGCAAATCTTAATGCAGAGGACTATCCACTTCAGCCGAGTCCTTTTTCTGCATGCCTTAACTTTCTTAGCCACAGAGAACCACACAAAAAGCTGATCGTCCACCCGATGGCCTTTGGTGCGATCAATATAAAAAGTCCGGACTCTTTTGGGGTCCAGTCGATGGACTCTGTCCTCTTATGAGGGATTAGATGGGGCAAAGAGCATTGGGAGGGCGAAGGACTGTCCAATGTGAGAAGGCTTCGCAACTTTAGGCAAGAAAGCTGCACTGCTCCTCAACAACATTTTAACTCAGAAAAAGGCAGTGCACAGTGGCTAAGCCACGAGTGCCTGGAGCTAACTCATGTGACGAGCTGAAGTGATCACGAGAAAGATGGGTTTGAGGGTCAGAAGTAGCTGTCCATAGGCTCAAAGGGAATACACATGAGGAAGGTCAGTACCAAATTAAGATCCCATTGTAGCATCACAAACATTTTGGAAGGGAACATGTGTCAATTCTTTAATAAACCGCATCACAACTAGTGATTTACACAAGGACTGTTGGTCCAGCAAATGCCAACAGGGCCAACATATAAACTTTAATGTTGCCCACTGCAAGAACTTGCTGGGCCAAAGATAAAATAAAGTCAAGACAGTTTGGATTGTAGGCAGTCTGTGCTTCAGTCTCCACACCAAGTCACAAATATGTTCTAGCACGTTGTGTAAACAGACTTTGAAGAGGGACGCCTGGCTGTGAGGCTGACATCCACAACCTCAGGAGATATACCAAAAGCAGTCAACTGCCACCGCTCAGTCTCCACGGATGGAGGTGTAAATTGTGCAGGTTTGGGTGCAGAACTCTAACCATGTTGTTGCGACAGAAGATTCTCCCAAAGTGGTAGCCTGATCAAAGGACTGCTACTCATACCCAGAAGTTCTGGGTACCACACACTCCTGACCCAATCTGAAGCCACCAGGATGCCTTGGGCCCGGTTGTTTCTGATCTTCTTCACAACTCGAGGCAGGAGAGTAAGTAGCGGGAAGGTGTGCAGGAGTCCCATGCTCCATTAAATGTATCACCTAGAGAGGGCGTTCTTGGAAACTTCAGAGTACAGAAATTTTAACTTTGCAAAAAGATCCAACCAGGGCTCTCTCCACTTTCAGAAGATGTTTTGCATCACCTCTGGATGCAACCGCCATTCATGAACTACCAGTTGCCGCAGGCTGAGCTCGTCCACCCTGGGGTTTAAATTCCCTGATGCTCCAGCCAACCAGGACCCCACTCCGCCCTGCTAGATGCAGTAGCACATGGCTGTGGTGTTGTCCGTAAGAAACTGAATCAGCCTTCCCTTGATAGATGGCAGAAAGGCCATCAACTTGGAGCTGGGATTCTGCCAGAGACTAGAGTCCTCAATGGAGTTAGGGCATGACTGTGGTCGAGGTCAAAATGGATTTGGATCGAGGTTAGACACCGAAGTCGACAGAGGCAAAATGTAAGATGGCACCGGAGTCACTGTGGAAGCTGAGGTGGGTTCCAGGGGCACAGAGGGTGCAATGATAGGTCTTGCTGGCAGTAAAACAACTGGAGGCCCTTGCAGATTCTTGGGGCTTTTAGGCACATGTAGGAGAGTAGGATCTGCCTCTTATGTTGCCCCCACTTTTTTTTCTGATGTTTACACTGGTTTCTGGCTATAGTCAGGCTGGGACCCTGCTAATCAGGGCCCCAGCCTCTCTGTTCTCTCTAAACGATTTGGAGTGCACTAGTGATTGGATACTGTGGTACCTTATGAGTCCCTAGTATATGGTACCCTAGGTACCAAGGGCATAGCTACTCCACAGGCCTACCAGGGGCTGCAGCATGCATTATGCCACCCCTGGGAAGCAGACTAAATCTGACACCACAGGCCTGCTACTGCAGCCTGAGTGAGGAAGTGCTAGCACCCCTCACTGAGATATAGGTTCCCTATATCTCTCCTGCACACACATATAACCCTATCAGTCACCCCTAAGGCAGGCCCTATCAATCCTGAGGGCAGGGTGCTTGGCTTCTATGTGAGGGGGTGCCTCTGCCTGAGCAGGGCCCCGCTGCAGCTCTCAGAGTCCATTCTCTGGTGCTGTTTGTGGATGCTGGTTAAACCATATACTTTTAAGTGCATTATATCCTCGCGGTAAAATGCTAACTTTGGAATGGCTGCATCGAAACATGTCGTGTTTGGTGTCACACACCTTGGAATACTACCCCCCGCCAGTCCTGGCGGCGGGGGTAGCATTCCACCCTTCTAGAGGATAGACCTGTACCTACTGTGGAAACGCGGTAGAATCCGACAGAGCCCTGGCATCACAAAATGGATGCCACCAGTCAGACACTGGGCTGCCCTCCTGCTGATGACCAACACTCGCAGTGGAGGGAGCCCAACAATAGATATCCTGTCCCAAGGGGTGTGACCACCTCCCAGACAGGGTTTAGTGTATTGGGGCAGGGTGGGTGCACTCTTAGAGTGCTTTGAAGTCCTGCACTGGGGGAGCAGAAGGCTCCTCTGTGCATATGCCAGTTCAAACCGGCTCAGGGGCTACCTGTCCCTGCTCTGGCGCGGAAACTGGACAAAGGGAAGTGGGTGTAGCCACCCACTCCCCTGACCCTCCCATAGGTAGGGTCATAGAGCTAGTCCCTCCCCTCCTTTTAGTATAAGAGGGGAACCTGTGCATTGCACCCTAGATTTCCCTGGACGACGCTCTACAAGAAGAATCCCGGACCTTCGACGTTCCACTACCTTTGGAAGACAGAAGAATCTCCCTTGGAGTCAAGGAGTGACTCCCCTGCTTGGCAGGCACCAAAAACTACAAACGACGGTCGCAAACTACGCCGCTCCCGCCGGAGTCCGAAGTCCCTGCAGCCCAAGAAGTGGATTTCCTGACTTCTCAAAGGCCATCGTGAGTCCCCAGCGAAGCTGAGGCCAGTGGACCCCAAGAGTAACGAGGAACCGCGACCCCTGGGTACCGTGCACTATTGTCGAGTGTAACCCCTCACAACGTTCCACGAACTTGTGCTTTGGACCACGTGTGGTTCCAGCCTCCAGCAGGAATCCCTCCTAAGATCAGAGGCCTACCACGTCCCGAGTGACCGTGGGCCCCTGTGAGAGAATCCTCCCGAGGCGTCTTCGCGATCCCTTGGCAACCGGATTGAGGATCCCCAGAAGACTTTCCAAAGAAACCAAAGGGCTCCCCTGGTTGCTCCAGGCCTGCCCTGACCTACCCTCGCTGGGTGAGTTCCACAGACCTTGCTGGTCTGCGCCATTGCCTCTTCACACTTTCCCCGAGACTTGCTGTTACCAAGGCTTGTTGGCTCCGATCGAGTTGCCGACACCGCAGTAAGCCGCAGACATCATGGGACACGCCGAATCCAGCTCCTGGTCGTCGTCGACACCTCCTGGACCTCGTGGCTGAAGAGTCAAGGCAACCGTGAACGACCTGAACCCTGCGACGACGGTGGGCATTCATCTTCCTTGCCCCGAGTCACTGCCAAGTGGCTTTGAACACTGTCCCCTCTGCTTTCAGGTCATCCTTCCACCGAATCCAGGCTTGCATTCCACCGGACACTTCTTCACACCATCACAAGCAGCAAGTCTTCTTTGTTCGCCATTGAAAACGACGCCGCGACCCGACACCAAAGGACACCTGTGCACCCGGCTTCCCTGGGTGAGGTAACTCCAGCACTCCGGTGCTCCTGTGGGTGTGGGCCCTCGAACTACTTACCCTGTAAGTGACTTGCTTGTAGGTTCACCAGAAGTATCCTAAAACTCTTACTTTTCCCGTGCGATTCTCGCACTGACTCGTACCTGGTTCGCGTCTGTGTTAGACACACCGCGTCCGACTCCCTTGCAAATCCTATCTATAGACCGTATCCTTCGACTCGTACTGAGTCCGATCGGTGTGTTCGCCTCGAACACGCAAGGGACCTTGAACATTGATATCTCAATTGCGTCTGAGTGCATAGACTCGTACAGGATTCGCATCGGTGCCAGGTCACCGCGTCAGTCCCCTGTGGGTCTCCTACAACTACCTGGGGTGGTTCTTGGGGGTCCCTCGATTCTAGATGCCCTAGACCTAGGTCTAGCAAACTAAGATTGTAATATTCAATTGTGCTAAACTTATCCTGATAATATTTGACTTGTACATATGTTCCTATCCTCTAATCTCATAAAGAGATTAGTAGAGAGTGTTTATTAATAAATACATATATATTTGATATATATACCTGTGTGGTGTCTTTTCATTTGGTGATTCCAGAGATTGTGTGGTAAAACAAGCTGCTTTACATTCCTTCAAGACTTAGCCTGAAGGCTGCTCTCCACAGCTACCACTAGGATAGCTTTCTATAAAGGTTGTATTAAACCTATCTACCATAAGAGTCGAATTGTTCTGGTGCAAGGTGTCCACTTTAATTAGTGAACAGCATATACCAGGCCAACTTCTCACAGCACAGTAGAAGAAACCTTGAAGAGTGCCAAATATACGCAGCATGGCTTCCTTAAATGGCTCGACCTGTTGCCGCTTTGCCAATGGCCCAGGAAATTTAGAGGGCCACGAGACCAGCTGTGGAATAGGCTCCCTGATCATGGATCAGGAGCCAGAGTGATTAGCATCTTGACATTCTCCTAACTTCTCGTTGGACACAGCTTTGACTTCTTATGTTTTTTTCTTAGATATAGATTTGGACTTACTGGGTGACAGACCATAAAGAAGACCTGTCACAGGAGCGGCCTCGAGTTCACACCCTCAATTTGGAACAGGAGTGAGACTTACAGGAGGTCCGTGACTTCTTCTTGTGTTCGTTGATAAATTGCTTTACTTCACAATCCAGTACCACATTCAAGTGCAAAAGGTCACTTGAAGGTCGTGCCCCGAACAAACACCTGAGGCACACCTCATGCGGGCCAGTCACTGACATCTGTTTCCAACAGTCACTGCATGATTTGAACCCTGTAGTCTTTGGTAGATTTTGGAAGCAATCCGTCAACCGACTAAAAGGGAGCAGATCTTCAGGTCCACGTTCGAAGGCACAGAAAAAAAAGAATTGACATTGGTGAGCAGGGATGGTGGATATATGCAGCTTCACACCGTCACTTTCGGAATGGAACAGGGTCAATGGGGAGTCACATGATGCCACCTAGCAGCAGCCAGGAGTAATGCTACGAAAACGTCCGGGTTCAGTCTGGCACCTGGGGAATATTCTAAAGGTGAGGAATCTGCGCTTAAACATATCAATCAGAAGCATACCATTTTTAAATGCATTTTAAGTGAACTCAGCTGCAGCCAGGTTTGACACATCCAGACCTCGATGTTGTCAAGGCTAGCCAGGAAGGATGACCAGTTCCCGAGTATGAGGCTTCCATTACCTGGGTGGCATTCGCAAACAACTGGAAAAACCGATAGGGCAACGTGGCCTGCATTTGAAAGGGGATAGAAATCTTTGTGAAAGCAGGTGCAATGGGTGACTAAACCTGCCTGTAACTGGATGACTGGTAGGTCCATTGGACCCCCTTTGCCCTCTTTCAAAGGATGCCCTCGGGGAGCACTGAGTGAGCATCACCTCAATGAGGCGCACAATCAGTGCACCCTCTGACAACTCCTTTGCCCCTATTCTCATGTCTGTAAGATGGTACAGGTAGAAGAGGCAAAGCGTGTCAGCACTTGCCACCCCCCCATGCAAACGAAGAAATAACCCCTAGAAATCACACCAGCGCACATGTAGCACCATCGTGATCTCTATTACTGATGCTGTTGTGCAAAAGTGAAGATGTAATGCAAAAGTGCCCTCATGGTGCAAAAAGCATGCACACATGCCCATTGCACCTCTGGGTCACTTAGTGTAATACGGCCCCAAATACAGAAATTAGACATTTTCGTTCAAGTGTACTGAGCCCTTTTCCTAGCTGCACAGGATAGAGAAGAAACTGCCAACAGAGTAATCATGGCATCTGCACTTATTCTTGAGTTTGCATATGTTCCCTTACTAGGTCTTTTATTGTGTTTTACTAGAATGCACTTGAGGCTTTTTTCATCTTGTAAATGTACATGTCTGCATAAAATGCGGCTTCCTGCCAGGTTTCTGTTCACCATTTTATGACCAATGTGTCCAACACTAGGCTTTCTAATATTATACAAGCAGCTATACAATGCCTGTCCAGACTGGGGAACGAAGCACGTGCTGTGGGTTGTTACCCGCCAGCTAAAATAAGTGGTTCATGCACCATCTGCAGAAATCTTTGTATAACTCGAAGTAGACACATTTGAACCCCTGAGGTGGTTAAAGGCACCTCTGCTGTTTATGAAACTGTAAAATCTGTAGCCAGTGTTATACAAAAAAGTTACAATTACTGTTAATTGCACTTGTAGTATAGTTTGACAACTTTTTTGTTTAGGGCAGGTCTTTATCCCTGCTAAACCTCTACCACCTGTCTTTGCCCCTCATGTGTGTAATGACTCTTCCATCGACGTTTTGCTACTGCTTTCCACACCATTGCTTAAACTCCTCCACACATTTTTTAGGCTTCTGAAGTGGCTGAAATGCGACCTGTTGGTGCCTAAAACACTGAAAATAAAGAAACACATATCTAGTATACTAAAAAACCCGCAGACGGGTTTGGGCAGAGGCATGAGTTGGGGGGAAAAGGGGTGGGGAGGTCATGTAATTGTAGATGTGAGGGGCTGATTTCCTATCGACAACCTGCACTATAAAGTGATATGTTGAACTATAATAACTGCATTTGAACAGAAATTTGCGTGAAACTTGATTTTCAAGCCTACTATGTTGTTTTTAAGGATAAAATCACAATAAAATTCTGTTTATAAAAAAAAAACACATATATATTTTTACGTATATATTTGTTCTCCCTACGCAGTTTGAAAGAAGCAAGGTTGCATACTTCTGTGTGTATGTAGACGCCCTTGCACAGAGATCTCTATGAGGTTCTGGGGAGCACAATGTAGCTCATCACATCCTCCTGGCACTGGAGGAGTCACTACAAAATATTTCCTCTATGTGGCTACGAGGATAGGGAGCTAGGAACTGTATATATATATATATATATATATATATATTATCTACTGGCGGTCGCCAGTAGATAGTTATAGTTACAACCTATTATCCATAGGAAATCCGCGACATTCTATTTGAAATAACGTTGGCGCCGGTTGACGAATCTTCGTGAAAGTTTCCAACTTGTTGGGGCGCTCCGCTCCGCTCCTACCCTGAAAGTCTCGGGGTGATACGTGAAGCGGGGGCCGAGAAAAAGGGGGTCCCAAAACGCGTTTTCCCATTCATTTTTCCATAGGAACCTTTAGTCGCAGCTACAGCCCGAACTGCTGAACGGAATTACACCAAATTTGGCAAAGAGGTAGCCCTTGGTTCAGAATGGTGCCTTTTGCTTAAATGGTGTAAATCCGTTCAGTAGTTCCTGAGAAAATCAAAAGTAAAAGTACATATATATCTATGGGCGCGTCGGATACGCGTACCCGCAGCGCACCCTGCGCGCACCGTCCCGATCCACGAGCTGCATGCTAATTGGCTGTCAGCTGGCTGTCAACATTCCGATTCAGGAAGTGTTGGCAGCCATTTTGTCCCTCGGTAGAACCGAGGGACAGAAACAAGTGCGCAAAGCGCAAAAGGGGGCAGGGTAGAAACACCCTAACCCCCTAGGTGTGCTCAGGGGTCCCACAAGGACCCCCTGGGCAGAAAAAGAATTTTTTTTTTTTTTTTTTTTTAAATCGGCGGGATGCGCTTAGGGTGCGCGTATCCCACTGAGAAAAAAAGAAACAAGTGCGCAAAACGCACAAAGGGGCAGGAGTAGAAACCCCTAACCCCTAAGCCTGCTCAGGGGTCCCACAAGGACCCCCTGGGCAAAAAAGCATTTTTTTTTTTTTTAAATCGTCAGGATGCGCTCAGGGTGCGCGAATCCTGCCGGAAAAAAAAATCGAGCGCGGTCTCCGCGCCGATGATAATTGGCCCCGGGTGGCCCAAGTCCCGGGGGCATGGTGGGGGATAATTTAATGTGTGGGGGCCTCAAAGGCCCCCAAGCCCCGAGGACCGCCACCCCCGGGGCTTTTTAAAAATGGTGCGGGAGGGCTCTGAGCCCTCCCGCAGCCCCGAGGCTTTTTTAAAATAATTTAATAACCCTGTGTGGGGGCTCCAGCCCCCACACGCCCCGGGACCGCCACCTCCCGGGGCACTAACAAATTAAAATGGGGGTCCGTTTTGGACCCCGAAGCCCGGGGACCACCACCTCCCGGGGCTGTGCTGATGTAGGGAGGGGGCCGCGCGGCCTCTCCTGGAGCCCTTGATGGCCCTGGGGACCACCACCCCCCAGGGCCGGCTCCTGCAGTGTCCCGGAGTGCCTACCCCGGGACACTGTAGATTCTATGGCAGGACGGAGGCCTTGCGGCTCCTGTCCTGCCATAGCAAACTGCTTGGATATTGGAAGAGAGAGCAGGAAACCTGCTCTCTCTTCCAATATTCAAAGCGATTGCTTTTCCACATGGGGAGGAGCATGTCAGCTGCTCCCCATGTGGAACAGCAATGCCGGCTCCCAAGGGACATGGGAGCCGGCGGGACTGTGGGGGATTGGGGACCCCCACAGTCCCCAACGGAGAGGAGCCAGCCCCGGGGATGGGGTCCCCGGGGCAAGTAGTGGCCCAGGAGGGAGGCCACGCGGCCCCTCCCCAAATATGAAAAATTTTAAAAATAAAAAAAAAGGAAAGGCCGGCCCGGGGGATGGGGTCCCGGGGCCTTAAATGGCCAGAGGAGGGGGCCACGCAGCCCCCTCCAAAGAATAAAAATTAAAGGCCATGCCCCGGGGGATGGGGTCCCGGGGCCAATACAGGCCCAGGGAAGGGGGGCCACGCGGCCCCCTTCCCGTTTTTTTAATTAAAAATTTTAAAGAGGGGTAAGGCCCTGGGGGATGGGGTCCCCAGGGCATAAAAACAGGAGAAAGGAAGGGGGCCACACAGCCCCCTTCAGGGACAAAATTTTATTTTTATTTTTAAAACGATCGGGCCCGCAGGCCCCGCCCCTTCCTTCACCACTCTGCAAACGCGCCCCTGGCGCGTTGGCAGAGGGGACGATCACCTTGAATACTGGGGGTCCCTGGGGGCCAACTAGCCCACCTGGAACCTCCAATATGCGCCAGGGGCTGCGTTGCAGAGACGTGTAGAGAGGCCACACCTCTTTTACACCTCTCTGCAACGCAGCTCTGTGGTGCTTTTTGGAGGTATATGGTGGGCTAGTTGGACTCGGGGACCCTCAGGATTCAAGGGACTTAATCCCCCAACTTAAAACGCGCCACGGGGCGCATTTGCACAGTGGTGAAGGGAGGGGCGGGGCTTCAGGTGACATGTGTGCAAACAGGCCCCGTGGCGCGTTTTAAGATGGGGAATTAAATCCTTCAATCCTGAGGGTCCCTGGGGGCCAACTAGCCCAACAGGTACATCCAGAAAGCGCCACAGAGCTGCGTTGCAGAGAGGTGTAAAGGGTGTGGCCTCTCTACACGTCTCTGCAACGCAGCCCCTGGCGCATATTGGAGGTTCCTGGTGGGCTAGTTGGCCCCTAGGGACCCTCAGGATTCAAGGGGACTTAATCCCCCAAATTAAAGCAGCGCAACGGGCGCGTTTGCACAGATGTCACCTCAGGCCCCGCCCCTCCCTTCACCATTGTGCAAATATTCCTCTAAAATCAGCCGAAATACAATTCCGATTTACTCACCTGTTATCAGGAGAGACCTCAGTGCTGCATCTTTCAGCCCAGTACTGATCCTCAAAAGTAATTTTAACCGTACTTACCAGTAACTTGAATTTCCTTCCATAGGATATCATTGCCTGCTTTTTGCTGAAAAAGTTTCTAAGTGTTGATTTTTGAAACATACAAATATTCCTCTAAAATCAGCCGAAATACGAATTCCGATTTACTCACCTGTTATCAGGAGAGACCTCAGTGCTGCATCTTTCAGCCCAGTACTGGTCCTCAAAAGTAATTTTAACCATACTTACCGGTAACTTGAATTTCCTTCATAGGCTAAGATTGACTGGTTTTCAGCAAAAAGTTTCAAAGTGTTGATTTTCACAAACTACAAATATTCCTTAAAAATCGCCTGTATGACTTAAACGCATTCTTTCAACTGTTTACAGGAGATGCACCAGTGCTGGATCCAGGATCCAACACTGAGTAAGAAAAAGTAACGATAACAGTTTTTACCTGCTAAGTGAATTTCCTTCCATAGGATAACATTGGTGATTCTATGAGAAAAAGTTTCTAAGTGTCAACTTTTAAAATACAATAATATTCCTTAAAAATCACGACTGTAACCAAAACGCTTTTACTCAACTGTTTACAGGAGATGTACCAGGACTGAATCTAGGATCCAGTCCTGTGGTTACAAAAGTAATCCATAAAGTAACTAATTGCATTTAACTAGAAATTCACATTGAGCTGAATGTTGCATTGTGTTTGAAAATGTGTTGCCCATTGCAACAACTGTAACTACTGTACTTAAGTCTATTGCCTATCTGCAAAGTATTTAAACTAAAGTAATTCATTCTGAGAAAGTATTTTTGTAATGTAATGTATAATGTAATTACAATGTAATTTAAAAAATAAAATATGTAAAAAAATTGTTTCTAAAAATGTAGTAAATCAGTATGAAAAAAATTAATATAACAATTAATACATTTAAAAATTGTCATTTACAAAACCTTTGAAATTCACTGGAAAAACGTAGGTTTCAGACACGTTATAGTTACAAATTAGCATTTAAAAACCTTTGAAATTCACTGAAAAAACCATAGGTTTCAGACACGTTATAGTTACAAATTAGCATTTAAAAACCTTTGAAATTCACTGAAAAAGCATAGGTTTTAGGGACAGTTTTAGTTACTTGGACATTGCACTCGTACAAAACCCGTGAAATTCTCACGTTATAGTTAGTTCAGCTAACTATAACTCGCGCCCCGCAAAGCACTGCTGATGACGTCACATATTACATCACTCATGACATGGTCAGTGACATCACTGATGACATCACTGATGACATCTCAAATGACATCACTGATGACATCATCCACGTGATAATCTGATGCACCTCCTTACACCCTAATATAACCTTTGATACACCCACTCTAAATTACAGACTGCCATTCGCAAAACCATAGACACTCCAACACCAATAACTACATACCCACTCACTGATTCTTAGGTCTACACACACACATCCACTCACTCACCCGTACAGTCACTCATACTTACGGTCACTCAGTACAGGACTATCATATGCACTCTTACTCCTATATAGACACTCAAACAACGCCACTCATCCATAGAGATACTCACACACCTAGTCAGTCATGCAAATAATTAAACACACTGCCATTTAATCACCTATACAGTTATACACACACCAGCTCACTTACTCATACAAATAGTAGCACATTGTTACGCTCTTATACAATCACTGATACAAGCACACACTCATCCATACATCCACTATCACAATCACTCACTCTTGCTTATAGCTATTTATATACTCCAACACACATATATACTGCCTTTCACATATGTAGTTACTCACACATGTACCACTGGGACATACATTCACTCACTAACACACTCTTACACACACTTACCCACCCATACAGTCTATCACAGATGCACTCTTGAAACCATCCACCCAGTGAATCACCCACTCACACATCTATGCACAGAGTTGCACACACCCCTCCCACACAAACACTCAAGGAACCCATACAGATACTCAGACAAGCATTCAATAACTCATATAGACACTCATTTAGCTATTCACAAACACATGCAGCCACTTACACAGCAACAGACAGACGGATACAGACATTCACCCAGATTAGTCACTAACCCATGCATTCAGTAAGATACGTTAAATCACTCACTTATAGAGTCAGTCACGCACCTACTAAATCATCCATACAGACACTTACACACCCACTCATTCTTCAATACGTCTTTTCCTATATATATTAAAAATATTTAAACTTTACAGAAACACAGTCACTGGATGATGTCATCAGTGATGTCATTTGAGATGTCATCAGTGATGTCATCAGTGATGTCACTGACCATGTCATGAGTGATGTAATATGTGACGTCATCAGCAGTGCATTGCATGGGCGCGAGTTATAGTTAGCTGAACTAACTATAACGTGGGAATTTCACGGGTTTTGTACGAGTGCAATGTCCAAGTAACTAAAACTGTCCCTAAAACCTATGGTTTTTTCAGTGAATATATATATATATATATATATATATATATATATATATATATATATATATATATATTGCCACAATGTAGCCCTCTTGTTCGACGCCGGCGCTCTTAGATGGGGCGGTGCGTTTCTTCCGGAGAGCCACGCCGGTATTTTATCAAAACAGGGTTTTGCCTCGCGGCAAAATGATAGAAACGCACTCACTCGTGTACCATGGCGAACATCTAAAATAAAACCGCCTTGATTCCTGTACACGAGTGAGTGCGTTTCTATCATTTTGCCGCGAGGCAAAACCCTGTATATATATATATATATATATATATATATATATATATACATATATATATACATATATATATATATATATATATATATATATACATATACACATATACACACACATACAGCTAGTAGTTTTACACCCACATATGCATTTTATTTTGGCTGCACCTTTAACACCCAGTGACCTAATTTAAATGTTGGCGGGTGGCCCATTACTCCATAAGGGAAACGGTGTAAATTACGCCACCGCCATGACGGAGGTGCCACCTGGCAAACTAAGAACTAAGCGTCAAGCAGCCGGTCATTTTTGAAAGCATCGGTAGGAGCTGGCATAATGGCGGATCCTGCCAATGTTTTTAGGTCGAGCATTCGAGACCTCTTGTATATACTTTAGTATATACTTATTATATACTTATATGTGTATGTACTTTGTGGGCTCTGGAGATCAGCCTTAGAACTTGTCTGCTTCCGCTTAGGGACTTTGTTTTCTGTTCAACTGCCTCTATTTAACTTTCTTGATAGAAAACGACCAGCAGAGGTCAGTAAAATACCAGAATTGCTTTCTGCTGAGGGTCATTCTTTTTTTATTTTTCTGGCAACTGCCTCTATTTAACTTTCTTGATAGAAAACGACCAGCAGAGGTCAGTAAAATACCAGAATCACTTTAGCATTCTCTAGATTCCAGTCCATAGAAACTGTCTTCCACGAGCACCCGTAGACAATAATATTTTTTTCAAATCTTGTATTTTCAGTGATATGACCACCGAAGGCCCTGATTTTATATTAAAAACAGAGCATTGGACTATACCATTTCCCCCTGAAAGACAATATTTCTCTCCATGTGTTCCCATACCTGGTGTGTCACGCAGTTTGGTGCTTACTTTCCCTCCATGTTAAAGAACAATAGATGTTTCAGCACCCAGGCTAATGTGATGCATAGCTAAATACATATAAGGTCCCAAAGGCGAGACCGATTGCATTGCAAATGCTTGTTTAAAGTTTGGTGCACAGCTCCGTCAATATGACAGAGACTTGCACCAAACTGATTTCATTTTTTATTTAAAAAAAGAAAAGCCCAAAGCAGAATTTTCTTTTTGATAGCAAAAAAGAAAATGCTGCCATCACCATGGGAGTCTCCTCCAATGTCGCCAGGAGCATTTTGCGCTTTTCAGTGCCCCATAGCAACAGATTTGTCCTCTAATTCCTTCCATCTAAATCAGGTGGGCGAAATTAGAGGTCTGACCCCGCAGGGCCATTGGAGGGGTTTAATCATAGCAGAGACAGAGTTGTCTCCACCGTAAGTAAATCTAAGGTACGTACGCATCTTAATCAGGGGGGTGGACCTTTATCTTGACAGTATGTATACTCTGTGCCTGTAGCGACGGAGTATACAAAATGCCAAGATATAAATCAGGCCCTTAATTCCAAAAATGATATACGTATAATCACTTGCATTTTAGATTGATCAACACCACTGTTGCGCCATTTATATTTGTTAATATGCATACATGCATTTCCCTTTAGGTATCACTTGTATAATGCTGACTGTATTTAACGGAAGCCTGACCCTATCCCCGGAACATCGGCAAAGCAGCCTGCATGCCAAAAAGGCACCTTGGACAAGCCCATCTGCTCCAGTCTATCTGGCGAATTGGAGGAAACACTGTCTCACTTAAACCCTCATCAGACCTATTTAATTCCTGATCCTTGGAACTTTTGGAGTTCAAATCAATCATTTCCAGCAGAGGAAACCTACTCAGAGAATGGAGCTGTTCTTTCATCAATCAAAATGACCCATCTCAGTCTAGTCTTGACATGACCTCTAATGCATGAAGACACCTTAATTTTGCTGTTGGGGAGGTCTCTTGATACGATTTGGATCTATCCCTGAATTTCCTAAGATGTGTCTCAGGGAGCAGCCCAAACATTCTTAATACATTCTCTAGTATGGATTTGTATTGCTGGCACTGAATTGAACCTAGAGGGCGGATGACATTGCTCCCTGATGTAGGCTGTTTCACTAGAAGTATCACACCACTGTGCTACTTTTCCATCTAGTACATGGAAGCACCGATCACTAAGGATAAAAACTGCTTTTCTAGGTGATATTCACTCACAAAACTTGGTAGAACCTCAGTGGGAAAGAGGGATTTTGGCTTCCCCACCTCTCTTGACCCTCTCACCACACGTTTGCTGCCACAATGAGTGTGGGGTGCTGGGACCGGTCCTCTCCATATTTCTCATGCTTTGTTCATGAGCCAATACACCCATTATCTCTTCCAACACCAAAGCTGCCGTCTTTCTGCACAGCCACTGCAGCAAGGTGTAGTTGCAATTCCCTTTCTGTATTTTTGGCTTCCATCTCCATCCTCTTGGTTTGGTTGTGCACGGCCAACTCATTGGAAGACATGTTTTGAGCAGAGGTGCTGATTCCTGCTCTAGAGGGCAAAGAACAACAGGGCTGGTGCAGGTTGTCATCCTCGGGTCCTATCGCTCATCTTTTTCAGCAACTGGCATGGTATCTAGCTCTGGCTACTTTGCTTTCCTACACATCAGAAGCCCTCTCCCTAGGCAACATCCTTTCATGATCGCTGGTGACGTTCTCTATGTTAACACAAAAACATCAAAAAGTACCTGACTGTGACCCAGACTCTGAAAAGGGATGTTTATATCTTTACTTGTGCCTGAATTTATGAAACTCTAGCCTTCTTGAAGGAGAGCAATGTTTCCTTACTTCAGTCGACTTTTTGGATGCAAAGTTTAACCTGCCTGGTCCCACAATCTATGGTGATTTCCCAACATAGGATGTATCACCCATAAAGGGTAGGAGATTCTTCGTCTGCAAAGGGCTGTCAGGACGTTTTGGTCAGAACACAAAAAGTGTTTGAATGGTTGTGCGCGTGCAGGAAGGATGCAGCCAGAGCCTTTGCCAGAAATGGACCGAGAGCTCTAAGATCTATAGACACTGTAGGGGTTTGGCATAGGCTCCGGACAGACAATATGCTAGTGGTGGTGGCTTCAATGGGGGACAGCTGATGGGAGGCAGCAGACTGTCATGTGCCCCTCCTGATCCTGAGCTGCAGCGGGAATGGTTACCAGGACTGGGCTGCTAAAGCTGCCCCTTAACTCTTTTTTTCAACTGTGCAAGCTTCCCATTTTGCAACGATAGCAAACTTAAAAAGAAATGATGCAAAGTTGCAAGAAAGCCGACTTTTCTCATGTTTTTACGGATAACTTTCTTTGGTAGTTGCTGAACACCCACATCAATCCCCGTACCTAACAACAAAGAGAATATTTGATTATTAATCTATCTGAGAGAGAGGTCACAGTCTCAATGTGAGCTATGACTGAGCTCCTACAAAGACCGATCAGTCTAACGGCTAAATGAACTGGCGTCTGCTTGGCTTACAAGTGGTAGACTCTGCTTTCTACAGAGGCGTGCATTTGGAACAGGTGTTACAATATAAACCAAGAAGATAAACTCAAGTAAGACAAAGAAAAAAGGTAATGAATAAAATTAGACAAGAATGAAGAACATCGGATGGAGGGACAAGGAGCTGTACAAAATCAAAACATTTTTCCATTTAATACAATGGGAAGTTAACAAACTATTTTAGTCTCTAGCGTGCAGTAGGCACCCCCTGACAGATGACTCACCAATAAGTGTGGTCAGGTTAAAGTTTGTGGTTTATCCGAGTCAAAAATGTTTACCTTCAGACCATTTTGAGGTCAAAAATTCTCACCTGACCAAGGCTGGAAGTTAAAGCCGTGAAGGACTCCATAAGGCTGGATATGTGTGTTGAGCAGCCTCTTTGTAGACCCAAACTAGGGAGGAAAACCACTAAAATTAAACCAGTGACATTGTATATTTTTCTGATAAACTTGCCATCTTGTCCTAGTCCTAAAGAGATGAATATTTTACGAAGTCCAAAGGTTTAGAAACAGTTATGCAACTTTTCATTTATGCCAAATGTCTCCAAACTTTCAGGAAATCTTCAGGCAGGAACGCGCCCCAAAACTCCAGCAAAATGTGTAGGCCCAAGTGGTTCCTGGAATTTCTCTGTAATAGCAGCGGATTCCTTTGTTCACATGACCTTCTGCCCTCCCCCAGACACAGAACAGGAAGATTCACAACGGCAAGATGGAGAAATATTAAGTTGTAAGAGGCCCACTTTCCACTAGGCAGCCTCAGCTTCCTCTTTATGCCAGGATCGTCAGCAGTCTCCAGATAAAGAAGAGATGTTCATACAGGGGCAATTGGGCTTCACTGGCAGGACCTCAGTGCATCTTTTCTTGTGTGTCAGCAAGAAGCTAGCCCTGCTAACTCTGAAAGGAGCCTTTCAGTTCTAGAAATTAAATTCAGAGATGGAGACCAATGGCTCATAAGCCTCTGTCTGGTAGTCAGGAGCTCTCTAATGGTGCAAGCATGCAAGTTCTATTATCTTTGGCTTTACGTGAATTCTCATGTCAAAGTAGGTCAATCATGGCAATTTAAAGGTTAAAACTAGTCTCATATGCATGATGATTGCTGTGCAAATCATACAATATAATCTTACTTTCTCTCCCTAATGTTTGCAGCAAAGTGATTCAATTTCTTATCCAGGAATATTTTTTCAGGCAAAATAGCCCCAAGACTGTCCTTTCACTCCTGTAAAGGTTGAAAGAATATCTCGAAGCCCACAGGCTGCTTTTGGATCTACTGGTCTTAGGAAGTGCCCAGGACAAATAAACATATTTTTAAAAGGGCCGTTCACAGGGAAACGTGAACTGGAGCGTATTGTCCTTACCCTTCCCGAGTCTGGACTTCGTCGATTTTTAACACAACTGTAAATTGTGTTGCATCACCCCATTAAGAAAAGCTTATTCAGAGACACACTCGAGTAGAAAATGCTCACGAGTAGCTGACGTGACACGGTTTTGCAATACTCAGTAGAAAAAGGTAAGCAAGGTGTGCAGGAGCGTAACGTAGGCCCCTGTGATGCAGGGGTTACCCCCAACCTGACAAGGGGCCCCCAACTCTTCAGGGGGCCCCCATTCAGCCCAAGGCCAATGTATATCTATGAGATATTGACGACCCAGAGGACCATCGTCATATTCTGCAAGGGGGGGCATCATTGGTGTCACACCACTGAAGGTGTGCACTTAAATTCAAAATGCTTGAGAGTCACACGGCCACCCATCACTCAGACAGAGCTACACAAATAAGGGGAAAACTGTCAACTATGAGTAGGCCAATAATAAAGATATGTAAAACGAGACTTATGTAATGAAAACTTTCCACATGTCTACTCCTTAAGTCTTTACAGGTTTTGCAGGCTCTATTCAGAATTCCATTTAATGAGAACATATGGAGGGGTACAACACAATCTTGCAATCTGTACCACATATGTGAGATAGCCAACTGGCTCTATATATATTTTTTTTACTACTTTCCTCTTTTGCTCTAGAGGCGTGTCACTAGGAATTGTGATAGGTCACAGTTTATGGTGAAAAGTCCAAAGAAAAACAGGGGCGATGTCTGGAAGGCTTGCCATCCTGTGTTTGAAACCTGACGTCTCTCTACATGTGCTATTTTGAGACAATACAAGCAACAATTGTTTAATGGTCTTAGCTGATGTATAAAAGAATGGTACAGTGTAAAACACAGTCATACATACCAGGAAGAGGTCTGGATGCACTTGTGCTCAGGGTGTATGGATTGTAATGCCTTAATGTATACCATGCCCAATCATGCATAAGCTAAATACAGATGGGATGATACAGCAAGCTAACTTCAGTAGACCATTGTCATGATACGCATATCAAATGAGGCTGCTAACAAATTGCTAGATTAGGAAAGCTACTTGACTACTCTACAATGCCCTAGTCATGCCAGTTTTGCGTTTTTGGGCATTGAAACCATTTTCTTGGCCTATGTCCACTTTGAAAAAACTGAAAATACTTACTCCTTTCCAGTGCAGGAATAGGCCTGTTTCATGGGTTGTAGTGAGAAGGGAAATACACCCCAACATTGGTGAGAGTGTATGGACAGGTATTTTTCTAGGAGAGAAGTAGGTTCACCACGGAAACGGGGAAAAAGTTAGCATGAAACATTTTCTTGGGAATTGCCTTCTGCACAAATATACCTTTATATTGTTGCACATGTAAAAATTGAATTCAGAGAAAGGTGTCATGAGTATTACTGGAGAAACTGTGACAGTCACAACTTCACACAAGTACCTCCAGGCATCTCTTTGAATTCCAAAAAGACATAAATTGACTGCAAACAAATGTAAACCTAAGGGAGTAGATTTACGTTTTTTTTAAATGAATGCGTATTTTGATAAACATCGGTTCATTTTTTCCTAATCTTCTCCTGATTAAAGCAAATAAGAAAAATGTTGTCAAACCACTTTCTATGAGGGAAGGACTCCAAAACGCAGGGATGGCCCGTAGGTTTTAGAAGAGTGAAGAGGATGTATGCAGAATGGTTAATTTTATATTACCAGCAGTTAACCTCCGCAATGTACTTGTTAGGTAGATACTATACGAGAAATATCTCCTTCTGCACTCTGTTGAGTTTAGAGTGTCTTATTACTATTACTTTAAGAAACTTCTAGCACTTTTTTTACACCCAGTATAGTTGAACTTTCTTGTGAGTAACTTTATTCTGAATGAAATCTGGGGTAAAATAACCCATTATCCTCATGCATTAATTGCCTTCCAGTCTCCAGCCCTACCATTTAAAGGTATGGATGGTTTAATCATCTGAGAATAGCTGTGCACGTCTCTGACAGCGAGTTCGTTCCTCTGGCAAGATTCCAAGGCGCAGCTGCTTTCCTTCATGATGTCATGTTATTAATGAGGCTTTCAACACTCTAGGTGACAGGTAATGAGAATAATGAACCAAAGATTAAGGAAGGCTTGTAAATTCATAAATCATTAGAGGGCTGTTCGAAGACCACGCCAACATCACTAAAGTTCAAAGGAGACTCTCCTAAAGGGGAGCCCATGGCTTGTCAATAGATGCATGTATTTCCGGGGGAAAGGTCTCTACTTTTCTTGATATGGAATGTGATGGTTGTTGTGCTGCCCTCTGGTGGGCTTCAAAAATTGTATTAAAATTGTAAAAGCCCCTTATATAATCTCTAAGGGCCGATTCACAGAACTAATCTGAGATAAAATCCTAAACTTACTACTTTTGGTATTCACAGAAGGCATTTAGTAGTAGTAAAGTTAGGAGTCCTAACTTTACTACTACTAAATGCCTCTGTGAATACCAAAAGTAGTAAGTTTAGGATTTTATCTCAGATTAGTTCTGTGAATCGGCCCCTGAATTACTAGAGGACAGCTGTGAGTTATCAAGGAAAATGAAGTTTTTCTCCAACATTAAAAGTTGTTTACAGGATATTTTTCATTTAGTCATCACTAAAATAAACACTTTAGTAACCAATATACTTGAGTTGTGAACAAATTACACAATGGGCAATTACATTTATTATGACCGGCACAATGCACCCTCGATTTGTATACCTGTTTGCCCAGCAAGTATACCAGAATTTAAATCCACACATAGAAAAATATATGAGAGGTACAAGAGAGTTCTTCAAAACTGTAGTATCCTCAACCAACAACTCAATTTCGTGCAGGCGTCTACTGGTAGTTGATAGTTGAGTCTAAGTTATCTATTAGCTAAAATTGGCACATATACATAAAAGAATAATAAAACCACAAACATACAGTCTCATTGCACAAGGCAATAGATACTTTAATAAAACTACACACATATAGTCTCATTGCACAAGGCAATCAATACATTAATAAAAACATATTGTGGCATGCCCGGTATTTCACGTGTTGCAAGCTAAGTGTTGTATAAAAGCAAGTTAAACCATAAAAAAACATGAAAGAAGCATATGATACTTAGGGCGACTGCGACCTTGGCCAAGATGTGCCTATGGTCTGCTTTCGCCAAATGATGGAAATTGCAATTAAATCCACAAACTTGCCATAGCAGGCCAAGTTCATCTGAATATCAGTTGTGAAACAAAAGTTTCAAGCATCCTTACAGGTGGAAATACCATATCTTAAGAACATAGACTTCATTAAAGTGTGTCGTGAATGAATAAACTGTGTGCAGCTGGCTCTAAACTAATGTGGCATAGTGGGTAAAAAGAAAATTGATTTGGATACATACTGGGCAATTATCAGTGGCTGAGATTCATTCAAGCATTCCTAGCATCACTTTTTTGTATTCCTGATGGTAATTCGTAACCAACAACAGTCCTAGCACCATGCGCAACAACCCTGGCATCCCTGTCACTGAGAATCACCCCCCCATATCCACCTGCAGCAAATTGATATGGGGAGTGCAAATATTGATTTACCCAGTGTAGTCAGAAGAAATCAAAAAATTCTGCCCTTTCTGAAGAAGAGCAAGTTTATCCAACTTTACGCGACACAGTGAAATTTCACATTCCAGTTGTGTAGTCTGTGGAACTGAAACTCCTGTGAAGCATCAGGCTAACGAAGATCGTTTTCTTTTGCGCAACAGTGAAAAAAGGAAGTCGCTGACAACCGAAGAGACGTGTCCTTTCCATACTCCGTGACTGGAAGCTCAGCCCAGGAACGTGCAGGCAGTAATGTATCCCAGCCTAATGCAGTAACCCGGCAGCTGTAGTGCAAGGTTGCCACATTGATCACAATGCAAATGGCACTAGAAAGTTCTCCAGGCATAGGATTTTCAAATGTTAGGTCTTCCAGTAAGACAGTATAGGATCGGAGCTGCTTCTAAATATATTTTTATGTCATATACCCAGTGTTGGAAATGGCCCTTTTTGCAGGGTCACCCCTAAACTTTTGCCTGCCTCCTGTATTTTTGCTGACCTATTTCTGTTGGTTTTATGACTCTGGGCACTTTACCACTGCTGTTCAGTGCTAAAGTGCATATGCTCTCCCTTTGTAAATATGTCTATGTGAATTGGTGTATCCCTGATTGGCTTATTTGGTTTACCTGTTAGTCCCTAGTAGTGTGGCCTGTGTGTGCCCAGGGCTGGTAAACCAAATGCTGCTGGTGGGCATGCAGCGCTGGTTTGCGCCACCCACAGAAGCAGCTTGTAAAGTGTGTCTCAGACCTGCCACTGCAGTGTCTGTGTGCAGTCCAGAACTGCCATCTTGGCTGTGAAGGGCACCCACTTCCCAGCCCCTGAACCTTCCCTTGGCATCTTGTAAGTCACCCCTATGGTAGGGTGCATTGTATGTGTAAGGTAGGACATGCCTTGGTATGTGTAGCATGTCCTGGTAGTGAAGTACACCCCATTTCGTTTTTCACTACTGTAAGGCTACCTGTTCCTCATAGGCTAGAATGGGCAGTTTGACTATTACATTCTATAGTCCTAACTGACCCCAGGAACATGGTAGAAAAACGAATTTAGTATGCCTGAGCTCAGAATACTAAAATACATCTTTTAGTGAAGTTTATTTTTATATTCTGTGTTTGAAAATACCCTTTTAGAAAGTAGGTATTTTCTTGCCTAAGCCTTCCAGTGTGCTCTGCTGTTATGTGTATTGGCTGTCTGGTTTTGGAGGGGCAGGGCAGGCTGAGTCAGACCTGGGTTGAATAGAGAGATCTGCATTTAGAGTGTGGGGAGGGGTGGCTCCTTGACCTGAATAGGGCTGTGCCTGGCAAGGTGAATGCTGGCTCCACCTCCTACTGTGTGTCTGCTAGCAGACCCCTCTTTCTGAAAGGAAGAATGCAGCCTGGTAAACAAAGTGCTCCAGGCCTGAGCAGAACTGGTTCTGGCTAGGTTCAGTGACTTGTAGCTTCTGAGAACAAAGACTTTTGGGGTATAAATATCTGTGCTCAAACCCCTACAATTTGTATTGCTTTTGGATCTGGAGAGGAAACTCTGTCCGTGCCACTGGAGGAATCTGCAGGAAGTGACTGTCCTTGTGCGTTGTTTCTTGCACTGGACTGCAGCAGTGACCACTGGACCTTGAAGAAGAGGAAAAGGAACTTTTGAGAGAACTTTTATTTTTGTTACAGCAATTACCCAAGGGCTAGGAAAAGAGCTAGCCTCCTGCTGGAGTCTCAGGCACATCAGACTCCACCACCAACCTCCTGCTTCTTCCCTGCGAGGATTGCTATCTGCTGATGAGGCTCCTGTGAGTTCCAGGGCCTCTAGTTTGCTTCAGAGAAAAGAGTGCTGGAAATCGTCGCTAACGCACGTTTGCGAGCCGCTGCAGCCGAGAGCGCTGGAAAAATCATCGCGCTGCTGCCGCTGGGTGCTCGCAACACGAAACCATCGCTAACGCCCCTTTGCGAGCCGCTGCAGCTGAGACGCGCTGGAAGAATCATCGCGCTGCTGTCGCCGAGCGCTCGCAACCCCCAAAGAAATCATCGCTTCAAGACATCGCTTTGCGGACGCCGTGCGTCCGCCATTTTGATCGCATCGCACCGGATTTCGTCGCTCCCTCGCGGAGCGCCATTTCTTCGCATCGCAACACAATCGCACACGCAACAGGATCGTCGCATCGTCTTCGCCCTCGCGGCAAGGCCTCAGCGCATCGGCGGCCTAGCGTGAAGAGGTTTGTCGCATCGTCTCCGCACGCATCAGCAGATCGGCGCATCATCCTCCCTTGCGGCAAGGATTTTAACGCATCGCCGGCCTCGCGTGAGGAAATTCATCGCTAACACTTCTTTGCGACATTTTGTTGGTTTTGCTACTGAATACAGGTACTTTGTGAGAGAAAGGGTCGCAGAGACCACTGCTTTGGATTTGAACCTTATTGTTGCAACCTCTGAACGAGAAAGGGGCGCAGAGACCCCTGCTTTGAATTTGAACCTTACTCTTGCAACCTTTGAACTATCTTTGACAGTCCTTCAACAGCTATCCTATTTTTGACAGTATTGTGGCTTTTACAGTTATTGGTCTTGTGATAAATCTGCCTTTATATAAAGATACTTATTTTTTTATAACTATTTGTGTGGTGTCCCTTTGTAGTGTTCCTCACTGTGTTACTGTGTATGGTCATAAATGCTTCACACACTGCCTCTGAGATAAGCCTACCTGCTCGTGCTACGTTACCACAGGGTTGAGCAGGGGTATTAAAGAGGGTAGCCCTCTCACTCTGACTTAGGAAGAAGGGTCCCTACTTGGACAGTGGCCAGCCATTGCCAACTAGAGACCCCCATTTCTAACACCCAGTGTGTTTTTTTAATCCATCAACTTTTCACAGTTACATGTATACTTTTGAGAAATAGTTCATTAGGATAATTTGGGGAATCAAAAGAAATCCTGGCACAAATGCTCAAGCCAGCCTGTTCCCTTCAATTTCTCGTGCAATCTCACTTTACATCCATTTATTCTCTCTCTTCTCTATTTCCTTTCCCTTTCTCTCCCTCCCTCCTTTTCTCTCTCTCTTGAAGCTGCCGTGCCAGCTGCAAACCGGCCTACGAGGGCTCCAACCTACCAGGGAAATGCCCAGTCAAATAAAAGCCCTCTCCAGCCCTGAAAGTCCCCCCTTGTAGTGTGACAGACTCTGGAGTGTTGGTATTAGTTACCTTCAGAGCTAACTATAAAGCGAATGATTTTTAGCCAATAGATTTGGAAAAAAAAGCTCTGCGAAATTAACTTTTCCTGGGCAGAGAACCCAAACCCCCTTGAAGAGCGTTGTGCTCGCTCGCTAGGTTTACTCACAAGAGCGCAAGGACAGAATATATTTATTAGTCAACATTGCTTTTAGCATTTCCTCCCTCACGAACGGACCCCATTACCACTCCAGTTGGGCTAAAGTCTCCCACGCCCCGAGGGGCCCCCCGCCTGCCCCTTGGGGGAGGATGGCCCCTCAGCCAATGCAGGAGCTGGAACGAACACTGACTCCACATGATGTATCTTTCTTTGTGACCCTCTGTACCAACCATTGAAATTTGGGACAACTGCTACACTATATTCTAAACTGCTGATTGTTACTGATTGCAACCCTGAACACTCTGCTGTCACTGTTGCTCTACCTGTTTATGTTCTCTTTTTTGTACCTTTACTTAAAAAATAAAAAAATAAAAAATAAAGGTTGCTCTTAGTTCCTGGTCGGGTCCTGTTCTTAGCCCTTTGTCGTGACTCCGGTTGCCCATCAATCAGAGGCAGGAAGCTACAGTTGCAAGGTGACACAGTCTAGTTCCCATATTTTGGTTTTTACGGGATTCTGAGGCCAGTTTATATCTAATGACGGTTGGGAGTGCAATAGGGCGAGACAGAACTCCAGCTATCCGCCGACAGTTTTAAAGTATTCCGAAGAACGAAAAGAGTTAACATTTCAAAGGATGCCGATACAAGACAGCCCACGCTTGCGGTGTGCGTATGTAACCTCCAAGCGAAATTCCGCTGTGGAATTAAAGTATGTCATGAAGACACTTGATATCAGACTAAGTCGAGAGGGTGCAATTTACAGCGTGACCCGACGATGCGCTCTCTCCCCCGTGTTGCACCAGCAGCAACGTAAACCACTCTGACCTCTTTTCCTGCGCCGTCTTCCTCCCTCCGGAGCGATCTGCTACTCATTAAAAGATAGCGCGTGCAGTTCATTCATGGAGGGCCAATCACCGGATCTGACGTGCCACCCCGAGTCCCCCTCCGGCTGGGAGGAAGCTCGGTTCAAGCAGACCCTTATATAACGAGCCACTGTGGACAACACAGCGCCCCTGGCCCAACTCAGGGTTCAGGCCCGTGGAAGGAACACGTTTAGTGCATCACGTGAATAACACCCTCAGATCACATCCTACAGACCCAGGAGTTCAGCTTCCCAGCATGTTTCAGTTTTGTAAAGCTTGTCTCTTTTCATTACTGTAACCTCAACCAATCTTTGCAGCAAATTATAATGCACTTCACATTAACAAAAGCGTCGCTTATACATTGTTTTTTTAATCTAACCTTGAAGCTGCAGAATGCAATAGGGGCATTACAAGGTCAGAAGAACATAGTTTGCGCACACTTCGAGCCAGTTCACGAACAGCATAATGATCGAAACAGAATACTTACATCCAGCGAGTCTTCGTTCACCATGATGAGAGACATGTTCTGTGACACGAGTTTGCAAGAGTATCCTGCCAAAGATAAGAGACGTGTCATCCAGCTGTCAGCATCAGTGAACATCACATTGCAAACACAGCCACTCTGGCAATTATCAAGCGAGGCTTGCATGGCGCATCCCTGGCTCCAAGTTAAAGCAGAGGCCACTTACCTGCATGATGGCGAGTCCAGAAAACTCATGGCACAGAACATACAGCAACAAATAGTTCATGTAACATTTAAATAGAGCTATCAATGCCTGGAAATAAAATTACAAAATTATGTTAGGTGTTTCTGGAGCGGATACAAGTCTTCCCTTGTTCAGGAAGCACTTCTATTACAGCCTGTAATCATTCTGATGAGGAAGTATTGGCTAGCTTTCAGTGTTCTTTTTTCTGGCTGTCAAAAGAGGCAGAGGTTCACAAAGACTATCTGCATATGTCAGGTGGTTTCCCAGTCCTTGACGTTACAGGGATCACTCGCAATATCGTAGCGGACACAGGGGCGCTGGTGCTCCGCTAAGGCGGAGGAGCGTCGCCCCACTGATCTGCGAACAGTGTAAAAAGGAAAACTAAAACGATGATAACTAACATTATTATCGCTTTAGTTTTCCTTCCTGCTCGGGTGCGGGGCAAGGTGGATGGGCCGGGCTGGCCAGTGTAAGGGAGGAGTGTAAAGTACACTTTAAAGTGCGCATGACGGTTTGACTGGCCCCAGAGGGCCTGTCAAACCAAACCGTCATGCGCACTTTGCATCTTCCCCACCAGGCTGCATTACACAGTCTGGTGGGGAACATGCAAAGTCTCTAAGCACCTGTCTGAGCGCCGATCCACGGCGTCCAGACCATTGGACAGGGGATTCTTGGAGGCTGGGAGCTTCCTGTTGCGGTGCAGAGGAGACGGAGCAGAGGTGGCAGCTAGTTCCAGCAGTCAAGGCCTTCCTAAAAGGAGGTGTGGCACTGATGGAAACTAGACAAAGGGTAACATGGGTATCATAGCTGCATTAAAGATAAAGAGCCCGATGTACGATTACACAGGTCGCAAAAACTGGTTGCAATTTGTGACCAGAATTTTAGCAACAAAGGTGTCAATTTGCGAACCGACTTGTGTACTAAAATCTCGGTTTGTAAAATTCTGAATTGGAGTGGGTCACAATCCAACCTACCTTATTAATATTCATTAGGTAGGTCACACATTCCAACTCAATCTGACTGGCCACAATCACAGGGATGGTGGTCTGCAAGAGCCAGCAGGCCACCATGCCTGTGCATGTCAATAAAGTATTTTTTTATTTTGAAAACAGCCCATTTTCCTTAAGAGAAACAAGGCTGCTTTTACACAAAAAAAACATTTTTTAAATGTTTCACTGAGAGCAGGCACTACCTACTCCCTGTGAAATTGTTTTTCAAATTCACAAATGGGAGGGGGTCCAAAGGGGACCCATTCCCTTTCTTTGCAAACTCCAGCTTTGAGATCAGTAACTTCAATGGTTTGTAACCGGATTTGCGATTACAAACAATTGAGACACTGGATACCGATTCTGTATTTGGAAGGGAAGCCCATAACATGCCCTTCCAAATAACACATTGTTATCCATTCGCAGTGCCAACTATTTTGTAGCTTCAGACCCTCTTATTTTGCGTTTAGGAGTCTTTGTGTCCACAAAATAGGTTAGTACATCTGGCCCAAAATGTCCAGCTAGAGTTGTCTTTCAAAATAATACTAAGACCAGTAAGACATAATAAAATAAAATCACGCAACTCAACAAACAATAGACTGCAAAAGAAATACACTTGCAACACAGGGCACCAACGGTACACACAATGTACCACTACACAGGTAGCGGGATCCATGCTGCTTGAAATTACTTTAAGAAAATGGAGGATTGCAATCCTCCCATCAAAACCAAAGTTCCTAATATACAATTTGCGATCTCTAGCTAATTACGATGAATAGGAAAATTACACTATACAAAAAGTAAAATTATTTAAACTGTGTGGTAAGTAAACAAGACTCAAGCACTGTGGATTTGAATGTAATTGTGATCACAACGAAGTTATGTGGTCTGGAAACCTTGCTTGTGTCTCGGTTTAAGATTAAGGCTGTCAGCACAAATACATTGGGATATCTCATGACACCAAGGTACTAGTGATATCGGATCACAGGCTCAATGTCCCAGGGGACAGATCTCAATACTGAATGGGGATAGAGAGGGTGTAATCCTTAGTGGACGTTTGGGTGTGAGCTCACTGGCACTAACTGCACAGAAAAAGGATCTTTCACGCTTCTGAAACTAGCGCGCTTGCAAGAAAAGATATCGGGACTCTCTTGTGGCAAGGTTTTTCCAGCACCCAAGCCATTGAGGCTATAGATGGGCCTGTGCTAAAAATGCACAAGAGGGAGGCTAGTGGGTATCAGAAATGGGTAAGTAGTGATGACTCAAAAGTGAACTAATAAAGCAAATGGCACAGAGGGACAGTGTGCTTGTCAGGCAGTCATCACTCATCTCAACTGTAGCTGTAGATGGATATTGGGAAGCCTTAATCTGGTCTGACGTGAGGCGGAGAGTGGGTGCTGTGGCACTCTGTATCAGTGCCTCTGGAATCCTTAAGCTGGATGGGGCCTTCCACCAGTGGCGTAACGAAACTTGAGGGGGCTCCCCTGCAAAGTACATGGAGGGGCGCCCCTCCCTGGCCCACCACCTACCACTGTTTGAGGGGGCTCCATGGAGCTCGGGCTCCCCGTACCGTGGGGGATGTGGGGGCTTATGTCACGCCACTGCCTTCCATGCTGGCAAAGTCAAAAGCACCTGCAAGGTAGGTCACCAGAGCTGCAGCAGATCATCAGGCTTTGTCCTAGCCCTGATGAAATGGGGAGCGTGCAGCTTTATATTTTGGTAATCAAAACAAGGTCCATATAGGTCTGTTGTTCATGAAGTAAAATTCAGGAAATCACATCATATATATATATATAAAAACATTCCTCTTTCATCTCAATGTTTTGACAATGCTTACTGCCCTGCCACTAAGATCACTGCTACCACCCTTTATACATCTCCTGTCCTGCATTTCTAGATGACATCTGAATACTTGTCACATCTTCGATCTTCTTTCACACACCAGCACCCTTGGATAGGGCGCCTACATGGCCTCTCGTGTGGGAAGGCAGCAATAGTAAGAGCTGCAGGTAACCTTGACCTTTGTTCACGTAATGTTCAACTCCATGGCGTCTTACATCAACCGAATCACTTGTTGTGGAAAGCTTTACAGATAAGGTAAATTACAAGGTGTGATAAACAAGCAATGAGAATTAAAACACTCCCTATCTCTTCCTGAAAGGCTCCATGAGCTACCCAACAGGAGTAATGTTTAGTCATTTGGAAACAATGTACATGTCTACCAACTACAGTATAGAAACGTGCTTTATGACGAATATTTGGTAGATTTCTCTTCTCTCAAACTAGGAGGTGCCAAATAGACCACACAAATGTGCTTTATTTATGCTCCAGCACCAAGACATCTGTGAAGATATGCCACTGGCACCAGAAGCTTGGAAGAAACATTTTAAATATGATGGTGGGGATATGAAATGCTATTGCTGACCCCGTGTTGCCGTGTAAATTGCGAATGGCATAATTTAGTAACAATGTATGTGGTATAACTAACAAATTAAGTAAAAGTACCAAGGATATGAGCTGAAGTTGAATTGATATTAAGTGTAGGACTCCAGTCTTGCACTGACACAGGAACAGGTTAGTATTTATGAAAATGAGCTAGAAAGAAACAGAATCACATGAGGAGTATTCCTAAACAGACCTAAAGACACTTAAGTCAAACATGTTTTTAATAGAATCAAATGACAGAATTCCGTCATCAGACTCTATTAGATTGCTAAAAAGCTGATTTGCCACAGAAAAAAAGTTGTCTCATGATAAAATATGAAAAAGAATAGGCTTAGAGAATCTGGCATTGATTGAGACCTGAGCACAGGCACCACTTGTGCTCAAGCGTCCACCTGACCACTGCCCCCCTGCCAGAATGCTATAGTCAGCACAGTCCCAATGTACGAGCCAGTCAGTCACAGTAGGGTATTAGCAGGACAATGGTGAACATAATAGCAGTGTGGATGTCCCATTATAACTAGGCTCTGGCGAAATTTTCTTTACATCTGTGTAATATTGCATAATTTCGAATGAAATGAAATTCCCGAAATTATACCATTATGTGCCATGTGACGTAATTACGCAGCAAAAGTTTAGCTTGGGAGCCTAGAAACAACAAATGACCAAAACATGAGCTGCTGTTTGCAGGAGTTGTATTTTTGCCCCGTTTTTTATTTAGCAAGAAAAGCGCCCCCATGTCCAAAATGGACACAAGGAGGCAATCTGCACTTAAATATAACGCCAAACTGCCAGTTTTGCATTTTGCATAATTTTTGTGAATTTTCATATAATTATGAAAAGTAAATTACACAAATTACACACACCACTAATTTTAGTGACTATGAAGCGCCTAATACACAAACTCATGACCTGCAGCCCACTTCTTTTGTTTACATTTTTTTTTTAATAAAGGTGTGATAATTAATTTACATCTTTCACCAAAAATACACATGAAGAGGCGGCATGATTTCAAAAAGAAAGGAGTGAAGTTAAATTATAAACATTTAAAGAACCATCCTACGTTCATAAATACAAAAAAGCAAGAAAACAGTAAATGTAACCGATGAAAAGAGATTACTCGTTCCTGTAGAAAATCAGGATCCCTTAAAAATATGTCAGATCACCCCATCCTACTCAGGCATAAGTGCTAACAGGGCGTCTTTAACCGGTTCCCAAGGTTTCCTTAGCTTAAGGTGATTTGGTTGAAAGCTCCAGACCACAAAGAGCTATTAGCTCCCGCCACCAAGATAGGGGATCCAGGGCCTCCTTCTGCAACCACGAGCGAGCAATCCTGAGTCTTGCAGAGGTAACAGCAAAAAAGAAGACCCCTCCCACCATTTTTGGGTCAGGAGTAATATTAGTCTTGCAGAAATAATCAGTGCAAACACTCTGTCAAAACAGAGACAGGGCCACAAGTTGCAAAGATATGCACCGTGTCCGCCTCCAGCATACCACACCTAAAACACGCAGAGTTTTTGCGCATGCCAAACTTGTACAGCTTAAACGGTGTATAATAAGTGTCTTTAAGGATTTTAAAAGAATGTGCTGTCAGTCGCGAAAATTGAGGGCACTCTGCGGCAACATATTAGTGTACTATATCTCGTATACAGAAACATTGCACTGCAACCACCGTGCCCACTTAGCAGCAAGCCACTCAAATATTTTGTTACCAGTGTTCCCCTGTTGCCCCATAATCGAATAGAAAGTGTGTATAGAGCCACGTTTCTTGATTCTAACAAAACTCTCCAAGAACTCACTATGGTTCATATTGATGTCACAATCAGGGAGCTGCAAGTAGCAGAAGGAAGGTCCCATTCTTAGGAAGTCTGAAATCCCTACTCAGAGCCTGGAAAGGTTCAAGAATTCCATTCTTAAAGAACTGACCCAAATAGTAGATTTTAGCTTTGCTCCAGTAACTAAAAAAACTATCTTGGAGTGTGGGTGAAAAGCAAGGATTATTGCCCAATAAAGTATACTGAATAAATCGTGATACATGACAAATAGTTCAATACCCTGCCAGACCTGATACCTGCTGGAGAGATCTGATATTCCGAGAATATGCTGTTGTATTCCTCTTAGGGTGTCCGTATATAGGTTTTCCTGTATCATGTCCTTATATAGGCACAATTCGCCCTGCCCTTATATAGGCATAAAATCCCAGTCCTTATTTAGGCATTAAACCGTGCACTCCAAATACAGGCATGGTCTCCGACATCCGTCCACCCTAACGTCACAACGAGTTCTTGAAGAACAGACCCTTAGGCTTTGGGAGTTTCCCTAGCACAGGACTATTGATTTCTTCAAGGACTCATCTATTATGTATGAACCGTTATACCTTAGGGGTTCATTCATGACGTCTTCCGCTGTCCGATTCACGTCAATGCTAACATTCTGAGGTACCTCTCAGGTATAAATATACCTTCCCTAGCCCTTATAAATCAGAGGAGACCTCGACTTCAGAGGAGCGCGTTTCCCGGCCTGACGCACTGAGAAGACACTGTCATCCCTGCACGCAGAGAGTCCAGCTTCCAGTGATCTGACTTCCCTCGCGGGGTGTTGGAGTTCGAGTCTGGCAAGAGATTCCCACCTCTCTCATTCTTAAGGTATGGAGCTGACTAGATACCTAGAGGGACTCTTGGCATACTGAGCGTAACATACTCTTAGTATACCATAGTAAGGAATACTTCACCTACTTCATACCTCTCCCTACACCTAGGTTAGGTTAGGTACATTGGGGTAGAACTAGCTTAGAAACGCATCGTATGCGTACTCGCACTTTTAGTCTATGTTATTTATGTAAATGAATATCTACTAAAGATCATGCTAGCGCAGTAATATTTATTTCTACTGCTTACGCTGTACATTATTTATCTTGCATACTGTCTTGTGATCGTAACAGCACATTTTACTTACACGAGAAACAAGACTGTTCAATAAATCTTTTATTGAAACGCCCGTCTATTCTTTCTGTGTAACTTTGAAGAAAACTAAGTATGCACGAGTGAGCTGAGTGAAATAGTTATCTATTGTTTCCACGACTCTGGGACACGTTCTGATTCTAAAGGGAAACAAAGTTGTCATGTTTTCCGGCTGCCAGAAACTACTCCCTTCTTGTTAATCAAGGAGTTTCTAGTGGCCTCTGAGCTAGCTGGCACAAGTAATTAAGTTTAATATACTCGATAGGGACATACCGACCTTAGTCCTATGTCAAACCTATAGGGTATATTATTCCAACGCGCAGATCCTATTAGGGAAATAGGAGCTACACTACAATGCCAGCCATATCCCATTCTGTTAGACCTACTACCGCGGAGAGCCGAAGCATAAATGCAGCCAAAAAGTAGTTCCACAGCAGGGGGAGCCCAAATCCCCCATCTCTGCGAGGCAGCTGAAAGTGGCAGAGCAAGGTTTTTTATAGGCCCAGAGAATTTTTTGGCAACTGCTATCAACTCTATTAAAGAAGCTTTTAGGCACATATAAAGGAATGAACCTAAACAAATCGAAATAGCGAGGCAAAATGACAATTTTAATATTACACCTTCCGATTTGACCCAAGTGGAGCCTGCCCATTTCCTAAATAGAGAAAGAAATTCTGTGAATAAGGTTTTGTAATTCAGCGAGATAATACTTTCCATATCAAATGATATTTGGATCCCAAGATACTTCGCTGAGGTTACAAAACGAGGGTCCATCTTATGAGATTGCTTACTAACAATAACCTGGTTTTATCTATATTCAGCTTGTATCAGGAGAACTGACCGAAAGCTGTGGCTGCTTGTTCAATTGCCGGCAGCGCCCACACTGGGGATGATGCGAGTACAGCGATGTCGAGAGCATATGCCAGAATTTTGATCTCAAAATGGTGCGGTCTCATTGAAGGGACTGAGCCAGTCTTCTTTAGCAGACGAATATAGGGATCCAAATATAAAGCGAATAAGAGCGGAGAAAGAGGACACCCATGCCTAGTTCCCTGGCCAAGAGCATACCCATGTTTGAGACCCAGGTAGTAAAGGATGAATACAAGAACTTACTCCTGGTAATAAAGTCGGACGTCAGTCCCATACGTGACATGACTGTCCAAAGGTACCACCAGGAGACCCTGTTGAATGCTTTTCAGCATCCAACAGGATCAACCCAGCAGACAGATTTAGTTCCCCTGCCACATTCAGGGCAGTTATGGCACAGTTTATATGGGCAGTGGTGTCATGTGAGGGAACAAATCTGTGTTGCATACAGTCAATTAGATCAGTGATGAAATCGGCAACACGGTTCGAGAGAATCCGCGAGTAAATTTGTTTTTGTTTGCAATTTATCAGCGAAATAGGACAGTATGAACCGCAGTTCAGAGGCTTTATTCCTTTTTACAAAGAAGGAAATATACGTCTCCCACCAGGAGGGAGGTGCTGACTTTGAGAAAGCTGATGAATTTAACATCTCAGTAAATAATGGAACAATAATATCCTTAGACTGTTTACAGAACTCAGTCGAGATTGCATCTGGCCCCGCCTCTTTGCCACTAGCCAGTTGCATGACAGCCATATCCACCTCCTAACTGGTGATTATGCTATCCAGGATGATTTAAGCCTGCTCAATCCCAGGGGCTGCAGAAAAGAGTCTACCGCCTCCTGAGTGGCCAGACAATCTTCCCTATATAAGCCTGAATAGAACTGCTGAAATACCGCCAATATCTCTGGACCACTGGTAACCACCTACCCAGAAGCATCCCTAATCCCCCAAATCAAATTGGAATTGTTCTTTTCCTTAAGTTGAAAGGATAGTAACTGCCCCATCTTTTCACTGTTTTCAAATCGCCCTTGCACAATATTTAGAGCAAGCCCTATCCTATATCCGTTCTTTAACTTTGTATGAATGTCAGTTGCTGAAAAATGCTTAGAGAATTCTCTGGGCATCTAGAGAACCTTTGACAGTGTGAATATTCTGACTCAAGTTGAATAAACTGTTCCCGCAAACTTGCCTCCAAGGAACACTCCTTTTTACCCCTGCATATAACATAACTCAGCGCTTTGAGACCCTAACGGGTGAGTAGTCACGCTTTACAAGAAACCTGATTGATTGACTGAACTTGTGGTCTGATGCCGGACAAAGGCTTTCAGGGCATCCCAGACAACAGTAGTGCTCACAGTTCCCTGATTAATAAGGATACATTTCTTCAACTCAGCACAGATATGGTTAACATACAGGGGATCCAGCAACAGCTTACAATCAAAAGTCCATCTCCGTAGAGGTGATGGGGCGATCATGTAACCAGACTTGATAAAAAGTGAGAGTGGAATGTTATCCGACACGATCCGCAGGTCCAGCCTAATTGTTACCGCGGGCGCAAGGGAGTCACTGACAAAAAACATATCCAGCCGGGAAGATATCCCACCTCAAAAGTGTAGGGCACACTCATAAGGCAGAAGCACAATTTTTGGAACTATTCCTATAAATGGGCAGAAGGGCAATCACAATGAAATGAAGGCCTCAAATCCCCATAGTGTGGTAACTTGGCTTGGAGCAATCTCCTGGTGGGGGATAATGAGAGCGGATCACTCCACAGGGAAGAATTGTTGCCATATTTATAACAGAAACATATAGTCATTTGTTTAAATGGGATGAATTTAAAGTGAAGAAACATGCTTCATAAATCATTAAGACATAATTGGCTTCATTGAAAGTGGAGAAAAATATTGACTTAATGTTTCATACTTGCCACGGGGAGCAAGAGGCCTTCTGTTTGTAAGTTCAGCACTTTGAAATGGGTGAAATTTAAAATGAACAGTTAACTTAATTATTAAGGTAACTTTTCATTTTAATTTTCTCCCATTTAAAAGCATTCTGAAGCATCCCTTGTTTGTCACACTCTAATATTGACAAGGACTTTTACTTAAGAGTTAAATAGCTCATTGTGTCAGTTCTTCACCTCTGTGCCCAAGCCTGGGCCATAAATCTGACTGAGCCCCACTGCTCATTATCAGGCCCTCCTATCTGCAGCCTGATAAGAATGTGAAATAAACACATCCTTCCCTTAACTTTAAAAGATAAATGTGATTTAAAAATGAGCTCACGGCTGGGAGCTATTCTGAAGGGAGCTACTGGTAGCTTGTGAACTAGTACAAGCTCTGAAGAATGAAGCGAGAAATGATATCAGATCTCCTTAAGCTCCTGTGATGGTAAAGTTGCTCTAATAAAGTCGGACTAAGTGGACATGCGAATGTCAGACTATACTTTAGTCTGTGATGGCATACCCCCTTTGGATCAGTCCTGTGCCCCCCTCCCTTACGTTCACAACCACTCATACTTACAAGTCTTGCATTCACAGTATGTATTGGGTTGGTAAACCTTGCCTCAGTGAAATAAATGCTGCAATCAATTTCCTTGCCTGTCTGTTATTGTTATAAAGTGTCCTTTTTAGGTCTCGCCTACGCAGCGCGCATGCACTGCTTAGGAAAGAGACCTTTAGTAATCGGCACAGCTTTCCCTGCAAAAACGTGCACCCTTTGCATTGCTTCCAATGGCAACGCGTGCACGTCTGGCGATTCACTTGCGGGAGCGAGCAGCTGGCGCCATATGTTATTAATTATCGCGCCTTGCCGCTCGCTCCCGCAAGGGAATCGCGCTGGCCCCCTCCTTTCGCTCCTCCCTCTGCTGACGCGCGAGGCACGCGCTTGTGCTTGTTTTTTAATTGGTGCATTTTAGGGCGACCAGGTAGAATGATTAAGTGATTTGTCCTTAATCATTCACAGGATGTGCCGATGCAGAGGCTCGAACACGGATCCCCGGGTCTCAAGTCGTCTGCTCTAACTGCTGCGCCATGGTCTCTTAGTCTGGTCTCTTATTCTGGGGATTCCTGTGTTCGCTTGAAAGCATCTGCTCTGATGTTTGCCGAGCCTCCTTTCTTTTCTTCGGCGCAGCTCGGCAAACTCGAATTTTTCAGTATTTTAAGTTTTTCGTTAGCAGCGCAGCACATTGCCTATGCCGTGCTGGTTACCAAAAACATAATATTGAAAAAAGAATAGAGCAGTCTACTTTTTAGTTATGACAGAAGAAAGAGACTTTTGGACACTGGACAGAATACGGCAGCTGCCCTGTATGTATTTGGAGAGAAACTCTGAAAACCTGGCCAGTACTTTCTGGGACAGAGGAGGGAGGGGGAGGGGAGCGTTTCCCGATTTTACCCCTGCTGTGCTGGATTCCGTCAGGTTTGTTTTTGGGAAGCAGTACCTCCTAGCCCGCGTAAGAGATGCCTCGAAGCGCAAGCCTTTCACCATGGCAGTGTAAAGGTCACGCACGGCATAGCGTCTCGGTGGAGGAAGGACTCATTTAACTTTGGAAGGTATTACGAAAGGCTGAGTTGCACGTAACCAAGAATCATGACAAATAAACAAGATGAAGTCGCTGTTAGAACTTTTTACATGTCAGAAAGTCTCGCATAGGACACAAGGATTATTCTCCCCAGCTCCCGCGCCTGAGCCCTTTAAATCTGCACAGATTCAAAATAAAAATACGGATTAGACCAGTGCGTGGGTGCCTATGTAGACACGGCCAGGGATTTTATATTTAATAAAAAAAACTGCGTTATGGATGACGTGTGGTTTGTCTTTCACATTAAACATCAATCTACGTTCAATAAACCTCAAATTCAGGCAGGGGCCAGAGAGTCAGTGGAGAGGAAGGGGACACAGCAGGGAAAGCTTTTGTAATTTGTAAAATGAGGATCATTGAAGGGTGCAGAGGTGGAAGCAGAGTAGAGGGACAGGGAGTGAGCAGGGAAGGAAGCAAGGGAGGTAGAGGCGTAGCTTGTCTTGCAGCCTTACATCTGAGATACCGTCTGAGTTGCAGCGCAGCTATCCGGCTTGCATTGACGCACAGGGTCCTCCCCTTCCCCTTCCCCCAGGTTTCAAAGCAGGTCCTTTCACTTTGAAAGAAGCATCTCCAGTACTCTGTTCAAGATGAACACTCACTACAGAATCCAACAGCAGCTGGGGAGCCTGGCAGCTGTGAGTACCTTACTTACAAGCAACTCGCTGGCTGCATTCAGACGTGTCCCTGCTCGCAGCTTCACTCTGTTTCCCTGTCTTGCATGAGGTTTTCCGGTGCCAGTTACTTTCATACACGATGTCACGAGGTGCGTTTCTCAGGTCTTCCTTTTTAGGTCGAGCCTCGAGTAGCGCGCAAGCGCTGCTAGGCGAAGACTTTAAGTAAGGGGGTTTCAGAAGCAGTCCAAACGCTCGTGCGTCGTGGCTGGCCTTTTTCGGATGGTTACGCGCGGCAGACATGTGTTTCCAATTATCGTGCCCAGACGCGTGCGCGATAATTGAAAAAAACATGCCGGCAAAAGGCCATGATGCACGAGCGTCTGGTCAGCTGAGCAGGCGCGGCGCTAGCTCGCCCTCGCCCCCGCTCCTCTCGTCCCCGCTCCATTAAAACGGGAATATTCCCCATGCTTAATTTTAATGTCGGTGCGAAACAAATGCGTCTGTTTTGGATGAAGAACAACGAGCGATCACAGGAGTTCAGTTTGACCCTTTTCTTAAAAGCTCTTGTCTAGGCTCCGGCAGAACTCTTAAGTAACCAGGACCCGATCCATTTCACGCATGCGTAGAGCTAGCTCGTTTGTCTCTGAAAAACATTGTAATGTCTGAGCGTGACTCCAGTACTTTGAGCGAACGAGCATACCGCTGTTTCTTGGCTCTGAGAAGCTCTTGGGAGCGCGCACCCATGTTTGGGGCTGAGCTGGCCGTGATCAAGGACGCGCAGGTAGTATCGGGAACGCTGGAATGTGATTCTGCGCAGTGCGTGCGGGGTGGCAGCTGCCGGGGCCGAAAGACAACGCGAGCCGCAGCCAGAGAACACCGTACCCGAGAGCCGATACCAGTAACTCAGGAAGCCCCGCACCCTTAGAACCCCTAGTAACTTCCGAACAGAGCACAGCATGCTTCACACAGAGACCGTGGATCGGGTGGAGCTGTGCGAAAGTCTGCTGACCTCGGTGAGTGATAGATGCGAGCACAGCCCTGTTCCACCTACCAGAGCAGACACCGGAACGCCAACTCTCCAAGCTGACAGCCACACCCGCCCCCAAGTACAATGACAGCCCTCCTATAACCCAACATTCTACTCCACATTAAATCGCCTCTAAACGTTCAGCCTTCACTGCCACCCAGAATTAAACCAACTCTCAACAGTCAACCCCCACCCAAAATGTAACTATCCCACATCTATATTAAACTGCAACATATGACTCAGCACCCCCTAATCCGACTGACCACTCCACCACAAATCTCTTCTAAACAGCCGCTTACTACATCTGAACAGGACCAACCTATAAGTCTCACCAAGACCAGCCTTAGAAGTCTGACCACTACACTTTCATCAACTGCCCGAAACCAAACCACTCCCACCAATATATAACTAACAAACCTTAGCATTAATCTGCAGCATATAACAGATCATCCTCCTGCATCTGTCAAACACCCTTTTAAGTTTATTTGGCAACCGCTGCTTCTGTCCAGCACCACTTTCAGTTTATCTGGCTAGTCTTCTCCGGTATTTATCCAGCTCCCCGCTGTGTGTAAGCAATCAGCTTTATATCTAACTGCTCCATACTCGTTTTACTGAACCGCCCCTCCCACCCGCCCCCGGCCATGTCCAGCTCGCCACATTCAACTGCCTTGATGTCGAACAACCCCCTATGTTGAACTCCCACAAGTCAACGACCAACCCCCGCTTCAAACCATAAAGTCACCAAAAGCCCCCAGACTACTCTGCCTATCAGCCCCTTCTCCAGTTGTTTTAGATCTTTGATCTCTTCCTGACATGGCACACAAGTAATGCACATAACTGTTACAAACGTTCGTATCAAAACGGTGTGTTACTCACACACAATAGTGTGTGTGTGTATGTATATGTGTATGTATGTGTGTATATATATATATATATTATTTGGTAACTGCACAATGTTCAGGAATGTGTGTTTGACCTTATGGTCACAGCTTCTCCGAATAGAGGTGAGGACACTCATTCTAGCCTTTTTTTCGAGGTGGTTACAATCAGTACCAGGGCCGGCTTTAGTGCTGGTGGTGCCCAGTGCGAGTTGGCACCCTCCAATGCGTTTCTCCAGCTACCCTGCTGTGTTGGAGCCCCCAATGACCACTACCACCTTTTAACAGTGTCCCTCAAGTCTCCATAACTGCTCTCTCTCAGATGCATTTAAATAGTTTTATAGCGCCGCCGCCACTCATACCAGTGTAGGGTGTCAGAGTATTTTACATCTCACACACTACACAGAGACAATCAATCATAGGTGTGCAAATCAGTGTATAGGAAATGTTACAGAAGACAGAGGACTACAAGGTGAAGGAGTCACATGTCATCCATACTGGTAGGCAGGATAGTTTGAGTGCTTATTCTGGAAAAGCACAAAGTAAGACTTTAAAACGTAACACCATGGTTGGGGGTTCTCTTTAATAATTTTTCTGTAATAATCAGAATTGATTTGTATCCAAATGAACCCTATTTCCAACGTTAGGATAAAAAAAAAAAGACGGGAAAAAATCATAAAGCTCTAATCTATACCTTGCAGTTTGCATGCAGCTATTTGATTACATTTAATCGCTCACTGTGCTATATTAAGATTATAACTTATAAACTGCAAGTAACAAAGGATCTTTCAGACATAAGCAGCAACTCACTGACCTAGTTACATTATATACACTTTGTGATCTGAATGGTACAAGTTCTTTGCAGCCTGCATATTAACCCTCTGTGCTACCTTCCCATGAGTCAAAACTGACACTAGATAAACTTCCTTTCTCTCTCTATGAAGAACAGTAATCACCAGAGTTTAGTTTATCATCAGTTATTGTTGTCTGAAAATCGCTGGAGGTCAGGGACGCAGCAGCAGGTGATTTTAAAACCATAATATACTTCAAACACAACAAGCATTGGCATAGCCAATAGGTCTCGCCTTTGGGACCTTATAAGTGTTTAGCCATGCAACACTTGATGTTGTTGCACAAAGGATATTGTGCTGGATAACTAAACACTTATAAGGTCCCAAAGGCGAGACCTATTGGCTATGCCAATGCTTGTTCCTCACATATCACCACAGAGCAATTCCTGGTCATTGCTGCTTTCGCAGTTTGTGCATTTCTCACTCCTCACGGCTTCCCTACTAAATTTCTCACGTGTTCATAATGCGATTCCACATCTGTGCTTTTCTCAGTCCCTCTTGCTTCGTGCAGCACTGTGCTTTTTCCAAGTCATTGCTGCTTTCTGCTATACACCACACTGAGCTTTTTTTTAGTCCCTATGTCCTTGCTTTAAGCCACAGTGTGGTTTTCTCAGTCCCTGCAACATCTTCACATTATGCCACACAATGTTGTTCGTGGTCCCTGTGGCTTCCTCATGTGATGCCACACTGTGCTTACAGGCCCCTATGTTTACTCACATAATGCCAACCTGTCCATTTCAAAGACTCGCTGCTTCTTCGTGACACACTGCACGTTTCCAGGACCCTGGTGTGTCCTCGTACTGCGTCACCAAGGTCCTCTGAAAGGACACACGATATTCAGTAGTATGCAGGCTTAATTGACAAACTGACATAAGTGCACAACAGCAAGTGGCTGTCTTTTCTCCTGGTCTAAAAAGAGCTATTTGTGAAGCTGTTTGTCTGCATGGATCCCTTTAACCCATCTATTGCACCCTATGTTGATTAATCGTTTTTTTCTTGTATTTTATTTTTTTATATAAAATCATCAGTAAAATGAGGGCCGGAAGTTACGCGCTTCTTTAACTTTACACCCATTCCAGCTTACTTGGAGAGAAAGGCCAGGCCTTTGTTAACACCGGCAGTGCACATTCAGTAAAGTTGTGAGGCCTGGGCCTTATTCTCAATACAGGAGAAGACATTCCTATACGTGCGGATTTTCCAGTGCTTAGCATTTTTGCTTTTATTGAATGCAGCGTATAAACATTTACACGGTCAACATTTCAAAGAGTGCAGAAAAGAAGCGGAAAGATCCCTCATGAAGCAACACTTTCCGTCCGATTCTGCGTACCTTATCGACACACCAGTCATCTTGAGGAGGTTTTAGTATTTATTTTTGTTAATGTCACAACATTTCATTTCTTAATTTCAACATGTCTCCTTCAATAGCATTGTTACCCAAGTATGGAGAAAAAATATATAGGAGGGTGGTTCCTGAAATGATGGCTCAGTGAGCTGATGGTTGGATGTCAGGAAGAAAGTTTCAACACTCGTGTCCAGGCATGCTGCAGTTGGCTTTCTATTCTTCTGCAGCCAAATAAACTGGGTAAAACATGGGTTTAATTTTTTTTTTTTAGATCACATAAGGCAGCAAAAGTGCAGCACGTAGAGCTGTTCAAAAACCTCATTTACATAACCATGTGTGTGATGCAAATGATGCCGGGTGGATTACTTGACTATACAGGATGTACCTTCCACTGGTGCAGCAATTTCAGGGGGAAAATCGACCTGAGGGGCTCATTGAACCCTGATTATTGCTGTATTTCACAATGCAAAGAGGGGCCAGGGGGGCCTATTTTCATCCCAGTGTGAGAATCCATGTTACACCGGTTACGCCAGTGCAACTGTGCATTGAGGAAAATGGGAAAGAGACTACCTGCTTATCCTAGTAAGAGATTGTCTTTCATCCCAATTAGATACGTGGCTGAGCCTCCTAGTTGGGAATGTTACTCTGCAATTCCAGACTGAAATCTACCTCTGCAACCTTTAATACGTAATAGTATATTTTGACTGGGAAAGACAGTAACAAAAAGGTGGAAACCAGTTAGTAGGAGGGATATCTTGCCCTGGTATTTGAATATTTCTGTTTGCATGACAGGAATAGTACAGTTTGAAGCAGGTACCTTCAAAATAAGAGCTGCTTTGTGCAGCTATTTTGAAAAGGGGTTTCCACACCATAAAATGGACTCTTTGTTTTTAGGTTTCTTCGAGACAGCAGATGCACTGTGTAGCGGAGACTGTTGTATTCAATATGTGAACTTCAGCCTGCCCATACGCTTCCCATTTGCTGGCTCTATTGTCGCTCTCATGTTCTTTCTCCCTATTTGTTCATAGCATGCATGAGTCGTGCCTCTTCCTGTGCTTATATAACAATGCAACAATGTCTCAACTGGGGATCATTTGGCAAAGGCAGTTAAATAAGTAGTGTACATCATAAGAACCGGGGGAAAAAGGGGAAAAAAGGGAGACCACAACGAGGGAATTGGGGTAAAGTTGTTATTGTAGGTAGTTATAACAGCACTACTGTACAATTAAAGTATATGGTGACCATAACACACAAGTGGGCACTGGGCGTGCTAGTGACAAGTGACGGCGCAGTGACACAAGGTGGGAAAACAGCGTGAACGGCAATAAAGTATAACAAATTGTGGTCAAATAGAAAAACAATTATATACAGTAAAGGTTTGTAAATTGGGTAAAATTAATTGACCACTACAGCGCCAAAGTTCTGTGCTGGGTAGTCTACGGCGTTTCAACCAGAATGATTTCTGGTCATCATCAGGACATATGGTCACTTATTTTCAATAATAGTGCTGGGGACCGCAGGAACACAGTTAAATTAAGGCGGCCAGGGGTCCGAATGTAGAAAAGATGTATGGTAGTATCCAGAATCAAGCAAGGAATGCCAATGCAGGACTCAATATGAAACAACTGCGCGTCTGGCGAGTAGAGCCCGAGGGCAGGTGGGAAGAATGGATCCAGGAGGTATGCAGTGGCAGGGTCGGGTTTGGCCAATCTGTGAAGTCGTGGCGGGAGCCGGAATCAAACCGGAGTAATGAGACGCGGGCTGCGTTTGCGCTCTGTCACGAGCGAGCCCATGAGTTGGGCGGGAGGAAGATCCTGTCAATTGCAGCCGGAGGGCGAGTGAAGCGTCTTCCTGTGTTTAGCCCTCCCTGAGAGCATGGACCAAGTACTAGTATTTATCCACTGCTCCCATTTTATGGCAATTTTAAGATCTTGATTTTTGAGCTCCTCAAATGAGCGCTCATGTTTTCTTTCACTCAGTTCTCAGTTTGCTGTTGCCTCTTTCAGTATTCTTCCAAGAGCTCAGTTTCTGTAAATCTTGTTCTCATCTCATCACATTTGCTCTACATTCAAAGACCGTCGGTCAAATGTAAGATGCTGCTTTCTGAGGGCGCCTGTTTACTTTTGTTTCTCTGACCTCCAAGTGAGGATTTTTTTTTGTTAATGCTTTGGTGTTGCTTGCCTGTCCACCAAACCCTTCACGCTTCGCTGCTTGATCCGTCCCCCCCCACTCCCTCCCTCATCGCTGCTTGTCGCCTCCTTGTTCTGTTTTTGCAAGCAGGATTGACAAGACTCGAATACAAGTAAGTCTGAAATGTTTTGGCTCTCACTCTGTGGTGGCTGGCACGGATCTAGGATAGTGGGGCAGGGGGTGAGGGGGAAAGGGAGTGTAAAAACAGAAAAAAGACACTTACATCCTTGTTGCTCTCTCCCACATCGTCTCTCCTGCGCGTCGACCAAACAGGAAGCAGCCAGGCTCCCTTGAGTCAATCAACGGCTCCCATAAGCCAATCACAAAGCTGCAATGCAACGTTGTGATTGGTCTGAGTGCCGTAGTTCGGTATTCAGATGGGGCCTGGTGGCCTGTGCATGCTCTCGAGAACATGCTAAGTGTGCATGACTGTTTGGCCGGACCGAGACGGCCGGCCAAAGCATCATGAGCACTTCAGTGTGCCCACCACTCTTCCCGTGCCATGCTCTGTGAGCAGAGCAGCCCTGCCTCGTCCTCATGCTTCCGCAGCAGGAACAACTAAAATGATAACATCAAGTGATTATCATTTTATTTTTCCTTTTTTGCACTGCTCCATAGCAGTGGGGCGAGGCTCCTCCGCCTTAGCGGAGGAGCCGCCACTGTTCTCACACATAACATGGGGAATCTTGGGTGTTAGACATGACAAGCTTCTGATCATTTGTTTTCTGTATCGACATCACATTGAATGTCACATAGACCGGAATCATTATATATAAGCATAGACCAAAATGCAGCAACTACACATGCATATACACACCGAAAAACGTTGATGTTCTGCCTTTAACTTGCTCCTATTCTTCCACGTAACTATGGTGAACAAGACGAGCCTTTGCATGACGGGTACTCGCAATCAATCAAGTAAGCTAAACCATATTATATTTGTGATGGAGAAAGTGTGATGGTACTGGATTGGCTGCGTGACCTCGTTTCAGTGGATTGGCTAGAGAAGTTCCCGTCAGTTATTCATTTGCTGTTGGGACTCTGAGACAGTGCAGTGGTTTCTGGTGGCCAAAAAGCTGCCTTTTATAGTCTGTTTCAACTCTGCACATGCTACAACCTTTAAAAAAAACAAGCATTGGCATAGCCAATAGGTCTCGCTTTTGGGACCTTATAAGTGTTTAGCCATGCAACAGTTGATGTTGTTGCACCAAGGATATTGTGCTGGATAACTAAACACTTATAAGGTCCCAAAGGCGAGACCTATTGGCTATGCCAATGCTTGTTTATGTTGCAGCTCTCTTTTTCCATTTGTTTCCTCCATTATTCTGTTTGAAATGGACTACACTGAGCATAATTTCAAGCGGCACCATACAATATAAGTAGCAACCTGTAGATGTATTTTTAAAGATCATATTGTCTAGTATTACCATGCTGTTTTAAATGCTGCAACAATCTGTTGGGTATCCGGCCTCGTGCATAGATAGCAGTGCAGTGAAAGTGGAACCTCAGTAAGTTCACGGGCTCTAGAGATGAGTTATCCTCTGAATAACTCTCCCCATGAACAGGGACCCCAAATATTTCCGTTGGCACTACTGTGTATGTGCTTTATGGTGATGGAGGAATATCTCATCTCCCACCCTGGCTACTCGTGCGTAAACACACACTCACTTGACAGCCTAATCCAAGTGGTTATCAAAGCCCACTGGTGTCGGTGATGGGAACTACTTCTTGCTTGTCCTGAAAAAGTCCCAGAGTTTTCCCACACAACTTGCCCACATTCCCAACAGCCCACTGATGAACCCACAGGACTTCCTGAGGTTTTAGGTAAAGAGTATAGGGACTAAGATCAGTGCTCACCTGGGCAGTACACCACCAACCTTCTGACCATGAATATAAACACTGCTGCCCAAAGTAGGCTACTCAAAGAGAGTACTGCTGTCCGATCTTGGCAATTGTTGGTGGATATTAGTGTAGCAATAGAGATTTCCATACCGCCATGTTAATGTCTCATTCTTCTAAATGACTGTGCTGGGCAAGTTGGGCAAGCTTGTAGCCAATCAACATAGTTTAGGGCATACAAAAAGCCCAGGGATTGCCCCTCTCCCTTACCCCAAGGGGGAATTCTACCACGCGAGTGGCAAAATCTGTGCTCCCACTAGAAAATTACTTGTGACAGTGACAGGAGAGGGCTATAATCTCCTGTTACCAGCCTCTAAACAAAGGCTTGTGTGTGTTCTAAAAACATATTTAACATGATCATTTTGCAGATTTAAGATATTCATCTAATTTCATTGGCTTATCTGACGTTTGAGTAACACAGGCAAGTTTAAATCACGCACACAATTGTAACACTGCCAATAAACCAGCCACCATCAACTGAACAGGCATAGAATAACTAAAGAGATCTATCACAAACTGTTGTCCAATTAGAGAACACTGATCTAGTCCACCACTGCAGAGCACCCTACCACTTTTCTGTCCAACCACGCCTGCTGGGAACCAAGAAAACTTAAAACAAAATATCAGGTTGGACAACTCAGTACAGCAATCCGCTAAGTAGACTATGATCATAAGAAATAGCATAAAGGGACCTGCTGAGCTGCTCAAAGTTGACAGCTTATTAAAAACCATGAACTGCGTGCCTTTCTTTCACACCGCTTTATCTTCCACATCGCTAAGTGCTGGGTCCCATAACACAATAACAGCACCTTGTGGTCATCACGAACAACATGGAAACACTTCTCACACAGTGTTGTGTAAACTTACAGGCACATGCATCAACCTTTTTTGCGAGCGCAAACGGTACGATTTGCAAAAATCGGCCGTTTGCGCCCGCAAAAAGGGCTTCTGCGATGCATCAAACTGTAAGGCTCTCGCAATTTAAGAAATGTCAATTTATTGCGATTTCTTACATTGCAATTGCATTTAAGGAATCGCAAATTGCGATTCCTTAAATGAAATGCATGATGAAATCGCAGATAGCGATTTCTCTAATAGGGGCCGCAAATTACCATCAATTTGAACTTGATGGTAATTTGTAAAAACTTTGAAAAATGCACTAAAGTGCATTTTTCAAAGTTGTAGGTTACACACACACACACACATGCCCTTGGGGCATGTGTGTGTGCAACATGTGTGCACAGATCAATTTCAGCGGTGCAACAGGGTGTCCTTTTGACACCCTTGCACCCTTGAAATTGCATGCGCAATTTGCGAGTACCTATTGGTACTCGCAAATTGCGCGTGCAATTTCCAATTCATTCCCATGGGCCTGTAGGCCCATAGGAATGGATGGGAAAGCATTCCTTAATTGCGACTCGCAATTTGTGAGTCACACTTAAGGAATGTTTGGGAATCGCTAATTTTATAGAGATTCCTACATGCATATGCTTTTGCAATTCCTTAATTGCGATTCCTTAATAATCGCAATTAAGGAATCGCAAAAGCCTACATTGATGCATGTGCCCGTAAGACTCTGGCTTAGCTCTACAAGGTTTGTTTTCACATCCACAGGTGACACAAGCGAACTTAGTTCAATGCACCAATGACTGAACGTGAAAGACAGGTAATATTGTAGCCCCGCCGGACCCAACCCAATACATAGTTGAAGTGGCATCAATTCTTTTGGGTTACTAACAGGGAGCAGTGGTAATCCAAGCGATCGTTCATTAATGATTTACACACTCAAGATCTCTTTAAACAAAATATGTATTTAAACATATTTATTTGAAAATAGTTATTTTAAAACTCTGGGATTTAGTCCACACAATATTGGTAACACCACAGAAGATAAGAATTAAAAGCAGCTAAGCTTTTCAATAAAAGTGAAAACAGGGAAAAATCATAACATCACAATTTATAGCCCTTAACATCCTCACTGCGCTATCTCTATGTGCAATGCTAGTTCTAGCAGATGAATAAATAATAAGCCCGAGTTTCAGAGGTAGGTGGTGCACAACCTGGACACCATGATTTATTGTCTGTTTGGAATAGCTTGCCAGCTATTTGAAGCACAAGGGCAATGAGATTGTGTCTGTGAGAACACAATCCTGGCACCAGTTAGTGAAGACAAAATGCTTTGCAGAGCCTCAGAGAGTCTTGCTGGAAGCTTCTACAGTCAAAGTGGAATCTGGTGCTGTGATCATCTGGATCTGTGATCTGCAACCTTGGTGAGGTTTCTCTCCCACTCAATGGCCACTTCACAAAGCTTTTATAGTATCAGCCACTGATCTTATCTCACCTGAGGAATTTCTGACATAAGCTAAATACATCAGTATGTTAGTCTGAAAACGCATTAGTATAAACAAATATGTCAATTCAGACTACATTGTTTATGTTATTTTCTTATCTGACCTTGAAATATAGATAACAAGGCACTTTTCTTAGACTGATGTTGCATTAGGTGTTTTATCTAGGTCATTGGCTGGATGATTTGATACCTTCACAGGTTCCCAGGAAGACAATGACATGCAGCATCTAGGTCAGCGATAGACAGGCCAATGACCAGGCAGATAAAAGTTAACCAATTCTGTCAAAAGCCACTAATCGTTTGCATCCTCTTTAGCTCATATTTACTTTATGCATTCACTATCCGACCTTAAGACGGATAACAGGGAACTTGTATCAGACTTACATCACCTTAGGTGCTTGCAAAGTCACTGTTTAAATGAATTGACACTTTCACAAGTTCTGTGGAAAATAATGACATTAGGTATGTGGGCCAAAGGTAAACAAGCTGGACAGGCTAACTAAAAAGGAGACTATAGCTAAAAATGGAACCTGTCCTGTATGCGTTTAAGAACCTAAAACTAAAAGAAAGAAACCTAAAAGCATGTAATTAAATCAGATAAAATAATAGAATTATGGAGGGATACCGTCATAACATTTATGATATTCCTTGACTAATTTCTGAATTAAACAATCACTAAATAATCACTGAATATGTTTTTGATTGATCCTGCTTATCATTTCTTCATGACATATTCATTATACATTTACAGAATAAAAGCAAATGCCAGAAACGTGCATTTGATAAAATTGCAATTCATCGCTTGTTACATGTTCAATAACACGTCTTCAAACTGAAATGAAAAACGTGTCTCTGTAGTGGAAACATGATTTTTACAACAATTTGTTAAATAGAAAACCACAAAGACAATACCTTTCCAATCACACATCCTACAAGGCATAACTTGTAGGCAAACACTTTAGTGCACCACATAAGTGTAGTAAGTACTATATAAAATGCTGCAATGCAATGCTTTGTATTTTATGATATGCATTTAACAACAAAAGACTAAAATTATGAAATAAAATGCAATATTTCTAGAATAGTTTTTATTTTTTTTATACTATGCCTGTCTTTGATTCATTATTTTTAGATTTAGTGACTACCATTTCGTCCTTTGGGTTAATGGTAAGGCAATGAAATGGTATTAGAGATTTATAATACAGGACAGCCCCTGTATAACCCCTGTATAAAAGCCAGTCACCTTGGACTTTCATGACCTTTTAAAGAAACTCTGGCTTAGGCCTCATTCCTCTATATAGCCATGGAACACCTTGGTCACTTGCAATATCCTTATAATGCATGGCAAGTGGTACTTCGTTCCATATATGGCTTGGCCATCACCCCTAAACAGTTTATATATTTTTGACTCATTTACTTTATCACAGTACATACATTTTTTCATCCTCTAATTTTGACTGATGGGTCTCATATTCAGTTATTTTCCAGTAGATTGACTGACCCATCTTCAATCAATCAATCAGATGTCTTGTAAAGCGTGACTACTCACCCGTAAGGGTCTCAAGGGGCTGGGGGGAGGTAGCTGCTGGTCCAACGGGACGCTGTTAAGTCAAAGAGCCAGGTCTTGAGGTCCTTCCTGAAGTGAGGCAGTGACGGTGATTGCCTGAGGTGGGGAGGTAGTGTGTTCCAGGTCTTTGCTGCGAGATAGGAGAAGGATCTTCCTCCATCTGTGGTCTTGCGGATATGTGGGACGGTAGCCAGGACCAGTTGGGCAAAGCAGTCGTCTCTGGTGGGTGCATGGAAAGTGAAGCGGTGGCTGAGGTACGCAGGTCCCGGATCGTGTAAGTCGTGTGTGAGGAGCTTGAAGGTGATTCTTTTGTTGACTGGGAGCCAGTGGAGGTCTCTCAGGTGGCCGGTGATGTGGCTGCGGCGTGGGATGTTAAGGATGAATCTGGTGGAGGCATTCTGAATGTTCTGCAGTTTCTTGAGGAGCTTTTGGGTGATGCCGGCATAGAGTGCGTTGCTGTAGTCAATTCTGCTACTGATGAGTGCGTGGGTGAAACTTGAAAATCTTTCAGAGCAGGCAAAGTGTGTGGAAGCAGGATGATAAGAAGGCGTTGATCTGGCAGCTCATGGTGAGCGAGGAGTCCAGGACAATGCCGAGGCTCTGTGAGTGGTGTGTGGGGGGAGGGGTTCCAAGCGATGCGGGCCACCAAGAATCGTCCCAGGCGGAGGGGGTGGAGCCCATGATGAGGACTTCGTTCTTCTCTGAATTGAGCTTGAGGCAGCTGTTCCATATTATCAAATGATGAAAGAGACAACAGTCTCAAATTGGCAAATTTTAAAACAGACCTACTGGTTTACACACTGTATCCTCAAAAAGAAATAATCTGGTTATTCATCATTAAAATTCCCAACAGATAAAAAGTTACCATAAGGGAGTACCAAAACCATAAATATGAACCACACATAAACATAAGTGTTAGAAATTGGGTTTCTGGTTGGCAGAGTGCACCCTGTCCAAGCAGGAACCACAATTCTACTCAGGATAAGTTAGATACACACTACAAATTAACCTGTGCTCACCCTCTGGTCGCTTGGAACAGAGCAGTCAGGCTTAACGTAAGAGGCAAAGTGTAAAGTATTTGTGCAACTCAATACACAATAACACAAACAAAACACCACTAAAAGACTCCACACCAGGTTAAAACAGATGTGATTTTTATAAACATAAATAAAACAAGACCAGAACGAGAAAAATCCGATGAGTTGAAGTCAAGATATGAATTTCTAAAGAATAAAAGTAAAAACAGTGCTTAGGAGAAATAAGCGCTTATGGGGCGTCACAATTTACAGGGGCAATCAATCCAGAAAACACCAGAACAAATTCCTCTCTTTCTTTTATTTGTATCCAAAACAAACTTAAATATATTATGTAGGATTTATCTTTAATAAGGCAAGTTCGAGCCTGGAGTTTACGCGGTCTTCTTTCTCTCTTTTCTTTCTTCCAGGGTCTTCAGAGCTCCTGTCCACCAGTACCCTCGGCAGAAAAGAAGAAGCGCAGGTAAGAAACTAAACTTGTAGCCCTGATTATTTATGGTGTGGTTAGTAAGGAATATTCTTCTATTCTCGCTTTCTCTATTTGAGGAAGAAGTGTTTTTGGGAGAATATGAGGGAGGGGTTAAGTCTTTGGAGACGGATTTGAGGTAAGGATAAGGTCTCCCTATATTACGTGTCTAACTCAAAACACAAAACAACAAAAAAAGTAATAAGGATCTTTTCGTTGAAAATCTGTGCCCATAAAAAGTAAATCTTTATAGAGTTCTCTTTTTCATTTGTTCAATAAACTCTAAATCATTCAATTTGTCCATTTGCTTATTTAACTTTTTTGGCCCGTGCATATACCTCTCAGCCCCACTCCTTATTAACACCCCTTTTCAGTGACCGCCCTCCGGCTCTTGTTTGTGAACCTCGCACACACCTGGTGAAGCCACGTCCCCCCAGGGACGTGGCGGGGTCTCCGTGGTTCTAAGCGGACAGGTGACTCTGCTCTTTTCCTTGTGTTTTCACCCAAGGCTTTGGGGTCCGCCAACTCGTCAGTTTCTCTTCGAGAATGTTCCCCCTCCTCCTCGGACGACACGGCGGGGGTTCAGTTGTCGGGAGTCAGGCTCCAGGATTTTCCGAACGCCGTACCGCTACACTCCGTCTCTTCTTCTTCCTCCCCACTGCCCGACGCACGCTGCGCTTTTTCTTCCGTGTTGTGTGAAGGTCCTTGGCCCCGCATCTCTGCAGAACTTCCGGGGCGGACGAGAACATCCGACACAGTTCGCGTCTGCGGTATGCTGAGGTCTTCGGGTAGGTGACATGGGGGTTATCTGGTTGCACTGGACCCAGGCAAAGTCAAGAGTTCAGGACGACCGCGATGGAGCATGGGCCGGTTACAGTAGTCACGCAGGCCCGCTGAACACAGTACCTTTATCCTAGTCGCAACAACGAGATGTGGGATGCAGCCGAGTGATGTATCGGTGTCGATCTCGCAGTCGAGGTGATGCTTCGATTTTCTTGACACAGTAGCAGCAATGCGTTGGTTCCGAAGACGATGCGCTGAGCCGAGAGGTGCTTGTTCCATAGAAGACGTGCCGGGTTTCTCCATGCAGTTTAGGGGATGCGTCGATCTTCCAAACACTGCAGCAGCAGCAATGGGTTGGTTCCGATGTGTCAGTTCTTTAAGGTGATGCACTGGTTCCGACTCTGATGTGCTGATTCAGCTCCGACAACAGGGTCCATGCACAAGTTCTACTACACGCAGACTGGAGATGCATCGACTTCCAATGGACCAGGCACAGGAGCAGGTAATGAGGCTTTGATATCCCTGAGTCTCAAGCAACAGGAGGCAAGCCAACAAGCCCTTGGAGATCACTCTGGGTTCAAGGTAGAGTCCAGCTCTCCCTCAGCAGGGAAAGAGAGCAGCAAGCAGCAGGCAGCTGGGCAGCACAGCACAAAAGCAGTTCTTCCAGAGCAGCAGTTCAGCAGAATGACAGTCCTTGTAGCAGCACAGCAGTTCTTCTGACAGAGGTGCTTTACACGTCCAGAAGTGTCTGTTTCAGCGGGGCCAGTGACTCAGTACTTATACCTAGTTGCGCCTTTGAAGTGGGGCTGACTTTAAAGAAGGGTCTTTGAAGTGCACAGAGGTCCTTTCTTCCTAGCCCTGGCTCCAGACTCACTACATGGGTGTAATCAACTCTTTGTGTGGAGACAGGACACTGCCTATTCAGGTGTACTGGTCAGCTCCTCCCTCCCATCCTGCCCAGGATGAGCCATCAGGATGCAGATGGGCACTCTGACATGCCTAACCTTCCTTTGTGTGTGGCTGTCTAGAGGGAATGCACAAAGTTTAAGCTGTCACCCAACCCAGACGTGTATTTGAGATAAGCTGCAGACACACAGAGCTTTAAGAGCATTGAAATGCCTACTTTCTAAAAGTGGCATGTCTAAGATAGTATTGTCAAATCCAACTTTAACAGTAAAGAGGATTTGTCCTTACCATTCCAAAGATATAAAACATGACAGAGCTACTCCTTTCTATTCAGGAATTAAAGCTTAAAAGTGAAAAAAGGAATTCCCAATTTTTACCTTTGTGAGGAGTAGGCCTCACAGTAGTGAAAAACTAATTTAAGGTTTTTCACTACCAGGACATGCAAAACTTAAAAGTACATTCCCTACCTTTTACTTACATAGCATCCTGCCCAATGGGCTACTAGGGGATACCTAAGGGGAGACATATGTATAATAAAAGTTGAGTTTAAGGCTTGGCAAAGGGTGTTAAATGCCTAGTCAAAATGGCAGTAAAACTGAATACACAGGCTCTGCAGTGCCAGGCCTGAGACGTGTTTCAAGGGCTACTTGTATGGGTGGCACAATCAGTGCTGCATGCCCACTAGTAGCATTTAATTTACAGGCCATGGGCACAGGTAGTGCACTCTACTAAGGACCTAAAGATACATTAAATATCCCAATTGTGGATATATCAAATGTAACAATGTTTAGGGGAGAAGTACATGCACTTTACTACTGGTCAGCAGTGGTAAAGTGCTCAGAGTACTAAGGCCAACAAAAAGAATCTGCAAAATAAGAGGAGGAAGGCAAAACGTTTGGGTTGACCCTTCAGAGAGGGTCATTTTCCAACAATAAGCAAATGTGAAAGTCACGATACAGTCTACTGACATTAATCTACACATTTATACCACATTGCTTGATATATTAAGGACCGGAAAAACCTCTACTATGGCTAGAAAAATAGCAATAGAGCCATGATGATTTTCTTCTTAGAAAATACAAAAACTATTGAACTCTACCTACAATCTAAGAATGCTCTCCTACCAGCTACCGATCATGAGTCTACATCCTACTCACATGTCAAGGACCAATTTACAACACCGGTGGGAGTCCCCAAAAACAATGCCTCCTGGCACACCTTCACGACCTACACTAAAAATGACATCTACAACATCCTTCTAGCGATTAATCCCTCCAATCACTTCATTGATCCACTACCTCCTGCCATATTCAAAATGATAAAAACTTCTATTCTTCCCTTATGGTCAAAAATTGTAAACGCCTCTCTTAAGCAAGGAACTATATCCGATTGCCTCAAAGTAGGGCAGGTTACACCCATACTAAAAAAAAACAATTCCCTCTCCTCAGATCTCAACAACTACCGCCCTATATCCAACATCCCCACTCTGGCGAAACTACTAGAAAAATGTGTGCAAACTCAAATATGCAACCACATTGAGAACTTCAATCTTCTAGATCAACACCAATCTGGCTTCCATCAAGGACATAGCACCGAATCAGCACTCACCCACATTACGGACAACATATTAAAAATGCTAGACCATAATGAATCATGTCTTTTGATACTTCTCGACTTATCCTCCGCTTTCGACACGGTTAAATATGACAACCTATTGTCCCTACTGGAACAAAGGATGGGTATATCTGGTCCCGTACTACAATGGTTTACCTCTTTCCTAAACAACAGAACCCAAAGAATCAAGATGAAGCAATCCCTCTCTCAACCCTCCATGGTCACCCTAGGAGTTCCACAAGGCTCTGCACTATCACCCATCCTTTTCAATCTAATCATGGAACTCCTGGCAAACGTGCTGAACTCTACGAACATTCTATATCACATGTATGCAGACGAAACACAATTGTATATGAAAATCTCCTCACCTGAGGACTTTATCTCCCTCAACGCCATTCTGCATAACACTAAAAATTGGCTCACCGGCAACCACCTCATGTTCAACACCAACAAAACGGAATTCCTCCTCATCTCCCCCTCCCCCCCCCCCCAACCACACACCAAAGATAGACCTCTGGCTGAAGCATCTAACAACCTTTAATTACTCTCCCCACATCATTGACTCTGCTAAAACTCTGGGAATCACCCTAGAGAAACACTTGAATATGCAGGCGCATATCAGTAACGCCACCAAAGGAGCTAATCATCAGATGAGTATCCTAAGGAAACTTAAACCCTTCCTCCCACAGGCCGACTTAAAAATGGCGGTACAAGCCCTAGTGTTACCAAGATTGGGTTACGGAAGCACCACTCTATGCGGTCTTCCCAAATACAAGCTGGCCCTGCTGAGGGCCTCACTTAACGCTGTGGCCAGGCTGGTCTCCGGAACAAAAAGAAACAACCACATTTCTCCAACCTTAAAAGCATTGAACTGGCTACCATACGAGGCAAGAATACAACTAAAGATCGCCTGCATGACCCATAAAGCCCTTCACACCAAAACCCCAAGTTACTTAGCACAAAAGCTTGAGCTGTCTGGAGGTTGCAGACATTCGCGAAGTGCTAGCTCACTACTATTGAAACCACAATCCTTCCATAACATGCTGCAGAGCCTTCTCAGGTATCGCACCGAAGATTTGGAACTCATTGCCACCAGATGTTCGCAGGATCCCTTCCTCTTCTGCCTTCAAAAAAGAAGCGAAAATGCTTCTAATGAACAAATTCACATACTAAGGCTTTAATTCTTCTTACGTTACTGCTTTTCAACATATGTTACCTTACCTACCACTGTCTACCTGTAAATTGAATGTATGTATATTACCCTCTATTGTCTCTGAATGGTGTTATGTAAAGCGCTCTGATACCCTCTAGGGTCATGTTCGCGCTATATAAAACTTTATAAATAAATAAAATAAACACTACTGACAATGATACCTCAAGATCACCATCTTCCACTCCCCATCCCCCTCCGATTTTTCTCTGTTGCCTATTCACTTTCTAGAGTCTAGAAATGGTCATCATTACACCAATGTGAATCTTTTAACTCAGAGCCATTACATACATCAGTGTTACTCTCACACTCACCTGACAGCTGGCAACAATCCGATCATTGGCCCACTTTTGCCAATGCTTTAGAATGTCAACAAATGCTGAAAGTATCACAACCACCCCAACCACATGCCACCCAATACCTTTAACTGCTCCACAATACTTGCTCATGTTTCAGACCACCTTTCACTCAACCTCATGATCCAGTCAGGCTAGACCTAAACAAGAACCCACAAACAAAAACATCTCATGCACACTCCACTACCCCAACACACGATCCTCATGAGAGATGCACCTCCAAGCCTATCATTTGATGTTATACCTCTTTTAATGGTCAAAGCCCAAATCTCTCACCCATCTCCCTAAATGAACTACACAACATCAAACTGAAATTGTATCACCCACATGAAATATTACAGGGCCTCCACAGCACACTCTCTACTTCTATCCACCTCAAGAACTCTCATCTCAGCAGCGAATCTCCTAACATACCCTCTCACAGGACACCTCTAACAACACTGAACATGCCAACACACACCACCTCAAACTTACTCCTCGCATCTAGAAATGTTAAGTTTTAGTAACAAATTATCCACAAACGCAAGCCCTTACTTTCACAAGACCAGAAGTAATGTTATCATGATTGAACTTTCCAAATGTCGCCCAGCTCACCCATACAGGTATTGCATGCAGCACTCCTCCTGGTGTCCCATACAAAAAGATTTCAGTGCACCACAACTGCTTTACGTTCTTAGACTGTCTTCGCCTGGAACATTGATAAAAACGTAAGACTGCGCACTTATTTGTAAGAAAATCTCCGAAACTCTGACAGAAACAGAATCCCAAGAAGCCTAGCTTTGCTCAAACTGGACACTCCCACATTTAGAAAGTCCTCCACTCTCAATCTTTTTGTGGAAACGTGCCAATAATATGGAATCCTCTCTTGGTACACATCAGAGAGTTCATGTCAATCTCCACAGCATTTTCTTGAAGACCATACAGGAGGTGTGTTCATCGCCTGAAGGTGACTAACCAAAAGTACATGCTGAATGCCCCTCCCACATATACTACTAAAATGTAATTCTTGCTGATAATTTAAGTCATCTCTTTTCTAGCTGCAGTTTGTATCACTGCACCTTTTTGTTAAGAGCATTGCCATCCGATTCGCAGGGTCTCCATATTTTGAACTGAAATAGATGAACAGAAATAAGAGTTTCAAGATAAATTCCATGGTTATCTTTATGATCTGAGTGCCTAACATCTCCAGATGCAGTTTTTGCTTCTTCACCTGGAACGAAGCAGCAAGAAATATACTAGTGATTTTTTTATGCCTGGGTGACTAGGTTGACTTGTTTCTGGCTGACATACATATATATTTTAAGTAATGTGAAGTGCTGTTTGGGCAGTAATCTTAGCTGTTCTCTTGTGGAAGTATTGTTTTTTATGTTAGATCTTGTAAAGCAGTATTCCTGTCTGGTATGTAATGGTATTTGTATAGTGCAACAGTGCTATAAGCACATGGAGTGAAACTCTTGATGGGCTTTTTTGCAGCCTACTAGCAGGTGAAGGCCTCAGCTAGAAACTTCCTTTTTCTCCATCTCTGGTTATCATTAAATATAAGATTTAACATAATGTGCAGTGGTATCTACTGAGGTAAGTACTAAGATTTCACAGAAGTTCTGGTCATGAGTATCTGCAACTGATATATTGCATACATATCTCTGGCCAGGAAAGTCTGCAACTGCCATGTTCCATACACATATTTCAATACGAGTTAGGGGCACTATAAAGAAGGCAATATTTGGACAAGAAAAACAAGAATTCAACAACACTTCTGCTTTTTGCTTTTCACTATAAAATGTATAACTACAAATGAAGGAACTCTGGGCCTGATGTACTATTACTATTCACAAACCAGGATATCAAATTTGCACACCTACTAGTTTGTGAATGGGTGTGAAATTTGCAATGCGACCTATGTACTAATATGTTGCATTGCAAATTGTTCATTCACAGGGGGTCACCAGTCAACTTCTGTGTTGCACTGCAAATGCAGGAGTGAAGGCCTGCAAGGGACAGAAGACCACTGTCAGAAAAATGGTTATTACATTGTGGGGTTGTACGACCTCACCATGTAAAAAACGCACAACCCGGTATCAGTCAGGTACATTTGAAAAACCTTAGCTCAGTTCTGGGTAGCTATGGCTTAGAGCAGTCAGGCTTTAACAAAGGAACAAGCGTAAAGCATATAGAAGTACCAAAGCAATTGAATAAGAAGAAAACGCAACGCAATAAAAATCCAACACTAACTTATAAGTATAGGTTGTAATTTTATCTTTAAATAGATACCTCAATGACAAAAACCCACCGGAAGGTTCGGAGACGAAGTTTTGAAGAAACAATCACACATTTTCAATTAGTGCAATAAATCGCCGTAATCTAATGCGACTTGCGGTTTGGGGTTACTTACCACAGGTAATTTGAAAACCTCTATATAGACACTCGTGGTGACCAACTACGTTAAGGAGCAAGACAGAGGGACCAATAAGTTCCAATAGAACAGTTGCCTCACAGTCAAAGCAGTCTCCTGTCCAGTTCCAGGCTCTATGGGCTAACCGTAATACACTTCAATGGAGTGGTCCTGCCACAAGGGCTACAGGATGCTGAAGATGCTCAATGATGCTGAACTGGTGTTGAGGATCCTCCTGGTGCCAACCCTCTGTCCACGAACATGGTGGGATGACTTTGACCACTGGGGTTGATGTCGAAGTCTGCGTAAAGTCCAGCCAAAAACCAGTTGCCACTGGTCTACTTGTCTCCGGTTACAGAGAAACCAGCATTTCCCCTTAAATGGCAGCAACTTCCTTGCTGGGTGACCAAGTTGCACTCCAATGACTCTATGGGGGCCAGCAGACTCGGGTGCAACTTTTGAGGGTCAGGACCTGCTCTCCCAGGCTGCACTTCAGCGGTCAGTGGCGATCCAGTGCTCTTGGCTACCAAATTGCCAAGGCAAGGTCATTCAGCATTTATGGCCATTTGGATGTAACAGGCCAACTGACTCTTGGACTCCCCTTCTCTGTCTGGGGCTTGGGGATGACTTTTCCTCAAAGGGAACACTACAGGCATAGTCCTCTCTTTGCTAGCCCAACATACAGCAGGTGCAGCCCAATCTTTGGTGCAGCCTCTCTGCCAGATCCATATCAAAGCAGGGCAGTCCGTCTTCAGTCCTCTCTCCAGTGCAGATGTGATCTGAGGTCTGAGGGACAGGGGTGACACTATTATTACCAGTTCTTGCCCTCAGGGGATGTGGTGACTGGTAGCCAATGGGCTACCAAGTCTTCTACCACTTCGTGACCACTTTCTGGAAAGTGTGCCATCTAGCTAGCCCAGAATGCATCATTCAGCCCTCTCCCAACTTGGCAAAAACATTCTCTTGGTGTGTGGAGCTCCCAATTCCCATCCTAGAGGTGTGGCTACCTAGAGGCCACTCGCCCATGAAAAAAACAGTTTGACAATGGCTTCTCCCTCTGCGTCCAAGATGCTAACCTGTCTGCTAAAACAAAAGAGCAGCCCATCTCATGTGTGACTACCATTTGCCCTTTAAAGGTGGCTTCCCCTCTGAAGCTCACCTTTTGGGCTCACACCATGTTTGGCCTTCCTGCCAGGAAGTGGTCACACCTCTTCCAATGGCAGACCTTTGGAGGGAAGAAGGCTATTTCAAGGGCAGCAACTTGCGTGCAACCATAAATGGGCCCTGGAAACTTTAAACAACAAAGTGGCAACTTTCTAAAGTTGCCATTTGTGCCACATTTACATTAAATTCGACTTGAGCATCAAGTCGGATTTAATGCAGCGATTCTTTTGGGGGTCGAAGCACAGGCACTGAGGCCTGTTTGATAGGACTCAGTGCACCTTCAGAGTCGAAGAACCAGCAGCATCAGTCCCAAAAAATCGGGGTGCTCATGCAAAAAGAGGCATTGCCTTTCAACCACGATCCTTGCATTTGCATTAATTTAAAGCTGTCTGTGTCCATGAAAAGGAGAAAAGCAACTTTGAAAAAATATAATCGTAGAGCACTGGCGGTGGCTCTCTGGACCACTGTCTCATTTCTCCAAGGCAGCAAACAATTCCAAAGAGGAAGTAGTAACTTATAAATGGTTTGTGACCACTACTGAGGTTACAAACAATTGATATATAACTTTCCGATATGTAAACAAGAGGAAGATGCTCTTTTCCCACCTTTCCTATCTGCAATTCGTAACAGTCGCAAATGCGCTTTTATGAGTTCGAAAAACTTTTCTGATTCATAAAAGATATATTTACAATGGAAAAAGAGGCCACAAAAGAGCTTTGTCCGTCAGGCCCCGTGGGTGCAGAAGCCATCCTCTGGTGCCAACACCTGTTCATACTTTTTCAAAGTTTCAAGTATTCCAACTTTGTGGAAGCTCTTTAAAGTTTGATGAATTTGTAAAACCATAGAAAATGTGGTTCAGAGAAGAGTTCTGAGAAGCGTTTGAAACTCGCTCATTGTGATAAGAACCTTATTGAGTGTGCTTAAAGTACATGAAAAGGTGGAGACAAATAAATGGCCAACCACTAACGAGAATCGTTTAGATCAGTAAAGGATTTTCAAAGGAGAAGTCTTTATCACAAATTGCAAAATTATCAAGTCACTAGAAATCGGGTGACTTGGGGGTTAAACATACTCAAAGTTCAAAGTCAGGTAAGCCAACCACTCAAGCTGTTATGTGAAATATGTATGGAGCAGAGCAGGGCAAATTACAAGGATCCACACACCAGCCCTTTAACCCACAACCCCATTATTACTTTCAGAATACCTAGGGAGTGTCAATGCAGATCCTGGAGAGTTGATGTAATATGATGGATACATGACACTTTTTTGGCATTTAAACAGCTTTATTCTGCACAATACTTGTTCTTGTGGTCAGATACACATTGACCGTATGTTCTTCAAATTAGAAGTTTCACTAGTGTAACTGCATTAACATGAACGCGACTATTAATTGTTTCAAGTCTCAAGTAAGTGGTTTTATGACTATGATAACTATTAAGATATTGTAAACTTGTACCGGCGGAACAAACAATCTTGCAAGGCTTTGATAAAATAGAAATGGTTACAAAAGTTGGCATGGGGACAATCGGATATTGAAAACAAAAAGTATGCACTCACTCCTTCCCAATCTCACTAAAGAAACAACAGCTAAGTTTAGTCTAGAGTCAAAAGTTACCAGATGTTGGCTGCATACTGATTAAAAATGGAAGGCTATACCTCTGGGGGATGAAGTTTGCCCAAAGCATTGAACAATTGGGGTAGGGGGTAGCACAGAGCCCTGAGGACCTCAAATAGACAACCATCTTTTGGTTACATGGATGCACATGGCTGCATCCTGAGTTCTTCCTGGCACAAACAAGGAGCACAAATGTAATGTTATTAGCTGTGCTAGTAAAGCCTTCCACAAGGTGGAGTAGCAGCAGATGTATGGTCAACCATGTTAAAGAGAGTAGCAGACTCCGGACATGAACCTCAGACAACTATGAAGTATGATGACAAGAGCTCGTGATGCTTTAACCTTGACGAGTCCAGATTGGTCAATATCCAGTAAGAATGTTTCTTCTGAGAATTGTTTCAGCTACATTTTTTCTGCTGGCGTGGTTGTAGCTCGCAACGCAGGACTTGCGGGCAGCTGATTGGCCATTGGGGAACCAATCAGCAACCCGGTTGGAGGTGGGATGGGGCTTGCCACGCCTACATAAGGAGACGCATGGCGCGACCGCGCCGGTAATGCTGTTTTGCTTGTTTTTATTATCGGAACTGTTTTTAGCCAGCTGTGGTGTGGGGGGAACTTTTAAATTTGTATAACTGTTGTGAATTTGGAAATTGATCGGGGCTCACTTGACTTTTCTGCTGGCGGGGTTGTAGCTTGCTACGCAGGACTTGCAGGCAGCTGATTGGCCATTGGGGAACCTATCAGCAACCCGGTTGGCGTGGGCTGGGGAGGGAGCTTGCCACGTCAACATAAGGAGACGCATAGTGCGACCGCGCAGCGGGCGCGCCGGTGGCGCGCCGAAGGTGCACCAAAGGCAAGCCTGTCTGTGCCCGTCCGCAGCCGGCCGGGGCCAGGGTCCAGTTATTATGCCCTTTTCATCACATACACCAGGAAAGATCTCCTGTCCCTTAATCAAGCGATGCAAACCATTTCTGGCCCACTTACAATGTCACTAAAGGAACTAGGTATATTGGTATCCCCTATAGAGGGGCCCATGAGTGTGGTAGCTATCTTAGCACTCAATGGACCAATATTGCCACCGGTCTTACCTCTTTAATGAAAGAGGGAGATCAGGCCGAAATCCGGGTGATATACCTGAATACTCGCTCCTTAGTGAAGCACCAAGATGAAATCTTTTACCTCCTGGAGTCTCAGTCCCCAGACATATTGTTATTAACGGAGACTTGGCTCACGGAGGAATCCTCCCCTGACATACTCTCGGCCCTTCCCAATCAGTACTACATCCTGCAAACTAATAGGGCAACAGGGAAGAAGGGGGGGCGTCACAGCTATAATTAAAAAAGAGCTCCGATTTGCTAAGCTGACCCCGTTGGACCTACCGTGGTGGAAAACTTAGTAATCCATCTGGAGTCTTCGACCTCGTCCCTCACTTGTGTTCAGCTATATAGACCGCCGAATTACATGCAGGGATTTTCTCAGGCCCTTGCTGAATCTATAGCACCCCTAATTATAGATCACGCCAATGTTCTTCTTATAGGAGATCTAAACTATTGGGCGAATGAGGAAAAAGGGGGGCAGCAAGCCATTGACCTTACCGCCGCCCTTAGCAACCTGAACCTGGAACAATTAGTAAACCTTCCAACTCAAATCAAAGGTCATATTTTGGGCTAGATTTGGTCCACAAATATCCCGATGAGGAAGCGGAGTATAGCTCCTTGTGGGTGGTCAGACCATCACCTGATTTCTTTCTCAGTGCTTCGGCCTAATGGGATGGGTCTTCCTGCCGGACCTGCTATTATTTCTAGAAACTGGGCTCGGGTCAACCTCACAGACTTCTGCGGGGAACTAGGGAAGTCTCCGCCTGTCCCTGAGGAGGACATCGAAGGATATGAGTATAAAGTCACAAGCTGGCTGAGGGTGGTCAGTAATCACCATGCACCAATTCACAACACCATCTCGTCAAGAGACCACAAAGCCAATAAATGGTTCTCGGATGACCTGAAATTGGCTAAACTGAAGAGCGGAAAGGAAATGGCGGTCGGAGTACTCGCCAGACCTTAAAACACGGTATCACTTAAGGCAAACCAAAGTGAGTTATTTTACAAGTAAAATCTTGAACGTCCCCAAAAAATCTATGGAGATATTTAAGATTGTCACAGCCTCTCCAACCCAGATAAAGTGACTCTCCTGGTCACACCCTCACAGAGTTTGTGTGATTCTCGCAATGCTTTCTTTGTGAACAAGATTGAGGCTATTAAAAAGAGCATCTCCTCCAGTTCCTCTTATACGAAGTCATCAGCATGTGATATGAAAAGTCATACGATCACGTGTTTCCCTAACATATCTCAAGAGGACCTAGCTAAGTTACTGATTAAAGTCAAGTCCGGTTCATCAATTGATATTTGTCCCCCAAAGGTCCTAAGAGAAGTTGTGACTTCCTTCGTGGACATTGTATTGTCATTTCTTAATCAATCCATTAATACTGGGTTGGCCCCCCATATCCTGTAAAAAGGCGGTTATTGTACCTTTTCTAAAGAAAGTAGGGGCAGACCCCACAGACATGAACATTTTTCGCCCGGTCTCTCTTCTACCATACTTAGCAAAAATTCTGGAGTTACATGTAGCCCACCATCTTTGTGCATTCATAGAGAAGTCAGAGTTTTTGTACCCCTGTCAGGTGGGATTTCAGCCCGCACATTATACCGAAACAGTGATTACGTCAGTGGTTGACGACATGCGCAAGGAAGTAGACAAGGGTAACACACAAGCCCTGGTACTACTAGACATTATTTTGGCTGACCGGGTTAAGGCCACTGGTCTGCGAGGTGCAGCGCTGAATTGGATCATATCATTTCTGAGCGATAGATCCCAATCGGTTAGGCTACCCCCTTTCATCTCAGCAGAGGTCCAACTGAACTGTGGGGTGCCACAGGGTTCCTCTCTTTCTCCCCATCTTTTCAATATTTATATTCGGCCTTTGGTCAATTCACTTAAAAATATGAAAGTTAACATTGTCAACTACGCCGATGACATGCAATTGCTGTTTACGATCAATGATAGCTCCACGTCCAGACAGCAATTTCAAGACACTATGCTGTTCATCCAGGATTGGATGAACAGCAATCATTTGAAATTAAACTCTGACAAAACAGAAATAGTCGTCACTAAGAATAGGGTGGTCTGCTGGAACCCCACCTTTTGGCCCAGAGAGATGGGCTCCCCCCCACACCCAAAAAGGCAGTAAAAAGCCTTGGGGTCATCATTGATTAGGAGCTCAAATTCAAGCAGCAGGTCAGCGCCGTGACCTCGGCCTGCTTTTGCCTACTGCGACGTATAAAAAAGATAAGGAAATTTCTTACGAGGGAGGCTCTGATTCAAGTAATCATAGCTTTAGTCATGTCCAGAATTGACTATGCTAACTCCCTTTATCTGGGTCTCCCCAAATTTCTTCTGCGCAGGCTCCAGCTAATTCAAAATCAGGCCGCTCGGCTGATATCCCACTTGCCTAGAAATGGCCACATCTCTCGTGTGACCATGGACCTTCACTGGTTGCCACTGGAGCAGAGAACTAAGTTCAAGGTTTGCTGTACGGTCTTTAAGGCCTTATATTTGAGCTGCCCTGCCTTCATAAAGTCTTGGATCGCCAAGTACTGCCCCACCAGAGAACTGAGATCCAGTCACCTACACCACCTGGTCATCCCCACTCATAAAAAACACAGGACTGGAGGGTGTAGGTTCTCTGTTACTGCCCCTCGAGTATGGAATACATTACCCTTGGAGCTCAGGACTACCTCTAACTATATCAGATTCAGAAAACTTTTGAAGACATGGCTCTTTAAACAGGCTTACCAGTAACGGTGGATTAAGGACACATCAGCTACCTAGCACCAAGAGACCTTTCGGTGAACGTGCGCATTAGAAATTGACAGTAACATAACATACCATAACATATGAAAGCTTAGTTTCCAGAAACCCTACTGTTAGAATTGCAATAAGGATGGATGATAGATGGCAAGCAGATTCACATCACGTCCTGCTGTCCACAAGAGTCATTGCAAAGGGCATGCTTCCCACAAAAACAATGTTGATCCCTTTCACAAATACATCTAATTCGCACTTCAGTGTCTTGGGGAGGAATATTCAATGTCTTGGGAACCATCTACATCACAGGTGGCACAATTAATTCCAGCTGTGAAGTTTAGAAGACCCTGGTGAAATTCTGACAAAGCTGCCAAAAACAAGTAAGAGTCTCAGTCCTTTAGGGAGCGCCTTTTTCCAAACATGTCTTTTATTAAGCTGATATATGGTGTTGTTATCTCAAATGGGGGTGACCACACCCACACAGAGGAATAATCTGTAGGCAAAAGTTTCTGAAAACCCAGTACTTCTCTCACACATTAACCAACATCAAAATAATCCAATCATGATCCGTATTTGATGGGTAGATAACAGTTACTATTTTTTGTATTCCAATAGAATGAAAACACGTGTTTCGCTGCTCAGGCTATATGTCCTAGGCCTTTCTCAAGGAGGTGAACAGCTGATCTGAAATATTTAGAACAGCTAGGTAGGGGCTGTGATGTGAAGAGATCGGTCTTTCAGACTAAGAATCAATTTAATTACCCCAATAGTCGGGCTGCTGAGGGCTAGGAAGTTTTTCAGGGTAAGGCCTACTGTAGAGAATCCTGTAGGTAGCATAAGATGCATGTATCTTAAAAACTATGCCATTACACTATGCCATAGACTAGCAAAGCTCCTTCTACCGGAGTACTCGTCTCAAAATACCATATTCACAGGAACAGCAAGAGGGACTTTTTTGCAGAAAGCCTATTGATTTGGTGCCATGACAGGGGTGGGAACCATTGAGTTCCCATGCTTTTAAGTTGAAAAACTGGCAGAGGGCCTGATTACGAGTTTGCCTGTTCGGCACCGGGTCCACCCTGCTACCGCACCGCCAAACCCGTTGTCGGGCCGCCCGCCAGATTTCGAGTTAAACTTGTGTCTCGCAGGCTTTGCTTGGCATTCCCATGGCAGTGCCTTTCAAAATAGGCACCACAATGGGAACGCCAAAAACAGTCCCTGCACGGCATGGACTGAGAAGTCCATGCCGTACAGGAACGTCTGTGCATGCACACAGGGGGGCACATATTGTGCCCCCCTGTGTGCATACACAGGGCGTGAGACAGAAGGGGGCCCTGTAGGGCCCCCTTTCTTTCCTCTCCGCCACTGTTTGCATGGAGGAAAGAGCTCCATGAAATCAGTGGCGGTGAGGAACGTCGTAATATGCTTGGCGGGACCGCGGCGGCCCTGTCAAGCATATTACTGCCTCAAGACCGCCGCACTACCGCCAGGGAATGCGGTTGCCTGGCTGGAGCGGCGGTCCCAGGGTGGCACGAATATGGTTGGAGTACTCTTTTTAGTATATATGACTGCATGCACTGACAAATAATAAATGTGCAAAACGTGCATATTCTGATCAAAGTTATGCACTGTACAAGTACGGTTTTTAGCTTTGCAAGCGTTTTAGAAATGAAAAAAGGCTAAAAGCATGATCAAAACCATGCAATTACACGTCACAGAGTATGAATGACAAAGAAAGACTTCACAAGTGTAGCTTTGGGATTCAATTACAGCTCTCTTGCAGTCTGCAGGTACACAGAAGGCACCCCACTCCCAGCAACTGCTACATATTGAAGTTTTAACCTTTTAAATAAGGACCATATGGTAAGGAAAATTGCTTCACTTTAACTGTAAAACAAAAGAAGCATATTCCAATCATTTTACCTACACACCGCCACCAAGTAATCTGTCTCCAGAGGTTACATGATCCATTATGCAACAGACCGTTGCAAACTCAGTAGAACAAATTCAAAGCTTTGTGTTTTTTTTTAATTTGCTTTTGATTTGAACAACAGCTGCAACGCCAAGCTGCAGTTTTTAAACTGCTGCTCGCTATTTTATTTTACGCCTTTCAAATCAAGCAAGACCTGAGCCGACAGCCAGAGCTCAGCGCAGAAGCCCTGGCAGGCACCTTAAGCCCTGTGCTGTAGTTTCCAGTTGGTGCCAAGCCAAAGAAGGAAAAGTAGAGGAATAAAAATCAAAAACCAGTTTGATATTGGCATTTAATTTCTGACCAAGGGAGGAGGAAAGCTTCGCGCACCTTTTTTTAAGTGTCATCGGGGCCCTATTTACAAAACATGTAGTGCTTGCTCTTAAGCGATAGTGAGGCTCGCAAAAATGTCTGAACTCACAAACCACAGATCCTAATTCAGAGCATGGCTTTAATTGGGACGGGTCCCACTGGGTCTCAGACCTGGAAGTAATTAAAAAAAAAGACTTTGAAACAGGTCCCCATCAGGCTTTATATTCATGTCCTTAACGGTACTGGCAAACACTGATCGATTTCACAACAATGACTACACAATTCCCTTAAGGTATTCCATATCAGCAATGCAGTCATCTCTATTCACAGTCTACATCTTTTCCTTCGTCTTGCATTCTCTAAGAGTATTTGCTTTTTTCAAGTTGTTGTGTTTCTATACTTTCTTCATGTAAAATATGACACTTGTATACTTCATACTTTGAAATTAGTCTCTTCCAGGTGTCTGGGTGAGTTCAGGATGTGGGTGTGTGTTCATAGCCAGGCACGACTGGGATCTCTGACGCTGAGGCTGAAGGTAGTGCGAGATTCTCAGGTGAATGTCAGAGGGTCATAAAGGTGTGCACACTACATGCACATCCAATTCTTGACCTCTCTGCAGAGTGCACAGAGCGGTCTTGCAGATGTACCAATTGTACTTGTGGAAAAGTATGTGACAGAGGTACACAGCTGACAAAATATGGACAGCGCCAATGGAAATGGAAATATGGTGCTTTCAGGTGAGTGGTATTCATGAAGATGAATGATGAAGCACAACAAATGAAAGGAAGTTCAAGCATTGGCAACACCAATGGGTCTGATCTGTTTTAGGTGTATATATTGATTGCTGTGGTATATGTCTGGATACAATAACAGGAAACTCACGGAGAGGCACCGCAATACTGGTCTGGTGTCTCGTTTTGAAGCACAGGATTTTAGAGTACGTTTTATGCCAAACCCTTAATTACATAGGCCACGCCTCCTGAAAATTCTTCCTAGTTATGCTTTTTCAGCCACACCCCTTTTAGAGACCCATACCCTCTCTCCTTTTCATCCCACATAAACGACTGGTTCAGAGTATCAGGATACGCAAATATTTATGGGTGCAGATGACACCTGCTGGATTTTCCTTTACACAACAGCAGCTTCAATAATTACGCCAACACTTGGATGACAGGCCATGGATGCCACCCGTGTGCTGGAAATCCTGTTATTTTACCCGGGTGTGAAGTCTGTCACCTAGGTTGCATTTTGCAAGTTCACAGTTGTGGACACGCCCACTTACAACCTCAGCGTCTAAGCCCCAGTTCCCTGCAATATAACTGTCACTACTACTACAAAAAAATCACAAGGTGGCAGGATATTCTGCTAACATTTCCATGCTTTAACTAACTTTACTGCATATGTAAACTTGAAGTTAGAGGGTAGGCAGAGGAGCTGCAGTCAGTATAGGAAAAAGCAGGAATAACCTCATATTTTGTAAGGAAGGATGCAAAGGAAGGGATTTCCTAAAATGGAAAAAAGTTTCTACTTGAAGAATAATGGGGAGGGTAATGCGTATTTGCACATTGAGACTTGCTCCAAGGTGCAGAACGTCCTGTGCACAATCCGCAGTCCTGGGGTGAGTGAGGACACATGTAGATATGCCTGCAAAGCTATGATAGTCCAAGCTTTCCCAGGAACATGCCCGTCAGCTTCCAGAATCTCCAAAGTCGAGTAATACTACACACCTTTCGACTAAAGAGTACAATTCTGTGATAGTCCCTATTTCTTCAGAAACTACCCCTGTGATATTCTCTCACTGCACAGACTTAATCCTTTTTATGCTGTTTTAATATTTAAAGTCCATTGTGCAGCATTAGATGTGCCATTCAGGAGCGGCTCCTCCATTAGGGCGGCGGGGTGTCACCCCACTAATAGAAATGCCCCAGAAAACGTCCCAGAGATGAGAAATAAAATGGTAATAAAGTTAATTTATTACCATTTTATTTTTCACTAACCAACGTTCCGAGCTGAGTGTCAGGGACGGGCAATTGTTGCTGAGTGGCAGCAGCAGGGAGGAGGGTGGGCTGGGCACTTAAGCTTAAAGTGTGCATGTCACTTTGGCCGTCTGTCTTGCGACAGCCAGCCAGATATGCGTAATTTAACCTCTCCAAACCAGCTGTTTTACACAGCTGGGTGGAGAGTAAGCACAGGCCTCCAATGCTCTTGGGAGCCCTGAGAGAGCCCACTCCATTCAAACCTGGAATTTATCTCAAGCTGGTTAACAGCATGAGAGCAGCATCAGGATTGGTTAGAGGGGTTTGGCTGGGGCCCGCGCTGGACGAGAGAATAACACCGGTACCAGAGCAAGGACGTGCAAAATGGTAAGTGAATATTTTATTTTTTCAATTTATTTAATGGGCACTAAATCGCCAACATGCATTACATTAACGTTTTAAAGTTAAACATTTTAACTTTGGGGGGGGGGGGAAGGGGCGTGGCCTGGCGCCAATCAGGATGGCCACCTTCCTCAGAGCTCCATGACGGCTGAGACGGCGAGATGAACCGCATTCCTTTTCAACCGGCCGCTTTCATGTCGACTTATCAGATAACAAGGGAAACATTCTAGATGCTGCAGGTTCGTCGGAAACTTTAATTTCTGCCCCTTTCATGCACACTTGATATAATATGCAGGGTGCTCAATGAGGAGAGAGTTGCGCTCGCCCATTTCTTTTATCTCTTGATGCTCGTTTCTACTCTGAACTCTTCAGGAGGTTGGTAGCTTATGAAAAGAATCTTTATGGGGACGTAAATATCAGTTCTACTGAATAATTTCTTAATTACTTCATGTTTAATTACTTTTAGGCTTGGAATAAAGAGTGACTTTACTAATGTGTCTTCTCCTCATCTGCTTGCCACCTGCTTTTAACTGCTGCGCCCTTTCTTCATGCTTGCCACTTCTCTCCCATCTGGGCAGAACCAGAAGCTCACACCTGAACTCTAACAAATCATTATATACTAAGCTTACCACTCCATTAGCTTCATCTAACCCTTTTTCTGTACTGGAAAATATAGATTACTCTGGGGATGCTTGTCAGGATTCTCCTTCTAATATGACGGAGGCTCACCCCACCTCTACGAATAAGCCACCCTCAAAGCTACCTACAACATCTGGTGCATCAACGCACAAAAGGGACAAAAAGGACCCTCCCTCCCCATAAAATTCTTCACTAAGATTTCAATGGAGCTGCTGCTTGAAGACACTAATAGGAAACTACAAACTTTAAATGAAAAATGGTCATTTGTGGACGATAGAGTTACTCAGATGGAACAAAGGGTTGTGGTGCTTCAGAATACTGCGCTCACTGTACAGTCATTGCAATCTGAAATCTTGTCCTTGAAAAAGCATGCTGAAGACATAGAAAATTGAAACAGAAGAAATTATTTGTTCATTTATGGCCTTGCTGAAGGAGTGGTGGTTTCTGATCCCATGTCTTTTTTCCAAATCTTTCTTCCCAAAGTCTTGGACTTAGCTACCTCCCCTCCTTTGAACATTCAAAGGGCACACAGACTTGGCCAATCTCCTCGGACTGCTCCAACCTCATAGAGACCTAGAGGAGTAATCCTTTACTGTTTAGAATATCTGGATCTCCTTAAGGTTATCAAGGCAGCAAAGGTCAAAGGTGGTATTTCATGATCTGGTTCCAACTTATTTATTTGCACAGGATTTTGTCAAGGCTACAACAGATAGAAGGAAGAAGTTTCTTGATGTGCAATCAGCTCTCCTCACTCTCAATGCCAGATTTGGTTTATTTCACCTGTGTTTATTCAAGACTACTACTTATGAAGTTCCCTCCCTACTGCAAGAACTTACTGCTAATTGCAGAGGAGAGTTGATCGACAGATCTAAATGTACTGTCACTTGATTTATGATTTTTGTTCTTCAGCTAATATTTTCTTAGATATCAGTTTTCCACTTACAATATGTACTATAGATAATGTTTTCTCACTTTGAATTTGTTCTGATTGGTTTTCATTATGTATGTATCCTCTCTTTTAGGCATGTTCAGTGTCTTGCCGAGGTTCCACAGCTATTGTGTTTATGTAATTTGATCTCTCTTCCGTTAGTTGATCGTTCGGAGTTCGGTTGTGTCATTCCCCTTTCATGGTCCCACCACCTTCAAGCTTTTGTTTGTCATATAGGTATGTCCTTTTTGTTATTCTTTCCTGTGTATCTGATCTTTACTTTCTGCTTTCTAACTCTTTACATACCTCACTCTTTTCTTTTTCTTTTCTCTATTCCTTCTTCTCTCATGACTCTTATCAATCTTTCTCATACTATCCTTTTTTTGCTATTATTTCACTGCTTTAATTTATTGCATCATTTATATGTTATTATTGCCATTTTGTAGTCATTATTACAGTTTCAAAACTATAAGGTTTTGCTTTCTTTTAAATTGCCTTAAGAATTATTTGATAGAACGTTAAAGGTTTCGGCTCGCCTATCAAGCGTCAGAGGGTTTTAACTCATATTTCCAAACTAAAAGATGATATTGTTTATAGCAAGAAACACATGTATCTGACAATTAAATGTTTTAAGATTATAAAACATTGGGTTGGCCACGTTTTTGCATCTTCAGGTTCAGAGAAACGCATTGGAGTGGCTATTCTATGCCACAAGTCCTTAGATATTCAAGTCCTTTCCCAAGACAATGATTCTATTGGTAGGTGGATTACTATATCCATGACAATAAATAAATTACCTTGTACGAATTTTAATGTTTATGCACCCATTACCTCAGTTAAAACTTTCTGGCCAGAGGGGTTTACTAAACTGATGTCTCTAAATGATGAATATTTACTATTTGGTGATGATTGTAACATGGTTATGGACCCATTTATTGATCGACACTCTAAATCTAAATTTATCCCATCAAACATGCACTCCCAATTTACATCAACCATAGAACAAAGATCCATTATTGATGCCTGGAGATTCTCCAATCCTACCCTCCAAGAATACACTTTTTTCTCCCCTCCACATTCTTCTCAATCTTGCATTGACTATTTGTTTGTCCTTTGCACAACATATTATCAATTCAGTTATTGGCTCCATCTTAATCTCCGACCATGTCCCTATTACACTAGATTTAGCTCTTCTTCCTGCTACTCCTGGTACTAAACATTGGAGATTTAACAACTCTTTTCTTTTAGACCCTAAATTCACACAAAATTACGAAATCTTTGCGACAACCTTCTTTTTAGAAAATGAGACTTCAGATATTTCACCTCAATCAATCAATCAATTTGTAGAGCGCACTACTTACCCGCGAGGGTCTCAAGGCGCTGGGGAAGAAAAAAAGGGAAGAAAATGGGTGTGGGGGGTGCCGCTACTGGTCGAACAGCCAGGTCTTGAGTAGCCTCCTGAAGGTCAGCAGGTCTTGGGTCTGTCGTAGGTTGAGTGGAAGGGTGCTCCAGGTCTTGGCGGCGAGGTGGGAGAAGGATCTGCCGCCGGTGGTGGTTCTTCGGATGCGGGGGACGGTGGCGAGGGAGAGGTCGGCGGAGCGGAGCTGGCGGTTGGGGGCATAGAAGAAGAGCGTCTGTTGAGGTAGGCTGGGCCGGTCTTGTGGAGTGCCATGTGTGCGTGGATGAGGAGTTTAAAGGAGATTCTCCTGTTGACGGGGAGCCAGTGCAGGTTTCTCAGGTGGGGGGTGATGTGGCTGTGGCGTGGTACATCGAGGATCAGGCGTGCCGAGGCGTTTTGAATGCGTTGCAGTCGTTTGATGAGCTTGGCTGGGGCTCCCGCGTAGAGGGCGTTTCCATAGTCGAGTCTGCTACTGACGAGGGCCTGGGTGACTGTTCTTCTTGTATCTGTCGGGATCCACCTGTAGATCTTGCGGAGGGTGTTGAAGCAGGAGGAGGAGACTGCGTTGACTTGCTTGGCCATGGAGAGCGTTGAGTCGAGGATGACTCCCAGGTTGCGTGCGTGGTCGGTGGGTGTCGGGGCGGCCCCCAGTGTCGTAGGCCACCAGGAGTCGTCCCAGGCTGAAGGGTTGGAGCCGAGGATGAGGACCTCCGTCTTGTCCGTGTTCAGCTTTAGTCGGCTGCTCTTCATCCAATTGGCGACGGCCTTCATTCCTTCGTAGAGGTTGGATTTGGCGGTGAGGGGGTCCTTGGTGAGGGAGAGGATCAGTTGAGTGTCGTTGGCGTAGGAGATTATGTTGAGGTCGTGCCGTCGGGCGATGCGTGCGAGCGGGGCCATGTAGATGTTGAACAGTGTCGGGCTGAGGGATGATCCCTGGGGTACGCCGCAGATGATCTCGGAGGCTTCGGATCGGAACGGGGGGAGGCGGACGCTCTGGGTTCTGCCGGAGAGGAAGGAGGTGGTCCATTCCAGGGCCTTGTCTCGGATCCCTGCCTCGTGGAGCCGTGCGCATAGAGTGCGGTGGCAGACAGTGTCGAAGGCGGCGGAGAGGTCCAGCTGGATGAGGGCTGCAGTCTCACCGTTGTCCAGCACGTTCCTGATGTCGTCGGTGGCGGCGATGAGGGCAGTCTCGGTGCTGTGGTTGCTGCGGAACCCTGACTGGGATGGGTCCAGGATGCTGTTTTCTTCGAGGTATCGGGTTAGCTGTCTGTTGACGATCTTCTCGATGACCTTGGCTGGGAAGGGAAGCAGGGAGATGGGCCGGAAGTTCTTGAGGTCTCTCGGGTCCGCCTTGGGTTTTTTGAGCAGGGCGTTGATCTTGGCGTGTTTCTAGCTCTCTGGGAAGGTCGCGGTCTCGAAGGAGAGGTTGATGACGTTGCGCAGGTGGGGTGCGATGGAACTGCTGGCTTTGTTGAAGATGTGGTGCGGAAAAGGGTCTGACGAGGAGCCGGAGTGGATTGTGCTCATGGTCTTGATGGAGTCATCGATGTTCACGTTGGCCCAGGCTGGCAAGGGGTCGTGGTCGATGGTGTGCGGCAAGTCTGGTGTGTCGGTGTCTGTTGGGGCTATCTGGGTGTTGAAGCTGTCGTGGATGTCGGTGATCTTGCGGTGGAAGAAGGTGGCGAGGGAGTCGCACAGGGCTTGCGACGGCGGGATGTCATTGGTGTTGGAGCTGGGGTTGGAGAGTTCCTTCACGATGTTGAAGAGCTCCTTGCTGTTGTGTGCATTGCTGTCGAGGCGGTCTTTGTAGGAGATCCTCTTGGCGGCCCTGATGAGGTGATGGTGGTTGCGGATGGCGTCTTTGTGGGCTGCTTGGCTGTCCGGTGTCTTTTCACTGTGCCATTTCATCTCTAGTTTCCGGCAGGTACGCTTGGATGCTAGGAGTTCCGGGGTGAACCAGCTGGCTCTCTTGCTGGTGTCTCTGTAGGTGGGTTTTTTCAGCGGGGCGAGGGTGTTGGCGCAGTCGTCAATCCATCGTCTCAGACTATTTGAGACACCTTTGAGGGTGCCTCTGGAGATTTAGTCATTTCCTTGTAGCCCATAGGAAGCAATCTTCCTCTAAGGCATTACATTTAATTCTGAATCACATTTAACACTTAGAATATTATTACCTCTCTAGTTCTACATCTTGTCTGGATGAATTAATAAAAGCTAAATTTGCTTTTAATAATAGTTCTACAGAGAATGCCTCCTCATAGCTCCTTAAATCGAGTGCCAAATATTAGGGTGGACAAATAGAGCTGGGAAACTTCTTGCTAATTACCTCAAAATTAAAAAGGATCATACTAAAATAGACTCTCTCCTAACCTCCACTCACCGCACCGTCCATAAAAATGAAGATATACTATCTGAATACACTAACTTTTTCCACACTCTCTGCACTCCGAATTCCCAGGCTAACCAAGATGATATTGTTCAATATTTATCCTCTATTAACGATCTTAGGATCCCAACATAGATTTTCCCTCCTTAGATGATGATATTCACATGAATGACATTCTCACTGCTATTTGCTCCATCAAAAAGGGGAAGGACTGGACGGTTTCACCATAGAATTTTACTCACATTTCTCTAAAATTCTTACATCAAAATTACATCAGCTCTTTAAACATTTCATTTCCTCTACATTTGCTGGCGGTTCCTTTCAAGATGCTTTTATATGTCTTACTCCTAAAGAAAACAAGGACCTAAAACTGTGTAAAAATGATAGACCCATTTCTCGTGTTAACCTGGATTATATTTTGTGAAAATTCTTGCCCTCCGTCTGGACCTGTTACTACCTAAATTAATAGGTGGGGAGCAAACCAGCTTTATTAAAGGTAGACATCTTTCGGATAACACCAGATTAATTTTTAATGTTTTAAGTAAGTCCAAGTCATATAAACATTCCTTAATGGTTATTTCTTGGGATGCTGAAAAGGCGTTTGACCGTGTTAGCTGGCCTTTTATTTTTTCTATCCTTTCCTGGTTTGGTTTCAGTACTAAATTTATTAACTTTGTCTCCCTACTTTATTCATCTCCCAAAGCATTCATCATAGGCCAACGGCCTTGTCTCTCCATCTTTTGCTCTTCATCGAGATATCTGACAGGGATGCCTTCATCTCCCTTATTGTTTGTACTAGCCTTGTAGCCATTTTTGTCTAAAATCCGCTTAAACTCTGAAATTAAGGGTTTCCAATATGGAGACAGATGGTTAAAATTCTCAGTCTACGCAGATGACATTCTGCTCTTTATTTCTCAGCCGGAGACCTCTTTGCCATCTTTTCTGAATGAAGTCAGAAGTGTTGCTTCTGTCTCAGGGCACAAACTAAATGCAGATAAATATGAAATTCACCCTTTGAATAAATTATATTTTTGAGCGGATTACACTGCTTCTACCTTTCACTCGAATAGAGAAAAAATCAAATATCTTGGTCTGTGGTTCAATGCTTCAATAATAGACACTGTGTCCCTCAATATGAAAGAGGCCCTCGCAACACTAACATCTCTTACATCTAGATGGAATCCTCTGTTCTTATCTTGGTGGGGACGCCTAGATACGATAAAGATGATGATGGCTCCCATAATACTATTTTATCTTTCTAATATTCCTATGAATATACCCAGCTACCACTTTAAAAGACTATACTCTATTTTGTACGAATTTGTATGGAACTATGAAAATCTTGCATATCCCTTCAAAAACTTAAACGACCCAACAATATGGGGGGAGTTAATTTTCCTGATTTTCACTCTTACCATACAGCATTTTTCTCAAACAAGCTTCTCTATGACTAACCGAAGACAGCTCTATTATACTTCCTCTATGGGTAGATATTGAAGCAGCTTTTATTCATCCCTTTTCTTATCAAGAATTCTCATCCTTTTCTCACAAACCTATATCCCTATACCTCCCCGTTTTAAAAAATACGTCTAAACTCCTATTTTTAATTCTCATCGGAACAATAATGAACAATGTTTACAGTCATCAATTTGGCATAATAAATTTATTGAAATAAATAATAAAAACATTGTTTGGAAGACTGGGCATGAAAAAGGTCTCAGTTGGATTTATCAGGTTTTTTAAAATGACTCTTGCCTTCTTTTTATAGTAGCTCAGGAGCGTTTTTCACTTCCTCCTTCGTATAGAACTAAATATATGGCATTAACTTCTGTGATACAGTCAACATATGATCATCTCCCGAATAATTTTATTCCTGCTACACCTACTCATTGCATAGCCCCCTTATTGTTCACTTCTCTCTCAGCGTCCCAAATATATAAGACTCTAACCAAGTTGCCAGATGATTGAGATAAAACAGTTGTGGAATTAAAATGGGAATCTGACTTTAAGACCTCTTTTTTAATTCACACTTAGAATAAAATTTGGACTAAAATACGGAAATCCTCTAGGGCTGCTAACGCCATACAAACATTATTTTTTATTTACAACAGGCTCATGATCACCCCAGAAGCATTACACCAAATTAACCCTACACTCCCCTCCTCCTGTTGGTCGTGCTCTAATACTTCATCTGACCTTAAACATCTGTTATTCAAATGTCCTTCCACTCAAGGATTTTGGTTACAAACCTATAAACAGATAAATTATATTTTCCACACACATATACCTTTTTTTGCCAATACTTTCTTTTCTAGGAAGTATTTCAGAGGACTGATCATCCCACTACAATATTCATTTACTTGATTTACCACTTGCAGTTGCATTTCAAAGGATTACCAAGGCATGGAAAGGATCCGCTAACATATCCTTTCAGGCTTGGTGGTATTGTGTGTGCTATAATCACAGACTTGACAGAGCATACGTCAATCCAATTGCTCTTTCCATGCAAAGAGATCTTCTTTGGTTACCTGTGACAAATTTCTTGGATTCCTCTGCAAAAGGCACCTGCTTACATAGCCCTCAGATTGAAGAGGTACCTAAACCTCCATGAGTTTTTTACAATAAATATAGTTCATTGCTATAATCTGCTGTTTTTTTAAATCACACTTTGATGTATATGTTTTTAACAATGATATTATTAATTTGTAACTTCTTCCTCTTAACAGACAATTTTGTTACTTTAATCTTGTTTCATCCCTCTGCCTTTCTATCTCTCTGTTCTAGAACTATTGGCTAGAGTTTGATAAGATTTTTCATAGCACAACATATTGTATTTATTTGTGTGTATCTTCTTTTAGTTGTTAACTCAACCATCAAATAAACTTTTTCTTTTAAACGAAAAAATAATTAATGTCGACAATTTAGTTAATGTAATTGCATGCACCCACCCATTTGCCCGACTCACCACTTTCCGTAGTTGCCAGCCACAATTGGTGCCATAATCATGCAGTGCTAATCTGTTCCTAAATTTTGATCAGTCACTGTGATAAGGTGAGCCAGCCTGCTGCTCCAGATGAATAAGTCTGCTTGGAAATAGAGAGACCCTGAAGTAACAACCACTGGCAAACACAATTGAACTGATACTTGCACTGAAACACTGAAAAAAGCAATAAACTGTCTGCTCTAGTGCAAAACAATTATGCAACAGGTTGCTTTATGTACACAATGCATGGTTGAGAAAAAGCACCCAATGTGTGTTGCAGATGTAAAGCAATCACCCGTGCATTCCAAAGGAAGAGGTGCCCATCCAAGCAGACAATAGAAAGAAGGTGAGACAAAAATACTCCTATGGACTGATCCAAGACATGACTGACATTGCCTCCAGCCAATAGCATAAAGTTCCTGAGCCAGAGAAGCCATTGACTCAAGGAGGCTGAACCAAAGCACTTTGGAGTATGTATAGCCCATGTTTGCCATGAATGGCCTGTAGTGTCATGCTGAACAGTCATCAATTCAGCAGGCACTGAATTTACCAGCCACTCCCTAGAGGGCTGGACACACTTGCACCCCACATCCGTCCAACACAGGCGTTACGAGTGAAGTGACCCTGCAAATAAAAGGACCCGGGTGCACGTGCTCATGGCCAGCTAACTAAGTTTAGCCACCATGTCTTTGTCATCATTTTAAGTAGCATGTGGGCCTAGGGTCTAAAACACTACATTGGCGACGAGCGGGTCTGACCCAGCATGCTTGCTGGCAGCCGTTCTGATGTTCATCGTGGGAGGAGGGAGTAGCCGGAGCATGAGGCACCCCCACACCTGCTGCCAACGCGACAGCAACCAAGTGCTGTGAAAGGGGGACCAATGTCACTGCAGCACCGATCTTAGGTGCTTCCACACTGTCTATATGCACCGCAAGAAGCGGACCGCACCTGCTGCATCGCCGCTACGGCTTGCCCGAAGAGGGAGACTGAGTGGCGCGGTCAGAAGATGTCTACAAGCGAGGCGCCAATATTTGTGGCAGCAGCCGCCTGATGTCGCCTTGACACTGGTGAGAGCAAGAGCACCCCGCGTTCAGGCAGTCACTGTCCCGATAAAGCAGCCCTGCCGCCCCTGTGCATAACGAGGAACCCCAGCCCGCCCACATGGGAAATGAACACTACGTGAAGTGGCTGCACCCCACCCAAGCTCCAACACCAGCAGCTGCTGCCCGATACTATCACTGAACCGGTAGTGCCCCTGCGAACTCGCCTCCCGCAGCGCATGGCAGCACCTCCCCTGCAGGCAGTACAAGCAGGAAGTACTGCGACATTGCCGACAAGGACAAGAGTGTCCTGAGGCTGCCGTGCCACCGCCTAAGCGCAGAGCAAGCGCCACACACATGGCGCCGTGGCGCACAAAGTGTCCCCCTACCTGCTGAGGTGTCCGTCAGCGGCACTGCCTTACGCCATCTGCCCTGGAAACAAATGAGGGAGAAGCACGGCAGCCCAGTGAGCAGCAGTGCCATCCAGTGGCCATTAGTAATTACTGCACCAGTGGAAAGGGAGCAGCACACATAAAAACGGCCCGCAAAGGAAACAGACTACTGTGGTTCTTTAAGGTAACGTGGCAGCACCACTTACCATGAAAAGTTGTGTGAGGCGGCCCTGCTGAGAATAGCTACGGATAAATATTGGTGTCGTGCCAGCATTGTACATGCACCAGGCCTGCATATCAAGCAGCTTCCTGCATGTTGCCTGACTGAGCCACTGCAACATCATGACTGAAGTGGTGGCTGCAGCACCACCTAGCGGGTGCCTGTTGCACTGCACTGAGACTGGGTAAATAAGCAGCCCGACTGGGTTAACATGATGTAATTGACAAGCTGCAATTTGTACGGATTCAAGCCATGCAGCATAGCACAGAACAATTAAGCACACGGACTGCCCGCTGCAGCCAATATCAGCAGGTGAGAGCGGCAGAGCATTGAGAAGTGTGGCGGCAGTGCCACCTACTGACCAACTGTACCAGAGATCAGCACAAGTCTGGAAATAAATGGCCCCAATTTGAACACTGCTATATACAAGGCTGCCCTGTTCACCAAAGAGTATGCTAGGTCCTGTGACCTCACTGCAGGCAGCCAAAACAGTGGCTCCTGGAGCACTGCAGGGACCAGTTGATCAGCCAGCAACACCTTAACCACTGCATGCCCCTGGTGGTCTTGAGCAGAGAAGACAAACTGGTTGACTTTCTCCTGAAACAGGAGTACTGTATTCCCCATGGTGGTCATCTGTTGCCACATCATGCCGCCAGAGAGCTGCCCCAATTAAAGAGGAGACTATTTTACATCCGCAAGGCCCTGCTAATCAGCCAGCAACAACAGTCACCAGATCCAAGAGTGCGGTGTGCCCCTAGAAGAAAGACTGCTTGCTCATCCCGACTGCGCTCACAGGAGAGACAAGGCCTAGCAAGGCGCGCCCTTAGAGATGAAAGCCTGAGGGTGTGGCCCTCTGCCACCACAAGTGAGAAGAGCAGGGATCACTCACAGACACTAAGCAAGTTTTACAGAGAGCATGGTTGGCTGCCAGGCACCCAGCGCTCCCCAGAAAAGAAAGAGGAGTAAAGGGCTAGCATGGCCAGAATGCAGGAAGAGAGCCTCTACATCTCGACTGCATCAGCAAAGCCCCGCAGTGGGCCAGAGCCAATCAAGGGAGTGCCCCAACACTGCAGTAAGACTGTGTCGTACATCGGCCCTTACAGGCAGGAGGAGAGTCACACAATCCCAAGTGGCAAACTGCCACCACCACAACACAGGGAAGAGAATGTTGCACAACGCCACATCAAGAAGGGGAGAAGAGTGACAACCCAGTCACCCTAAAGAACTGGACGAACACATGTGTGCTAGAAAGACCAACAAGGGGAGAAGAACGAGGACTCGTACCACAAGCCAAGTGTACGCCCGCAGACACAGGACCACCATCAAGGTGGAGCGACGTCCCTGGAGACAGCTCAATAGGAGAACCAAATGTAAACCGCAGCAAGCACGTATCGCGTCTCTCCCCAACGCTTCCCTCGGCGACTGTCAATTCCCAAGCGTTAGCAGTCTAAGTCAGACGGCATACCTGCTCTTGACCGCAGATGCCACGAGTGAAGAATAGCCTCAGCAAAGACACCGAGCTAAGTGGCTGCGAAGTCCCTCCAGGCACCCTGGCTCCCAGCGAATCATCACCACCTGTCATCCAGGTCTAATGGCAACGACAACATCATTGCCATGTGCATAACCCAATCCAGCTAAGGAGCAACTCGACACCAGGGTGGAGCCTTGCACTTGCAAAGCACCAAGAGGCTGAAGGTGCCCCTCGCAAGTATTGTCATCGTAGTGCCCAGATGCCTCAAGAGAAGACTCTGTAGCGGGACTCCACCGACGCTCCTGATGCACCACTGTTTGAGTTGTCAGACACCAACAGCATCACCGCAAGAGCACACACATTCATCCAACAGTGTGTAAGTGGACATTGATCTGACGGACAGGCTGCCAAAGAGTCCAGACTCCATCAACGCATCATTCGTGCCCAGTAGTAGCTGATTAAATTATGGACATTAGCCGAGATACCCAGGGGCTCCCAGCTACACCTGTCCACTGTTGTCCCGCGGACTGCCGCTCAAGACCAAGAGACTGTGTGATGTCCCATGTGCATAGTTTATTTCCATAGGTTGGACTTTGTTTTGTTTTTAATAAAGTTTGGGAGGAATGTAGTGTTGTGCTGGAGATGTTCTAGTGTCTCAGCAGGCACTGAGTTTACCAGCCACTCTAGAGGGCTGGACACACTTGCACCCCACACGCATCCAACACCGACATCACAAGTGACGTGACCCTGCAAATAAAAGGGCCCGGGTTCACATGCTCGTGGCCAGTTAACTAAGTATAGCCAACGTGTCTGTGTCATCATTTTTAGTAGCATGTGGGCCTAGGGCCCACAACACTGCATGGCCCACGCGTCACTGCACATCAAACTTAAGCATTCAGTATTAAGCTCAATGTTTTATTACATTTTGCTCACAGGAAGGCCTCCCGCCTCCAACTTGCACCTCTCAAACACCCTGATCTGGAGACTTGCGCTCAGGGCCGGACTGGCTACCGGGCATTTTTTGCTGGGGTGGCAGGGTGGGGTCCAGGTTTACTTCTGAGGGACTGATTTTGTTGCTGGGGAGCTGCCGGCGCTTCTAAATGAACAATGCAAAACAAATAGCTTTAAAGCATACTTTTTAAAACATTTGTTTTGCATTGTTTATTAAGGAAAGCCCGGTAGCCCGTCCAGCCCTGCTTGCGCTACTCTTGCTTAGCACAACATGGGGCTAGTGACATATTCACTATTTGAGGGTTGCTTCTGGTCCTGCCTCCGGTCGTATCCTTGCTGTTATACACCAAAAAAGCCTCCCTAAAACCACATATAAATTATACACGCTAAACCTGTAGAAATGTTTCTTTTACTGGCTGGCACTCGAGCAGGACACACTGAATTAATAGATGCAGACGCGGGAGCTGGCTGACTTTACAAGGCAAATCGTATGAAAAGTTCAGACATTTGGTGGAATGCCTAACCTGTATTAGAGGGTAAAATGACATCACCTCCTCCCGAGTTAAAGCCAGAAATGAAATGCCAACCCGCACTTAAAGGCTAAGGCGTGCATTTTTAGAAGAACAGACTAAAAAAGAGCCATAAAGCGGCTGACAAGCTCCCCTGGGAGTTATATCCATCTGTAAATACGCGTGTTCTGTTCCTGAAGCACCACCTAGCGCCAGCCTGCTGCAGTGCAATGAAAGCTGAAGTGGGAGTGGAAACAGGGCTTACAGTATGGTCAGGGCGTCAGGCGTACCGCTGATCTGGCAGCAGGTGCAGGGCAATGGCTGCCCGTCGTACTGAAGGACATATCGCACTGTCACCTACCATCCGCTCTGCATTCTGCAGCGGCTACTGTTAAGTGCAAAATAGTTTAATCTGCAGGTCTAATATACTCTATGGCGCTAAGCACTGAGTAATAAATTAGAAAATGGAAAGTACATATGCAGTTTAATACTAGCTTATAAGCATAGTCAGATTCGCACGACGAAGGAAGCAGGGATGGGGGTAGGGAGTTGGAGCAACATGTTTCCAATGGGGATGCAGGTTTCTAAATGAAGGCTGTATTTCACAATTTCGATTACAAAAATTTCGACTCATCATTATCCAATGCCACTATATCGCCAGGGGAAGTATGTGTAAGAGAGGTTAAATTTGTTGTAACTTCACATCTATCTGTCTTGAGGAAATATCGCAAGTCAATATTGTTGCAAATAGGTATTAGACACTGATGATGTAACTACGCGCTCAGGCCCCTCGTCCTCCACCTGTAACGGGAACAGAGGATTATGGGTTATCAAGTCCTCGCCCACACCAGCATCAGCAGTCTTTCGGGCGTCCCACGCTGTGGAAAGACTTGGCGCCCTGTGCACTCAGGCCCACCTAGGGTGACCAACTGGCATGGGTGCAAATTCAGGATGGTCAGTGTAAAAATTCAGGACAAAGGGTCAAAATTCAGGACAAAAATTCAGGACAGAAGGTCAAAATTCAGGACAAAAATTTGGGACAAAACATACGTTTTACAGACATCAGAGGAGGTCGCAAATATATAAGTAAATAGACAACCAAAATAAGTACAAGTCAAAATAAGTTTATATAAGGTTGAGACAATCGTGCACTTCACAGTTCTTCAGTATGCGTGCAGGCCCTTTCTGCAATCAAGATTTGTGCAGGAGAAGGCACACCCCATGCTGTCACTATAATAGGGCTCATTGTCTTTCTATCTGTGATACTGTCTGCAGTCTCAGAATGACAATGGGCCAGTCCACAGTGCGAGGTCGGGAGGGGCTGTTGCAGGCAGCCTCAGTCTACAGATTAAAAGACAAGTGCGAGAGGCCCCTAGTGAAAACATTTAAACTCATGGGGCCTCTCGCAAGGGGAACAGCATACCTTCCGAAATCCCCCAATTTGATTTTAGTATGATGTCGGTAAGGCGTCCGTAATTTGGGGCGTCTGTAAGGCGTCCGTAATTTGGGTACACTTTAACACTGCTAACCAGTGCTAAAGTGCTTGTGCTCTCTTCCCAAAACATGGTAACATTGACCTCCACCCAATTGGCACCTTTAATTTACTTGTAAATGACTAGTAAAGTGGTACCACCTGTACTCAGTACCTGCAAATTAAATGCTACTAGTGGGCCTGCAGCACTGATTGTGCCACCCACTTAAGTAGCCTTTTTACACATGTCTCTGGCCTGCCGTTGCAGCCAGGGAGAGCAGTTTTAAAACTGCCATTTCGACCAGGCAAAACAAAGCTTCTGCAAGGCCTAATCCTTCCTTTTCATTACATATGTCACCCCCCTATTGCCTAGAGCCAAGATTCCTACAGATAGCCCTCCCCTACTGAAGACTGCCCTACAATGCTGGAGGAAGGCACTATCATACACCTCCCCAGCGACCCCTTACGCCATGAACATCCCCCTCCTGGGTATTCCCACGCCACAAGGCAGACTCACAAAAACCAGGATACAGGACTGGGTGGACGGAGGGGTTGAGGACATCGGTGCATTCTTCGGGGATGGTACCATACTCGATCATGACTCTTTTCTGCAGGCCACGGGCGCATCACCACGCTTATACTTACTACACGCTACAGTGTCACATTATACTAGGAGCGCCTGGGCCCCACAGCAGAGTGAACCCCCACAACATAACCTGGTACACCTCTTATACTACATGGGAACTGGGGGGCACCTGGTACGTTGGCTATACACAGGCATCCGGACACATGCAGCAATCGCACTCACATCCCTTAGAGCGCACTGGTCCGAGGACTCTAGTGTTGAAATTACCGACAAGGCCTGGAAAGGTATGCTAGAACACCCCAAAAAGGTATCGCGTAACGCAAAACTGAAGTTTATCCAGACGATGGTCCTTCATAGATCATACCTTACCCCTAAGAGGATTCATCGCATGTTCCCAGACTCCTCCCATTGCTGCCCCCGCTGCAAGGGAGATGAAGCGGACTTACTTCATATGCTATGGTCTTGCCCCTGCCTTCGGGACTTCTGGGTGGGAGACTGCCACGCTCTGAACGTAGTCACACAACTCCCGGTTCCGGACAACGCCCTGAATTGCCTCATAGGCCTCCTCAGGCACTCAGGGGTGCAGAAGGTGCGGTTAAAGTTTCTAGACTTGGCCCTCATTTTAGCAGTAAGAGCCCTCACCATGAGGTGGAAGTCCCCCAGATGTCCCGCGGTATCCACTTGGCAGGCGGACATGCTGCAGTGGGGGAGAGCAGAAGGTGCAGCTCTTTGTAGAGAAGAAGAGAGGGGGCTGAGAAAGCAACCCATTTCGATGGACTGGGAGACTATGCTGATTGAACTAGAATCACTCGACTTATTACCCCCACAGGATACCCCAACCCCATAACACACAATGTCGCTCATCTGTAGGTTCCGAGACCCAGACCCACACATTATAACCCAAGGACACTACAGTCCTTCGAGTGTTACACCTATAATGACCTATCTTGAATACCACGGAAGCTGAAATAAGACTGACCAGGAGTCGGGGTGGGCGGGCTAGGGAGGGAGGGTGACGCGATTGAACAGGTTCGTTTTGTTAATTGAAAATATGAAGGCTTTATACTGACCATTTCTATATTGAAACTCTAACGTTTTAGTACCAACAATGTCATTGGAGATCATTGTCCTTGGTTTTTATAGATCACACAGAGTGAAATACGCAGAATCTGTATGTAACATATATGCTGTAACTACTACAAATACAAAAGACTGCCTCTGTAGAATACTCCTTGCATTGTACAAAGTAGTGAAGTCATCAATAAAGTCTGTTAAAAAAAAACATATAAGTCACCCCTATGGTAATCACTAAACAGCCCGTAGGCATGGTGCAGTGTATTTAAAAAGTTGGCCATGTACTTTTAACCTTTACATGTCCTGGTATTGAAAAACTCTTAAATTAGTTTTTGAATACTGCAAGGTCTACCTCTCCCAAAGCATAGCACTGGATTACCTTATTACATTTAATAAGTGGTAACTTTCAATTGGGAGCAGGTAAGAATTTCGAGTTTGGTGTCTAAAGAATTGTAATTTAAAACCTTCTTTAATTGTAAAGTTACATTTTAAGTCACAGTTCTGAAAGTGCCACTTTTAGAAATTTGGCATTTTCTTGTCCCACCCATTTGGTGCCTGCATCCTGTATCAGGGGTCATATGACTAGGTGTAGCTGGCAGTTGGTCTTTGTGTATTACTCTCAGACAGTAAGACAAAAGAAAGATAGGTGTGTCAGGATGGGGCATCTTGGTCAGGATGAGGGAAAGGAGCTGTCACCTATCACACTTGCACAACACAAAAACTCTGCAGGGAGGACGGAAATTCCAGACAGCTCTGTAGGGGGGAGTACTCTAGATGCTTCTACCACTGCAAAGCGGGCACCAGATAGAAATATAGGTAGTGGACCTTCAGATACAACTCTTCAGATCACTTCTAGACCTGTGGACTCTGCCAGGAAGGAGAGCTGCCCAGCTGTGAAGTCTGCCCTGCTTGCTGACAAAGGACTGCTTTGTTGCCCAAAGTCTGCTGTTGCTGCACCAGTACTATTCTGCTGTAGTAGGCTGCCCTGCTGAATCCACCCTGCCTGTGTGGACCAGCACTCCTAGAATTCTCCAAGGGTCAGTCAGCTGGCCACAACAGCTCAAGCCACAGGGACATAGCAGGCTTCTTCAACATAGACGCATCTCCACACATCTTGATGTAGTACGACACAGCCAGCCATCGACTCCAGCCTAGCGCAACTCAGCTTGTCCTCAACACTGACACATCTCTGTCCAAGTCCACAAAGACCCCAGTGGCTATTTCCACGCCGACGCAGCCTGATGCAGATACTGGCCCAGTGCAATGTGTCTCGTCCCCGGTGCCGACGCATCGCAGCGCAAGTCTCCCCAAGCCCCACCGGCTTCCTTGGCGATGATGCAGGATCTCACATCGCAGCTCTTCTTCGACAGTCATCAATTCTACCGCTGTGTGATGCATCAGCAGCATGGCTGGATTCACCAGGGTCTGCTCCTTTAGGTTGGGTTTGCTCCTTTGGAGGCATGGATAACCAACTCCTTCTCTAGCTTTCTGATCAGTGGCTTAGAGAGGGAGGAGTGTACATTAGTGTAGCAATGGAGTGGATAACTGATACAGCAGGGTTCTCTCATGGTCTCTGTCCTTGGTCTTGCAAGATGGGCTACCCAGCGGGGCAACAGAGTGTGCGATTAAAAAAACTGGGGTTTACTCACTTCATGTGCAAGGCCAATGGAACACAGAGACTACATTTTCCAGTGTGTGCATTTCCCAGGGATCCAAGGAAATAATTAGCCTCTATGCTTAACCCTGAAAAGAACCTACTAAGGTGTAACAGCACATATCTAGGCAACAAGTCGGCACTAGGCTGCAAGCCACCTGAGGCCCATAGCGAAGCAAGGGCTCTAAACTCACCCTCAATCATTCCAGACAGGCTCAGGTTTAACCTGATCTTCTCTCAGGCCTTATCTTGGGCTGAGTTATACAGGACAAGGCCGTCGAGATTCATGCCTCCTCTGCCACTGTGCGTATATTGGTGACAACTTGAGCGAGCCCCCACACCGGCGTGGGCCAGGTCTGCCTCTTCTTGCATTGGCATGGAGGCCAGACTCTTGCTTCCCCGTCTAATATCCAGGACACTGGAAGACTCCCTGATGGAGGCTGATAATGGTAGGCCATAAGGGACCTCCGGTGTTGCATGTCCTGCCAAGTCCATGCCATAATCACACTCCCACAGCCTAATGAAATCATGATTTTTAAAGCCACTTAGCACATTTTCTGAAATTTTTGGCAATTTAAGTGGGATAATATTCGCATCTGGGCAACTCAGCCTCTAGTTTTTTACAACATAAGCACAGTTCCCCTTTTATCAGCTTTATTTAACACTGTCAGTAGCAGTGCATGCCCAATAGTGGCAGCAAGACTAATCCAGGAATGATCAAAGGTAACAAGTAAGAAACAGAGTACAGAAGAACAAGTTGCATACCTTTGATAACACTCTTTGTAATTGCTACTCTATGTAGCCAAAGATTCTTCACCTTTGGAATATCCCTATGCACCAGACTGGATCCAAAAGATTTAACAGCATTGCTCCAGGTTGCCAGCAGTTGGTATCATGCGGCTCCGCGCCAACTTTGCTCTGCTCCAGAACAGAAAAATGGAGCTGCATTTAAGAGCACAGACTTCAGTTTCTTTCTTGACTTTGTCCATGCCCTAGGAGGTAGTGCCCAAAAATTATTAAGAAGACCAGTGTGCAGATTCCTAGATTGGGACCTTTTTCTATTTGAAAGAGCATCACCGAAAGTAACTAACTTGTTCTTCTGATGGATACTTTTAACTGCAGATTCCTCACCTTTAGAATAGATACCAAAGCAGTACTTCCCAAGATAGTGCGCCTGTGGAATGGCTCAGATCAAAAAGTCCTACAGAACCGAGTGAGCAAAATGCTCTTTCCGCGGAACCTGGTTGGCAAGGCAGTAGTGCTTTGTGAACATGTGTACTGACTCACACGTCGCTGAATGACAGATGTCAAGGTAAGGCACTCAGCATGACAATGCAGTGGTAGCAGGCTTGGCCCTGGTGGAATAGACCCTCAACCCCTCTGGAAGCTGCTTCTTTGATCAGTACATAGCAGATCTTGATGGTGAGGACTATCTACCTTGACAACATCCTTTCTGCTCTGTCTTGCCTTTCTATGCCCCAGAGAACCCTACAAACAGTGAATCCATCTGATGATCTTGGGTAAAATCAATGTATAAACCCAAAGCTCTATCAGGGTCCACTGGATGTAGTCTCTCCTCCTATTCCGTGGGTTGAGGCGAGGCAAAGAACATTGGAAAATTGATGGCTTGACCAATGTGAAAAGCTGTAATTTAGGCTAAAAGACTGCTTTGATCCGCAGTACCATTTAGTCAACGACAGAATCAACTTCCACGTACCCAAAAGAAACCTCCGATCTTCCAACCTCGCACTGGCCGAAACCCCGCGCATCCACAGAGCCAGAGCAGGCGGAAGATCCTTCTCTCACATTGCAGCCAAGACCTGGAACGAGCTACCGGCAGACATCAGACGCGCCCCCTCCCTGAACACCTTCAGGAAGACCCTCAAGACCTGGCTCTTCGGCTAAACAGATCTGCGGACCCCCCCCTCAGCGCCTTGAGACCCTCACGGGTGAGTAGCGCGCTTACAATTCCCTGATTGATTGATTGAGTCTGTAAAAAAGGTGGTATAATGGGGCTGAATTTAGAGAGCTTGGAGTTTGTTCACACAATGCGCTGAGGTCACAGTTCCCAGGAACATAGTCTTTAAAGTCAGGAGACGTAATGAACGGCTGTGCATGGGTTCGAATGGCATGCACATGAGAAAAGTGGGAACCAAAATAAGATCCCACTGTGGCATCACAAAGGGTTATGGAGGAAATAATGTTTCAAACCTTTCAAAAAATCTCATCACAGTGGGTAATTTGAACAGGGACAGTTGGTCCGACAAATGTAAAAAGGCCAAAACGGTTGACAAATGACCGTCAATGGTGCCCAATGCAAGACTTAGCTGGGCCAAAGATAAAACAAAAATTGGACATCCCACAGTTTGGCCTGCAATGGATCAGAATTGTGAATGCCACACCGGGCTAGAAACTTGTCCTAGTGTCTGGAGTATACAGACTCAGTCCAAAGATGCCTGGCAGCAAGGGTGATATTCTCAAATTCGGGAGAAAGATTGAATGCTGTCAACTGCCAGCATTCAATCTCCATGGATGAAGCTACAGATTGGGTGCAAGACCCTGCCCTGCTGTCGCGACAGGATGTCCTCCCTAAATGGTATAAACAAAATAAAGCGACTGAGTGATAACTGTCCAGCACACACAGTCCGGACTCTGATAATAATCAAAAAACATGAACAGCGCACTGTGTATTTTATTACTCCCTAAATGTTAGCCTGAGTGGAGGACAGATGCTTATGCCCAGAAGTTCCGAGTATCACACTTTCCTTGCCCAATTCAGAGCCACTAGCATGACTTGGGCCTGATCATTCACAATCTTCTTCCCAGTTCGCAGCAGGAGGTGTAGTGGAAAAAAGACAGAGGCGTCTTGTGCTGCATTATACCCAGAATGCGTCTCCAAAAGCGGGCCTTCTTGGAAACTCTAATGCGCAAAATTTTTGACATTGCACGTTCTCTTCAGTGGAGAAAAGATCTAGCCAGGGTTCTCCTCATTGCTGGAAGATGCCCTGTGTCACCTCAGAGTGTAACCGCCATTTTCAATCTGCCAGGTGCCACTAGCAGAGCTCATCCATTCTGGGGTTTAAAGAGCTCACCAAATGAATCACGACCAGGGAAATGCCTGGTCACTCCAGCGGCGAAGCGCCTAATGGCACAGGACTCAGGACGCCACCGTGCCCTGCTTGCTGAAATACCACATGGCGGTGGTGTTTTAGGTTTTTGATTCTGATTTCCTGGGCCCGGACTATTTCTATGACTCCTTTAGCCAAAAGATCCAGCAGTTCCTGGACCAAGATGAACAGGTGCTCCTCTGAAAGATGTTCTGATGTGGGTGGATAATGTGGCGGATCAAAAAGGAACGGGAAGGCATAGCCTCATTGGACGATCTAGGCTACCTACCTGCCAGATGTTATACTTTGCCACCAGAGTAGGGATTATTCCACAGGATGGTTGTATGCCAGCAAGGGCAAATAAAGCAGCTTGAATGCTGAAGGGGCCAGGGATTGGGAATTTCGCCATCCGTGATGGCCTAGGCATTGCATGCTTGAACGCCGTCCAGAAAAAAAGACTGTGGTGCCTGGTATGGGGGTGGTAGGCCTCGGAGTGGGTGGCAGACCAATCGCCTGGAACAGCATGAAAAGGGATGAAACTTATGAGGATACTGTTTCACGGGGATAGAAAGGCCTAGGGAAAGCCCCATGGCCCAGCTTTCTTGAAGGCGTTCCAAAGCTGAATCGTCTTCTTGCCAAACAGGTGTGACAGATCAAATGGCATGTCCATTAAAGCACATCTCTATAGAAGCCCACAGATCGCATCCATCCGTGCCGCCGAAGCACCACCCTAGTGCCAACTGCTCTGTCTAAGCTGTCAGTAGTGTCCAGTCCAGAGCGGATAATGTACTTTGCCAGTTCCAGACTATCTTGGATGGTTTGAGCTAAATTGGCTCTAAATTCCTCAGGGACTGCCAGCAACTTGGCAAAGTTCTGTCTAAAACCCATTATTTTGTTATTAAATTCTAGCATTAATTGACGAATGTCACCTCCAGTAGAAGTGGCAGTCGTGTCTTCATGAGGCAGAGTGACTGTAAGTAGATCTTCAGCTGGCAAGAGTCTACTGTGTTTTTTCATGGTTTTGGTATAATCAGCATGTCTATGATAAAAATGGCTCTTTGCTTGCTTCCATTCGAGTCTAGGCCATAGCGGGATCACAAATCGTAACTGATGCATCAGAAAACAGGTGGGCGTGAGGAAGTGTTTCAATCTATGGCAGCCAAAATGGTCCAAGGTGCTCAATGGATATCCCTGCAACTCAAAAGAGATATAAAGCTTTGCTCTGAAGCAGTTGTTAGAGCCACAACTCCAGCTACTCCTGCTCACCACCAAAGAGGGACATAATTTTCTGAACTGCATGCCACACTCACTGCATTGCCCAGGGTGGGCGGAGATTGGGTCCATGTTGGAACGGAGTTCAGGGCCATCTCAAGGGCTGCAGGAGAACAATGTGAAGGGGTGCAATGGCTGCAGCACCACACAATCAAAGGTGGGGGCCATCTTGGGACAACTCTCATGCATTACAGCAGGTCGCAGAATGGGGCATGCCAAACGTGCAACTGTCCATGCAGCCGATACCCCCTTCTCTTTAAACTGGGGCAAATTGCGAGTCACTAAAATTCGCAAACTGTGAGACGCAAAAGGAAATAGTCCTTTTTCTAACAACATCAGAAAACTGATAAAAAGCACTGGAAGATACTCAATACTGGGTCTCTTGATTTAGAACAAATAATGTATTCTTTCAAAAAAGGAAGGAGGACAAGACCCCGGTTGTGAAGCAAAGAACACTCTGGGACGGTAAACAGCCCTCACAACGAAGCCGTCACCCCGCATGCAATTACAACGCGGTGGTTACAACGACCGCTTTGTAACAACGCATACCATTACCCCGCAAGTCCTAACGACGACTTGTGGAGGGGGGAGAAGGTGTTGGATTTAAAATCCAACACCTTCCCTACTGTCCGCACAGACTGGAGTTGGAATAGTAAATTGTACTATTCCAACATCCAGCACCCCCCTCCGCAAGTCGTTGTTCCGACTTGCGGGGTAATGGTATGCGTTGTTACAACGCGGTCGTTGTAACGACCGCGTTGTAATTGCATGCAGAGTGAAGGCATGCGTGAAAAGGAATTCACACGAGGGGACTAGAGGAGATTTAAGGACCTGCGTGGACCACCTCCCCACTCATTATATTGATTTGGTTTTTAATCCTGACACAGGGAGCCGAATAAAGTTACTGCATAGCTAACCCTGTAGCCAGTTTTAACCACGAACACAACAGCACTGCACTTCACTCACCACACCAAGCTCACATAGGTAGTACACCCGCCTTACCCCTACCAAAAACATCCCTGAGCTCCTCCCTCGCAGCGAGGGGGTTGTAGCCCGCGTAGAGACTAGGTCTCTCAAGCGAGGAGGCACCCCTATGATGAAGCATGACACCTTTTGGTGTGTGAGGGGAACCGTCCTTAAAAGGGATTCCCCCCACCATTTGGTCGAGTAGACTCGGCTGTATCTTTGACCTCTTAGTTTCCGGACCCGAGGCCTTTTTCTGTGTTATGATGCGTGAAAAGGAAGCATATTCCTTTGGGACATGCATCATGCAACAGGACAATATCACTGCGGTCAATGCAATGTATGCTGCCTCACAACAAAAGCTACAAAGATCGATCTAACTTTACCCACCTTTGGTTCATCATTCACCACAGTAACTGTAAATGAATTAATATGGTGTAGATCTTAATCTGTATCTGCAGATTACAGAATGTGGGAATGACCGTGAGTAAGGTGCAGATACGAATCAATGAGCCATCAGAGCTTATCAGATGCAAGAAAATAATCACCAAAATGGCCAGATACCTCATTGAACAGGACCACGAAAAGAAAGAATTCCGATGGGTCATACTTGAGAAATTGACCCCAGGCAACAATACCATGGCAGTTGTGTTACTGAAATTTGAACAAAGATGGGTGTACAGACTAAAAACCGACACTCAAGGATTAAATAATGAAATACCATGGTCACAGATGGGTTAGGGGATCTTGGCCCAACAAAGCGTTCCGAGAGTGTGGTTTATCTGCATCAATACTATCTCACTCCTTACGTTGCTAGATTCCTTTTCAAATAAATATGGGACTGGCCATCCATACTATAATTGTGTAACTCAACAGTGAATAGCTGCTTATCAGGCAGTAAAAGTGACAACTTCAAACAAACCATCTTCGACACCAGCAGACAGTTTAATTGCATTGCACATACTATAGTCAACATATATAATACTGTCTAAGCCCAACAACACATGATTGTGTAGGAAAACGTTTAATTCCAAGACTATGTTCTCTCAGTAATGAAATACACCTATATTTGATAGTTAGTTAAAACCATTTCAATAAATGAATACAATTAATACAGTTTTGTTCATTATTTTAGCAGTATAAAAACATGTACATTTTCAAATAAAACCTATGGGTCTGCTAGCGTGTGTGCTCGATCTCCATAAACTCCAATAACATCCTATAGAGGCTATGCTTACAACAGCATGAATAACATATTTCTACAAATAGTTACGAAATATCCAATGAGTAAATAAAAGTGCTTAGTGCAATATTCAGTCAATACAGTTTACACTCCCAAGAGTGATTGCCAAGTTTCATCCTATTTAGTGTTAATTTTGCTATTTATCTTTTAATTTGGCAACCCGGTCCAAAAAGCTGGAGATTCTAACCATAATTCTGCAATCCGCTCCCTGGAAGCAGTATCTAATTGCCTCCTGCTAGGACTGAATGTTCAGCCCAATGACCAGTGGTTTACAGAGTGATCTTCTTTCTAGGTCAAAAGCAGGACAGGCACATAAGATGTAGGCCAGAGATTATTTGTGATAAGAGCAGAAGCAACAGGTTTGTCAGGACGTATGTACTTCCACCCTTGGGCAGGCAACGTCTCCCATGTCAAATAGTCCCATACGAAGCCTCAGAAATGGTAATGCTGGATACATTGAAATGGACAGCGTTCAGTAATGTTGCGGTGCCAGCTCGCCATAAGTGGCCGCTCCAAAATGGATTGTGAGCCTTTGCTTGTAAAGTTTGAAGATTAACTTTCACAGAAAAGATTTTAATGATTCTCCTCAGGAAGTGTTTAAAGCTTTCATAGGTAATGTTCAGGGACCATGGTGGAGCCATTTGAATCTTCATGATAATTTCCTCGATAGCAGTATGCCATGGAGAAGATCGTGAATGAGTGAAATCTAGGCCAATTTGATATTTGAAGGTCTAAATCTACGCTTTTTTTTTTTGTTTAAACCAGAGCTTTGGTAAAGTTTTCCTTTGAGCCAAGGCTTGCTCCCTGAGGTCAAATTCCAGTTGAATTTCAGCTTTCCTAGTGGGGTTTGGGAAACTGAAAATTGATCTAGGTTGAACCAACCTCCAATCTTGTCTGGAAATACTTTGAGGCCATACACTAATGAAGTCAAGTATTTGGCACTAATAACTAAGGGAGAGGAGCCTGTGAGGTCATCTGCCACTTTGTTCAATGCAAATGCAACCCCTTTGGCCTTGTTTTGAAGTAATGCTATATGGAGTTTGTTGGCTCCTCAGGCTTGAAATTCAAACCGAAATATTTACAAGAATTTAAACTGGTGATTGTCTGCCCGTTTTCCATACCAAAGATTGCCTCTTTTGTTTGTGGAAAGATGACTTTGGTTTTCCAAGTCTCATCTCTTGACCATTTTCCTTGCAGTAGTTGTGCAGATTATTCAAAGAATTCAGAAAGCCAATCCCTGAAAAGTCTAGCAGCACAATACCTTCTGCATACTGCAAAACATGAAGTTGTTGGTCATTGAGATTCTGCTGGTTCTATATCAGTAATAAATAGATTGAATTGTATGGGGGAAAGCACACATCTCTGTTCTAGGTCCTTCTCTGTGTACATCTTATTGGAAAGAGTACCACCGCTGCTTAATTTTATTTGTATCTAATTGTTGGAATACAGAGCGATGATAGCATTCACTATTTTAGATGGAAGGACCAATTACTCAATTTCTGCCATAGGGGGACCATGTATATACTATTTAAGGGTTTCCTGTAGTCAATGAAACATGCATTTAGAGCTCTCTTGCTGACTAGTGTTTTGTGGACTAGGTAGGCGAGTGCAACAATGTTATCAGTTGTGCAGGTATTTTTACGAAAGCCAGTCTGGAACCAAGGTATCAAGTTTGCCTGTGTTGAGCACTATTGAACAACCTTCAAAATCAATTAGGCAAAATATTTTGCTTGCACATGTTCTCTTAATAGATTCATATTTTTCAAATCTCTCGCAGTTCAGAAAACCTAATAAAAATCTTAAAAGTAAAAACATGAAGCTTTCTTCATTTTGTGGTTATTGAGACTGCTCTCAGCTTCATGAACAGAGTTAGCTCAAATGTGAAAAATACCACCAAACCTCAAAGTAAAGCAATGGGCAGTAATATTTATAAGGGAGAATGTCCAGAGCCATTTCTTTGAAGAGTTTTGCAACACTAAATGAGCCAGTAATATTAACAAGTCACTCAAATGCTACAATGTGTCGGGTCTGGTGGCTAAGTGGACTAATGCATCCACTGCAGGGACCTGTGTTCGACTTCATGGTCACAGGTTCAAATCCTGGCGGGTCCACTCAGCCTTTCATCCATCTGAGGTCGATAAAATGAGTACCATTGAGTTGGGTAACAATAAACATCTGTTATTCAGCGCCTTGAGACCCTTGGGTGATGAGTGCGCTTTACAAATACATGTGTTATGTTAATGTGTGTCTAGAATCGATATTTCTATAGGGCTGTCGGGGCTATTATTTGCCTGCATAAGCTTGAGCAAGTAAATCATGATGTAAATCAATCAAAGTGGTCTAATCAGTAGCTTCTCTACCCGGTTCCCCTCGAGCTAAAGGCCTAAAATAGAATCATCACTTTTACGTCTCTCATGCAGTCTCCAAATAGCAACAGACGAGTAACACTCCCAAGACTCGCTATACAACCTTCAACACATGAAGTGGAAGGCTCGAGCAGAGGCAGAGGTTATAATCATAATGTGGTCTCAGTCATGAAAGTATTCACAAGGGAGTCATCCGCTGCACGTATACGAGTTTGACCACAAGGTCACAGGCTTGAATCCCATGGGTAGACTTAGATTTTCATTCTTCACAATAAGTATCATTGGGTTGGGTAATAAACATCTATCATTCAGTGACACTCTACACAGGTGTAAAAAGTACTTTGCAAATACAAATTATGTTACATGGCAGTAGAAAGACAGAGAGCATGCCATAGGTTTTTAACCATGGCTTTTTTTGCTGCGGCCGGCCAAGGTGTGGAAGATGGCAGATGCAACCTGAACTGCTCTGGCTGACCGTCGCCCTTATACAGCACAATCCTGCACCAGTGAGGCTGTTGGAGGAGCGGGTCCTGCTGGTGTTGCGGCGGTTCAGCCCCCATTCCACTGCGAGCATGGAGATGCTGCCAGCATGACCACGAGGAGAGCCTGAAGGCATATGCAAGGAGCCTGGCTAAGCAAACCTAAGTAGTTGGGCACACCCAGTGGAACCGGCAGGTGGGCACACTCTGGTGCAGGTCGGGCTCTCTGCTTCTGAAAGGCAGCGCCTTGCGGAGATGGAGATGGAGCTGCAGTGACCTCGCTGCGAGAAGGAAGTGACCCATGCCCCTCGCTGAGCAGTGCAGGGGAGTGACGAGAGTCTCCTCCCGCATGGCTGAATTCATGGATCTGGGAATCATTCGGACAGTGCTGATCAGGGGACCAACACACCAAAAACCCCAGATGGCAGGAGACCAGCTGGACTTTGCACATCGAGACAGCTGGAGCCGCATTGGGGTTGGCTACCACACCCCAACATGCCCTTTGGGGCACTGCGCAGGGCCCCCAAACCTACACACACTGTTATTGGCCCAATCTGTGAGGCCTAGTGGTTGACCACAAGACTCGCCTTGAAAGACATTGAGACTCCCTTCGGACGTCTCCTGGGGACCAGCGCTGATCCCTGTTGGGCCCACAGATCCAGGGGACACATGGGCTCGCACAGCCATCCTGCAGTGCAGTGAGAGGTGCATATTCGGATCCCTCCACCCAACTGACGCATTGAGCAATAGGTCAGAGGGCATCACCTTCACGTTGGCTGCTCGTGCTGCCATGCTGCGGAACTGACAGGGCTGGCACGCAGGCCAACTACAGGTGGACTGAGCTGTGCTGCAGCCTCACCATGGGGAAGCCGAGGACTGCAAGGGTGTCCATGCCGCACACCCAGCTCCTCGATGACTGTGAGGGTCCCATTCAATGGGTATGGCGCAGTTTCCACGGCCCACGCCTCTTTCCCCAGACACAATTGTACAGATCCTCTAAGCGACCAACTCATCCAGGACCTAGAGGCTAAAATTGATGCGTTGGCAGTGGAAGTTGGTTTGCTTTGCAAGGACCAGAAAAAACGTAGAGAAAGAGTGACCGTCACAGAATTTACCCTCCAACACTTGCAGCTGCACGTGGTTGACCTCCAGAGTATGGTGCATAGGAATAGGCCTAAGATGCAGAGGGGCCGCAGCAACATCCAGCTAGTGGATCTCCCCGGGGGCACAAAACAATAAGACATGGTGGCCTTCCTGGAGGAGCGGCTGACCAGGGTGGTTGCACCAGGGCCATGTCTGCCTTTTTCTCTGCCAGGAGCGCTGCCTAGGCCAGTGATCTCCAAAATATTATACTTCAAAGATGGTGACGTCATTTTGCAGGTGGCCAGATCAGTTGGACCTTATAAGGTGGGCAATGGCAAGATACTCAACTGCCCTGACTTTACCCTGGTGGTCCATAAGAACTGTGTATCATTCCTCGGTGTGAAACGCAAAGTGCGTGACTTTGGAGTAAAATACTTATTACTTTTCCCCACCAAACTTCCTATCACCCAAGACGACAAATCACACTTCTTCACAAACTCAGAGGAGGCTTGGGACTTGGCGGAGCAGCATAGTCCTTCTTCCCTGCCCAGCACACAATTGAACTGGTCACAGCAGTCTCGGGAGCCCAGACACTGGAGGAGAGTAAGGATGGGCGCAGCAGGCAACCACATGGCCGCCATTACGGCTAACCTCAGACCGGTTCTGACAGTGAGCCAGCACTGCAGGCAGCGGTGGCCCTAAGAGAACAGTCACTGGTACTTGCCTCTAGCACTAGCAGTGAAGACGATATCCTGCTGTCCCACATCAGTTCCGAGGATGAGACAACAGTGCTCCCAAAAACACACCACAATCAGAGAATGATTTGGTATAGCTGGAGACAACACGGGAAGCCCCCTCTGCCCTGGTGTGCCACTGCGGTGGAGAGGTGATGGACTCCCCCGGTATTCTGTTGTGCTCATCTAAAAATGCTGCAAGCTATCCAAGAGGAGATCTCACTGCACAGATGTCATCTACTGGGAAGCTCCAGTGCTCACGCCATCTTCGAGAGTTTAAGTAGCATTTGTATTGTTACACTTTAACTTAAGACTTTGTTTCTCTACCTTTCAGCCTATATTCACTCCTTTCTCACCCTCTTCTCCTCTCTGACCCGCCTCACACCCCTTCTGTCCTCCACTTCCAAGTTACCCCCCATGTCTGCCTACCTATTATTGCTTCAGCGTTATTCTCAGGGGACCCCTCTCAATCCCTGCTGCATACACCTCTTTTTCATGGGAGGGAAGCAGTTTCTGTTTTTATTGTTTAGTAGTTTTCTATTGATTGGGTGGGTATGGTACTGATCCCAGCCCTAGGGGGGATTTGGAGTTGTCAATGTTTTTTTCTTGTGTATGTGGATTTTGCTTTTCAACACTCCACTGTTGACATTAAAGGTACAGAGCCAGACTGGCAGGAATTCAGATGGTTCAGTGGCAACCCAAAACATGAACCTGGGACTACTATGGTGGGGAGAGGGGTGAAGAGGAGTCCCAGAGACAGACCTCACGTTTCCCCTTAAATCCAAAATGGCTAGACTAGATTACTGCAACTTCGAGATGCGGAATGTGAGGGGAATGGTTCACCAAGGCAAGCGCCATCGAATTCATGCATACCTTACGAGATGCAACGCCCATATAGCAATTCTTCAAGAGATACACCTCATCAAGCCAGAGGGCCAGGGCTTCCTGGCGCGGTGTAGAGGCAAACTATTACACCACGTATTCGGTTTATGCCAGAGGAGTCCTCATCTGACCGGTGGTCCCCTTACAGTTGGAGGCTCACAAAGTGGACCCTGAGGGACGATACAGGTACCTGATCGGGTGCTTAGATGGATCCCCTTTACACAAAATCGGACTCTTCTACCAACGCTGTCCAGATAGCACATCTCCATACACTGAACGACCACATGGAACACTAGTTGACCGACCGTGGTGGGAAGGGACTTCAATTGCGTGATGGATCCTACCTTAGACGGGTCCAAATCTCACTTTCCTGGCACACATGCACAAAGTATATCATACGGCCTGGCGGAGTGGGCGAGCAGGTGGAACCTTCATGCCACATGGCAACAAGTGCACCCGACAGACAGAGAATATTCCCATTTCTCCTACATACACGCCCTCCACATGAGAATAGACATGTTTTTCACCTCTCAACTGCTGGTAGACACAACACAATGCTGAATACCTGGCAAAAACCCACTCAGATTAAAATCCACTAATTGTGACGCTGCATTGGAACGTCATACACGTGCACATCTCCACTTGGCACTTACAATGTTCGGTTCGAGAGGAGGTTGCATACCACGGTACGATCACAGAAGAAATCTGACATTACTTCAACACAAACACAGGCACAGCATTGGACCATTTGATGGGATGGGACACATTCCAAATCTATATTCAAAGTCTATATCAGTAGCATATATATGAAGACCTCCACCGGGGTGCACACCACACAATGCGATCACATAACGGGTCCAGAAAGGGAGCTAAGGCCACTACAATTACGTGCAGTGGTCGACGCTAAGACCCATCGGCTACTAGTAAGAAAGCGCAGCCAACACACTAATATATGTGCATAGTTATCCCAACATGATTACAAAAAATATGCATTGATCAAACATGCGGAGGGCGACATGGCGAGAAGGCTACTCACGGGATTGTTGTACGCAGAAAAACACCACTCATCAATCACCACCATCTGACACCTGGCAGGCCACTGTGTTCACAGACAAGCAGACATTATTGCAGTGTTCACTGACTATTATTGCACCATCTAAGGATCTTCAGATGATGCAGCTAGGGCACAATTAAAACAGTATCTGGAAAAAGTCCCCTTGATGGCAATATCCCCAGAGGCTAAACTATGGAGGGCCCCATAGAGGAACTTGAGATAGCGCTTATGATCAAACAACTAGCCATGGGTAAAAGCGGGTAGCGATGGTCTTCTGCTGGAATCTTATAAATGTTTCCAAGTGGATCTAGTGAAAAGACTGGCGTTGATGTACAAATCATCATGAGAAGCTAGTGCGCTGCCCATCCACTAGAGAGGCCTTCATCATCCTGCACCCCAAACACAGCTGTATCCAGGATCTTCAACTCGAACTGACAGATCGGGACTGGGCCCAAATCCTGGGCCACATCTCTAAGGTCTCCAGGAACATGTGTCGAAAATTCTTAGAACACCATTGAACGCACCGCATGTACCTAACCCCAGCGAGGTTACATATCCTCTTTCCAGCCTCTTCGCATGAATGTCCAAGATGCAAATCGGAGCACGCAGACTCCTTTCACATGACATGGAAATACCTGCTCCGCGACACTACTGGAATACGATATGCAGACATGTTGCACACATCAAGGTCAGACACCAACTCAACTCGCCTTAGACATGCTTATTGGGCGTGATGCCACGTCCCCAAACAGATGAAGCGGGGTCTAAGTTTGCTGAACTGGCATTGGCCCTGGTGGGGCAAGCAAAAGCAATGCAATGGAAGGCGATAACCATGCACCCATCACCAAATGGAAGCTTGAGCTCTGAAGATGGGCCCAGACTGAGGACAGGGTGATCAGCAGATTGCATATTTGTGCGGGTAAAAATCCATAAATCACAACATGGAACACCATACTTCTGGCTCTGCTGTCGGGTTCTGAACTGTGACCTCCATAGCCAGTAACGGACAAAAGGGAATCGGAACAACGACTCAACGCGTGCTGAGGGCGCACCATCCTAATACTCTCACTCTCCCCAACTTCACTCCACACAATAACCATGTGTCACACACATCTCCCAGCCAGCGGACTGATGACCACAGCTATGTGATAACAACATCACACACCGCTCAGATGGATCCCGGACACGTCTATTAACTTTACATTGTTGATAGTGAGTATGTACTGTCCTTGAAGCCAATCCCGAATGCACGTTTCGCAATAATTGACAAACTCTGTACATGTCTTGATATGATGATTGTGTTTTCTCTGTATCATGCAAGAAAATGTTTACTAAAGAGCAATTAAAAAAAAATCCTGACATTTCTTGAAAGTATGCTTTATGATTATGGCACCAGGGTGCTCTTGTTGACGTAAAGTAAAATTCTCCTGACAACCTATTAGTAAATGTGCTGAATTTTCAGGTTGCCGTCCTGTAATATATTGTGACACTGAATGTATGCCTACCCAAGCTACTAGTACTTCATTATATGATCCTTTGTCAGCAGCCTCAGCTACACACCATCGCCAGACACAAGTTAGATGATCTGTTCCCCATGGAGACCTGCTTCTCGGCCCCTTCCTCGTCCATACCTGATGTCTGCATCCCTTCAAACAGCATGCAGCATATCAGTCAACTCAACAGAATTCTTCAATGACGCAAAACTCCCTGAGACACCGAAACCAATCTCCACATTTTAGGATCCACCTGCATCCATCAGGAAGCATGTCACACTCCCCATTCACCAAGGGCAACCACCTGGTTGAGTATTGCTCTTATTTGAACTGGCAACGTTTGATTTACTTATTGAAAACATACAAGCTGGATGCTTACAAATAATCACATTCACAGCACCCTGGCTATAACAGTTCTTGGAATCATACACAACTCTTACAGGTCAATCACCACCTGACTGCAGCACCTTGTCTATCACCGGTCTGGGCACACAGTTCCTCCGCTGAACCTCCTTACTTCCAGAGCACACTTGCTGCAGATCTTCCTGGTCTGTCAGCACTGGGGCACACACACAGATCTACTAATACACCTCAGTACTGACCTGCAGCACCTCTGTTACTCCAGAATGTGAAACAAGGAGCTCTATCAATGCCCCTCAGTCGTGACCTACAGAAACCACTATTGTGCTGTTACTAGACACAGAGCTATGACAATGCAACTGAAGTCTGTCCTCTAACACCCCTGCCTTTCTAACACAGAGATCAACTCACAGCCCCACCAGTGCATCTTAACACAACCCCACAACCCCTGACTGCCATAGATTTCAGGACTGAAACAGGCACACACAGGTCTGCCAGTCTACCTACATCCTCAACTGGAGAACTCTTGCTTCTCACCATGGGGCATCCACAGCTATTCAAATGCATATCAGTCCTTAGCAGCATCACCCCAAGCTCTGCCACTATTGGATTGTACACCCCGCTCTAGTAATTGATACTTAATCTGACTTGCAGGACTCCTGCTAATTCAGTACTAGGAACTACGCGTAGCTCTCTTGACGCATATCAATTCTGTCCTAAGGCCGAAAATGAATAAATATCAGCTTTCTACAGATAAACTATGATTTACTAAACAAAAGATGAAGATTTTAGAGCTTAAAAACAGCATACAGATCTGGATGGACTGATACAAGTTTGTTAGTTGAAAGCAATGCATCATTTCAGAAAGTACTCCAACAGACAGACAGCCATTTTGTTACCTATGTTGATAGCGGTTTCCTGTTTGTCTCCTGTCAGCACCCAAATTTTGATTTCAGCTTTCATCAGGGTTGCTATCGTTTCGGGAACACCACCTTGGAGGCGATCCTCTATGGCTGTGGCTCCTAGAAGTAGCAAATTCTGAAAACAGATTGGTTTATGTAACTCTCAGGATTTGAGAAATTTGTATGCAGGTGTTTTAAAAACAATGGAAGAAAATATTGCTCTATTTTTGTTAACATTTTGAGATTCAAACAGTTCACATTTCATTTAAAAACCGTTTGAAAATACATCCTAACTCAATTCAGGAAACAATAACTTACTAGATAGAATGATGGTCAGTACATTTCAGTTTCTCTTTCTGAAGTCCAAATTTCTTTCTATAAAGATAGGTAATTGTGTCCATAATTATGCTATTATGATCTTAGCTACATTGCATATTTTTATTGATTTATTTTGAATTGTGTATGGCGCAGAAATGCAAGTTAAGTTGCCTCTAGCACTTTGAACAAGACAAATAGCATTGACATGGAAATGTGTGCGTTCATTTGTATACTTTATGCCACTGAGGTGGTGGGAGAGGGCACTCATTTTTGTGGACAAGGACTCTTTGGTGTGAATTGATTACAACTGCCAAAGGACTCATCACTGATCATTCATTTAACAACTAAACTACTGCAGTGAAGGGGTGCTGGGCAGGATCTGTAAAGTATGGGAGTGATAAACATTAATCTTACATCCAAGTGTACTTAGAACTTGACATTTAATTATGCAGCGAGTGGCGCCAGCTGCGTAAGTTTGCAGTGCCAGGGGTGGGTTGGCAGTGGAGCTGGGCGACTCACTCTGAAAAATGGATTTGGTCCGGGCTCTTTTTTCTAAACAAGCAGAATAAGAGCAAATGATGGCTTCTCAAGTGGTGTTTCACCCACTGGGTTTAGTATGCGAGTTGATCACATTCCTAATCCTATTTGATGCAACGTTGAAAGTAGTTACACATACTCTAGCTGGTTCTATTTCCTCTATTCTAGATCTGTGAAGCACAGTTGTGATTACAGTAACAGGCTCTTTTCGTGGCTCTTCGCTTCCTTTTTCTGGGGTAGCCTCGAGCAATCAATTTATTTGTTAAATTCTCTGCATGTTTCAAAATAAATGTAGATTTTTTTTTAACTATTTCTGGACAATTGCAGAAACTGACCAAAAGGAAAGTGGTCTTTTTGACTTCTTGGGAGGCAGTTACTGTAGTGGAGTATTATTTTTGTCAGTTGGTTTTACGTAAAGGGCTTTACTGAATTATTTAATCTCTTCGTGAATCAAAAAGTTTAGGAAGGGTATTCGCTTTTTAGATTTGTGGCAGTAAATTTCAGGTTTGAATTACTAACATTTAATCATGTGATGTACGTCTCCAGTCCTTCTTCACTGTCTTTACAAATAAAGAAGAAGTCTTCGATATAGCGCGACTATTTTAAGACATTTTTTTTAAATGTGGCCGTTTGTTTACAAGCATTTCTTCTTACAAAACTTATCAGACAGAGATTAGATACGTTTGAAGCACCAGTCACTCCAACCGAGGATCCTTTGGTAGAAAATTTTGCCATTAAACCAAAGTTGTTACTATCTCAAGCAGCGGTGCCCTACTGCTACTTTTAGCTTTGCTGACGAGTCCTGTAAATGTTTCTCTATTAGATTAAGAATTGCAGGCTCACTAGAGGTTTGCCACAATGTTTCTAACTGATTACCAGCAGAGCACAAGGCTTTGCTGGGCCGCGCAAACTTTATCGAGCACTCAGTGGAGAGAGTTTCTTTTGCTTCACCATCGTTGTATGCAGTGACGGATATTTCATGGTGGTAATTTGTTAGTCAGGGGACAGGCTTTTTATGAAAATGTTTTGGTAAATTTATTCTGTCCTCCCTTCAGTGTGGTCCTTCACTTCTCCCTCAAGGAGGCGTACTGATTGGCTAGGCCATTATGCGTCATCGAAGACACCACAGTAAATGTGGCTAGTGCCACAATACCCAAGTAGAATACGTTTGGGAGGGAAGCCCAGTACCCTCATGTGCCCCATTCGGGATGTCTGCTTTGTTATTCCCCAGCCCACAACTCTTTGAACATTTGTTGTTACTCTTCCTTTCTAAATGAGTCCTGGCTTCTTGCCAGTTCTCTCAGTTCCTTCCAGTACTGGCCTTTGAAGAAAGAAAGAAGCTCTGCAGCAACAGCTGATGAAAAGCATGAACCAGGCCTTTGAGACATAATGCACGCAACCCCTGACCTGGTATCCCCTTTTCTCCTTGAGGGAATATAAGACAGTTCCTGCTAATTTGTTTCAGAACTTTGGCATATTATCGAACAAGAAGGCAGCAGTGCAAAAAGCACAGGCATTGGCAAATGTGAGCCAGTGTCTTACATTTGCCCTATCCTCTGTGTACAGTGCAATATAACTGAGTACATATCACCGACCAAGAGAACCCACTGACAACATGTTTCTGGGGTGTGAAGTCTGCTAGGAATTTTGTTTTATTCAAACTCACAAAGATTAGAATAGGTAGGGTACTGGCAAAACAACAAAACTTTCAAGCGTCCCTTATTTGGATTGATAATGATTCACCATTTATAAAAGTAATACAAAAACACGTTTTTGGTATCACAGTCGAAAATGTTTCCCCCAACCCAAAGAATTCGAGCAAGCATTTGTGATGCACTCACAACAGAAGTAACTTTCTCTGCATGATGGTTCTAGTCAGGCGGTGTATTTAGCTTCACAAAGAATTCTAGAGGGAAGGGGGAATCTAGGGAGCAGTGCAGGGAGAAGGAAAACAGCAAACCCGGACTAACCCAAATGAGCAACTTACAACTTCAGGAACTACCTACATGCAGGAGGAGGTGCAGTATAGGTACCCAACCTGACATGTTAACCAGGCAGATTCAGGCACCCTCATCATACAATCAGGGAGAATGAGGGGGTCAGTAATGGCATGCACAGATTTACCTGTGAGAGGCAGTGGACTGTCTCCCAACTGGGCTTCATGTAAAATCAGTTGCCACCAACTATTAATAGCATATTAACCAGGTCAGGAGGACAGTAGTCACACATGTTAAAAGAAGCACAACTTTGGGTGGACCACAAGGACCCAACACAGTCTAGCACTCTGAGGGTGAGCAAACACCAAAAGTAGGTAGAGCACTGGTTAGGAGACTCATGGCGTGAGTCTTCTGCACCAGAAACCATACTTGGTCTGCAAGAACATTAAAATGAGGAGCATGTTGTCACTTGAACACTGGGCCATGTTTCTTTCGACCCTACCGTGAGCACCCGCAGTGAGCGGACAACTATGTACCAGTGGTGTAGCATAGTACCCCACAGCCCCCGCTGTGTGTGGGGGGGGGTGAGCTCCAGGGGGCCCCCTCAGCACAGTACCCTGGCCTCAGAGCTCCTGGTTGAGTCCGGAGGGGTGCCCCTCCAGTTACGTTACAGGGGGGGCCCCCTCAAGATTCGTTACGCCACAGCTATGTACAGGAATACAAAACAACTGAAACACACCTAGACCAGAGAGCCTCCCGAGAGCAGAATCAAGACAACTGTATTTTGGGAATCATCAGCATCTTAGTTAGAGTACCAAAGAGGCAACTGAAGTAGTCTTAGCGTTCCTTCATTGAGTTTAATCAAGCAGTCAGTGTGCCAACGTGTACATACCCTCTGCCCAGCCCGTTTTTGTTTTTTCTTCCCTCTTCTATCTGTACTCTCGCAGCGTGATCTGCGCTACATACGTAGCTGATTTGCCAGTGTTTCAATCCCAAAAGGCCCAAACAAACCAGCTTGCCCAATGTCCTGTGTTGTTGGCCTGACCACTCCCTACTTAGGGATGGTGTCCTTCTTCTACTAAGGCTTGTTACAATACGTCCCTCACATTCTTTTATTTCAGTTCAAAGCCCATTTAGCTCTTTAGCAGTAAAAGATGGGCGAGTCTGACTTTGAATTTCACTGAGATGTCTGCGTTGGGATGAGGCATGTTAATGTGTTTTGTGTGGTAGTACTGAGGGTTGTCACCAGCGCCTGGGGCCTACGGTTTGTGTTTGCCTTCTTTATGTTTATCTTTTGTTTGATGAGGGACCAGACTGTCTTGAGGGGATTCTCCTGTTGAGCTTCAATTACAAAATTGTTAAGTAAACTGAGGAATTTGTTTTCATGTATTGCAACCCGAATACAAGGTAAGAGTTTCCTTGAAGTAGCATCTACGTTTAAATTTGGAAATTGATTTAGTGAAGTGGGATTCGATCATGAATGCTGAATTCCAACATCTTAATAGCATTTCTTCTCTGGGAACCCACAGCTGTGCTGCCCCACAGTTTCCATTTAATTGATATTACAGCTACAGATAAAATGCATCCCAAACCGCTACATGGTTAAACCCTCCCTATATAACCACTGTTCTATTAGCTGTCATTTTTATGAGGGGACCCATATTTTCTGTAACATTTTCAGGTCTCTGCAGATCTTTTGTGGGCTGCACCAAAAACTTACAGTGAGCTTAGAGCCTGCATACAGCTCCCATTGGTTGGTTTTGTTGTCACTCTGAATTGCTTGCTTCTTATTAGATGGCTTTCCTTCCTCTCCTTGTGTCTGTGCCTCTCTGGGGGCATAGGCTCTTTACCATCCTTTTGATTGGTTGACTTGCATCCTTCCACTGCCCACTTTTAGTGAACTGCTTTTTTCTTTTTTGTTAAGTTCTCCATGAGAGAGCATGGTTTTTCTAGCTCCCTCCTTCATGTTCTTCTCCCCCGCCAGTCCCTATTTCCTATCAAACCAATTTGCTCCCTTTCAGTGTGCTGTTCTCTCTCTCGTGGCTTTTCCCCCTGCCCCTGCGCTCCGTGTTGCCCTCTCCCCTGCACGCTACTTTTCCCCCCCCCGCCTCTCCTAACCAGGCTTTATTTTTGTCTCCCCCTAAATCCCCGTTGCTGCACCCTACCCACTCTTCCACTGCTTCCACATCATTCAGGGACATTTAAAAAAAAATTAGTTGCGTTTTTTTTTTAGGGCCTGGCAGCTGGTACTTGCTGCTGGGTGCTTCGCTACAAGAAAAGTGCCTCTGCACAGTTAAAAAAAATTTTTTTTTTATTTACTGATCTATGTGATGTCTGTCATTTCAGATTGGTCAAGAAAAAAAAGAAGAAAATAGTGACTATCATTCTGTAAGCACATGACACGTGTGCACGTGCATCATAGAGCATGTGCGTTCCTACAGAATGACTAGACTTGCAACAGCAGCCATGTAATTTCTCAGTTTTTTGTTTTTTTCCGATGCTGCACAGCATTGGCAAAGGTTTTGGCAAAGAGACTAGGTTTATAGGGAGACCTATTGGTTTTGCCAATGTTTGTTTATGTGGCAGATAAGCCAGCTTTTTGTAGGAAATTGCCCAGAGTTCTTTCTTTGCTCAGTGTTCGCGTGGCCACGAAGATTAGGCTTAGATATGTAGATGGAGAGTTAAGATTTTGGTAGACTTCTGTGCACAAAGAAAGGGATTCCAGTGAATGCCTTAAGCTCAGTAACTTTAAAAAAAATTGTTGGTTTCAATCTACGACTGGTAAACTTATTTAGCTTGTGAATTACACGCTAAACCGGGTAAAATAAGCCCAAGCTCAGGGCCCCTATTTTCTTCCTTGTGTACTTTTCATGTATAATGAATGGATTTCTCTACTGGTGGGCACATTTATAATCGCACTCATGTAGTTGTAGAAAATTCCAGCCTACACGTAGTAGGTGAAGTTGCCCCAGTTTCCTATAAGGTTATAAAGTGTGGATTAAAAGGTTTGGAAATCCTGGAGCATGTAATTGTGGATAGACAGGCCATACCCTCCCAAGGACACCACAGGTGCATCGGGGTCAGCCTGGACAATGCAGGGGGGGGTGGGGGACGAAAATGTGGGCAGGTGTGAGGAATAAGGGCAGGAAGCTAAAAGAGTGTGGGCGGGAAGCTAAAAGAGTGTGGGCGGGAAGTTAAAAGAGTGTGGGCGGACTCAGCCAGGAAACTATTTTTGTGCGGATAGGTAGGGATCTTTTTGCATTGTATGGTGTTGGTGGCTGCTGAACAGCACGGGCTCCCCCTTCCTGTATTGAATAGCCCGTCCCAGCAGTGGGAAAAGTTTAGCACTGCTGCAAAGGCTACTTGGTTTGACCTTCATTTTCCTTTTAAACTATGGGTAGCTATGTAGTTGTGCAGCTGCCCATAGTTTAAAGAATATATATCCGGCTTTGCAACTTTGCACAACGACATGTTTTTATATTGAGTTTAATTACTACAAAATACAATACTTCAAATGTTATGCCACTGCTATTGGATGCCGACCATAAAGAGGGCCACCAGCACCATTAGTTAAGCTTCACAATATTTAAATATTTCCTTTGATTTTAGTTTCCCATTTTTCCGGAGGCATCAAAGGAAAACAAAGTGAAAAAAACGAGAAAGGAAAATTTTTAAATGAAAATTGTCTGTCACCATATGTTTGGTTTAAATGGCCCAAAATCTAAATATCTTTTTTATTCCTCCAGAATTTATGAACAACAAATCCACTCTAGAGCGCTTCAGTTTGCAGTTTCAACAGATGCAGCAGATGCAGTTGGCGGAATGGGGTGCAGTGGACATATACCTGTAGAGAGCCATCCGGGCTCTCCTAAACTTTGTTGCCAGCACACACTCAGGGCAGGCTTGTCCCAAGGTGATAAATAAACGACGGGAGACTGCTCGAGGTCTTTCTCGCCACACAAATAAAACAGAGTGGAGTGTCCGTTCTTGCGCTGCGCTAGACCCTGGCTACCACAAGCTGCACAGCGACACATTGGCGACGAGGCCCGTACCGGACCCGGAAAGGGGAGAGGAACCTCCGCGCCACCCCAGCGCATACGGCGGTGGAAACGCCTAATCGGCCACCATCTTTTGGGCCCCCCCGATACTGCAGGCAGTACGTCCCTCAGCAGCCTCCTCCGTGGCTACAACAAAAGCTGGCCCCAGCACCTCCGCCAGCACGTCGCTGTCGGACAGAGGCAGCGCAACGCGTGGCTTGAGCCAAAGACGCCGCAGGCAGCGAGGCCTACGAGAAGCCACACCCAGCACTTATCGTGGCGGCCGGGGAGAGGCCTACAGCCGCAAGAGCAGGAGTAGGCCCAGCAACACGCATAGCAGCCTTCAGGTGAGCGCGCTGAGGCCCGGCAAGGACAGCACACAACACGCCAGCAGCGCCCCCATCATACTGCTACACCTGGTCACTGGAACAAACACGGAAGGCACAATATATACAAAAAAACAAAACATAAAAGAATAAGTTAAGAGTGCCAATAAAGACAGGAAGCACTGTACAGGGTCACAGAAAGAGAAATAAGGACTGTAAACTGCTGGGAAGTGGGACCTGCAAGAAGCACAATAAACACACCCAGAACATAGCCAGGCTCCAGCAGGTCGGGCAACCGTGAGCAAACAACAGGCAGGTGCTGCCGGCCCGCAAGCAGAAGCCGGGAAGCCACAAGCAGGCGCTGCGGCACCACACCAAGTACACAATCAGGCAGCAGTATCTCCATTACCCCCGTTCAGCGAAACTGCGGACCCTGCAACAGCAGCCCAAAGCTGGAAAGCCTGGATAGAGCGCCTCAATCACTATTCCAAAGTTACGCGGGAGACAAATGGAACAGTAAAGAGGTCCCTGCTAATATACTATGGAGGTGGAGAGATCTACGACCTATTTGAGACACTCCCAAACACAGGAGACGATAACTACTATGAGGCCGCGGTCGATGCGCTCAATCAGCACTTTGACCCCCCAGCTCAACCCCGACTTTGAGCGATTTAAACTACGGCAAGCGAAGCAGTCTGACACCGAGTCAGTGGACATGTTTTACGCACGGCTAAGGTGACTGGCAAGCACATGCACCTTTGCTGATCAATGAGAAGAAATACGAGCCCAGGTGACCTGGAGAGTCGCTCAGTCCTCTTACGGAAACTGATCCTCCGACAACCGGGGATATCGTTGAACGAAATCCTCTTTCTTGCCAGGTCTCACGAGCTATCGGACGCTCGAGCAGACAAAATGGAAGCCGCCCTCAACAGAGGCACCACGACGTCACACGCCCCCAGATACACCCAAGTCAAGGAAGAGAGGGTCGAAGCTATCCAGCGGTGCCCGAACCCCACGCGCACGACCACAAAAACACAGACTGGCAGAGCATGCGGAAACTGCGGGAGGGAACACCCTACAGCCGGCCCGTGCTTCCCGAAAGGGAAGGCTTGTTCCCGATGCGGGAAACCAAATCACTTTGCGAAAGTATGTAGAAGCAGCCGATTTCGACCGGCCTTCACAAAATCACATGGAACAACGCAACAACTTCAACAACTGTCAATCAATGACACTCATGCCCAAGAGGAGGGTACAACACAAGGGTGCAGTTTCACCATGGAAGATGATGATGACGACGTGTTCGTCATATCCTTTGTAAGCCGGTGAGACAAAAAGAAGAGACCTCCTCCCATGTGCTCCGTCAAGGTGGCCGGATCCACCGTTTAAGTGCTGATTGACACCGGGGCGTCCGTGAACGTCATGGACTCAGAACAGTATGAGTGGCTATCTCCACGGCCTCCGCTCGCCCCCACAAAGGTCAGGATCTACACATATGGAGGGACTCATCCACTTCCCCTAAGAGGGGTAATAGAAACGGAAGTCACCAGCGACAAGCACACCACGAAAGCCAGGTTTCACATCACCGAAGGGAAGAAAGAGACTTTACTCAGCTGTCACACGGCAGAAGATCTGGGCCTTGTCTTTTTTGCAAACCAAGTACAGGACTCCCATGCCGAAGCCATTCTGCACGAGTTCCCGAAACTGTTCAAGGGACTAGGAAAACTCAAGGGCAAACAGTTCAAACTACATATCGACCCAACTGTCAGGCCGACAGCTCTGAGGCACAGGAGAGTGCCATTCCATTTGCACCCACAAGTAGAAGCGGAACTAAAGAAATTGGAAGATCTAGATGTCATAGAGAAAGTATCCAGGCCGACCCTGTGGGTGTCGCTGCTAGTCATCGCGCCGAAGCCCAAACAGCCTGAAACTATCTGGCTGTGCGTAGACATGCGCCTCCCGAACCAAGTGGTCAGGAGAGAACGACATCTGATGCCCACGATGGATGACATAGTGGCGGACCTCAATGGAGCCATGTGGTTCTCGCAGCTCAACTTGAACCCTGGATACCATCAGCTGGAGCTGGAGCAGGAGTGCCGATACATCACCATGTTCTCCACCCACATGGGCCTCCGGAGGTACAAAAGGCTTAGTTTCAGGGTGTCCTTGGCAGCAGAAGTCTTCCAGAACGCCATCAAAGAAACCCTGTCTGGCCTACAAGGCGTCAATAACCTTAGCAATGACATTCTTGTGTTTTCAAACACCCTGGAGTACCATCACACACATCTGCGAGCCACGCTCCAACGTCTGGAAGACTGCAGCCTAACTCTCGACAGGGCCAAATGCTCCTTCTACCAGGAATCCATAGACTTCTTCGGGTACATCTTTTCAAGAGAAGGGCTGAGAGTGGATCCCAAGAAAGCAACAGCCATCCAGTCAGCCAGAACCCCACCACGCCAACTGAAGTCCGCAGCTTTTTGGGTATGCCACCTATTGCAGCAGGTTCATATCGAATCTGGCCTTGCTGTCCGAGCCACTGCGAGCCCTCACGCGAAGTGGAAGCACCTGGGAATGGACCACTGAAGCTAACACTGCATTCCACGCCATTAAAACAGCATTAATGGACAAGACAGTCAAGGCGTACTTCCACCCAGGAAGGCGCACTCAACTGGTAGTAGATGCCAGCCCCGTCGGCCTTGGGGCAGTCCTTCTACAAGAAAGCAACAGAGATACCTGGGCACCAGTTGCATACCCCAGTCGAGCCCTGTCGGACACGCAAATAAGATATGCCCAGATTGAGAGAGAGGCCCTGGCCATTAAGTGGGCATGCCAGCCCTTCCACCTGTACCTCTATGGACAAGAATTCCAAGTGGTGACGGACCACAAGCCGTTAATGCCCCTGTTCGCAGGAACATCAAGACTGGCACCCCCCAGAATAGAAAGATGGGCGGTACAACTACAAGTCTAGAGATTCAAAGTCATATTCCGCCCTGGAGCGCATAACCCAGCAGACTATCTCTCAAGGCACCCAGAAGTGATAGATGTGCGGCACTTGCCCCAAGATGTAGAACGCACTGAAAAATTCGTCAGAATGATCACTCAGGAAGCTTGTCCCAAGGCTGTGACACTTGAGGAGATTGGGCTTGCCACTACCAAGTACGAAACGCTGGCAAGAGTCAAAGAAGCTTTGCAGGCCAACGGCTGGGCTCATTTCTTGGATGGTGCACAGGCACTCACCGCCGAGGACAATCATGCACGACAGCAACTGTGGAAGGTCCGCAGCGAACTGATTGAGGGAGAACACAGAGTCGTTTTGAGAGGCCATGTCATCGTAGTCCCGAGGAAATTGCAAGATGGAATCGTGGGACTAGCACACATTGGGCATCAGGGGATGGCGAAAACCACGGCACACCTACGGGGCAAGGTGTGGTTCCCCGGTATGGATACCATGGTGGAAGAGAAGATCAGACACTGCCACTCATGCACCATAACAGGAGGTGACCCTGCATCGGTCATCACAGAGGAACCGAGTGACGTACCCTGGTCCAAGGTCAGCATCGACTTTGACAGCTTCCCAGACGGCTGCAGCACTCTGGTACTAATGGACTCATATTCAAAGTTTCCAATAGTGGAGGTGGTTGCGTCCACAGCATTCACACAAGCACAAAAGGCTCTTGACAAGACTTTCACATTCATGGGCCTTCCCGAAGAAATCAGATCCGACAACGGGCCCCCCTTTCAAGGACGAGCGTTTCAAGAATACTTAAAGAAGAAAGCCATTCGACACCAAAACATCACCCCACAGTGGCCGCAAGCAAATGGCGAGGTCGAGCGCTTCATGAGAACGCTCAACTGGGCACTGCGCATCGGGGTGGAGCAAGGAGAAGACTTGGAAAGGGCCCTACATAAATTCCTAGACGCCTATAGACAGACCCCTCACAGCACCACTCGCTGTGCACCCTCTCATCTACTCTTCAGGTAAGCCCCGCGAGACAGCATCCCGACTGATCCTGCCTGGAGACCTCCAGAAAGAGATGACATGGCAGTACAAGCCTGGAGAGAAGTGACAAATCAAAAGGCAAGTCTCACCAGGGGTGCCAAGACGCCATCGGTGAAAGTGGGAGACTGCGTTGTGGTCAAAGACAGACACCCCAGCTGGAAGTTTCGAACCCCGTATGAGCCGGAGGTATGGAAAGTAATTCGCGTCCATGGGGACGATGGTCTCTCCGCAAAAGGGTCAGCAGGTGGTCACCAGAAATGTGGCATGGTTCAAGAAAGCGCACGAGTACTGCACGGACCAAGAAGACCTCGCGGAACCAGAAGGAGCTGGAAGCTACCTCAGCAACAGTCCACTGGGGTCACCAACTCCTGATCGAGACTCTGAAGGGTCCAGGGCTAGGGCAGCTGTGCCGGCACCCGAGACCTCCAACCAAAACACCCCGACTATGCTGACACCATGCAGCCAGGCCGAAGCAGGGATCAGTGCCAGCTCCCGGAGTCAAAAGTATGGTCTCCGGCTGAACCCTGCGCCAAGCCAGCGATTCAGAGACTTTGTGTGTACATCACCTTGAGCATGTCACCCATGATTGAGATGTGCTAAAGAAAAGGAGGGATGTAGAGAGCCATCCGGGCTCTTCTAAACGTTGTTGCCAACACACACTCCTCGGGGCAGGCTCGTCCCAAAGTGATAAATAAATGACGGGAGACCGCTCGAGGTCTTTCCCGCCACACGAGTAATATGGAGTGGAGTGTCCGTTATTGCGCTGCGCTAGGCCCTAGCTACCCCAAGCTGCGCAGCGCCACAATACCTACGACTTCCTACTTCACCCCATTGATTCTTGACGGGTGTGGGAATTTTTTTGTTAGTCTCTTGGCAATAAGGGATTACTGGGCTTCAAACTGGAGCAATGAAAGCATCTCACCTCTTATGTCCTGTGCCATCAGAGCCTCAGCAGAAAACTGAGCACTAATGGGCACCCTGTTAGTTCTTGACTTTCAAGGTAGGGAAGCTGTGCTTAGGGAGGTGCTTTGGTGAAGAAACTCAGAACTCAATGAAAACATTGGATGGTGGTTAATAAATCATTGCCCCGTCGATGTTTTTACTTACAAAGATAAAATACTTTAACCAGGACACACAGCTAAATAGTACACATGCAGTGCAGCACCAGCAATAACATATATGGTGATCACATGGGCAGAGCTTTAAGTAGGTTGGAAAAACTGGAGGGTCTCTCATAGGGGCGTGGCTGGGTGGTTTAAAAACACAAACTAAAAATATGTGCTGAGCATAGTGTGCCATCCGACTGGTATTTTGCTGCTCCTCTCATTGCACCCAGATACATAATACAAGTAACATCACGCCTACACGAAGCCAGAACTATTGGCTTTGTCAATGGTTGTTAGTTGCGTAAGATAAATAAGCAATAACTACGGCTTCGCTGTATATACTATTGAAAATGCTTCAGTTCTGACATGATGAGACTGCGAAAGAACTATAGCGAGCCCCTTTAAAGATACATCAAAGGCACTGATGCGGAGTTAAGATTTATTTTTCATCCTGAGGGTGAGGGCAAAAATGGAGAGCCCGATAGGGGCCTGTCTCAGCAGCTGCGTTTTAGAACTGGCGGTGCGGAGTACCGGCAGGACCCGGCCCACTTAAAGCCCTGCCCATGCCTTATCAAGATGAACGTGCAAGGACACATTCAGGGGACCCCAGTCTCGGGTGGTACATTTCCCTTCCATTTCCCACAAGCAGCGGCTATAGTTTAAGCAATGTTTACAACACAGTCACTTCTAACATCTAATGCTACTCCGGTGTCTGCAGAACTTATCCTACACTCCGCAGTCCTGGTTACGCAAAGCACCTTGGTTTGGTTAGTGCACGGGCACTTCCGGTGCAGCGTCACCAGCTGCGGTGCTGCTTGTGGGGACTTCACTAGTGCACTGGCAATTTCGTTGCTGAAGAGGCAGCATCTGCCTCGGCCCCAGTGCCCTGGTTTTCTGTGATGATACCACCGGCAGTGTGGTTGTGCATTGCGCACCTCTGAGTCACTTGAGGGGAGGTCGCACATACCCTGCCAGTAGGAGGCCACACACTCGTGCCGTCCGGCAGGTAGGAAATCTTCTTTGAGGGAAATGCCTCAGGCCCAATGCTCAAGACAAGCCCATCAGCCAAACAAATGAAAATTCCACTTCGGATTGCAGGCAGCCATTTTATCTATGTGCTGAACAACTGAGTGCAATTACGAATCCTTGTATTGCTAAATTTTCACAGGCGTTGCTATAGTATTCATAGAGCTTCTTGTGGCAAGTACGCCTTCGAGGGCACTTCCACCACTGCCACTCACTTTTCACTTGGCTCCGTCAAATGGGCAGGGAAATTGAGAAAAGCCCAACTACAAAGAAAACGGTTTAGGGCAGCAAAGTAGCTCGCCCAGGGCAGGGCACACTGCAGGGAGAACAGGGACACAAGGCCTCACCACACAGACTGGCAGTGCGGAGCCTTCTCTGAACAAAAAGGACAATATTCCGTTCTCCCTGCGCTGCTCCTCACAGCCCTCTTCAAGTAAGTATTGTTTATTGTTTGATTATTTAAAATCATGACAATTAGAATAAAAAACAAGCAAGAAAACACTGTTCATCTTACATGCAACAGAAAAAAGTTAAAAATATTAAAAGGATGCAGTGGTACAAAATATTTAAAAAGTGAGCAAGAAACAAGCTAAAATATGTTAAAACATAATAACCTTGTTGATAATGTGCGACCCAGCCCTAACTTTCAGTAAAACAAGCAAAGGACCATCAATAAGTGTCTCAAGATATAATAAAGCACACAGGAATCCCAGTCTGTTCATAGATGTACAAATTACGACGATGGTTCTTGTAAACCTGCAGATGTAAGTTTTTTTGCAGTTTTAATGACAAATTTCGTGAACCTGACGTTAAGCATCGTATTGTTGGGATTCATTGCTGCTATAATGGCTTGCCGGCATGATCGAACTCCGTGTTTGATCCATTCGCCCCGCAACAAACTCCTTCTAACGTTGAGAAATGCGGGGCAAACACACCACGTGCTCAATTGATTCTGAGTGATGACCGCAGCCCCTACATTTAATGTCATCATTTGAGCGACGCCATGTTGGCAGATGTTTTAAAAAGGGCCATTCGCCCATCCTCAGTACCATAAATCTTTTCTTCCAGACGGCTGCATAAGTGCTTGAAAGATAGGGGGCCTCTGATCTGGGTTTGAGCTCCGCGATTATAGACCAGGCATGTTTTCTTTTAGACAATTGTGCCCTGTCCCGATGGAAAGACCAGAGTCGAACACTTCTTTTAATAGACAGTTTTAATGCCTGCTGGGGCGGATTAGTACCCCAGTAATCCACGACGTCAAGCAGTTGCAAGGAATGTTCAAGGTAACGTCGATGTTTTTGACTGGATTGGCCAGCTGATATTTCTTGCCACAACATGGCCTCCAGGCTTCCTTCCCTTGAGTTACGCAATCTATGACACAACTTGATGAATGCGCCTGCTCCGACACCCTCGTGGTTCAAAAGGCCAAACTCGAGCCTGATCTGAGCTGGTGATGCTGATTTCGGCAGGTGCCAGGCTCGTTTAAAAATTCTAGTTGTTATTTAGTTTAGCATTAAAGAATTGCTCCCCAACATAATTTCTTGACCATAGGTTAGATGATTTGTAACCTTTGCCTTCATGACTGTCAGGAGGGGGGATAAGCTAGGGCCAAGTAGCTGTCTTGAGAGTTTCATTGATGCTGCTGCGAGAGACAATGCTTTTGCTTTGACCACTTCTTTATGTTTTAGAAAGGAACCCTTGGAATCCATGTAAATGCCCAAATATTTGTACAATGTCACAGTTTCAATTTTTTTACCATTGAAGAACCACCCGCCATTTTGCTGCTTCCGATTCCCAAAGGTGATAGCTTTCGTTTTTGAAAGATTTAGTTCCAGAGCATTACTTGAAGTAAAAGAAAGCAGCTGGTCAAGGAGTCTCTGTAAACCGACCCTCGTGTGGCTGAATAAAACAAGATAGTCGGTATAAAGCAAATTACAAATTTGTGATCCTCCGAGTTGGGGGGGGGGGGTGAGAGTTGGCCTTGTCTACTAGATGGGATAAATCAGAAATGAAAAGGTTGAATAGGAGGGGGGCCAACACACATCCTTGTTTAACCCCACAAGAAGTCTGTATTTTTCTTGAAACGTGTGACCCCTCCCCCAACTTGATGCGAATCCAAGTGTTTGAATGGAGTTGGATTATGGATTTTAACAGATCACTGGGAATTCCCCATTTTTGTAATTTGTGCCATAACAGGTCCCTGGGCACCCGGTCGAAGGCCGCTTTAAAATCAACGAAGCAGCAGTGTAGTGACATTTTTGAGGATGCTGCTTTCTCCATGAGTACGGATAGGGCCAATAGGTTGCTAGTGGTGCCTGATTTGGCCACAAAGCCAGTCTGGTTAAATGGCAGCCGCTGAGTTTTTAACGCCCAGATCGACAGATCTTCCAACAGGAGGCTGGCGTAGTATTTGTAGTCTACATCTAGGAGTGCTATCATCCTATAGTTTTTAGGATCGGCTCTTCTGCCTCCTTTAAAAATAGGGTTAATTATAGCTCCTTTCCACGATTCTGGTATGTTATAAGTGTATCAGCAATGCAAAAATAGAGGGGCCAGATGTTCAGACCAAAGCGTGGGGTCGGCTTTAAACAGTGCCTGCGGAAGCCCGTTAGGACCTGGAGCCCTGTCCGACCGGGCATTACTGATACAGCGAGCAATATTTTGTCTCATGCCTTCATGGACGAGCTGGGACTTTAAAAACAGAGAGTCTTGCTGAATCGCGGTTTCCACGGTATTGATAACTAAAGTGGGAGTGTCAGGTTTATCGTGTGTAATTAATGTGCCAGTTGAAAAGTTATAATAAAAAAGACTTAAGCATTTTTGTTACTTTATATATAACTAAGACGACATTATGTACAACTGAATGACCCAATTAAAAAAGAATAAACAAAAGAAAGGTCTTGTCGTTTATTTTGTCGTTGCAATGTTGGCAACTTCTTCCTGCCTATTCTAATGTTGAGGTGGTGTTGAGTGATGTTGAGGTGGTGCTTAGTGATGCTGTGGTGGTGCTGAGTGGTGTTGAGGTGGTGCTTAGTGATGCTGAGGTGGTGCAGTAGTGGTGCTGAGTGATGCTGTGGTGGTGCTGAGTGATGCTGGGGTGGTGCTGTGGTGGTGCTGAGTGGTGGTGCTGAGTGGTGGTGCTGAGTGGTGGTGTGGTGGTGCTGTGGTGGTGCTGAGTGATGCTGTGGTGGTGCTGAGTGATGCTGTGGTGGTGCTGAGTGGTGCTGTGGTGGTGCTGAGTGGTGCTGTGGTTGTGCTGAGTGGTGCTGTGGTTGTGCTGAGTGGTGCTGTGGTGGTGCTGAGTGATGCTGTGGTGGTGCTGAGTGATGCTGTGGTGGTGCTGAGTGGGGCTGTGGTGGTGCTGAGTGGTGCTGTGGTGGTGCTGAGTGGTGCTGTGGTGGTGCTGAGTGGTGCTGAGTGGTGCTGTGGTGGTGCTGAGTGGTGCTGTGGTGGTGCTGTGGTGGTGCTGTGGTGGTGCTGTGGTGGTGCTGTGGTGGTGCTGTGGTGGTGCTGAGGTGGTGCTGAGGTGGTGCTGAGGTGGTGGTGTGGTGGTGCTGAGTGATGCTGTGGTGGTGCTGAGTGATGCTGTGGTGGTGCTGAGTGATGCTGTGGTGGTGCTGAGTGATGCTGTGGTGGTGCTGAGTGATGCTGTGGTGGTGCTGAGTGATGCTGTGGTGGTGCTGAGTGATGCTGTGGTGGTGCTGAGTGATGCTGTGGTGGTGCTGAGTGATGCTGTGGTGGTGCTGAGTGATGCTGTGGTGGTGCTGAGTGATGCTGTGGTGGTGCTGAGTGATGCTGTTGTGGTCCTTAGTGATGCTGTTGTGGTACTTAGTGATGCTGTGGTGGTCCTGAGTGATGCTGTGGTGGTGCTGAGTGGTGCTGTGGTGGTGCTGAGTGGTGCTGTGGTGGTGCTGAGTGGTGCTGTGGTGGTGCTGAGTGGTGCTGTGGTGGTGCGGTGGTGCTGAGTGGTGATGTGGTGGTGCTGAGTGGTGCTGTGGTGGTGCTGAGTGATGCTGTGGTGATGCTGAGTGATGCTGTGGTGGTGCTGAGTGGTGCTGTGGTGGTGCTGTGGTGGTGCTGAGTGATGCTGTGGTGGTGCTGAGTGATGCTGTTGTGGTGCTGAGTGATGCTGTGGTGGTGCTGAGTGATGCTGTGGTGGTGCTGAGTGATGCTGTGGTGGTGCTGAGTGATGCTGTGGTGGTGCAGAGTGATGCTGTGGTGGTGCAGAGTGATGCTGTGGTGGTGCAGAGTGATGCTGTGGTGGTGCAGAGTGATGCTGTGGTTGTGCAGAGTGATGCTGTGGTTATGCAGAGTGATGCTGTGGTTATGCAGAGTGATGCTGTGGTTCTGCAGAGTGATGCTGTGGTAAAGCAGAGTGATGCTGTGGTAAAGCAGAGTGATGCTGTGGTGGTGCAGAGTGATGCTGTGGTGGTGCAGAGTGATGCTGTGGTGGTGCAGAGTGATGCTGTGGTGGTGCAGAGTGATGCTGTGGTGGTGCAGAGTGATGCTGTGGTACTGCTGAGTAATGCTGTGGTGGTGCTGAGTGGTGTTGTGGTGGTGCTTAGTGATGCTGTTGTGGTGCTTAGAGATGCTGTGGTGGTGCCGAGTGATGCTGTGGTGCTGCTGTGGTGGTGCTGAGTGGTGCTGTGGTGATGCTGAGTGATGCTGTGGTGGTGCTGAGTGATGCTGTGGTGGTGCTGAGTGGTGCTGTGGTGGTGCTGAGTGGTGCTGTGGTGGTGCTGAGTGATGCTGTGGTGGTGCTGAGTGATGCTGTGGTGGTGCTGAGTGATGCTGTGGTGGTGCTGAGTGATGCTGTGGTGATGCTGAGTGATGGTGTGGTGGTGTTGAGTGGTGGTGTGGTGGTGCTGAGTGGTGGTGTGGTGGTGCTGAGTGGTGGTGTGGTGGTGCTGAGTGGTGGTGTGGTGGTGCTGAGAGATGCTGTGGTGGTGCTGAGTGGTGGTGTGGTGGTGCTGAGTGGTGTTGTGTTGGTGCTGAGTGATGCTGTGCTGGCTCTGATTGATGCTGTGGTTGCGCTGAGTGATGCTGTGGTGTTGCCGAGTGAGAGATAGAGTGAAGATATAATGCCCAATTAGAGAGGGTGGTGAGAGAGAAAGAGAGAGAGAGAAAGGGTGTACATAGAATAAAGAGTGGAGCGGGATAGAGAGAGAGAAAGAAGGGGAGAGAGAGAAAGAAGGGGAGAGAGAGTGAATGAAGGAGTTTGAAAGAGAAACAGATAAAGGGGTGAGAGAGAATGAAAGGCTAAAAAAGATAGAGAGGGGAGAGTTAATTAAGTAGAGAGAGAATTAGAGAGGGGAGAGAGAGAGAAGGAGAGAGACAATAAGAGTGGGGGGTGTGGAGTTTAAATAGAGTGAAGAAGTGACGCGGAAAAAGTAACCTTAAATATAGCTTTGTGCGAATAAATATTTAAAAAAAAAACAGTGAGACAAAAATACTGGTAATTAGGCTGTGACTCCCAATATAAAACAAATAGCGATATAAGGTGAAATCAACCCACCGAAGCAATATTTCTAACTAGACAAAAAAAGCTTGCATTTCAATGCTAATCGCTGTTGTTTTTCATGTGACTGTAGTCCAGGGCCCTCAGTTGGTAATGTGAGCTGCTGCTGCGATTGAAACATCAGAGTCCAGAGAGTTAATGAGCCATGACGAGGAAATGAGGAAGAGATAGGAAACAACAGATGGCAGCTGCGCGTGCACGCCATCGTGAACTCAAGCTGGTCGCCAGCCGAAAGCCATTGTTTGCACTTCCAAAACCCACTTACTAAAACTCTCGGCCAGACCAGCGCAAGCGCTGGTGCAGGCCGAGACCTAAAAAGGGCCCATTCAGCTTCACTAATATTTGCACTGCATTGCCCAGTTACGCCCGATGTCCTCCTGTTCACCAGTGACGAAAAAGTTTTGGGATTGGAGATTTTACTGGCGTGGACTAATTTCAACCAGAACTGATCGGCTGCATTTTGTTTATCCCTGTTGATGGATAATTTACAGGCAACATAGATCGAAAGGCCGCCTCGTGGTCGACGGTGCTTGTGCGCTTTTGTTGCTGATGACCTAAATTCAAGATAACCTTCTATGGGGGTACTTGTTACAGACCAGGTTCCCTGGAGAAGTATGATGTTGTATTTTTCAGGTATTCTAGGCTGATGGGGGATTGAAGTTTTGTGTCAAGGCCATTGATGTTCCAGGAGCATATGGACAGACTAGAGTGGATAGTATTTCAGTCTTTATGGCCTCGGAACAGGGCCCAATCGGGCTTTACAGTGGATTGGCTCTCTGTGGCTGGCTCGCCATGCTCTGCTAGAGAGCTACTTCGAGCTGATCTTAATATCGAAAATGGTGGATTTGCTGATTGAATAGAAAGAGCCGAAGTGCTAGCTAGGATTGAAGGGTACCGAAGGTCGCTGGGTATTACCAAGTTTATACCCCAGCTGTTAAATTGCTCTGTCTGTGATTGTAACAGTTCCTTTATTGCTTCGGTTGCCAGGGTTATCAAAGTTGTTTCGATTGATCGATTGCTGTTACTAGGTTTGAATCCAATTGATATTATATCACAAGATTCCAGTTTGCTTAATTCTGGAATTGATTTAAAAAGACTAAGAATGTTCTCACGATTTAGGATGTCGTGCGGGCCTTGAGAAATGTACTCCGGGACTAACAACAGTTTGGTCTGGGTCCCTTCATTGGGCAAGTGTCTCTCTATGGGAGCGATGGTAAGCTCTGATGACTTTGAAGTGTGATCTGGTCTCCATTGGTTTCCAAAAGATCTTTGCAAGAGGCCTATATGGTCGCTGGAAGGGTTTAGAGTCACTTTATTAAAGATGGTTTTACTGCTGAAGGGGTTTAGAGTTGCTTTATTAAGAATAGTTTTACACTTGGTGGCAGGATCCGGTATCATAGTTGGAATTGATAGAAGCCTTTTCGCTACATCTTCTAGGCCCCTTCCTCCATGTACAAGGGCACCTCCAGCACCCGTCCTCAGCAGACGGTGGGTTCCTTCCTACGAGGCAGCTTTTATTGGCAGGATAAGAACTTCCAGGTTTGGTTCCCAAACCTGGGAAGGGGGGTTGGCTATCAGTTGGTCTTATGGAGCACATAGGGTCCTTTCAGTTTCCACAGGGGTGGGACTCCAGTACAGGTCGTTGAGAAATACTGGGAGAAAGATTGGTCTTTTCTACTACATGCTTATACCAAGGTTAGAGACAGAGTTTGCGTATTTAACAAGTCCAGCTCTAGGACTGGTTTCAGACAGTTCCTGACTTTATCATTTTCCACCCAGTCTAGTCGAGATACACTCTTTGTCCTCTTGTGTCAGCAGGCGGGTGGGGCTCAAAGCTCCTTGCTGGGTGACCTGTGGAATGCTTTTCTGACAGGCTCTTTCTAACCACCATCTTAAGTACCACTTATGTACAGTAAAACAAAAAGGTCTCCTCGACTGCCACAGTCACGTGTAGCACATGCATTCCACTCTCATCCTACTGCCCATACAGATGGTCATTTCTGCAGCATCCATGAATGGTCTGACAATTTTTTTTTAAAAATGGTAGTAACTGGAGTCAAGACATGAGCACCGTGCTCCCTTTTTAGTTTTTCTGTCACCTGTCCTAGTGAAGTGTATGAGGGATGGGTGTAGGTGCAAAAGCGACGGCTCTTTAGGAAAGGGTCTGTCTCGGTAACCTGTCCCAATGGAATAGCTTGAAAATACCAAAAAAGGTTTGCTCTGACAACAGCTGGCTACGGTGTTGGTGAGAAGTGGTAATACCAATGCACATTGGCTTTGCACAAGCGCAGCAACAGACATTAGAGGTGTCTCACACACAACCTTTGCTCAACCCTCTTATATAGCACTAGGTAGCATTTCCTCATTTATATGTACCTGGAGTTTATCAAATGCTTCCCAAGTGGCGCTAATTGACTCCTAGCTGCCATTTAGCGCTTTTTATATTGTAAGGTTCTGTTACTTTGCACCATTTCTTTTTGCAGCAGTGAGTGCTGCTCAGTGACCACAAAACCCACTGTTCACATTTTATCTTAAAATATATAACTACTCTCGGATTTCTGCCCCACAATGGACAGCTCCCTTTGAGATGGGATCCAAGCCTGAAGTGAAATATCAATTTCTGATAACTTCTTATTAAGGGAATCATTCTAGAAAAAAATGTTTTCTAGTTATCATCAGGAATGGATACTGCAGCAACAGAGGTTTCAAATTTAATTGAACCTTGGGGCCTTATTACAGGTGCAGGAGCCTGCTGCAAACTGGGACCTTGTGCCACATTACAAATATAAAATGTGCTTTACCCATTTGGTGAGCAATCATACGCTTGCACTACTGAGAGGGAAAGCAGCTGTTTGAAACCACAGGTCCAAGTTTCAGTGGAAGGGGACAGGGATTTCACCACAGGCAGCAGCAGCGTGTGATTACACCCACCTGTGGGCAATCACTGCGGAGGGGTCGCTCGAACCCCACCCCCCGCCCCCGCATTCTCCCAAGGTGCGCTCTCGCATGAAGTTCTGAACGTGCACATTTCATAAGAGGCGCACAATCAGAGCACCTCCTGACACCCCGTTTGTCCCTGCATTCAACTTTAATTTTTTGTGTTTTCTATAGTGCGAACTTGACCCGAAGGTATCAGAGCGCTTTACAGAGTTGGCATAGCAGAATATACATGAGTTACGTTTATAGTAAATATAAATACAAAGTGATAGAGAGAAAACGAAGTATACATCTGACATCCAGATGTGTTGACGATTCAGGTTTAAGGTAAGTATTCGTACCTATAAGGTGCTTTACCAAGTTATTGCGTCAACAGGTGCACAGATTACATGGGGGAGTAAATACAACAGTACATAATGAGGATATAGAAAGAAATATTTGTGAAGCAACAGTAGTACATATAGACTATAGTTGAGGTAGAGACCGTATATATAAATCAGACCGCATTTGGGGTAGTTGCATTATAAAAATATATAGCGCCTTACAGAATTAGCACATCAGTAGGTGCACAAGCTACATGTGGGGTAAATAAAAATATAATAGCGCAGGGGCAAAGTCATTACCGGATTTGCATGGGGGTCTTGCCTCTATGCAAATAAGTCAATGCCCACTTGGGACTGAATGTAATCAATTATCCACCGGCGAGAGCACATTATAGAAGGGGTCTCATAAGTGTCTGTTGCCCCGTCTGTTATACCAAAGAGCCCTAATGGCACAAAAAACAGGTGCACACACCCATTGCAAATAAGGCCTCAGGACTCTAATCATTCAAAATATATTATGGATTATTTTTCTGTGCATATTAAGATGTACGACACAACTGAATACATGATCTTATATGCGGATACTCAGACGTTTTAACGCATGGACAAAGTGGGCCATTGCCCAGGCCCCACACCTTCCAAAGGGGCCCCTAGAATGTTTACCCTGGGCAAGAGATCTTTTTCTCTCTTTATCTCACTTCTATTCTTTATCTCAACCAGTCTCTGTTTCTCTGCCTACCTTTACCTCTCACTCTTTCTCTCTCTAAGCAGTGTCATTATAAGAATGTTTGTGTTCCCCCTAAGACATATTCAGCTGTTTTGTGTCCATTTCTGAAAGTTTAAGTATAATTCAATATTGTTTGGCATCATGTGAACTTGAATCAGCAGAAAATGTGTAACAAATTAAAAGTTGTTACGAACAGGGCACCGTAAAATATATTTTGCCCTGGACCCCAAAAACCATAAGATTACACTGCTGACACATAAATTAGTTCTATGCGGTTATTGAAAGCATTTGTTTTATAAATGCCTTTAATCAACAGAGCTCAAGGGCGCTTTCAAGTCCTGTGCCTTACAAATCCCTTCCATGCTGTGTGTACAGCCTGGCTCTTCATCATCAGTGGGCTAGCATACTATGTGATTTTCAGAAATGTCATTATAATAAAGTGACAGTTATGCCATTGCTGCCACCTAGTGGGTCAATTAATAACAGATCGTGCGGAGCTTTATTACATGATTTGCTGATGTGAATCGAAATAAAATACATCTTTTCAACAAGGGGCTGGTTTTTTTTTTAACCCCACAAGCTGCAGAAGAAAAAAATGTCTCTGCGAACGCAACTGAGATAACATTTTAGTGCACCACGAAGAAAATGAAACATCGGAGGAGACGAAGAGTGCACGTACTCTCATTCTGGGCAAATAATGGAATTGAGAAGAGGCCGCACACTTAAAAACACCAAAAAGGTAGCATTTTGAGACTCATGAAATTTTATTTCTGTCTTCACAAAAAGAAAAGTAGTCACCTGTAGTAGTCCCAATGCTGCCTGGCTATTAGAGTTCCCTTATTATAGGCTTGTAACTCCCTATTCACAGATAGATATTTGCTTACATGTAAATGTACTCTTACACTTTGTAATAAGTTTACACCTGAAAATTTTCAATAACTACCAGCAGTAAAGTGTAAAGTTACTACAAAGTGTAGACTTACATGTCCACACCCCCTGAAAGAAGGGGATGAAGCCAAATTTACGAGTGTACAGTCACTATTAGTACCTTTTCACGTGCAGGTGGAGTTCTGCGCTCTTGGGGGGATAAATCTCATTATGGAAAAGTATAGGGAAAAGTAAAACCTTATTAAACTTAAAAATGTAAAACTTTAAAATAATTTAGTGAAAAGTCTAAAGGTAATATGAATGTACAATAATTTTATATATGTATATTTTTAAACCTAAAACAAATAAAAATGTTACATCACTGTTAACTTAAAAGTCTGAATAATTAATTAATGTGGATTTATATATTAAAAAAACACCTGCAGCGATATGTTTTCTTTATTTAATATGTATTAAAAATGACTAAATGATATTATAGAATTATTTGCAATTAATTTACATTTGTTTGCAAAAAAATAAATGTTAAAATAATAAAAAAAATTTAAAAAACAAATGTATATTAAAATTATTTCCCCATGTTGTTTTATTTCAAGTCCCTGCCTCCTTTATTAGGTCTCGCCTAGCGACGCAGCGAATGCGCTGCTCGCCTTGGCGAGATCTATTGTCGTCGGTTTTTCTGCGGAAGGGGGACAGGAGATGTGCACGCGCACGGATAGGAAATGTGCACATCTCCTGTCCCTCCCTGTCTCCTGCTCACTGTGCCTGTGCGCACAGGAGATGTGCACGCGGAGACAGCTCGCACTCCGCAGCCTTCACCCGGGCCCCGCCCCTCCGCTTGACTTTATTTTCTTTAATGAAAGTGCGGGCTTGAAAGGCAGAACGGGGAGACCTGAGCAGATAGCTGAGTGAGGGGTTTTCCTGGACCGGCAGGGAGGAGGGAACACGTTGCTACTGACAGCCGCTGTGCTGCGAGTGCCACCCCGAGCCTGGACATGCAACTCATTCATCCCTCAGGTGCCCACGACAAGAGGACTTTTCTGCCAGCGCACACTGTGTATTAGGAAAGCGCCGCGCAGCGCTTCGAAGATTTTCAAGTCAACTTCCTGCGAGCTGCACTGAACTTTTTATTTTTATCCTTTTATTTTTGACTTCTTTTTTTACTTTCTCTGAGGGAGGACGGTGGCATTTGATGTTATTTAAAATACTTTTGAATAAGGAGGAACTTGCCTGACCCCGGTTCTGCGGTTGTCATGGAGTTTTTAAGAACATGCCTTATGCTCTCTTTACTCTGCAGTTCGATGCTCACACCTGTAAGTACAACCAAACGTTTACAGTAATGTTTTTCTGCACCTGAAGCCTGGACATGTTAAGATAGCGCCTAATAATAGCAGGCAAGGTAACTGGGGTCCATGGAGATAGGGTGATATATTCCGTGGATCACAGCCTTCGCTCTCATGAGGAAGACGTTGTCAGAACTCAGGTCTCCAGGATTTACACCCAGTGGATGATCCACTGCAAAGACTTCCTGAGGTGGGGGTCGACAGGCTGTCAGGACAGATTGATGCACGATCTTAAGTCTGAGGTGAAGGGGGAGTGAGGTCGGGCGCTCAATTACGGGAAGGAATGGGCTTCATATCACATGCCTTCTAGGGGTGGGGTAACCAGCTTGCTTTATCTTATATTATTATTTTGTGTAGTATTATATAGCAGGAACTTGGCCCACTGACATCAGAGCGCATTTTTTTTCTTTTCCGTTTTTAGGCAGATGGAGATTAAGTGATTGGCACAGTATCACAGGATGTTGAGCAGGCGCCAGGATTCGTACCTGGTTCCCCACTTCCAAAGTTATCAGCTATACCATTAGGCAACGTCTGCATTTTAGGAGCACTTGCCCGGTTTTCCTTTACTTGAATCGCCTTTAGAGGCCATCAATTGAAAGTGCCTGTACAGGGAAAGTCAGGCACTGGAAGATGGCGAACCCAGTGTCGTGAAGTTACCTGGCAGCAGTGGTCTTTGAATATATTATGCCATGTTTCCCTCACACCAAAGTAAAAATTGTTTATCACTTTGCCACCTCCCCTCACACCACTCCATCAGAAACAAGCATTTGCAATGCAATAGATCTCGCATTTATGCGAGTTTGAGCTATTGGCATTGTAAAAAGGCGTCCGCCTTCCCCCCTTCCGCTCCGAAGCCACTGAGATCATCTGCGGCGTACCCCAAGGCTCTTCCCTCAGCCCAACTCTGTTTAACATCTACATGGCACCGCTCGCCCACGTCACCCGTCGGCACGACCTCAACATCATCTCCTACGCCGATGACACCCAGCTGATCCTCTCCCTCACCAAGGACCCCCACACCGCCAAAACCAACCTTCACGAAGGAATGAAGGCAGTCGCTGAATGGATGAGGAACAGCCGACTGAAGCTGAACTCAGACAAGATGGAGGTCCTCATCCTCGGATCCACCCCTTCGGCCTGGGACGACTCCTGGTGGCCGACCGCACTGGGAACCGCCCCAACACCCACCGACCACGCACGCAACCTAGGTGTCATCCTCGACTCCACCCTCTCCATGACTAAACAGGTCAACGCCGTCTCCTCCGCCTGCTTCAACACCCTCCGCATGCTCCGCAGAATCTACAAGTGGATCCCCACTGAAACGAGAAGAACGGTCACCCAGGCCCTCGTCAGCAGCAGGTTGGACTACGGAAACGCCCTCTACGCAGGAGCCTCGGCCAAACTCCTGAGACGGCTCCAACGCATCCAGAACGCCTCTGCACGCCTGATCCTCGACATCCCTCGCCGCAGCCACATCACACCCCACGAGAGACCTGCACTGGCTCCCGGTCAACAAGAGGATAACCTTCAAGCTCCTCACCCACGCACACAAGGCACTCCACAACACCGGACCAACGTACCTCAACAGACGACTCTGCTTCTACACCCCCACCCACCAGCTCTGCTCCGCCGTCCTCGCCCTCGCCACAGTCCCCCCGCTTCCGAAGAGCGACCTCCGGTGGCAGATCGTTCTCCCACCTCGCCGCCAAGACCTGGAACACCCTCCCCATCCACCTACGGCAGACCCAAGACCTGCTGACCTTCAGAAAACTCCTCAAGACCTGGCTTTTCGAGCAGTAGCAGCATTCCCTACCCCAGCGCCTTGAGACCCTCACGGGTGAGTAGTGCGCTTTACAAATGATATGATTGATTGATTGATTAAATGACAATTACTTTTATTTATGTTTTTGTTTTTAAAATGTAAATAAAAGGCCTGGACATTTACAATGCCAATAGCTCTAAATCTCGCAATCGCGAGACCTATTGCATTGCAAATGCTTGTTCTATATGGAAGAGTGTTGCAGTTCCAGTGGTTGATCATGTGGGGTGCTGCAATTCCCCCTGGTTTGAGCTGGAATACATTTCCAACAGTTTTGGGAACGTTTTGGCTGCAGTAACTATAGAATTGCAGTTGTGAATAGCTATGGACTTACACCTTTGCAGGTGGGTCTTTGTCCTGCCCTAAACCCTTTCTTAAGCTCTCCTTACCCTCCTCAAATCCCTCTTATTTTGTAGTAAATATTCCACATTTTCCAGGCACTCTCCTCTGTCCCTCCCACATTTACTACAAAAAACTAGGCATACATGTACGGACATCTCCACAAACAGGGAGATCTCCGCATAGAAAAGACAGGAGAGACTGAGGCATCCACATGTAGGTTTGTGAATATTATAAGTACTACAAAGTGCAATTTGTAAATAGACCCCATTGTGTTTCAATATGAAACTTGACTAATAGTTTAAAATCTGTGAAGTCAGGTAATGCAGAGTACTCCTTTAGTGCATCCTTTCTGTTCTCTTACTTCCCGATGTATCCCAACCCTTTGGTCTGAATCAGGAAAGCCCAGTTGAACCACTGTGAACAGCACATTCCTGCGGATAGTTTTTAACACTGAAGTCTCAGAGTTTATCATGCAGGAGTTACTACATAGGAGTTACTCTTCTTTACTATTGTATGCAGCTAGTCTCCAATTTCAATTTTCAGGAACCGATATGAAGAGGTTACTCATCAGAGGAGTTCAGAGACCAGATACACATTCAGGGAAACAAGATGCGTAAGTACGGCTTAGACAAACGTAGCACCCACACTTGAGCTTGCATTCAGGTCAGGGTTTAAAAAAGTATTGTGGAGTGATGCATGAAGTTTCCCAGGAACACTAAAACATGTATTGGCAGAGCCATAGGTGCTGCACTAACATGGCAGAGGGAGTACCAGCCCCTCATGGAACTTTGCAGGTTTGCAGGTTGAAACAGTAGATGATGCAGGACACAGACTAAGAGAAGAGGGCTGCATGGGGAGCTTTCCATCGAGAGGCACTTCAACCACATTCACCTGAGCTGTCAGTCTCTCAGAGCATGTCTCACATGAAGGAAGTGTTGCAGTCTCCTGGCATTGAAAAATGACTTCCAACTCTAAAGCGAACCATTCACAGAAAAGCACTGGCTGAAAGATGGGTTTTGTGAGCCTGGACAAGACAACATTCAGATCCCATACAAATCCCATGGGAGTGGTTGCTCTAATACCAGGCATCTGAGAAGAATAACTAGAAAATGGTTCTTGACCAACTGAGTTAAGCAAAAAATAAGAACTCATTCAGTGCTTAATTTGAGCCAGTGGTTTCCGGTGCTCAGCACCGGTACCTAATTGCCTGCACCGGGGCTTTAGACAGTCTGCCACATGGTGGGGCTGTCCGGCTAATTTAGGTATGAGCACAAGAACAGCAGTTCATTACTTTAATTTACATTTATAATGACTAATACCTGCCTCTTAAGCCATTCTTATAGCTTTGGGGGCCTGGAATAGAATGAATTGTCACACTTGTAAGAAAGAGTGTGATGGTTAGTAGCTGTGTTTGTACTTTCATTGGCAGCGCTGGCAGGTGCAACGTGTGGTGCAAGCTGCAGTGGCCTTCCGACAAGAGCCGCAGCACTTATTCTTTTACAAATTAAGCACTGAACTCATTAGAAAAATCCCTTTAGGGTAGCATGGCTATCTAATAGTCGGATGCACATTGCGGCCAACATCTATATGCAAATGTCACAGGAGATGCGGGTCATTTGAAATCTTGGGCAGAAAACACGAACTCAACTCTAGAGAAGCAATTCAATTCTGTATTGGGAGTGGCTTCTTTCAACTAAAAAACCTGAAAAGTATTTTGGCATTTTTTGATTTTCATTAATGCACTGATTCACCATAGCCACAATAGCTACTGTGTTTATTCACTCATATCTTGACTGTGGAAACAGTATACAGCTAAACATGCCCTCCAACCAACTTCACCACCTAAAAGATGTTACTGCAAGATTGTTGATAAGATTCAAATTCAACCATGTTTCACGTCTTTAAGTCTCCTTTCATTGGCTACCCATGACAGAGACCTGCACTTCCAAGTTTATGGCCCACATTCTATGTCAGGCTCTAATTTGAATTGGTGCAACTGCCCTTCATGGTTGAATCTAGATTAACATTCAGGTGCAAATCTATTGGAAGTTTTTGGAAGCACAAATTGTTTGGGCAAATAGCAAAAATCTTGAGTTTATGCACCTTGGACTGTGGAATAAGTCCTGCTATTAACTCCCTTACCAAAGTGCGTAATTCGGAATGGTAAGTAATATGAATAACAGATAGATACCAAACCCTGCATTATAATTATTTACCAGTGCTCAATCTTCAACCAGGACTGTACTCCCTCCTCCCCCAGTGCTTAATTTGTAAAAAATAAAAAATAAATAAGTGCCAGGGCTAGCTTGCACCACATATCTTGCACCATCCATTGCCCCAGCTATGCTGCCAATGATAGTAACAACACAACTGCTAACCATCACACTCCTACAAGTGTGATAATTCAGACTATTTCAGCCCCCCAAAGCTATAAGAATGGCTTGGACGACAGGTAATAGTCATTTTTAATGTATATTGAACTCATAATTAACTGTTGTTGTGGTCATCTCTAAATTAGCCAGAGAGGGCCCCCTTCTGGCAGATTGTCACAAGTGCTGGTGTTGACAATTAAGTGCCAGTGCCGGCACCGGAAACCACCAGCTCAAATTAAGCACTGCCCCCCCCCCTCCGGAGAATGACAGCCCAGGTGCTTAGTCCTTAAGGTAGTGTATGACAATTCTCACTGCTTTTAAGCTGATAATTTGAAATGGCACTGCCCAGATTGACTTTTAAGGTTCATGACACTATGTATTTAGATCAAAAAGTCAGAGACAAAGTGCAGACTAGAATAATTTTCTGAAAACGCACTTATGATTTGTAATGCACTACCTACCCAAATTAAGTGTATCCCTTTATTACTTACTCAATTTATTAAAACATTGAGAATGATAACTCTGAATTTGTGGGTGTTTGGAACAGGTATATTGATCTCGCAAGTAGAGCACACTACAATGTCTGGGTGAAAAAAGGCACGTATAGGACTGATCACATCATACGATCAGGTAGGATTTCATCTTTAAGAATCTTGCAAAAGAATACCATCTGTTTACTTCTGAGATTTGAAATCACCTAGCTCTAAGGAATCTATTGGGAACATTTTTAGCTACACATAGTATTGATGAGGAGCAGGGAAGAGTAATATGCAGATTAAAATAATCTCAGGAGATGGGCTAAGAACATCTCTGCTGTATAAGACTATCCAAAGGGAAAACTTACACCTATTCGAGAAATGGAGGACAGACTGGGTAGCAAAGTTGATGTTGGCTATTTCAGTGAATGCCTGGATTGAAATGATGATGATATACCTAATGGTAAATATCAATATGCAGCATCCATTAATGCAGAAACAAATTTGCTTCAGATCCTACAGGTGCCTTGCAACAAATTGTAAATTAAAATTGATATCAAATGACAGATGTTGGATCTGTAAGAAGGTTAAAGGTTCTAGTCATCTACCAATGACATGCCCGGTAGATAATGGAATATAAAATGAAATATAGTCAAGCATTCATCTAGTTGTGGAAGAAGACATTGGTTAAAGCACATTTTTGATCATCTTTACCCAAGTAGAAAATGAAGAGGAAGTCATTTAAAAAACATAAAAGCTAGATTAAGAAAGCTGTGCCAGCAGGGAAAAAAGTTAACCTAAAAATTTGGAAGTCCACACAAACTACCAAAATATAAGACCAGGTAGCCGAAATGAATAAACTGGCCACTATGGAAGGGGTCACTTACAAGCTCAGAAACAAAGAAGATATGTTTAGTGACCCACAGGAAGTTGATCTAGAACTTTGTGTGACATAGCTACTATATTGGACTGTTTTTGACTCCTGCATGAGCTGTAAATATGCTGAATATAGTACAGAATCACCATTAGTAAATAATACATGTTCAGAGATTTGTCATTACCTTAGGAACTTTACTAATGCTCCTATAACTTCTATTTATATTCTTACTTCGTTGTAAGAACTACACTGCATTTTATTATAAATATTTGGCCTTATACTCTTAAAGTTATTGACAGATCGCTGTACAGAGCAACTAGTGTTGCATACCTAGAGAGATCTTGATCTACCTTCTTAACTATGACCTAGATTTATACTATCTGACTTGTTTCACCTGTATTAATGATAGCTGAATTACTAGTGTAGCCATTCGTATTATTATTTATTTGAATGTATATATTCTTATATATAAAATTAAAGATTTAAAAAATACTTATTTTTCTCTACAATCTTCTGTGCAAGTCATTCCCTACGGTAATACCTACCCCTGATTTTAAAATGGTCTCTCGCCTAGGTTATGTGTACAGACAAAAACTCTTGAAATAAAAATATAAAAGACTGAAAGGTATTTTGACTAGCCACATTGAAGCTAATGATCACTCTTCTGTTCAATAAGGGAGATCAAGCAGACATTTTGAAATTCTGAAATATCTCAAAATGTGGATATTCGAACTACTCAGTCTGGCAACTTGCAGTCCTTTTAGATTCTCATTTGAGTGACAATAAATCCAGATGAATGTGTGTTCAAGAAATGAAGAAAGTAATAATAGTTCTAGTGCACCAATTGAGTGATTCAGGTGCACAAAATAAATCACACCTGAGTCAACAGCAGATGCAAGAGGATTTGTGTTCTCCAAGGCTTGCAGAAGAAGCCTATGCCATCTAATGCTGTGATATGGAACAGCCTCTCACGTCTGCCTTTGTGATTTCTCTGTATATAGATAAACCCACAGACAAGGTTCCCTGTTAGGTAATGGGCTTCTGTAGAAGGTTGCAAACCAGTTAACTTGTTAGTGGGATGAGGTCTGAAAATCAGGTATGGAATACTTAGGGCTGCATCTAGGAATGCGAGTGCCACCCTAAAAGCGAATGAATCACTGAACCATTATCTGGCTCACTGGGTACTGACAGAGTGAACAGATGACCCAACCTTACCGGTCATGCAAGTATCAACTCTATCGGAGTGTATTCACTGTAGCACTCACTCATTATGTGCCTGGTTGCAAGAGGTTGGCTTTTCAAACAGAGCTTTCCCTGAGCATTTTTACCCGGTTTACCATCTGTTGTCTCGCCCCGTTATCAGCGCCTTGACGCCCTTGGGCTAAGTTAGCGCTATACAAGATTATATTCATTCAGGTTACCTCACTTGAAACCTTAAATGTTGATATCCAGAAGAAGACTGGGTTCATCAGTTCATTGAGAACACAAAAAGATGATGGATAGAATGCTGAACATTGTCAAACATTCACCCCCAGTCACAGATCTGGGTTAACGCCATCATTTCTTTGCTCACCATGCCACTCCAGTTTGGATCCAGCCTTATGCAAATCAGTCTTGACCCTGCTCCCCAAGGGAACAGTCCAGCCCGAACTGCCATCCAGGTCCTCCTTGGACCAGAAAACAAGCATCCTGGGACCAGTTTCTGGGTACCACCCCCTCATAAGCCAGGCTACATTGAATCCACTGGCATAGCGAGTATGCGACCCCATCTGGGAAAACCCATCGCACTTTGGGCGAGTATAGCCACACAAAAAGATGATGGATGGAATGCTGAACATTGTCAAACATTCACCACCAGTGACTGATTTGGGTTAAATCCAACATATTTTTGCTCACCATGCCACCCCAGTTCGGACCCAGCCATATGCAACTGGGTCTTGACCCTGCTCCTCATGGGAACAGTCCAGCCCAAACTGCATCACTTCCTTATCATAAGGAAATTTCAAACTCCACAGGCAGAAATCAGTACTGCCTGCCTCACTTTTTCGAAACAAGTCTTACAAAATGCGAATGGCAAGAGCCAAAAATACACTCGTTAGTGCCCATTTTCACGCCATATCCTGATGTCATATTTCTGAAACTGTTTGAACCCAGTCAGAAATTGTGTAGTGTTTTTGAATGGGTTGTGTTGTAAATCATGGTATTTTCATGTAGGAAGTTTGGTTTAATTGGGTTGCGTTTGTTCTCATTGAGCGCTATAAAAGTCTTAGTTAACACAGGTCGCTGCCTCATGCTGTGAAGGGCCTTTGAGTGGAGAATTTAAAATCTTACTAGTCCAAAGCCTGCCTACAGTGTCATTGTAAAGACTCTCCATGCTTCACCTATGGGTTACATTTTACATATCATTAATTAATAATTGCCATCACTGATGATCTCTAAGGCTTGTTTTCTTGGTCAAATGATGATTGGCATCTATGCAGGAGGTTCACAGCTTTGGGCTGGTGGTGTAGGTAGACCACAGATTTAGGTGGGAAGTATCTTTTTCTTGATATGTGAATGGTTTCTGATTTTAGTTGGTGATGTGGTGCACAAAAGGGTTTGGTGTGCTTTAAACAGTTTATGGATCATAATTGTGGGTATGAATGAATGCCAGTCTCTCATTTGTTTTAAACATATTTTATTGAGCTTAACACAGGTACATCACATATTATCTCAGTCACTCCTCCCCGCCCCGTGTTCCAAGAATAACAGATTGTCAACCACTCTAATATGGGCTCTCTGTTTCTGTGGTTATGCCAATACCATAGAGAACATGACATCAAATACAGGTAGGTAATATAACAGAAAATACAATCAAACCAAAAGAACACTAAACAGCCCTGCAAGAGAAAGTGTTGTGCTGTTGTATCAATCAAAGGAATCGGACTAGTTGTGCGCTATTGGTGTATTAGTCTTCATCTGTTCACCCTCGGCAACCAGGGACGGTGGTCCTGGTGGTCGTGGGCAGTCAATGTCTTATGTTGCGGACAGCCTGTCGAGTTATGTGGGCTAATGGTGAGCCATCTTCAGCCTCCCGGTGAACGATCTGCCCCCTGCTTCCTAAATACGGTATGTCCATTAGAATCATATTCCAGACTTATACCCAGCTCGTGGGTTGCAGACCCCTATTAACCTCCCATTGCAGCGCAGTTCCCTTGGCACTAGCCCATTTGCAGAGTTCTGACAGCCAGTTCTGTAGATTAGGACTATTTCCATCAGTTTGTCCCAGTAGGGAGTGGAATGCCAGTCTCTTACGTGTGATTAAGATTGTGTTTGATCCAAACCTCATTCACACCTACAGATCACAGTTTGTGTTGATTTAATGGTTCTTGACAATTACTCATTTGCCAGCAGGTCCTGGACGCTTACTCTAGGTTGTGAAATTGTTCCTATTTTAGCTTGATGCGGCAGGGTTAAAGGGAGTTGTACTTTCAATTTCCTTGTAGTTAAATGGTATACGCTTGGTGATGCAATCAACTATATTAGTGTATTGACATTCACATAGTTTTTATGTTCATTCACAAAAGTCTTCCACAGTAGACATCAAGAGATATTTCAGTATACAGCTTGTGTTCTATTTTCAGGTTGCTAAAGCTGGTATTTTCTGTCGGTCTCCACCTGTGTTTTTTTACTGATTGAAAGCAATGTAATTCTATTGGCATTAGTACTTTGTGAGTGAACAATAAAACACGAGGTTTGAAGTTTGTTAAAAACATATCCACAATAACAACTAATAACTCATTTCTTGATTATTGTGGCTGGAGGAGCCATATTCATTCTGAGACTAAAAACAGCAGAGTTTTTCAATCATTAAGTCACATCACTAAGGGATCTAATAAAAATATTTGTGAGTAGCAAAGAAGAGACTGATGCATTGTCCTTTTAACAGGCAAATATAACCGTCTGGAACCAATAGTACTAGATTTTGGGAAGCACTGGTGGGCACCTGCTTAGGCTGTAGGCATTAGTAGCTAGATAATGTCTGCTGTTACTACCTCAAAAGCAGCATCTGGACCTACCTTTTCCCACGCAAAGAGCACAACCTGCCCCTTCTGCACCACTGTTTCTATATGATGTGCATAACTTGAACTTTGTTCTTGATATATTAATTTTTTGTTGATTTTTGCATTTGACCTTACATATTCAATATTTCTGCTTTGTATATGTACTATTACTGTTAATGGTGTATTTCTGCTGCACCAAGAAGCTGGCCCTCTGAAGTTTTGTGCAGGTTATAAGAAATATAGAATGCATACAATGCAAAACAGTTTTTACATTTGAACACGAAATATAAGATTCTATTATGTGAGTAAATCGACTATGATGATCTACAAGATAATACCATATGAAACAGATGAAATATAATTCAACCCCAAATACAGAATGCCTGAAAAGTAAGAGTCTACTGTGACCTCAATACTCCGACTATTCAGAAAGCACAACGTTACCTTTTCAATGGATTCATAGCACTCCTCCTGCTTTTCATTCCTGTCTTTGAGAACAGTGCTTGCTTCATTGTACAGTTTCAACCATTCTTCATACGCAGCTTCCGACAGATCTGTGTATGCGATACATAGGGTCCTTAAACCTATGGAGAAGCATAGTTCAAAGAACAAAGAATCAACATTTGTTGAGGGACTGATCCCACAATGTTTATAAAGCAATCAGGCTCTACTATACCTTCGAGGTTAGAAAATGGTTAAGTCTCAAATGCACTAGCATCAACATTTAAGTGGGATACAACATCTTTTCAAATGCCAGCTTTTTAAACAGTAGCTACACCCCAAATGGATATGAATGTCTCTGTACCTAAATCCAGATATTAAATTAATAGAAAAGATGGTTAAGAGAGTGAACACTCGCTCCTGAGATCTGATGTGATCTCCTTTAAAGTAAACTCGGGCCTTCTCCTAGGGCAGTAGGTAAATTGGGCACCATCAACTTAGACAAGAGTTACACCTGATATTTTTCTCAGAAACGTTAAGAAGTGGGACATAAAAACAAGTTATTAGCATCACATCTATAGTTATACTATATTAACTCACACATACACACATATATATTATAGCCTTATAGCCCGCCGTAGCGGGCTTTACCGGCTATTAAAGGCCCGCTCCAGCGTTAAAGGGCCGAGCCGAAGGCGAGGGCCTTTAATAAGGGAGCGGAACTTTAATAGCCGGTATAGCCCAGCTACGAAGGGCTATAAGAACATTCTGCCACTAGAGGGCAGAATGTTCTAACAAATAAAACAAAGGCTTTAGGGAGCACGAGGGGATTGAAATCCCCTCAGGCTCCCTGAAGCCTTTGTTCACAGCCACAGCTGTGAACAAAGAAACATTGGAATGTTGGAGCTCCGGGCTTATACCAGCCATTATAAGCCCGGAGCTACTCCATTATTTTCAATGGAGCTCCCAACATTCCAATGTTCTAAATATATATATATATATCTTGTAATCAATAATCAATAATAAAGATGTATATATCTTGTAATCAATAACATTTTTAATTAATCACAAAAAGACAAAATTAATGATATTGGTATTACCCCAAACTCAGTCATCAAAGCCTTGATTTCAATGAGCATGTGTTGGGTTCCAATTCAGTTTTATTATCACACATTTCTACAAACTCTAAGCCAAATTCTAAATTTGTCCAATCTTGTAAATATAACCAAAGACAGAAAATGAATGTCTAAGATTACACAACTTAGTACCATTCAGAGACCATGATTAAAAACCATTGATCCTGGTTACACAGTTCCCAAAATGCCCACTAGATTACTGATGTGAGTGTGTTCCTGATAGCGAGATGCAAAGAAGGCTGTGCCCAGGGGTATAACACTGTTGGTGGCCAAGCCCAGATTTTAATGCAGCATTTATTATCAGCATATTTTGTTAAAGTGGTAAAGGTGTGGTTAGACGTAAAAAAAACCTTTCTAGACCCTTCCCTCTTCTATCCCTCCACTATCCTTTTCAATCCAAATAACAGACTAATATGTCCACCGCTCAAATTAATTTCATATTTTCCCAAACTAATTCACCACTGATTCTTTTTTGGTTCCAGAGTAGCGTGCTACTCACCTAAAAGCACTTCAACACCTCATCAGGGGTAGCAAGCGCTATAAAAATGCAAACCATTTCCCTCTTTTATCCCTCCACTATCCTTCTCAATCCAAATAACAGACTAACATATCCACTGCTCAAATTAATTTCATACTTCATTATACTAATTTAACACTAATCCTTTATGGGTTCCAGAGTAGCGTGCTACTCGCTGAAAAAGCACTTTGACGCATCGTTAGGGGTAGTAAGCGCTATATAAATGCAATTACAATACAAAGGTGCAAACCAAAACTCCATTTATCTTTGGAAAGACACCAATGTAAATTATTTCCCATTTGCTGCTTGAAGATAAAGATGGTAATGTTAACCCAACTCTGTGATTTCCCAGGCACTCTGTTTTGCCCTGCATTCCATTTCTATTGCGCTCTGAAGAAGGTGCGACCTACTTGTTGGGTCGGGCACCGAAACGCGCGTCGACGCTGGGGTCCTCTGGTCTTCATGTCTCCTTCTACACTATTTAGTTATGGCCTCCCGTGAGGCTCACAGGAAATTGTGCAAATAATTTTCTCTTGATTTCACCCAATGAAGAAACAAAGTGAAAGGGTGATTGCTTGTCCATACACACGAATTATATAGCAAACTGCGTGCTATTGTATGTACTATATGTGAAAAATCCTCTGGGGGAGACCAATGGGTTTTGATGCAGTGGACCGTGTGTGTTTTTGTGTATGCTTGAATGAATGAGTATGAATTGGGCTGTGAGTATGAGTTGGTCTTGAGAATGTGTGTTGCGCCTGGGTTTTCCTAGACTGTATATTGTATATTACAGATTATTTATTAAATGTATATTAATTATATTTTTTGCACTTTGAGAATTATTGTAATAAATTTGATATATTTGTTCTAATAATTTTGTCTCAGATTATTAATGCCCTCTGCAATTTGTGATTTTTTGGCTTTGAGCACACTGCACTTCTCCTTTGGGGGGATGTGACTTTGCTGTATTTTGGCTCCATCCATGATGTATAGCTTTTCTTCTTAAATAAAGTTCAGGCAGTGGGTTTTTCCTTTTGGATTGTATGTTTCTTTTGACCCCTGCCAACAACTGTAACACATTATGAAACGTGTTTTGTTTTGGAAACAGTTAAACAAATCTGTGTAAGCAGCAAATTTATTTTGTAGAAGGCACCAATGAAAGTTTTACATTTATAAATTTGCATTTGCTAACAAAGATAGTCAAATAAATTAATATTTACATTTAAAGCACAGCTATTGTAATAAGAGGTAAAAGTGTCATTTTCATAGCATCCGTATCTGCATGTCTATATCAGGTGAAAAGAGTTAAGCGACATAATGAGAATATGAATAGATAGCTACAATTTTTAAAATTTAAAAACAACTATTAGCTCCAAAAATCCCAGTTATTTCTGTAAATGGACCCGATTTAAGCTTTACATTGCTATAATCAATGTCTTCCAACTAAAGAAGATTTATTCAAAATAGGGACAGATTCAGGCACTTGAAAGTCTTGAGAGTAACATATTCACACAGCACTTAATTTGTTCAGGTGGGTGTAGGTTTGCGTATTTGCACTCATTTTTCAGAACCTGGACATATTTTTCATCATCAGACTTTGACTCTGAGCACGAAAGTAAAAAGCAGAAAAGGGAGAAAGGAGGAAAAGAAAGATAGGAAACAGTGATAAAGTAAGAAAGAAAGGTAATAAAAAGAAGTTGCAAGAGTGAGATAAAGAGACATTAAGGGCCTAATTACGATGTCGGGCAGACTTACGTCCGTTCAACACCGTTGCGTCCCGACACCGCGATTACAATCTGACCGCCAATTGTTGGGTTTGCATACTCCCATTTGTCTATGGGAGCTTGTGCTACGGCCATAAAACGGTCGTAGCACAAGCTCCCATAGACAAATGGGGGAATCTGTTCATCCCTGCACCGTGTGGCAGGCACCTCAAGGTGCCTGCCACACAGTGCAGGGATTAACAGTGGGGCACCATAGGTGCCCCCTCGGCCCCCAACCGGAGGCCGCAGGATGAAGGGAGCCCTGCTAGGGACCCCCAATGTCGCTTTCCACTATGCTTTCCATGTCGGAAAGCCAGAGATGGAAAGCCTGTCACATACAGACATCGTAATCTCTACGGTGCAAATGCCGTCCATAGGGATTACGTGCCGGTCTCTGGCTGGCTGACAAATCCAGCCGGAATGACCGGCCGCTTTCAGTTTCGACCGCCTGCATTGTAATGTGGAGGTCGAAACTGAAACCGCAATTAGGCTCAAAAAGCCTCAGACACTCATCGTAATGAGAGCCCAAGTGTGGTGTGAGGGAAAAAAGTTGCATTAACTGGAATCAAGACTAATCCGCCTTTGTATTTTGTACACCGGTGGTGGGCTCCTGAGGAAAATATTTTGGGACGCTGCATTTATTTATTTATTTTTACAAATCAAGCACTGGTGATCAACCCCGCTGCTGAAGTCGGGGTGGAGTTGGCTTGGTGAATTAGGATTACTATATCAAGTAGTGTACAGAAGGTTTAGCAGTTTCAGCACTTTTTTGAAGAGTTTAAAAGGGCGGATAATGTGATTCTGCTGAATTGAACTGAATTGAATTCCAATCCTTGATTTAACATGCTACAGGTGGGACGTGTACTGTGCTTAATTTGAGCCGGTGGTTGCTGGTTTGGGGCACCGGAACTTATTTATGGGAACCAGCACTTATATATTCATATCAGATATTTGCCGAGTGCAAGAGAGGGAAAACCACACAAATCGGATAGACAGAGGAAGGAAAAGAGGGGAAAACATCACAAACAGAGAGCAGGAACCTGCAAGAGCAAGAAAAAGGGGCAGGAAGTGTCAGGAGTGGATTAAAGACTGCCGGTCTAGGTATTAGGTGCGTCGATGTTCAATTGCACCCGCCACCTGCTTCTGAGCAGAGCTTGGCCACCAGCACTCTTTCTTTCACAAATTAAGCACTGAACGTGTACACAATATTAGAATATATTTGCAATGGATTTTATATTACTTCTCAAAAGAGAAATCTGAAATAATGGAACTGGTTGATTGAACCTGCATTCAGATACCTGATTGATTGCCAGACCACCTTCATTAATGTGACCAAGATTTTCGGTAAACAGGAAAACAACAAGTGTCTGAAATGTGAGCATTATGTTTAATGCAGGGATAGGTCAGTTGACTTCCTACCACTAATAGTGAAAATACCTATAGCTCTGTAATTCTAGAGAATATAGGGGGAAGTCGATTTCTTTTCACATTCACACTTCTAAAATCACATGGCGATAAAGTGCGAGAATATTTGTCCCAGCGCTCCTTCCTGTAAGTTTCCTGACATCATAGTATCAGGGAAGGGCACACATGCAGCAAGTCCAGTGTTGCTTTTGGAACACACCCGTATCCATGTTGTAGAAGTGAGATGTTCGCATATGCTCCTCGTGGTGAAACTAGCATCTCACCACAGGGGTCAACTGCACCATGGGATAGATAGGGGGCAGTGAAAACATAATGGCTTTAACATTTTTTACAAGCAGCATGTTCTGAGCCTGGATACAGAAGCGACAAGGTAATGAAAACTGATTGATGCAAAAATACTAACATGGCATTGTCACTGCACGCATCTAGAGATGATAGGGCACTAGCAAATGCCACACATGTGAAGGAGACCAGAACGGGTCTACAAGTGAGCAAAGGTGTAGGATGGAGACATTTAGAACTCTCTGTGGGCAGGTAAACTTCCTTCTCCTCCTTGTTCACCATGAACTCTGCCTCAACTACTCTTTTTTTATAACTTTGGCAAAGGATTTGCCAATTTGGGAGGCTGCCAGACAGAGCTCACTCTTGGAACACTTAGGGACTCATTCCTCCCTCCCTCCCGGCTGGGTGCTGTGCTTGCATCCATTTGTTTGTATTTGATCCCATTCCCTTTGCGGGTGGGTTTAGCATTTACCTGACTGTAATAGGCTTCCCTTCTGTTGATCTGCTTAGTGCATTTTAGTATATTCGATACCTGGGGTAGAGTATGTATGTTAGTGTTGATTGATACAACTTTGCTGCTACTGTCCTTTAATTGCTTTGTTCTGCCTTCCCCATATTTCAGGACCAGTCATACTATATGACTATACTATACTAGAAGACATTATGCTTTAGGTTTCCATGTTTAAGTTCCTGTATCTTTATTATTACTGTGTAGGTTCAGCAAACCTCTATCTGTTACATGTGACCAAGTCAAATAAGTGGACTATAAAACCAGTACCTGGATTCTGTTAATCCATGTCTCAGTGCAGCTGGTAAAACTTTTTTTTTTTTTTTAAATTCTGTTTACTAAGTATACGACTTGAGAGCATAACTGACATACAATTGTACATGCAGTCCCTTTTGACTATTGACATCACATTCCCGGTTCTGACTTGATTATGGTAAAACTTGTTTAGTTCAGTTGTCTGTGTCACTGAGTTTAGGGCCAGTGTCCTAATGTGTTTCATGTTTTATTAGAATCTATTGTCTCGTTCTGCACATGATTTTTTAGGAAGATGGCGCTTATAATGTCCTTCTTATGCAAATTGCCTTAAATGGTTTCCTCTATGTGGTATACCTATATCAGCCATACAGATATTGCCGAGATCTTATCTAAATAGGATTGGTTCTGGAAGATGTCCTGTACATTCATTGCTTCATGATGGTACGAAGCATTATGACAAATACTTGCCTCCAGCTCAGCGCTTGCTTTGCCTGAGTTTTCAACTACAGTTCATCATGAATGGCTTAGAGAGGTGTAGCACAGCGGCCAGAGAGGCTGACTCCGGAGCGCGGGGATCACGGCCCGATCCCCGGCGGCAGCTCAGCTCAGCATCATGTGACTCGGGGCAATAGCTCATTTAATCTCCCCGACGACCCCCAGTGCTTTGAAACCTTAAGGGTTGATATGTTCGCGCTTTTACAAGTAAGGATGATGATTCTTTTGCTCAGCAGCACACAATGAGACTTCTCCCCACAACTTGCATTTAATAACAGATGCTTCATCCAACATTATACTACACATTATTAGTTGGTAGATAAGGTGTTTTGCATGAAGTCGCAGGTTTTCTTACATGATTTAAGTCAAAACTGAGCAATGTATATCATTTAAAACTGATTTGACTAAAAAACCCATATTTTGACAAATAGTTCGAGATCAAAAATTTGACATACCTTCAGTGGCAAATTGTTCAAGATGGCTTAGGGTTGGAGCCATGTACTGAGAGTCTTTGGAGAGTCTCTCAAATATCACGTTATCCTGAAAACAGAAAATAGGATTTCATGACAAAACACCTCTTGAAATGCAGAGTTACTTGATTAAAATCAATTTGGGATACCTAGAATTAAGGTGATCACCATCAACACCCAGGCCTGATTCTAATATCCTTTACTTGTACAGGATCCTCAGGAGCAACTCCGATACAGTACACACTAAAACAAAAATGCCTCATTACAAAATGCCCATTGTTCCACACTGTGATCCTGCAACCAGTAAATACCAATAAATCGGAGTGCAGTATGTACCATGTGCGGTATTACTAAGTCACTCCAATTTCCACAGCTCAGACTGGGGGATAATGTGGTAACAATACCTCATAGCTTCACCGATTTTGAGTGTGTATATTTGCCTATACACATTCTGTCAGATTTTAAGGGGTGAAAATGGTGCTGGCAAACTTCCACAAGTTCAGTACTTAACAAGAGGTTGGGATTCTGATTCAGGCATAAACCCTTTAATCCCTACTTATGCCAGACTCAGGATTTGTGGGGTATTGTAAAGATGCTCTAAGTGTTCTATGATTCAAGACATGCTTCATGAGAATTGTCTCATTTAGCACTAAAGTAGGGGCCTGTGATGAGCTCCTGGAAAACCCCATTCCTTGGCTTACAGAGTAGGAATATTGAAAGGCTGGAGTTCTGCTTAAAGTAATGCATAACGACCCACTTTCCTCTTAGGCGATTAGTTAGGGTTAGCAAGACAACACATGACAATGTCTCAGTTGGTTAATGCATAGGTGCAGCAATAGCTTTGGGGACAGTGTGCATGCTGGTAGGAGGCACTGCAGCAACAGATGAAAGGTTGGAGGGAAACAAAACCTATGGACGGTGGGGTTGCCTCTGAAAGAGGGCCGTGTAGCCGTCTCTCCTTATTCACAATTCCAGCATGGATGAAAGTAACGCAAGTCTGAGGCATGGACGATCCTGGGGTGTCTGTACTCTGAAGGATGATTTGATGCAGGGCAGAAAAAGGTGTATACAAACTTAGCTCTCCAATTCTTAGTACTGCAAACTGTGAGTACCCTTCCTTTCCATAATCTTAATTCATATGGAAACACAGAACACCTTCTCCATCAGTAAAGGTAATCCTGGACCTTTCTAAAAAGCCGTCGCTAGCCTGAATGTCATGGCAAAATGTAACCTAGCAAGGGTGTGGGAAACGGACAGATTATTTAATGGCTATTACTCTACTTGAGGAAGGAATGTAAAGGGAATGAACTTGGGCAACACACAAACCCTCAAGATGCCCCATTGAAAGAAGTGAAAGCACTTTACCTGCAAATGGAGTCTGGTAATTTAGTGGCTACTCTGGAGGGTTAGATAGAGGCTCTAGCATTAGACCACCAAGAGTGACGCAAATGTATGCAAAGATGAATGAGAAAGTTGTCTCCTTGATGACTTCTCTTTAGAGATTTGATGAGTTTTATAAATGAACTTACTAACATTCAATAGTGTACGACAGCCCATATAGTACAGATAAAGGCTAAGGTTAAAAGGCGGCAAAAGTCCAGATGCCATACATGTTCTAGGCATTTCAGATAAAAGTCAAGAGGTGGACAAGAAACACTGCATCATGTCACTGGGACACAAGATGAAATGAGATTGGTGAATGATTCAACAATGTCCACCACTACTGCCCGAGATGCCATTCTAACAGTGATTTATGCATAATATATGCCTTGAGAAAGCTTTAAATATTACTATTCAAACTATGAGCAATCCTTCATGGAACAAAAGTAGAAGAGTGCCAGGCAGCATTCTTCTCAATATCATGTGGTTTGTTACCTAGATTATAAAACAGCAAGGTCCATAAGGCAATTCAGACAGAGGTGGAGAATGAGGATTGTTATGTTGAAGGTAACCTGGGGATTTGAGTGCATGTTATCCAATGCTGAATAGAATGAGGTACTTTAATACTTCTAGTACTTTGTACTGTGCGTACAAGGGGTGCTTGCAACAATAGTTTGCAGACCGCTTTTATATTTTTAGCTGTTCCTTCATTATTTGTGTGAGATTCCCCATGTGCCCCTGCCCTTTCCTAGCCAGTTTAGTTGTTTTCTTTTCATCATTTTCCTGGCTCTCCAGTCTTCTTTTGCAGAGAGAGATAGTTTCATTCAGCCATTTTCCACTCTTTCACCTGTGCCACATGGAGGCACCATTTTGGTGAGTGCGCGCACCAGTATTTTTCAGGTCCGTGATGTGCAGACCGTCCCCGCCCAATTGAGGGATGGCTGCGGTGAGGACGAGACATTGGTATACCAAAAGCGTACTAAAGGCAAGCCCAACTGCGCCATCCTGGCCCACAATACTGTCTAGAGTATAGTCCATCTGCATGAGAAGATACATTCAGGGGCATATTCACAAGGACTTATCTCCGATTTATCTCCACCTTAACTCAACAAAAGTGGAGACAGATTTAACACCCCATTCACAAGCGGGTGCAAACCACAGACATCGCCAGTATTCCCGCGATAACTGCCCCAAAATTTAACACCACGGTGGACACCACCAACTAACCCTAATGAGATGCAGAGTAGGCGTTCCCGTGCCAAAACACACGAAAAAACCACAACACCACTTTCACAACAAACTGCCAGATCTGCGATGCGAACCAAAAACAGGCGATAAGCCGCGGTAGCACCAGGGATTTAACACCTGCCTTTTGCTGGTGTTAAGCAGGACGACTACCTGCAGTATCAAAGGGAGCCCAGCCAAGAGCCACACCCGAAGACCCACAGATGCCATGAAGACAATCATCATGCAGCTCCTATACCCATGAGGCCACAACACCCACCGCCACCCCCCGCGACATAGACATACCGTGCACGACACAAGAGAGACAAAAAGTGCCAGATGACGCACATTGATAAAAAACAACACACGTGTGGCCAGAAGAACGAGAACCAGTCACACAGCACTGAAGTAACAACCAAAAACTTTATTGAAATACAACACAAAACACCAATGCGGAAGACTCCTGTCAGGTCCGTCAGGGACAATCTCGACGTCACAGCCTGGAAAATAAAGCACAAAATCAGAACGTGTGTCATGCGCACATCAAAGGAGCGAGACACAGAGAAACAGAGAAGGAAAGAAAGGCAGAGAGAGAAGGAAAGGAAAGGAAGGGAGAGAGTGAGAGAGAGAGGGAAGGAAAGGAAGGGAAGGGAGAGAGAGTGAGAGAGAGAGAGGGAAGGAAAGGAAGGGAGAGAGAGAGTGAGAGAGAGAGGGAAGGAAGGGAGAGAGAGAGAGAGAGACACCGCCGCCCTTGCGCACCCAGGCCCCACTGTTCACCTGCTGCCACCAGTGTGTCTCCAACCACGTGCCGGGATACAATGCAAGCCACCAGGTCTGCAACCTGCAATCTAGGCCAGAGTCAATCATGGCAGAGTCCATCACACAGCACACGGCAACAAGGCCTGTCCGTCCCTGCGCACGCATGTAGCCGCACCCCACCCCCTCCCACCGGCCAGCGCTGGCTGTCCGCACTTGCGCACCCCGGGCCCACTGCTCACCTGCCGCCAACGGTGTGTCCACCAGTGGGCACACCACGTGCCCGTGCAAGCTCCTGGCCCCGGTCCCGCCACCATGGCATGGTCCACATCATGCGGAGCCGCCCCGCGGCACAGCAGGTCCCACACATGACGCTGAGTCCTGAGGCATCAATGGCAGAGACCACATCAGTGCACACGTCATCGCAGGCTGCACACCCGCTCAGCTATTTCGGTGCCACTAACCCTGTGCAACCCCAGTCAGTGCCACGTGGTGGTAGGCCCGCGACGGGCGCAAGGCTTCGGGTGCGACCAACCCTGGGCGCCACAACTCATGGGCCCTTTATGATTGAGAACCGTGGAGCGTCCGTCATCCAGTCACCACCGGCAGTGGGGAATGTGACGTTGCCGGCCCCTTATATTGGCGGGGTCACATGGCCTGTGACGCCTGTTGCGGATGGGTGTGTGTGCAAAGCTGTCCTCAGGGAGTGGCCGTGGCATGCTGACAACTAGACCAGTGACCTGCATACCACCAGTGTGTACGCCTGCGACATGTAGTTATGTGGGCCCCCCCTCGGAGCGTAAGCGGAGTGGTCTGGCCTGGCGTACGCCGGACCAGCGCAGGGCTTGCAACAATGACTCGGGGGCTCTGGGCGTGGTTCAGTCCATGTCCGGACAAGGAAGTGACTAATGCGTGTGTCCCTGTTGTAGTGTCCACGTCAAGCGGAACACAATAGGCAATGTGGCATACTGTGACTGGCATCCCACTAGATGAGCATCATTGACATGAGGGAAATCGCTGTCCCTACATTCATCCACACATTCATACATGAATGATGGACATGACAGCAGTGCGTTTATGGATGTATATTGCACATCCGGTGGAGTATTGCAGCTGGAGCAGTACAGGTCCATGCCAAGCACACTACACAATATGGGCCCGTGGAGGGCCAGCCAGAGTCCATCCGGGGATGACAAGTACTGCGGAAGAGGAAGGGTACAGTCCGCAGTCTGGTCGCCGTGTCATTGGTCATCAAACAGGATATGGCAGTCCATGTCGCGGTACAAGGTGAGTGCAGCGGAGTGTATCGGGGGTCAGTGGAAGGTCATGGGGCCATGTGCGGCACCAAGCAGAAACAGGCAAGGTGGCGGAAATGAATGCTAGTGCCTCCTACTGAACTCAATCCCATCCACGTCCTCGTCCTCGGATGTGTGCTCTGCCACACTTGTGGGTGGTGCAGTACCGGCTGCGGCACTGTGTGGCAGTGACACATCAGGTGCCGGAGTGGATACGCCTGCGGCACTGTGGAGCACTGACACACCAGGGGGCGGAGTTGTGGATGGTGAGGGGGCAGCAGCATTCATCATCGCCACGCCTTGTGGCAGCAATGCCATGATGAGGACATGCAGGGCCTGGTAGATGCCAGCTACATTTCGCTGATGTGCAGCGGTGGCTGCCATCCTTTCTGCCGCCATCCACACCATGTCCTCCATGAGCCTCCGCATGTGTGCCAGCTCACGGCTGGAATCGCTGGAGCCACTCTGAGCGGACAGGTGTTCTTGTCTCCGAGTCAGGACTCCAGCGATGTCAGTCATGGCTCATTGGAGACCATGGAGCGGGCCGTGGGTGTCCGTTAGGGACTGGAGCTGGTCCCTGATGGGACCTAGACACCCATGGATGGCGTCCAGTTTGGTAGCTATGAGGTCGAACCCCACCCGCACCTGCTCAGCCGTCTCCCTCTGGACCTCCATCACACGGCATTGGAAGGCCATGTGTTGTTCCTGGGGGTCTTGGGAGACAGCTGGGGTTGTGGGTGCCTCCTGCTGGGTGGTTTATGGAGTGGGTGCGGTCTCCTCGATGCAGCTGGGCTGCCCTGGTCCTGGAGGTGCTTGGCGGATGAGCTCAATGATGTCTTGGAGGGCTTGGGTGTCGATGCTGGTGGTGTCCTCCTCGTCATCAGTGAAGAGTGGCTGGGACTGCTCTGCAGGAGGGGTTGACGGTGCCCCTGCAATGTGAAGCGGAGATGGTGTATTACAATGTGTCCGCATGTATGTAGCCGCATGGTACAGGTTCACATTCAGGCAGCATGGCATTGTACATTGTGACAGTCTGTGGCTCAGGGCCATGATCCAGAATCATTGTGGGTGTGCACTGTGCCCTGCTTGATTGTGCATGTGTGCCATTGTGGCCATCTCCCCCCATCCCTCCAGTACCTGGTGGTCACTCACCCTGTTGCGGTTGTGTTGTGTCCTGTCGAGCAGTGTCCGGTCACCCGACTCCTGCCACGGTCTCCACACTGATGACTGTCGACACCAGCTCCTCCATGTCATCCAGCTCCTGCTGTGGCGCAGGCCTCCCACCTCCAGTCTGCATTGCTGCCTTCCGGTTGGCTGCGAGTTTGTCCTTGGTCTTGCGCTTGATGTCATTCCATCGCCTCTTGACCTCGTCCATTGACCTCCTGTACTCTCCGACGGCGTTCACCTTGTCCACAATGGCCCGCCATAATCCATTTCTGGTGCCCAATGACACATTGGAGGCGATGAACAGTTGTTGGTGTTCTATCACCTCTGTGACCAGGATCCGATTCTCCTGCTGACTGTACTTTGTCTTCCTCTTCTTCTTGTCCTTGCCCTTCCCTGTCACCGTGGTCCCGGGCTGGTCGTACGGGGTACTTGTGGGGTTGCGCTCATCCTCTGCGCCTGCTCCGGCTGCCTCCATGGTGCTTGGGTGTTGGTCATTTTGTGTTTGTGTTTTTTTTCTCCTTTTGTAGTGATTTTCCCGCCTGCCGGGTGTGTATGGCAGGCCTGGCGCTGCTTATTGCTGCTTTCCTCATCGCGAATGGGCTCATCGCATGTTTTTTGGTGTGGTTTGTGTTTTTATCGCCGTCGAGGTGGTTGTATCGCAGACATTGTCAGCGGTTTCTGGAGACTATCGCATGGTACCGCCGTGTTGTGAATTCCACGTTAACACGGGGTTATTTTCCCGCGATTGGCTGCGATGTGTAAAGTTGCGTTAACATTTTTTGGTGATATTTAGCACACGTTATTGTGAATATGCCCTAGAGATTTTATTTTATCTCCTGTTAGTAATATTGAGCCAGTTTGCCTGAAGTCATAACCTATCTCTTTCGACTTTTTAAAACCTAACTTCACAGACCCTCCTGACCACTCTGTTCACATCACTCAGAAACCCTCTTATTCGCTTGCATTCGCTGCCAGCGAGAACACTGTGTTCTTCTTAATGTCCACTCTGTGGTAAAATATGCAGTTCAGAAGAGAAGCCTTTTTGTGGATTGTACCCTAGACATTGCGTTCATTAAAGAAACTTGGTTTAAGGAGGATTCTGCCCCGGACCTTACACAGGTCTCCTGGTTGCCATTCTAAATTGGCAAACCAGACAACTCGTACTGGAGGAGGCTTTTTAGTAATTTATAAAAAGATCTTTCAATTTCCCTGTGGTCTATCAACACGCATTCTGACACTGAATATCTGTTGCTTACCATCAGTTTGAATCCCAAGCAGTCTATTGAAAGTTTACTTATGTACAGAGTCCTGTGATGAATTTCAGCTTATCCCTCCAGGAGTTTATACCCCAGGCTTACTTGGAGAGCAACAACCTTATCCTGCTCAGAGATGTCAATCTTGCTAATGTGTTGGACAAAGCTGCCACTGAGTTGTCAAATAGCTGTTCATCAGGACCTACTCACTCAGCTGGCCATACACTCTACCACATCTACGCCAGTCGTAATTTAGTTGATATCATTTCAGTAGTAAAACTGACATGGATCGACCACAAAGCCATCCTTTTTCATCTATCAGAAATGTGGAAAAAATAAAGGCAAATCTTGTTTCCAAAGTTTCATATCGCCCTTGGTCCAAACTGGACAGTTCCAAATTAGCTACTTTTTGGGAACATACATTGTCCATCCTGCAGGATGACACTGATATTTATGTAGATCACTTCAATAAGTGGGTTACAAATGCGCTTGATGTCACCCTTCCTCTGAAGGTTCTCGTCTCCCACCGTGTCACACCATCCGTCCAATGGTACGCTGCTGACATGACACTGGAAAAAAGGAAATGTACAAAACTAGAAGAGTCCTGGGGGGTTTCCTACAATATTGCTGATAGGTTCATCTATGAACAAGAACTTAAGACTGACAAAACCCGTTTATGCAATGCACGGACAAGATACCATCACAATTGCATTCTTGCTTCCAAGAACGGTACTAAACAGATGTTTGCGATCTATAATTCTTTACCACATCCTGAGGTCATTATCCCCTCCATCATTCCCGCACAAAAATAATGATCCTGCCTCGCTGACTGTTTTCAAGACAAGAGACAACACCTGCTGACTTCCTTTTCCCCAGTATCTAACCAGGTACTTTTTGTCATATTATCTCCTGCTCCCCTCCACCAAATGTCACTCTGTCATCATGGCCAGAGATTACACCACTAAAACAAAGTTATTCTTGCCCAAAGTTCTGGTTCCCCTCTGGATTCCTGCCCTGCAAGATTTTTAAAAACCATTGCTCCCACAGTGGTACCATTCATAATGTCCATTTGTAATAACTCATGGCCTTTTGGCAAGGTTTCTGCTTCCTGCAGAACAGCACTTGTCCTTTCACTCTTTAAGAAACCCTTTTAAGACACATTGACTCTTGCCAACTATCACTCTATTTCCCTTCTCCCGGTGTTGCCTAATCTTATGGGGAGTTTTGTTAACACACAACTCTCATGGTATTTGGAGAGAGTGCTCTACTCAATACCTATCAATCTGGTTTTCACCTTTCCCTCAATACTGGAACCATGTTAACTGCACCAGCCATGACATCCCCATGATCCTTGATTTGGGGGGCTCTAATTCTTCTTGACCTCTTGGCCGCTTTTGACACAGTTTCACACAATATCCTTGTGGAAAGATTTACTGCTGCTGGTCTTCAGGAGAATGTACTTGGATGGTTCAAATCCGTTTTGAGCTCAAGGATGCAAGCAGTTCATATGCCACCTATCGGGTCACCTTTAATAAGATGAGCTGTATGGTCCCATAGGGCTCCTCTTTAAGCCCTACACTTTTCAATCTGTATGTGGTGCCTTTGGCCAACCTTATCACTTATTTTTGTTTCCATCTTTAGCCCCTCTGGTGGATGACCTCAGATCTTCGTGAGCTTGAATAGTGGGCTGGACCTCATCCAAAATCACTTTAAACAGTGTCTGGAAGCTGTTGCTGGCTGGACGCATGCCAACTTGTTGAGAGTTAAAGCTCATAAGACTGAGGACCTAGTCTTTGGAAACCCTTCCATCTGTTCCTAGAACTTGTTGCCTCAATCCCTACGTGCCTATCCTACACCCACTTCCAAGGCACAAAATCTTCTGAGGCACACATAAAGCTACTTGCTTTTGCGCAATAAAGGTCCTCAGGAAAATTAGGCCATAAGTGCCGAGTTCCTCTATGAAAATCCTGGTCCAAGCCGTCATTGCTAGCAGAATTGATTACTGCAACTCATGGTTTGCTGGACTTTCTACAGATCCTTTTCATGGATTGCAAATGATTCAGACTGCAGCAATCAGACTCATTCTAGGCCTCCGAGGGGTTAGTCAATATCTCTTTCCATCTTACTAATCCTCACTGGCTCCTGTTCCGGAAGCATTGCATTTTCAAGGTGCTTTGTTTCTGCCTTGGCTCAGCGCCTAACAGCTGCAAGACTTCTCTGTTCACCTGTTACTCTCCCACCAGACAGCTGCAGCTCCTCCCACCTTCTTATTACACCTAGGTCTCACAGAATGCGATCAGGTAGCCGTGCCTTTTCTGTGATTACGGCACAGGCTTGGAACATCCTCCCTCTAGCTATTTATCCTGAACCAAATGTTTTGACCTTTCACAAACTACTGAAAACTCACAAATTACAGCTGTAGGCTTTGTGGTGCAGTCCGCCTCTCCCTTTCCTTCAGCGCCAGGACAGCCTCGGGTATTTGCTCACTGTTAGAAATGGGGGTCTCTAGTTGGCAAGGGTTTGCACCTTTGTCCAAGTAGAGACCCTTTCTTCTAGTCAGGATAGGGAGTTACACTCCTAAAATAACCCCTGCTCACCCCCTTGGTAGCTTGGCAAGAGCAGTCAGGCTTATCCTAGAGGCAGTGTGTAAAGCATTTGCACATAACCAACAGTAATAAGTGAAAACACTACAAAAGGACACCATACCAGTTTTAGAAAAATATCCAATATTTTATATACTTAAAACAAGACCAAAACGATAAAATTCCACAATACATTACTTAAAAATGTATACTTTGCAAGAATCCTTGAAAAACACAGTTCGTACGAGTCGGTAGCTCCGTCCGGGGCTACAGTGATGCTGAAAACAACAGAGTCTAACAGTTCGAGCCGACCGCGTCGGTACGGGCCAGCGAAAGCGTGAACAGACTCGGTAACAGTACCTTTCTTGTGGCGGCTGACACGGTGGTGCGAGCCGGTCGTGGCAACCGTCGCGGTTGCGTTACAAAATGGAAGCGGTGCAGGGTGCGGTGTCCTCTCGATGCGGTGCAGGCAGCGGCTTGGTGACGATCATCCAGACGCCGTCGGTGAGACCAAGGCTTATGGTGCAGGGCGAGACGGTGCTCGATGCGGTGCTGGCAGGTTGCGGTGCAGGTGACAGAGCCGGTTTGTGGGAGCTGGCGTCAGTCGGCCTAGACGGCTGTGTGGGACGAGGCGGTGCGTCGTGAAATTTACGAGCGGTGCCCCCAGCCACGATGTGGTCACGGGTGTCAAAGTAAGCAGCAGTGATGGCGTCGGTGAGACCAGGAGGGCGAAGTGAAGCGAGGCGGTGCGGTGCCCACAGATCACAGTGCAAGCAGTGGCTCGGTGGCGGCGCCATCGGTCGTCGGTGAGACCAAGGTTGCGGTGCGAGATGCGGACGGTGCGGTCTGCGGTGTTGTAAGGACACAGAGCCAGCGGCGGAGTCGGTGACAGAGTCAGTTGCGTTTCCCTTCTCTGTGGCAGCTGAAACAACGGTTCCAGAAGCGGTACCCAGAGGTTGGTGAAGTCTTTGCAGTCCCTGAGACTTCAGAACAGGAGGCAAGCTCTATTTCAGGCCCTTGGAGATACTCAATAAAGAAGTTGCAGAAAGTTCAGTCCAGTCCTTTCACTGCCCAAGACAGAAGCAGCCACTGCAGGCCAACACAGCAAAGCACTCAGCAAAGTGGTAGTTCCTCCTCACAGCTTCTCCAGCTCTTCTTCTTGGCAGTTTTCTTGGTCCAAAAGAGTTCTAAAGTTCTGGGCTCCAATATTTATACCACAGAATTCTTTGTTCTCTGGAGGCAGAGAGTGTCTTTGCCCAGCCAGAACCAGTTCTGTCCTCTCTGGTGCAGCTTCCTGGCAGGGGGTGGAGACAGCATTGTCAGAGGCAGACCAGGCCCATTCAGGTGAAGGGAAATCTCCTCCCCCTACTCTAAATGCAGCCCAGGTCTATTCAGCCCAGCCCTGACCCATCCAGACTCTCTGTAGCCACTGCTCCTCCCCAGCCCCCGTCACCCCAAAGCCAGACAGTCAATACACATCCTAGCACACTGGCTGGCTAAGCAAGAAAATACCTACTTTCTAAAAGTGGTATTTTCAAACACAGAATGTAAAAATCACCCTAAACTTTATTTTCCTACCTTGTTCCCAGGGGTAGTTATGTTTATAAGATGTTATAAGCAAACTCCCCATTCTCTCCTATGGGAACAGGTATCCTTGCAATAGCGAAAAACGAAATTGGCAGTATTTCACTATCAGGACATGCCACACACACCAGGGTATGTCCTACCTTTTACATACACTGCACCCTGCCCACAGGGGTACCTTGGGCCTACCTTCGGGTGACTAATATGTAAGAAAAGGGAAGGGTAGGGCCTGGCAAGTGGGTGCACTTGCCAAGTAGACATGGCAGTACTAAACTGCACACAGATACTGCAAGGGCAGATCTGAGTTACCTTTTCAGGGCTACTCATATGGGTGGTACAATCAGTGCTGCAGGCCCACTAGTAGCATTTGATTTACAGGCCCTGGCACACTCAGTGCACTTTAGAAGGGACTGACTAGTAAATCAAATATGCCAATCATGGAAACACCAATCCAAATAACAATCTACAACAGGAGCACTTGAACTTTCACACTGAACAGCAGTGAGAAAGTGCGCAGAGACACTAAACCAGCAAAAACAGAGTCAAAACCAGGAGGCCAGAAAGCAAAAAGACAGGGGGAACACACCAAAAGATGCCAAGTCTAACACCCACTTTCAAAAATTAAAATTAAATCAAATCAGATTGTTTAAGGAGGAGTTCTTCCAAAATTGGACAATAAAGTAGCGTGCTTGAGGATATCGTGAGCAATGTGTCAGAACTACACATCAGTGGGCTCAGTTTGCCCATTAAACCAAAGGTCGTCTTTCATCTGAAGTGGTACATGTTCAACAAGGAAGATGCCTCCCAGGCATTCTTGAAGGTGATAAAGGAGGACTACAGCCCTGCCAAGTACCACGCATCAGGCGTCAGACTAACGCATTCCAGTGTGGTGCTCCGCATCACCGCACTGAAATGCATTGTCACGCATACCGCCTCAGCCGTCACTTAAGCTCGCCCTGCCTAAAACTAAACAGGAGTAGTAGCTGGCAGCGTGCCGTGGCGTGTACGTGCTGCTCCAACTAGCCTGGGGCTCACTAACTGAGCTAGCAGCAGCTGCTGCAGGCAGTGCTACAATGTTTATGAAAAAAGAAGATCAATTCCCGCCGCGGGTGACGTCACATCCTGCTGCCGGAGTTGTGGAAGGCTGGCTAGTGGTATTTGCGGCACATTATGGCGCACACAGCAGCGCCGCCTGCTTGCACCGGCCGCCGCATTGTTGTTCAGCTGTCAGCTGCAATTAAAATCAATGACCCCACCCATGCCCTCGAAGGCGCCGCGGCAAATTCCTTTTACAGAGGGAGACCGTCCTCACCATCTAGAGGCGAGCTGGGCTGGTGATCTTTCTTCATTCCTCAATCCCCTGCACAAGTTGGTTGCATTCGGTGTACTCCCGATTAATGCCATGTCTGTTCCAGTGCCAACGGCAATGATCTGTGTCATGAGGAATGACGTTAGCTTCACGACAATGAGGTTACGTGGTGTGTCAGATTATTTCAATGTGAAAAAAAAACATGGTTGTCTGTTTACGCTCCGCTCACCCGAAAAGTGCTATCATGGGTTGTGCGCATCGCAAACACGAGCAGCTGCGATGTCCTTACTGAGCTGCATCCATTGAAAGTTATTAGTACAGAAACACAAAACCATGACCAGCAGTCCACTGCAGGTCCCAGGTTTGTTCCCCTCACTGCTGGATATATGATCTTAAGAGGCGTGCTTCCCTGAATGAAGTTGGAACGAAATGCGATCCTTGGTCGTTTAAAGACATTTTAATTCAGGAAATACTGAATAGCTGGACAGAATTACATGTATTTATTGGCAGCGAGGTGGTCTTCGCACACTTTAAAAAGTATTGAGGCTGCCGGCGTCACGTGTATGGAAATACAGCTGCATATTAATTTGAAGTGTGTGGGTGCCTAGGGTTATATAAAGCACTCTGATACCCATAGGGTCTTGTGACAGTGGGCGCTATAGAAAACGGCAAAGATAAATAAACGTATAACTTGGAGACAACCTCAGAATGCTAAACTTTAAACACTATGAGGCCTGCTGCAGTAGGAGGCCTGCTGAGCAACGAAATCCTAAAACTGGAGCTAACAGTCAGACAGGGGTCTTGTGCATGCAGAGTCTGAGCAATGGGGGTTTGATGCCAAATCTGAGGCATGCTGCACACAGAGTTTAAGGCCGGGGCGCACTGTATGCAGACTGAAGCTTGCTATACACAGACATCCAGCCGCATGTAGGCCAAGTCGAGAGATAAGGCCTGAGGCATGCTATCTAAGAAGGCCTGCTGCACACAGCTATACCATGCACACAGACACAAGCCTCCTGCATGCATACAGCATCGTGCACAGCTACACCATGCACACAGACACAAGCCTCCTGATTGCATACAGCATCATGCACAGCTACACTGTGCACACAGATGCAAGCCTCCTGCACGCAAACAGCATCACACGGCTGCAGACTCTGTGGTGCCCACTGCTACACACAGAACGAACCTGCACAGACAGTAAGGCCTGCAGGCAAAAGGCAGCGCACTAACTGCTGGACAGTTTGAGGCCTTCTGCACACGGGGCCGAGACCTGATGCCTGCAGTGCTCCGAGTCAGGCGGCAGAGATCAAGGGCACACCAAACTCAGCAGTCACTAGTCTGTCTGCAAAGTTGTGTCACTCATTTAATTTACTTTTAGAGGGCTTGTGAGTGTAATTTCTAATATTTATATGTTTCCCTTGCCTTCATTGCTTGATTTTGATCGCGAGAAAGTGTCACTCATAGTTGTTGAATGTCACTCATAATTACACTGAAATTATGAAAATGTCACACATAGCAATCTGAAACCTTGGCAGCTATGCGGACTATTCCTAAAAGGCTGCAATTCAAAATTGCGTACTATTTTGGCTGTGTATTTGTTGTGGGCTCAATGATAAGTGTGAGTAAGTAAGACATGTCACACAGACACATATTCTACAATATAGAAAATCAATAACTTACCATGGATTGCGTGGGTTGCATCATGCAGTATGGAGTTCACGGCACCTTTAAGCAGTGAAATGTTATCTACCTCCATGGATTTAACCAGCTCTGCTTAGCTTTACCTCAATATTATCTTTCAGCAGCCCTGAATGTGGCATCAAGGTACAATTTGTTTCTTGACTTAGGCCTTGCCTTCTAGTGAAGCATGGAGAGTGGGAACTAACCCACAAATTAGTGAACAGAAAGCAGAGCGAACTCCATTCCTGTATGAGTTCTTTTTGTTTTCTTATCCCTAAACGTGTATGGATTTTCCTGTTTCCCTCCTCCTAACTTTTTAAACGTTGAAAATAGTGTGACTGGCTGATGAGTACAACTTAACAAAATGTTTTGCCTACCCTCTTCAACTATTTTAAAGAAATGATTGTCTTTCCTTACCATACACCAATGACAATACTACAAATGCTACTTTAGTGTGATTAAATACAGTATTTTTTTAAATGTCACTGATTTTTCAAAATAAACAATTGTGTTAGAATTTCTATCAACTTCCATTAATCGACACTCATTTTATTTTGATATTTTAATATTAAATTTGCTTTATTATTTGCATGTCATGCTTTACCAAGACCATGATTTTATATTATAAAATGTATATATTGTACTATACTCTTATGCCATGTATTACATGTGTGTGATATTTAATGTATGTAATATCTATCATGTTTGATTGATTATTCAAGGCACACTGTGAAATTAGAAGGGCCTTGCAGTGCGGTCCCATTCCAAGCATCTTCAAGCTATGATTTTGAGGAATCCATCGCAGATTGTAGACCAGGGGCTGGTTACTGTTTTTTGTTTTTTAATACTGGGTTATCAGTAATGTAAGTGTTGTTCTTATGCTATTTCTATTATGTATGGCTTAAACCTAGGTGTATCAGGGCTTTACCACATCACCTGTGTGCCATCTTGGTTAGCTGGCATGCACATTTATCGGTTCATAGTATGCGAGTGAGGTGCTTTAGAGCACAGTGTGTCATTGTTGAGCCACAATGGTCCTATGCCTGTGGATCTGTAATGTGTTGTATGGGTTTTAGGGTTCCATGGGATACTCAGAATGGGTCTGCCTAGGACTCATAATTCTTCTGCAGCAGCTCAGGCGTCTTTCTCAGGATCACTGGCAGGAACAGAAGGAGATGAAGACCTTCTTTTCAGGGCTTTAGTTTTGTAGTCTTTGTCCTCTGAAAGGGAGTGGGAGCACTCCAGCTAATTAGTCACTGAAGCAGGGTGTGAGTGTCGTGTACAATGAGCGGCAAGCATTGCAAAGAGGGCCTGATTATGACTTTTGGCGGTGCGGGGGTGGGTGGCCGGCCACCGCCGCAACCCAGCACCGCCAAGAGTCACTGCCACCCGCCTGCCAGATTACAAGAAATTGTAACGTGGCAGTGCCTCTTCGAAAGGCACTGCAATGGGAATGCCAAGCAGGTTCCTGCAAGGCATGGACTGTAAAGTCCATGCTGTGCAGCAACCGGTGCACAGGCACACAGGGGGCACATGTTGTGCCCCCCTGCATGCATCCCCAGGCTTTGGGGGACCAGGGGGCCCTGAAGGGGCCCCTTTGTTTCAGCACCGCCAGACTTTTCATGGAGGAAAGATCGCCATGAAAACGCTGGCGGTCCTGAAACTTGTAATATGCAAGGCGGTGCCGCAGCTGCACCACTTGCATCTTACAATGGCCCTGACTGCCGGGCCACCACCAGGGAATGGCGGTTCCCTGGCAGAGCCAGAGGTCCAATTATGGTCCGACTGCTCGTAATAGGGCGGTCGGACCGCCGGTGCAGCAGTGTCTGTACCGCCACTGCTGCGCCACCACGAGTATGGCGGTCCTCAGACTGCCAGACTCGTAATTTAGCACAGAATCTTCCCCACCCCTGGTGTGGAAAGCACCCCAAAGTCCAAAACCGACCTTCATGTTATAGAAAGACCATGATGTGGGCAGCAGAAGGTGTGACTCCACAGGCCAATGCGGGACAGGCAGACTTTGCTTTCTATGTCTATGGAGAGTGATCTTGAAGGCTGAGAGGATCAGAGTCCAAAAATTGCAGCCTAAAGAGTACAGAGTACATGGCCCACTTCCGAGAAACTATGGGCTATCCAAGATTTCTCACATCCCTGTCATGAGCTCAAACTACAGCTCAAAGCAAGGCCTGGAGGCTGCCTGCAGCCCTTCTGACCATCACATGCGACTCCCTGCTAAACGACTTCACTGGGATGGTGTTTACTTAGGAGAGCACGAACATTCAGTAAGAGGTTTAGAAAAATGTGAAAGTGTTTATTAAGTAAATAAGGTATCCTGTGCCACTTAACTTTAAGAACACATTCAATTTTAGGACATCTTGCAACAAATGTACAAGTCTCTTCAAAATTAAAAAAAAGTGTATTTCACTAACATGCAGAAGCGTTTCACCATAGTACACCAGATTATATTAGTGCATTGAGAACTATTTTTTTTAAAGTGATAGTTTTCAAAAATGAATGCAGATGCATTCATGCCTCCCCCACCCCGACAACAATGCAAATTGTGAATGAAGAGGCAAGTCATTTGTCATGTGTACCCCTCTGGGTGGCCTAGGATGTTATTTTACATGGACAACATTATAGTTTATTAAATCAAACACAAGGGAATGTTCTGTACAATGCATATTCTGAACTCATGCATTTCCAGGCGCTCTAACATGATACTGTAAAAAAAGGAAGCAAACCAAAATAAAACAATTGCCTACCATCACACAATTTGGTCAAATGGGGAAGCCAGGGATGATTGTAGGTTTTCTGGTTTCACACTGTGCAAGTCTATTTCATTCCAATGAAATAATTAAGTTACTTCCTTTTTACAGCTGACCCTCCCAAGCAGCGATAGCAAGTAGAAAAAGCTTACCCAAAAATGCAGTAGACGTATAGCGATTCAGATACAGCATAACACAGTATTGAACCCTCAAAATAACTCCATGACTCACTGACCACAACATTAGATTGTTCGTTTACTCAATGCCCACTTCACCTCCCTGCCCCCACAACGCCCCACTCCCACCTTGCTGGCATCAATACGGCCCTAGGTCACACCACAGACCATACTTTGTGGCCCCTGGGAAAATGTTTGCAAGTACCATTGGTCTGAATAAATGAGCAACTCAGCCACATAGCAGTGCTTGTTTCAATGTCCAAAGGCATACTTGACAAAACCTCTTGGGCAGTCATGCAGGCGCAGAAGCGAGGGTGCTGTGAGACTATACCAGCAGTGAATTCAACCTAAGCCTCGAAAAGCATCTGCGCTGAGATCACATTTTGAGCTGAATCAGTATTCAGAGGAAGCCCGCTGTGACTTCATGATAGCCCCTATGGCAGATATAAAGGGTTAGGCACCTGGGGTCACTCATGGTGGAAAGATAGCATGAACGAGTCACTCTTAGACAGCAGGAGTCCATGCCTGGTTGTTGTAGTGGTCTGTCTGGTGAGAACAGATGACTGTAGCAATAAAAAATGTGCCTACTTATCTTTAAATTCTAGGATACAAATATAGAAATCGAGATGCCACAGCGGACGTTCGTTGTGGGACAGTCCAGCACAAAGATGCCGTTTGGAGAATATTTCGCTGATAAACCTCACTAAAACGCTCACAAAGCCCCAAAACTCTTGATTTCTCATGCCACAGACCCCTGGAGCTAGCAATTCTTCAAGGTCCTTTCTGATAACAAATTATAGGTTATAAAATGGTCCATGGTGTCAAGAAGGCACTACCAGTGAGGGTTGGCTTGCAAAACATGTGAGGAGCATCATTGGAGTTTATTAAAATTAAGGACCTGTACCAAAGAAAGAAGCCCGGGAAGTAAAGGTCAGTACATTAAAAAAGAGGTCCCAGCGTGCAATAGATACAAACAATGAAAATTACTACCAAATCTCATGAAATAACTAATGCACAGCAGATTATTAAGTTCAATGTTGTTTAATCACATTGAACACTCTACTGGTTAGTCAGCATATGATTCAAAGATCAATTATTCACAAAAGTGCCCCACAGCAGTGGGAGAAAGAGAAAGGGAAGTAAGAGTGCGTAATGTGGGGGTAATAAAGGTGTAAGGAAAAGGTGGTGACATCGTTATTAACACAATATGAATTACAGCGGCAGTGGCTTGTATTTGCCACAAGGTATCATGTTCTTTTTAACATTGCCATGCTAAAAGGTCCATACAGTATCACAGTTGAAAATCACTGTTGGAAAGGGCTGGCACAAAACAAAAGTCGACGTTTCGACCCCAATATAGTGTAGGCTTTGATCTCGTTTTAAACATATTTAGCTCGATTCATTCTGACAGCACCTTTTTTCATTTTAGGTGGCTTTCCTCCGCTCTGTGTCTTTGTGAGCTTACGGGCCTACATATAACTGAACCACCTCATGCCAAGGGTGGTACATGGTAATTGTTTTGAGGTATCACACCCTCCCCTTTCGATTTTTCCAACTATGGACCACACAATTATGACTCAGTACTCCCTCCTTTTTTACTTTTCCTAGGTGCCCCCTCTTTCCCCAGTCCTGAAGAAGACCCCGCTGTAAGGATCACAACAGCCTACACTATATTGGGGTCGAAACGTCGACTTTTGTTTTGTTTTGTGCCAGCCCTTACCAACAGTGATTTTCAACTGTGATACTGTATGGACTTTTTAGCATGGCAATGTTAAAAATGAACATGATACCTTGTGGCAAATACAAGCCACTGCCGCTGTAATTCATATTGTGTTAATAACGATGTCACCACCTTTTCCTTACACCTTTATTACCCCCACATTATGCACTCTTACTTCCCTTTCTCTTTCTCCCACTGCTGTGGGGCACTTTTGTGAATAATTGATCTTTGAATCATATGCTGACTAACCAGTAGAGTGTTCAATGTGATTAAACAACATTGAACTTAATAATCTGCAGTGCATTAGAGTTATTTCGTGAGATTTGGTAGTAATTTTCATTGTTTGTAACTATTGCACACTGGGACCTCTTTTTTAATGTACTGTTACATACCCAGGTCCCAGTGACTTATTTGGGTTTACCCTTTACCTAGAACCGGGAAGTAAAGGTGGCAAGTAGGACAAATGGTATGGAACTAGAATATCGTCTGACATACATATTGTATCCTAAATATCCTTTACAAAAATATTGCCACATTGAAGATATTAACAGAAATGCACATCTAATTAGATAAAATGTTGGTAAACGATATTAGATCAAGATGTTTATACAGACGGCCAATGCTTAATTTGTAAAATATTAAGTACCAGGGCTCTGGCCAGGAGACCACTGCAGCTTGCACCACCCATTGCCCTTGTCATCGCTGCCAAAACAACTACTAACCATCTCTCTCGCATGTAAACGCGACAGTTCAGATTATTCCAGATTCCCAAAGCTAAAGGAATGGCTGGGGAGGCAGGTATTAGCAATTGTAATGTATATTGTAGTCCTAAACTACCGTTGTTCTGCTCATCTCTAAATTAGATTATCAGCACCACCATGTGGTGGACTGTTCTAAGTATGGTTTTGACAATTAGGTGCTGGTGCCGAGCACCGGAAACCAATTGAGTGCCGGTGCTGAGCACCGGAAAGCACTGGCGACGGCATTTCTGTAGACCAGTAGTCTCCAACGGATAGCTCGGGAGCTACCGTAGCTCGTCAGCTGCCACAAGTAACTCTTCGACTTGTAGTCTACCCTAGTATATTGATTCAAAGGATCTGGAGGTTAACGGTGCTGTCTTGTGCACCACTGAGTTGTAGACCCTTGAAGTAGAAGCTAGCATAACTAATGGCAAGGTCCAATGCTCAGACACACACAATGAGACTAATAGCACGAAGACTGAAATATAACAAATCACCATACAGCAAAGCCACCTGCTGCAGTGGAGCCTGGTACTGTTAGTCACATTGTCTGTGTGTGGAAGCTCTGGCTGGGAAGTAAGAGCTGAGTAGCTCAAGCCCTATAGTAGGTTTCCTTCTTGTGCTTTTCTATGGTGCCCTTTTAGGCTTGGGGACATCTCATCATTCAAAGAAGTTGGGCTGAGACGTAGAGCGATGAAGTATTTTCACATCTCCTACAAAGAGATCAATAAGCTCTACCTCATAAAAGAACTTTAAAAAAGTATTGCTTTTTTGTGTGTCAGCTGCACAAGACAAAGAATTAGGACACAAAATGATCACAAATCGTTCTTTTTCGAACTGTATAAACACTTGAGCTATCAAAAAAAGTAACACTTACGGCCCCTTTGCAGTACAGACGCAAATTCCCTGCTGGAGTTCGAACAATTACAGACATCCTCTTTCTGTTACTGTAAGAAACACAGGGATATTGTAAACAATAAAATACATTTTTAACTCCATAAATACTCTTATAAATACTACAGTGGCCTATTTCATGTATGAAAATTGTGCTTTTTTAGTTCCTTTCTTTCACATTTGTCTCTGTCATTTGCAGCGATTACTCCGTATGGTATAAATCCTGACAATGAATAAAACTATTATGTCTCAAAACCCTTCCTGTTGTGAACCTTACCTTCCCCCACCCACCATGCTGCAGTTTGTGTAAATTGCCCCGGGGTCCTTCCTCCTTTTACTCAGGTTATACATATCATGCCACCAACTCGCATGGATATGCACAAGCTTCTTCGGCTTACCTTGAATTCATACACACAATTGCTCCCCAGTGACACCAAAACAGTGTTGATCAGCAATTCATCCACAAGTAATTTACTACACACAAGCCTTGTGCTAAGCTCTTTACGGCTCTAGTTTACTCTAACTGTGTCAGACTCAGTCTACTGCAGAGTACAGGAAGGTTTCTGGGCTCACTCGGAGTCACGTGCTATATCTGAGATTAGGAGCAAATGATGTTTGGACAGGGTTATTCCTTGGGCAAATCCTTCGCAGTAGGAGGAATATGCTCATGGAAAATAGGCCAGAAAGGGAGAAACCTGTGGCTAACTGAAGTTTACAGGTTTATTCTCCAATCCAATCAGTAAAGCTCAGGACCCGGAGGTAAGACTTTATAGAGAAATACCGTGACCATGTGACAATGGTATATCCCATAGGGCTAAAAGGGCTTCAGCCTCCGTCCCCTCCCCCCTCCCCCCCGTCGTGTCTCAGCCCGGGCTGCTGCAGCTCGAGATGCTGTGGGCTCAGCTGGGCAGTGTCTGGAGTCTTATCTCCGACACGCCCGAGTTGTTCACAGGTCTTTAAAGGCCATTTGCATATTTACATACCTTTGTAAACTGGTTACCGAGCCTTAGGTTTTTTTTTTCTGGTTCCAGTACCTCCCCCGCTCCCACAATGCCTATACCTTACATTTGTATTTTACATTTACTGCCGTAGTGTGAGAATGCATTTCATGAAAAGGAATATAAATTAGGGTGGCCAAAAGAAAAATGCCAGCTATGTGTTTAAAGAGCCTGCAAAGACCTCATCTTGACATTAAATAGGGTTATAAATAAAAAAGTATGTATTCATTTGTAATGTGACTTTTCTGTCTTTGGTCCCTTTAATTATCAGCCATGCATCGTTCAGGCAGCCCTAGAACACAATTAAAAGTGCTTCCTACTTATATTTGCTGTTCGAAGTATGCACAGATAAGTGCTGAAAATACAGCTTTAGGTGATGCTTATTTTTGTACCATCTGGGACATCAAAATAATGAGCTTGCAACCCTAATTATAAGACTGGAAGCTTGCTGCAGGATCAGCACATTATTTATTTCCTCCACCCTCGATCCCTGATTAATGCCATTATAGCAATAGTTGTATCTGAAACCCTACGCTGCCGTCAATAACATGCTGAGTTACTTCAAGTGCCTGGGAATGCACCCTGCATTCAAACAACTCACTACTCATTCTCGCCCTTCACTTTCACGCTCATCCTGCACTGACAGCGATCACAATGCACTCACACTGATCACCGTGCACTCACACCATTCACCCGCTCACCCTGCACTTAGTGATCACTCTGCACTCACAATGCACTTGCTCTGTTCACCCTGTACCTCACCCTGCAGTCACACGAGCACACTACTCACCCTGCACTCATGTGACACTTCACTCACCTGTCCCCCTCACTGCTCAATCTCACTGAAACAAGTCCATCACTAACCATGCATTCATTCGTCCCACTCTGCACTTACATCCGCACCTCAATTCATATGGTCACCTCACTCACCCTGCAGTCACTCCTCTTACCCTACTGTCAAATCGCTTACCATGCACTCACATGGGCACTCCTGCCACCCACACAGCGCAGAGGGTTAATGTGCCTGCTACAAAGAACGTCTACCATGCAGATCACAGAACTGAGTGTGAGTAAACTATGAGTAGCACTATATAAAAATTAAATGTTTGTCAGAAAGGTGCTATAGAGAGATGAGGTGCATTGTTGGTGAGTGGTAGTGAGGGAATTCATGGAGAAGGAGCAAATGGGGGAGGGGCGCCAAAAAAGACTGTTGCACTGTGTGCGACCAGTGCTAGGGCCAGCCCTGGCTGGGAGTGTTAGCCACCCCCCCCACCCCCCAAAGTTCGGGTCTAGTTGCGCCCCTGGGTATATCCCCTAGATGGTTTTACCTCGTGACCAGTCTGACCACATCATAGTGAAGAACCAAGATCCCTGTTGAGAGACATGTCTGTCTTGAGTTCAGCTTACTGTGCAGCTTATCAAACTTTAGACACAACGCTAGTATTTCTAAGCTGTACCATATCACAGTATCCTGGACAGAAGATTTTGAATACTTTTTATTATATCCACTTAAAGATGCAATGTTTGGAAAAAAATATCTTAGGTGGCTTACTATCATGTCAATATACAAAGACCTGGTTACATATTACACACAAGTTCAAATTGTAAGGGAAAGTTGCACCATTTCTTTCTCGGTGAGACAGGGTTTGCTGTCTAGTCATACAACCCCCAGATGAGTCTTTTTTGTATAAAATCTATCAAAATAGGCCAGAAACCCACAAAACTTTGACAAATGTGCAGGTCTAAAAAAGTGAGGCGAGTCAAGGAAGTGCCTCACGTAAGCAAAACCGTGGGAGCTACTGGTAGGTACTCACCAGCTAGTTCACTGTGTCATCATTGGCACTTTCCGACACAAAAGGAAACGTAACCAAACTCCCAATTATTTGTAGTTGGAAAGAAAAAGTGTATGCTGCTATGTTTGATGTTAGCTGCGGTGTGGAGATACTTTGTTAGGTGTATGGTAGTAGTCACACTTGTTTGATCAATCAGTGAATTCCCCCCAAGGTTCCTCTCTGTTATTCAATTGCATAAAATATTTGTCAGAGGCGAGCAACAGACAATGTTGAGGCTTTATAAACAGACAACTCGAATTTTCCTAGGCATGGGCTGCTTGCGACATCTAGTGGTAGCTACGTGCTATGCGGTATCTAAAACCCTTGTCAAAGGATCGAATCTCTTTTTTCATGGGCACCACATTCTCATGAACTCAAATCACCGGGAAAGAAAGCCTCCACGCATTACAGTGCTAAATCTGTGTTAAACTATCAAAAAATGTATTTCTATACTAAAAAAATGTCAACCAAATTCCACTATTGTTTTTAAATTATACTTTTTGGGTGTGGTCCTTGGTTTTACTGTTTTTGCAATATCCCATTTTATACCCCTGCACTTCAATAGCCACGTCACTACCCAATACATTTCGTTTGTCTTTGCACCTCTGTTCCTCTCAATACCTGCAACATCAGTTCTCTTTAGCTCACACTCAATGTTATCAATACTTACAGCTCCGCCATGCACTCTCCTACCACCTGGGTAACTCCGCTGACATACCCGAGTTCAGCCTGCTGCAGGGGACATTTCTAATGGGCTGTCTGGGCAAAGCGGCAATATCCTGAATATATAGTACATTGGTGACCTCACACCCCTGATGACTGAGACGCGTAAACAAAAATGGGAGACCTGGGTGGGCCCTCTGTAGGAGGTAGATTGGCGGGATACCCGTCTGGCACCCCGCGAGATGGTTACCTCCTCCAGGATGAGACTGATCCTGCTTCACTACCTCCATACCATGTACCTCACACCCAGGCGCCTATTGCTCGTCGGGATAATGCCCCAACCAAGCTGCTTCTGATGCGCCCACACCGATGCAGACCTTTCCTATGCAGTGTGGTCCTGCCCTCGGACAACGGGCTTCAGAAGGGGTTGCAGGGATCATTGTCACAGGTCTGAGCCATTGCCACATTTTTCACCGGCCAAACTACAGATTTGTATGCATCAATATTATTTATAAACACAAACCTTATTTTTCAATATGTTCCATTCACATTTTTCGATATTATGAATGATTGAGGTTTATAATGGTTGCAGTGGTTTGGAACGATTGTGGTTTGGGTTTTACTTTCACTTTCTAGAGTTATAAAGATGCTGATAATGGGAAAAGGAGCAGGTCCCTTTAAATTTGTAATGTTTGCAACTGGCAAACACAATGTAAAATTTAGTGAAACATAAGATACGTTGTGTAAATGATGTGACTCGTGTGTGTATAGTTTTCGCACACTTTATTGCACACCGATGAAACGAGGGATCTACAACTCTCTTCCCCAAGGTGGATATACCTTCCTGTCCCCATCATTCCCTCCTCCAGGCATTCCAATGGATTATCACTAATTGATGTGGTCTTCTCGTGAAGGTTCTGTGCGCATGTCGAGGTTGAGTCATGTCCATGTGTTTGAACCTCCAAAAACTACCAGTTCGTTGAGTGCATTTAGATTAAAATAATACATCTCTCAGAGTTCCCATAACACAACTGGTTATCAGGGGTACATGATTTTTCAAGAGTTGATAAAATTATCACAGTCAAAGCCAAGAAAGTGAATCGATTGCTCTCTCCTTTGAACCCTTGAATGATGATAGTTGTATCTTGTAATAATCCCGGCTTGAAACACTTCCTAACCAGTTAAAAATAGAAGTTTAATAATCGGAAATCTTTGGCAGGGCCATCACAAGCAGGGGAAGTGTGGGGGGGGGGGGGGAATAAACAAGGGTCAAGCGTGCATCGTGCTCCAGGCCCTACAATTTCCAGGACCCCGTCTCAGTCAGCAACATTTATTTTTTATTAATTTCAAGCAACTTTATTTACAATGAAGCTGTTACGTAGTTTGACCACTAGATGGATACCATATCCTTTTCTTTTCCTGACGCAACTGAGCAAACCCGAAGAAGCATCACGAGGCACAGCTTTAAGTTTTGGCCCCAGGCCTTGCGCTGCTTACTACGGACAAGCCTGACCTTGGGTCATATGACAAACCTATGTGTCCTGTCGACTTCCTCACTGCCGCATCTTGGACAAATCACCCGAGCTCTAGTAGCCTCCAGTGACCAGGTTTGAATTTTTGCTGGGAAAGACTAAAAGTTATATACGGTGTGATAGTGATACAACCGATGTAACAAAATGTTTGTGGTGATGATACATTACACCAGAGACCAAGCAGTAATTAAACCTCACCTTGAAACTGTCGGTTCATGGAGTGGGATGAGTCGAGTACGATGCAGAGGTTTCTGGCATGGTCCGTGGGGGTCGGTGGGCTGCCAAGGGTGGTGGGCCACCAGGTGATGTCCCATGCTGAAGGGGTGGTTCCGAGGACGAGGACCTCTGTCTTCTCGAAGTTGGGCTTTAGGCAGCTGTTGGTCATCCAGGCTGCGACGTCCTGCATTCCTTTCTGGAAGTTGAGTCTGGCGGTGGTGGGGTCCTTGGTGAGGGTGAGGATGAGCTGGGTGTCGTCGGCGTAGGATACAATGCTGAGGCCGTGTTGTCGGACGATGGTGGCGAGGGGGGCCATGTAGATGTTGAAGAGGGTCGGGCTGAGAGATGACCCCTGTGGGACTCCGCAGGTGATTTCTGTGGGATTGGAGAGGAAGGGCGGCAATCTGATCCTTTGGCTTCTGCCGGTGAGGAATGATCGGATCCAGTCGAGGGCGGTTCCTTGTATGTCGGCGTCGTGTTATCTGGCTACGAGTGTGCGATGGGAGACGGTGTCAAAGGCTGCTGATAGGCCAAGTAGAATCAGGGCTGCAGTGTGGCCTTGGTCGAGGAGGGTGAGGATGTCGTCTGTGATGGCGAGTAGGGCGGTCTCGGTACTGTGGTTGCTTCGGAATCCGGATTGAGACGGGTCGAGGACGGCATTGTCTTCGATGAATGTCGTCAGTTCCGCGTTGACTGTTTTCTCCACGACTTTAGCAGCAAAGGGGAGAAGCAAGATGGACCAGTAGTTCTTGAGGTCCGTGGGATCAGCTGAGGGCTTCTTGAGCAGGGGCCTAACTTCTGCATGTTTCCAGTCTGGGAAGGTGCCGGTTTCAAAGGTGGTGTTAATGTTGCGTTGTAGTTAGGGTGCGATGGCGGCTCTGTGGTAGATGTGTTGTGGGCAGGGGTCGATGGGGGCCCCTGAGTGGACGCTTTTCATGGTCGAGGCGGTCTCTTTGGCCGTGATCGGTGTAAAGGAGGAGATGGTGGGCTGGCTGGTGTGGCTGGTGGGCGGGCCGGCTGCGGAGTCGGGCGAATGGTCGACGAAGTTGTCGTAGAGTTTTTTGATCTTCAGGTGGAAGTAGGATCCGAGCTTGTCGCAGAGGTCTTGGGATGGGGGTGATGTCCGTGGCTTCGCTGCGGCGATTGGTGAATTCCTGGATGACTCTGAAAAGTTCCTTGGAGTTGCTGGAGTTGGTGAGGATTTTGTTGGGGATGAAGGTCCTTTTGGTGGTTCTGATTCGTTGGTGGTAGTCGGTCATGGCATCCTTGTAGGTGGTGTAGTTTCCAGGTGTCTTACTGTTTCTCCAGTTCTTCTCCAGGCGTCTGCAGGTGCGTCTGGCTTCTTGGAGATCGGTGGTGAACCAGGCGGCTTTCCTGGGATGCTGTTTGTCGGTGTTGCGTAGCGGGGCGAGCTTGTCTGCGCAGTTGGAGATCCAGGTGTGGAATTCCCTGGCTGCGGTGTGGGGGTCGGATGCAGCGGTGTGGTTGTCTCGGATGAGGGTGGAGTTGAGTTGCTCGTCGGTGACTTTGCTCCAGTTCCTTCGCGGTGGGCGTGGGGCTGGTTTGTGTGCCTTGGCTTTGTCGAAGAGGAAGTGTACGCAGTGGTGGTCGGTCCATGGGGGTTGCATTGTGTGGCTGAAGTGGATGCTGTTTCCTTCTGCGAAGATGGAGTCGAGGGTGTGTCCTGCCATGTGGGTTGGTGTGGTGATGAGTTGTTTAAGTCCGATGTTGGCGAGGTTGTCACGGAGGATGGTGGAGTTGGGGTCGCTGTAGTGTATGAAGGAAATACACAGCAGTCCAAATATTGACAGGGCGAAAGTAGAAGAAAACACAGATGAGTGGGTCCAGGGCACAAGTTGAGGGTACACGTGTGTAGACAGCTTCTACCCATTATTTTCACAGGGTGGATGCCCTCTGCCCTGCCAAGATGTTGGGCCCCACAGAAATATGCCGAACATGTCCTGATGTAGTTTTCAGGCACCGGGACAATATCAGTAGCGCCTACAGGCTGTCTGCTTTTGTTCCAAGCAGCAACATGCAGGCGGGGAAGGGGCTGATCAGATTCCAGCTGGTCCATAACAAAAGCCAAAGTTAAGGGGCCATCAGGACTCCTTTTCTGGAGCTATTGGAAGCCTCACACCTAGATGAAATGGAGGGGAAACGAAGGCTCACAGCTTGTTATCACTTCACAGGTACTTAAGCAAGGCATGCTTTGACTTTGTTCAGTCCCTGTTTATAAGAGATATGCATGCACTGTAAGAATGTCAAATGTGTTAGTCTGTCCCAGTATTTACACAAATAATTCAAATACCAATATGTTGTTTAATTTCTTTTATAGCACTTTAGTACTACTCATCCCAATGCAGGGTGTCAGAGCGCTTTACATCACATATGCACATTATACATTGACAAAAAATCGTATGTGTGTAAATCAATTTAGAGGTGGTGTTACATAAGACCGTGAGGGTTACAAGGTGTAGGAGTCACATGTCCTTCATAGGTCACTCTGCTATATTAAGAGGATTACAATTTATGACCTGCAAGTAATAAAAGGATCTCTGTGTTAAAAACAATAACCCACTTACCCATTTACTTAAAATAAAAATCTGTCATCTGCGTGTTACATAATGTGCTTTGAAGGAGACATATTAACCCTCTATGCTACTTTGATTCAAAACTGGGACTAGACAAAACACAGCTCTCTCCAGCAAATAAGTTATTCTCCAGAGTTTTCTTACCATTATTATTATTTCCTGAGATTTAGTTGGCGCACAAAGATCTCTGCAGCAGGTGCCTTAACCCCATAAGATATTTTAAAATACAGGCTTTGCAACCAATTAAGCATAACAGATTTACTGCCACAGTTCTCATTGTTGCCTAGTTCATTACAGCAGGGTTTAAAAAACAAATGTATAAGTTGAGGGCCAGATTTTGCGTCTGGGTGGCGTAAATGTTTTGGCACAACCCCAATGCAAAATCTAATTTGTTAAATATTGTAATGTGCTCAAATATACTCATGATAGACCTGCTAAACATATGTGAGGTCTTAAGATCCGATGTCACTTTCTGGGAGGTCATGGGTTGTGATTTCACTTCCTGTGATGCCACATGCAGTGTCATGCGCCGTGATATCACACTGTGATGTCACATGCCATGCTGTCACTTGCATACTGCCTAAGTTGGTTAGTCCATCCACTTCTTTTGTTAGGACTTAGGCACTGAGTGGGTGTGTTGTGTATACAGGGGTTGGTTATGTGAAGGAGATGTAAGGCAGTACATGCAGAAGGAGAGAGTGAAAAAAGGTTGCTGAAGAGGAGAGAGACGAGGTGTGAATTGTGCAAATGGAGCATCTCAGAAAGATGTGGGGAGAAAAATGGCACAAGTGCCAAACAGAGAGACTGCAGAGGAAAGCGATGTGAAGGGGAGAATGGGAGTGAACGAGACACTCCGAAGACCACTACCCTTTGCACAGAACTTAGCAATGTTTAATTCACAGTCGCAAATTTTCAGTTGAAACCTTTTCAATCCTCATTAGTCATAACAAAATCATTATTGTTGCTCCTTTCTCTGACACTGCTGAAAAGCCCTGGCAAAGTCAATAGGTCCAGGTTGTTTTAGGTGCATCATGGAAGTTATTGTAGCAGATGTCTTGATGCAAAAACAGAACGTGCACAGAGAAAGAAGTGCAACATTTTAGTTTATTTGCTTGAAGCCTCACCTTTATTTGCATAGGCCACGCCTCTAGGAACGGGTTCATAGTTACGCTTCTTAGGTCACACTTCTTTTAGAGACCTTACCCCCCCAACCACACACTTTTTCATCCCACTTAGAGTCCTACGTGAAATTGTTTTTATCTAATCGGTATATCCTATTGGTTCTGACAAGTATTCTGACCATTTTTGGATATCAAACATGAGCAGATTTCACTGAAATCGTAATCACAGGGCTGATGGGCCCTATATGTGCCTTTCATTAGTGAATCCAATAGTCCTTACCTGGAGAACTCCAGCACGTTCAGAAGCTCAAAGCTCTGTTCCTTCCCCAGCTGAAAAAACACAATTTATTATTCCTAAGTGAATACAACAAAAGCCAGAGAAATAATTCATATACTTTAAAGGTGTAACTTTGTGGTGCTTGCGCCATCTACTGGTTGGCCAATATGTGATAAGCATGATTGCCCTGTCAGAGTCAATCTATTTTGTTAGATTGCACGCTATGGCTTGCGAGTTCGTGTTCATAAAAAAGTATGCTGGCCCACCAGTGCTTTATGTTTGTGGTTTCTTCTGCTCTGCACTGGCACTTAATTGTAGGAACGGGCTCTAGTGAGTCCATCACATGGTGGCGCTGTCTTTTTAATTTTGAGATGAGCACAACAACTGTGTTTATTAAGTCAATATACATTGCAAATGAATAATACCATCCTCTCATGCCATTATTAAAGCTTTGTGTGGCCTGAAATAGTCTGAATTGCCACACTTGTAGGAGTGTGATGGTTAGGTGCTATGTTAGTATTGTCATTGGCAGTGCTGGCAGGGTATGTGTGGTGCAGGCTGCAATGGCCCTCCGAGAGGGGCCCTGGCACATAATTTTTTTTACAAATCAGGCACAGTGGTCTGCCATACATTTTCAATGTGCATATACTTTCTCATCACGAAAAATTAGGTGTGGGAGCTCCAGAGTCTACAGGTAAATATAAAACTCCCAACAAAACGAGATGCTAATGGCCGAAACAATGTATAAATAGACTTTATTTAGTAGATTAAGTGGCTGAAGGGTGAAGATATGTGCACACTGCATAAAGGATGCTGCAATTGCCCTTTGCAAAGTTTCACTATAGAGGCTGCCACTTCTAAATCTCATGCATGTTTCCCATAATTTGTCTTTTGATAAAGGATTGGGATTCTGAGTATATGCTGCAGTGACAAATAAAATATATTTTTCCGTAAGTCATTAGCATGTCTTTGCTTCAGAGAGGGATCCTATACAACAGCAGGAGCGAGCTTTAATAGAGAACAATGTACAACTGTGAAACATTTACTGTGTGGATTTAGGATGTAATTGTTGTTTGGAAACTTAGTCGATATGCAGTTACACCGAAAAATCATGAAAACACAGCTGCTGCAAGTGAACATAATATTCAGAAATTGAAATTACTAGTTATTTACATTCAGATAGGAAACTATCCTGATGCTCATCACCAGACAGCACGAGGTGATGGAGAGTGCAGTCTGACACCTCACTGAATACCTCAATGACCACCAACTCCTCGACACCACTCAGTCTGGTTTCAGCCGAACCATAGCACAGAAACTGCCCTCATTGCTGCCATGGACAACATATGCATGACTCTGGACAGAAGAGACATAGCGGCCCTTATCCTCCTGGACCTCTCTGCAGCATTTGACACAGTCTCCCACTCCATCCTCATCTAACGCCTACACAACATCAGAATCCAAGGACACACACTCCGATTTGTTCTCCTCCTTCCTGACTGGAAGGACCCAGTCAGTCAGCTTGGCACCGTAAACCTCAGACGCCCGTGACATCTGTGGAGTTCCGCAAGGATCCTCCTTGAGCCCGACCTCCTTCAATGCATACATGATCCCTCTAGCAGCATATGACAATAGTCCCAGCAAGAGCTCAATGAGCCATAGTTTGTGACTGAGTAGCCTCGAGTGCCTGTGAATTTGTTCTGTCTCCACTCCAAGATAGATTCCCTCAGCCGGTCAGACTCTCCCCCACTTTGCACATTGATAATTCTTGCTTACCCATTTAAGAATGCCTGAGGGTTGCCTTGTGAGCAAGCTTATGTATAATTCATAGACTTAAGTTGTTTGTGGAGATAAGCAATCGATACAGGCTATAGGTATGACAGGTTCTTTGGGAAAAATGATGTCAGATACCATTGGTCTGATAGATTTATTATGAAAAGTTATAACAAAGGTAGTGGGTCTGACCAATTTATTGTGAAATGCGTTTATTAAAGACAATTTGATATTAAGGACGAATTGTTAATATACTGTTTTGAAAGCTGCAGACTGACATTTTGCAACAGGGAATATCACAGATTATTTTAGTAGGCAAGGGCTTTGGTGACGGTCACCCCTCTGAAAAACATTTAGAGTGGAAAATTAGCAGTTTGATAACCCTCGTTAGACCCTTTACAGAGGGGTTGTGTATTGTTTTCCCAATTGTAATTGTGTATATATTTATAATTTTGACTGTGTGCCTGATTTTTGCCGTTTATGCGCAATACAGGAGGGCCTCAGTTGGCTATGGCAACAAGCCAATGATAAAGAATATAACCCTGATTGGTTTATTGGGGAAAGTTATGTCAGATGTCATAGGTCTGATCTGTTTATTATGAGATGTTATGAGAAAAACACTAGGCCTGGCTTTTTTATTGTGAACATCAATTGTTAAAAACAAAAGGCCTTTGAAGGTGGATTAATATCACACTGTGTTAAAGCCTGTAGACAGGGATTGCTTTACATGGATTCTCAAAGATTCTCATAAAAGGCAAGGGGTCTGGTATTGGTTATTTCTCTGACAAAGCCCTGGTGGTGGGAGATTTGCACTGTAGGAATCCTTGTAAGACTGTCTTAAGAAGGGTTGTATATTGTTTTGCCAACACTAATTTAGTACATGTTTCTAATTTTATAACTGTTGATGGTAGCCTTGTCGGAAAGTCTATGCTCAATACAGTGGGCCTGAGTTATGGCGATGAGCCATTGGCAAAGGGTTAGGCCTGATTGCTTCATTAGGAAAAGGTATGTCAAATCTTATTTCTTATGAAAATCATATGGTACCACAGTAGACCTCCAATGGTGGCTTGATATTACACTGACCTGACAGATTACTGTAGTAAGTAAGGATCTTGGTTTTGGTTACTTCCTTTGACAAACCCTGGCGGAAGAAGTTCTGCACCGTGATACTTGCTAGATCCTTTTGGAGGGTCTCACTGGTGGAGTAGTCTGACAGGCCCTTATAATAAAAAGCATAAGACATCTACAAGCTAGTACTTATGTTGAAAGTCTCCGAGTCAGCCCTCTTCTGTCTCCGCAAGTGTAATTCACATTCTGCTTATTCCCATGAAAGCATATTGCACGGAGCAGTTGTTTAGCACATTTCTACCATTTATTCTTTTGTTCTGTGAGTAGCAGCATTTTGCTTGATCACATGTGCACAACCACCAAAAATGAGTATGATTCAGTGGCTGGACTGATGAGATGGTGGTCATTCCTTTAGTTGTCCATTTATTACTAAAGTGGATGGCAATAGTAGAATGATATTGTCGATAGTGTATCACTGTTTTACCATTTTAAGATGGCCACCATGTGTAGAAGGCTTATTTTGGCCACCTTTGAGCAGTACAAATGCGACACACAATAGACTTTAACATTCTAAGATAGCTGCCGAGTGCAATATTTATGAGTGACCATTATGAAATGGTACTGTGTATATTATAGTGTATCTTTGTTTTTTTAGCGCTCTTAATTCACGAGCATGTTACTTCAATACCTGGCAGCAATGTTGGAACTTTAGAACTTTAAAACAGTGATACACTACATTCAATACTAAACAAAAGACGGACACCCACTGCTATGTTCATTTTATTTTGGTATTACAAGCATATGCCCACCAAATCTGGGTGAGGTGTTTTCTTTTTTACACTTTTCTTTTTTTAAATTAATTTGCATTATGCTTATTGAGTTTGTTCTTTATGTTTAACTGTGGATGGGTATTTGAATGAACGTAACAATGAGTCAGTGGATAGATGAATGGATGCAAGAGTTCAAGCATGAGTGACAAAATGCGTGCCACTTATCTTGCCATTGCCAATGCTTGTTTCATACTTTATTCTGGCACATTACCGAAGAACTAATTAGATCCAACAGGATCTGAATATATGGCCTGCCTTTGGACGACAAACTACCCCTGCTTTTTATGTTCATGAGCAAACCATGATTATACCGAGTTTATACGTGGAGATCGACGGACAACTAGTGTTCACCATGATTTAACTGTGCATTAGACTCTGGCCTGCTTCTAGATTGTAGCACCATGCTGAGATTTTGCTTGAAATATTCAGAACTAAAAACTGGACAATCTTCAGTGAATACTGTGCAACTCATCTTGAGAAACGGGTTTGTAGTTAAAGGTAGAACTCGAATGTCAATACCGGACCTCTTTCAGAGACGTTTCTTTAATAGGGGCACCCCCTTCTCGAAGACAATATGTCCAACCGGGAAGAAAAGCAACAAACAGAATGATGCAATTGTTAAAGCAAGAAAAAATAACACTAGAAGGGAAATACTTCATTAGAATTGAAAGTTTCTGAGAACCAAGCCCTGGTTGCAAGATCAGTATTGAGAGCTGGAACTTCACAATCAAAATCTAGTTTCTGGACTGAAGACTGAAAAGCTGTTGCATGCAGGACTGGCCCCTGTGGGGCAGAAGGATCCGGGATGGAAGCTTTAACAAATAGATCTTGCAAGATCGGAACATGGAAATTGGTATTATAAGAAAGGAATTTGTAGAGCAGGAGGTTGCAGACAGACTCAGAAGCGAAGAACCAGTTGGTTGGAAAAAGTAGGTCAGAAGAGTAATGACACTGTGAAGCACAGCTCCGGCACTGCTTCTAAAACAGAGGGAAGGCCTGACCAGAAGAGGCAGGCCAGGACGCAGCAATGGCTAACCTGGTCAAGTACAACGCAGATGATAAGCTGGCACCCATTCAGAAATGTGAACAAGCAATGGCTTTTGATGATGAAGCAATTTATATCGCGCACAGCTACTCCAAAGAGTGTCCCGGCGCGGAGCTTCAGGTCTGACATAACATCTAAAATTATATCAATTTTGCACAAAAAGCCAGGTTTTTAGCCTGACCAAGGCCCCTCCTACATGAACCAACGCCTGCACTTTCACCGGCCGCCCAGGAATCTCTGCTCCACACACCTCGCCCTCGCAGAGATACCTCACATGCGCTGAAGTCGCACTGGAGAACGCTCCTTCTCCCATCTTGCTGTCAAAGCCTGGAACACCCTACCTCTCCACCTCCGCACTGCTCCATCGCTGACCGACCTCAGGAAGGGACTCAAGACCTGGCTTTTCAACTGAGACTGGCAGCATGTGCCTGGATACCCTCCCTGGTGACAAGTAGCGCCCTATAAATGCGGATTGATTGATTGAAAAGAACCAACACAGTACAGGGGCAATTAGTTTGTGGACTTGCATTTGATCCCACATATACCATGACTCCAAATAACCCACAGGTAAATGAGTGTAAAAAGAAAAATACAGGTTAAGAGCCTTTACACTATGTGTAGGTGCACAAGTGTTCTTAGCTAGAGTGCAAGTTTTCTGTGCACAAATATTAATGCTCAGGTTTAACATGTGAGTATGGCGAGACAGATGCTACAGGAATATTTTTTTGAACTTCTGCTGTTTGTAGGGCGAATCTGGGAAGCAGACAACAGTTGAACTAGACGGGTAAACTTTGACACTGTTAAAGTTTAGCAGGAGGGTGATGGAGCAGGGTTTCCAAAAAATAAAACCTGCTCGGATTGAAACACCTAGTAACATTTTGTAATTTTTGTAATAGTGAGCAGTGAAAAACGTGTGGTTTTAATAACTAACATGAGGGAAAATAATACTGCGCAAGCGCGTACTAAAGCACTGAACTAGGCCGCAAATGCTTGACTAATGAAAATAAAGAGACTAATGCTGCTTTTTGTGCACGTTATTAACGTTTGTCAGGCAAACCTAACATGGGTTGCGCATTGGTTAGATGCAGCATTTGGGAGGGTGCGTAAAGAAAAGCATTTCAAAATGAGTAATTATATTGGTTTTATTTTCCGTAGAACCATGGGTTAAGCAAAATAAAGAATTATTAACTGAAAAAGCAAAAGAGAATGTTGAGGGAAGGCAAAGGCGAGCGACCTTCGAATTTGTGTGTGCCTGCCAAAAGTTAAACGTGAAGACGAAAAACAATCGACAAGTGATGAACGTTTCCTCTGGAAGCGCACGAGTGGCACAAGAAGTAACAGAACTTGACACATTTGTGGAGAGAGAAGGAAACTGAAGTCTGATATTGTATACTTGTATTTCCTGGGATGATGTAGTTGTGATGTTGAAAAAACAAAACAATAGAACATTGAGTAAGATGGACATGCAGAGTGTGGTGTGACAGTACACCCCCTTCCTTAACCAATCACGATGTAGTTTTGTCCTAGACTTGAAACAAGTGTGCTTGGACATTTGGGTTTTAGGGTATAATTGGGGTGCCCTGGTGGGAGGGGTGGTTCTTGTTAGGTTGGCGATGCTGATGGCGTTAGGTGTGATCGTCGCTGTCGTCAGTTTGCTGTAGAGGCCTTCCTGTTTCTTCCTGTTCCTGACTTAGACTTTGCCCTTACAAATCTTCTTGAGGGGCCCTGCTGCTCCCCTGGCCAGAGAGCAGATTTCCTGTTTCCTTCTGGGTTAGTATAGATAGAAACCTGATTTTGCATAATCATTTGCAAATGTATTTTGTCTCTGAAACTTTTCTCTCTTCGCCTTTCCACTCCTTCAATGCACTGTCGATGTGATTTGTCATTTTCTCTTTGCTAATTGTTTATTCAGTGATATTTCATGGTTTTGTACTGTGCATCGGTACTTGATGAGCAATATTTTCACATTATTTAGATAAAACATTTATAAATATACACTCTGTGTTTGTCTTTAATTATTGCCATCAACTATTCAACTATAAAAAGATGCCATTGTCACATTATTTTTCTGAGAAATGCAGGTTTGGTTGGAGATTGGTAAGTTAGGTCTGAACTTTGCATTTTACACTGAACCCAGCGCGAAGGGACTTTGTTGGGTAATGTAATTGGGCCTTGTTTGTTTGCAAATTTATTGATCCCCGAGCGCTGGATCAGTTTTGGTAGCAGAGGGTGGTTATTGATTAATATTGATTAGTTTGGCAATAATTATTGATTATTGATTTTTGGTTATTAATATGAAAAGTTAGTGTTCGTTTTGTTTCATGTAGTCTGGAAATACGGGTACGGAGTTGCCTAAGATCCTGGGATGATGATGAGGATGTTATTTTAGCCTTAAGGGCCGAGGAATAGTGTGGAAAAGTATCACACTGCAGAAGTACTTTGTCTGTTGTCGTAATATCAAACAGTGAGATGCTGTTGATGTTATTTTAGGGATTTATTCTGTTGAGAAAAGGTTGTGTGAAATAGTGGAAAGTCTGCTTCCGATATTTTGGCTTTACATCCCCAAAGGAGTACCAAGACTTTTTTCACTCGAAAATTCTTTTCCGAAACTTTGGCTAGTATCCCCAGAAGAGTACCAAGACCTCTTTTCACTTGATTGGGAGTAGAGTAGTGCTGGTCGTTATTTTACTAGAAGTAAAAGAAAACTCTTCAAATGATCAAACTATCTCTATATTTAGTGGAGCAGACAAAGTAGCATTGTTTTGTGTTGTTTCTAACAAGAATTTAGTTAAGAAAAATCTTGTATTACATTGCTGTATTATTTTGTAAAAGGAGGGTCAGTAGCAGTAGTTATACTGACCTCACAAAAAGCCGCACTGGCATTGGTCGAGACAGTGGGCGCATAGTGAGCCGTGATTGGTTGGTTGGTGTGAGCCACGCTGGTATTGGTCGAGATAGTAGGTGTGTTGTGAGTTGTGATTGGTTGGTTGGTATGAGTCGTGCTGGTATTGGTTGAAATTCAGCAAATAGAGTGAGAGGATTTACGGAAGGTTTCCCTTGTTTGTTTTTGGTTTATTTAGCGAGAAAAAGAGAGTTTAAAATGAAGATGGTAAAAAGAATACAAGATTTCTTTAAAAAGGATAAGCCGATAGTTACTAGAGAGGGGCTTCCTGTACCTCCTCCAAGATCACCTGTTTCTTTCATGATGTTAGAGCATGGATATCATACGTGTACATGGTTAGAAAATTGGATGGGTTACACAGAAGATGATGGAGTTTTAGCTTTTCCAAAGCATGGTACTTTTAACGTGAGGATATTAGAAAATGTGAGGAGACAAATGAATTCATTAAAACCAAATCCCAGACCTATGCAGTATGAGGCGCTTGAAGAATGGGAACATGAAGCGTATAAAAGAGAGAGAGACAGGAATGGGATAAGATATAGGAATACATTGAGGAGATATTCAGAAGCTAGGTGGGATGATCAGATGAAGAGATGGAGCAGAGAAGTGATTGCAGATGGGTTATATCCAGTAATAGTTGCTGAGGATCAGGCTGGAGGAAAATGTAAAGAGAAAAAGAATAATGTTGAGACTTCATAATTAAATATTGATCCAAATGAAATCTATGATGAATTATTAGATGAGATGCTATTAAAAAGACCTCCACCATATCAGGAGAGCCCGGATGGGATTTCTCTGAGTGCACCATTAATTGAAATAGAAGTTCCACAAGTCCCACAAGTTTCACAAGTTACAAATGTTCCAACAGCTTCACAGTCTTCATTAGGTACTCGAGAGTTAAAGGAAAAAGAGATTGGCATGTTAAACAGAACAAGAGAGGAGTTGACTCAGAAAATTAGTCAGTTGAGTTTAAATGCAGAAGCATTGTCAGTACCAGTAACAATTGGTCCTATAGTTCCATTGTACAGTGAGGGTCAAAATATTTCGAGAGTGCATACATTGACAATTCCTATGAATAGAGTCAGGAATGCTAGTGGATCGGAACCAGTTGAGGAGTGCTTCATTGATTTATCTTCCAATAAATGAAAAGGTGATTGAAACACCAAAAAGAAATGTGCAGATAGATCCTAGGAAACTAGTGCAGAATGTGAGAGAAATGACTCCAGTTTCAGGGGGTTCAGTGGGACCTTCGCCGAGTTATATGATTGGATAAGAAGAATAGAAACAAATAAGTCTAAATTGAGTATAGATATAGGTAAATTCAGAGTAGATCTGGAAGAAATGATTAATGGTACAATAAGTCCAGAGAGATTGAGTAAATATCAGGATGAAGAGTTGCTATTTTTGTGTAAAAATATTACATGGAGAGCGAAGAGTTTACATGAGAAATTGGTAGAGGTTGCACAAGAATATGGAGTGGATATTGGAAAATCTAAAGCTTTGCAGAAAACATAGATTGGATTTTACTGAAAAGGATTTGGAAAGTTTGAATATGTCTGGTAAACGATTGCAAATAAAAGAGTTGATTAATACCTTGAAGAGATGGGGTGATGTGGAACGATGGAAAGGTTGATGGGCGAAAAAGAAGGAAGAAATGATTGCTAGTAAAAATGTGAATGCATCTTCTTTACTTCCATTAAGAGAAGCAGAGCAAGTTGAAATGATATATCCGATGAGAAGTTCCAGGTGGTGGATATGTTCACATTCCTTGGTCAAGACAGAATATATTGTCTTTTACTAATGATTTCCCCAGATTGAGAGAAAAACCTGTAGAATGGTACAAACAAGTAGAGAGGTTTGTAAAAGTTTCAAAGGTCTTGTTGAAAGATTTGGATGGCTTATTTGACATTGTATTCCAGCTGATTTATGGACTGAGTGTAAAATTGCAGTCGATTGGCCAAAAGAAGAATATCCTAGAGATGTTAAAACAGGAGCACCTTCAGAAGGTGATAAAAAAATATAATCAGGTAATTACTTACCTGAAAGGTAAAATTTCTCCAATAAAATTGATAGGACAACACAGGAGTCAAAAGAATCAGTACATGCATATTATGAGAGGCTTTTACAGGTGTTTAAACAGTATAGTGGCTTTGAAAGTATAACCGACAAAGATATGGGACATTTTGTGTATAGGTTTCTATTTGGATTGAAGCCTGAGATTAGTAATATGATTCAGCAACATTTGATTTGTTGGCAGAGTAAGACAGTGGATGAGATTTTGAGATATGCTAAGTAGTGTAGTGATGATATTGAGTCGAGGCATAATAAATTAAAAGAGAAGATGATGTGGGCACAAGTGAAAGTGGCGCAACAAAAAGATGGGAATTATGTCAATGGTTCTCAAACAGATTTTCAAATGAAAGGACAGAATCAGAATTTTCAAAATGGTCAGGTACCTAAAATGAATGGTGTATTAAATGGTGGAAAAGGTAGAGGTAAGAATAATAGAGAAGAAATGAAAAAGAAATATCCTTGTCATGCGTGCGGAAAGTTAGGGCATTGGAAGAACGAGTGTAAGTCCTTGCTAGGAAATAATGGAATGATTCAAAATTTCATTACAAGACCGGAGGCTACCATTATGCATTATTCTTTTAATGCAATTTCAAGCACAGCCATTTTAAAGTTACATCATAAAGCAAAGCTCTAGAATGTACAAATGTAACGTTGGCAACAGCAACACACAGATTTGCCTCTTTTAAATGCGGCTTCAAGACAGATAAGTTGTGTTCTTCCTATGCTCTGTCATTGTACTGTTTTCTTTTTTATCTGCTAACCTTCTTTGTATTCCTTCTCTGTATTATTCCCTTGTGACTGCTTTTTGCCTTCGTGCCTTTGCTTGTTGTCACTGTTTGGTCCCCTGATTTTGGTGACCATTTTCTTACCTTTTTACCCCCTTTTCGAATCGCCATGTCCATGCGCGACCCCACTCAGGCCCTCTGTGCCTCATGTTCCGGCCCGTGATCTGTGCCACTCACTGCCGGCTTCCGCATTTCACTTGGCTGCCCTCCATGCCATAATGTAGCACTCAAGCGTTTCTCCACACCTTTTCAGTCTTGGGCTCATGGCCCATTACCATCGGCGCCCCTCCGATCTGTTACCCGCTCCTACCTGAGACGTCTCTCTCCTTTTCCCTTCCCGCCGTGCGGTCCGGGCCTCAGGCTTCACTCGCACCATCAGGGCGCGGCGCAGCCGTGCCTCGAAGCTCCAATTTACGGAGTGCGGGCCGCGTCGTGTCCCCGTCGTGCCATCGGGTTCCCCCTTGCTGGCGCTCATTACTAATAAAATTATTTTTTTTAAAAAAAGAGCAATGGAGGAAGTCAACCAAGGGGTCTCCTGCATTTGAGGAGAGACCCTTAGCAACCACGCCTAAAACGTTATGTATGTCAATGCTTAACTAGGCTTGATAAGGTTGCCTAGCAACGCGTACCTTCAACAGCTGATCGCCCGACGGTTGGCAGCTCGATAGGATTTTCCTCTCTCCTGGCTCTAATTTCGTAGTTTTTTCACCTAATTAGCAGATTCCTGGCTCCATCCATCACCTTACTATTAATAGCCTATTTAGTGTCCCTTTGCTCTCTGCCCATCATGTCTGATGCTTTGTCCGATGACTCTCAGACCCACGTTCCCGCTCCTAATACCAACGAGGAGCTCATTAAGACAATAATATACAAGGAACTACATTCCTGCATGAGGGAGACCATAAGCAAAATTGTTGCCAGTAAGAGATCTCTTTCCGATCCCATTAACCCCTCTGCTCTCCACAGAGGGCACATTGATGACCTTAACAAAAGTGGGGGTAAAAAAAACTAAGGAAATGCAACAATTTAGAAAATGTGAGCACTATGGGAGGTCAAAGCACCTCGAATGTATTGGGAGGTTTACGCTCCTCAAGAACTGAAGGAGGACTAAGCTCCTCAAATAATACGGGAGGCCTACGCGCCCCAAAAAGACTACGTGCCCATAACGGCACATCTCACTTGGATGCCCTAAGCGGCTCACAATATCAAAGTGCTACTACGGATCCCCTCTTACCCAACAAAGTGGATACCTCTAATGAGTCCTTAGACGAATACATTTTTGATCTAGATCAAATTGACAATCATATCGACCTCGACCTCTCAGAAGAGGAACTCCCCTCCTCCTCAAAGGAGATTATTTTTGACCCCCTTGGCGGGGAAATGTTCTCCCCTGACAATATACAGCACCCTAGGAGTTCCCAGTGGTGGCCCCAAAAACACGTGGCCAAGTTTATTAAGAGGTGGGTCAAGAGCCCTCTTGAAAGAGAGGCAAGGAACATCCTGAAGGCAGAATGGCCATGACCGTTATTCAAGATAAATACTGCCTTACACCTAACTTGGATCCTGAACTCATCAAGTTCCTATTCAAACTGGGCAGGGATCCCAGGAAAGGTATGGAACGCTCCCTCAAAAGCTGTCAGGATCGCATGCTTGACATGCTCGGCCCATTATGCTGTATGATTGATTTAATTGAGGAGAGCTAAATTAATGGTTCGCAACCCAACAATGACCTCTTACGAGGATGGAGCCAGAGAACACTAATCCTCCTCGGTAACGCCAACGCTTCTCTAAATACCGAGAAGGAAAGTGGTTTTGTCCAAAATTGATCCCAAGCTCTGCGACATGGCAGAAAAGGAATCCTCATCCAACCCTAATGGCCTCCTCTTTGGGGAAGATATGATTAAAGGTTTGGGAAAGTACGTGGCAACCTTTACAGCTCTGGACAAAGCGCAAGCTAACATGCGCCGAGTCTTCAACCCAAGTGTTTTTGCCAGGGCCGGCAGAAGGGGTCGTTCTGCCGGCCGCCTCTTCCAGAGACCCTTCTCAAGGCAAAGAGGTTTCGGTCGTCCATTCCAGCCTAACCCTTCATTCTACCCTCAATGAGGTCAATCCTCCCGCTCAAGAGGCTTCAGGGCCAGAGGCACCAACCCCTCCAACACCTCAAGTAAGTACCCTTCCTCCTCATCCTTCCTCTTTAACACAGAGAGTAGGGGGTCGTCTAAAACACTTCATACACATTTGGAAAGAAATTACACACGATTCTTGGGTTTTAGAAACTGTCCCATTCAAGTTTTAACTCCCCAAGTGTTAAACTTGACACTAGAGCAACAATCTATTGTGGCAGAAGAGGTAAATTCGATGTTAATGAAGGGCGCGATCGTAGAAGTTCCTTGGGAATGCAAGAACTTCTTGAGCAATATTTTCCTAGTGGATAAAAAGGACAAAGGGTGGAGACCAGTAATAAACCTAAGAGAATTGAACAAATATCTCACCTACAATCACTTCAAGATGAGGGTATCCATCTCCTCAGGGACATGCTTTTAGAAAAAGACTGGCTAGTGAAATTAGACTTAAAAGACGCCTACTTCATGATTCCAATGGCAGAGGAGTCACAATCCTTCCTTCAATTTGCGTGGAACGACCACCTTTATCAGTTCCAAGCTCTTCCCTTCGGCCTATCTTCGGCCCCTTGGTGCTTCACCAAAGTAATGAAGGCCATTACCACGGTCCTGAGAGAAAGGGGTGTCTGCCTCAATCTATTTAGACGACATACTTATCATGTCTCAAGACCATTCTAAAATTCTGAAAGACTTGAACACTACTGTGGATTTAATAGAGAGCACAGGTTTTATTATAAACAGGGAGAAATCCATCATGACTCCCTCGAGGTCTCTAGAGTTCCTGGGTTTCACGGTAGACACCGTGAAGTCTATGCTCTTACTACCCGCGAAGAAGATATCCAAGATTCGGAAAGAGATACGTCATGTTCTGAAACTAGATCTTGTAACCTTAAGGGAACTAGCCAGACTTCTGGGCCTCCTTTCATCATCTATCCAGGCTATCTTCCCGGGCCCTCTACATTATCGAGCCCTTCAAAGACTGAAGGGCAGGGCCCTCCGTTCTGGCCTTTGGTACGGAGACAATATTCACCTAGACACAGAAGCCAAGAGAGAACTGATTTGGTGGTTAGAAAATCTGGATGCATGGAACGCAAAGCCATTTTTGGGACTTCCCCGGATTACGTGCTGAAATCAGATGCCAGCCTTCATGGGTGGGGTGCTTGTTTCCAGAATCTGAACACGGGAGGTTTATGGTCCTATTCGGAGAGCTTGCACCACAAACTTTCTGGAGTTAACTGCCGGGCTTTATGCCCTTATGAGTTTCAAACAATCTCTTCAAGGGAGGTCAGTCGTCCTCAAGATGGACAACATGTCAGCCGTTGCCTACATAAATCATCTAGGGGGCACGAGGTCACCAGACCTCTCCAACCTAGCCAAAAAACTGTGGATGTTCTGCTTGGAACACCAAATTTCTTTAAGAGCAGAATACCTTCCGGGTCTAAAGAATGTTTGCGCGGATTGGAATTCAAGGTTCCTCGTTGATCACACCGATTAGAAATTAAACGCAAACGTTTTCAAGAGTCTAGATTATCTTTGGGGTCCCCTAGAAGTAGACCTCTTCGCGAGCAGACTCACGTCTCAACTTCCCAGTTACTTCAGCTGGATGCCAGACCCGGAAGCTCTGGCAGTGAACGCCTTCCTCCAACATTGGAAAGGAATTCGGGGATATGCTTTTCCCCCCTTTGCAATGATCCAGTGCGTCCTTCAGAAGTTGAGGACAGAACAATCTTCAATAGTCCTAATAACTCCCTTTTGGCCGTACCAAGTCTGGTTCCCAACTTTGAGAAGTTGGCCTGGTATATGCTGTCCACTAATTAAAGTGGGCACCTTGCACCAGTCCAAACGACCTTTATTGATGATTAGGTTAAAGACAACCTTTATTGAAAGCTATCCTAGTGGTAGCTATGGAGAGCAGCCTTCAGGCTAAGTCTCGAAGGAATGTAAAGCAGCTTGTTTTACCAGTATATAACCTCCTGAATGACCAAATGAAAGGAGAACCACACAAGGTATATATAAAATATATGTATTTATTACTAAACACTCTCTACTAACCTCTTTATGAGATTAGAGAACAAAACACACAATATTAAATCACTAGAACGACAGTAAATAGCACAATACACAGTGGGCTCCAGGGGGAGACCAAACCATATATTAAGAAAGTGGTATAACAACCACGACTTGACTAGACACAGTGCCTAGAGCACGTAGAATCGCTGGGACCCCAAGGAACCACCCAAAGTAGTGACACAGGGGACCCACGGAGGACGGGTGCAGTGTGGGAACACAGACAAGAGCTCCGTACAACTCTATGGAAAAGTCGCAGTTGGGAATTTAAAGATTAAGGACACTTAGGAGAGGACTTTCAGCAAACCCAGCTAAACATAGAAGGTTCTAAGGCCAGCACCCTTGAGAGTACCGAGGTACCCGTGTTACCTATCCCAGAGGAGCCGGGTGCAGAGGGGTCAAGTGGTGTCGGAAACCCTCGTCGTTTTCAATGGCGTGATGCAAAAAAGTACTGCTGCCGTGGAGAAGAAAAAAGTGTCCGGGGTGATCCAAGCCTGGATCGGAGATGAGAAGAACCTGAAAGCAGAGGGGACAAAGTCTGGGTCACTTCACATGACCAGGAGCGGAGCAATCGAATGCCCACCGATGTCGGGTGCTTCAGGTGAGAAGAGGTGAAGCTGGACTCTGCAGCCACGGGGACTAGGAGGCGTCGACGATGACCACAGTCCGGATTCGAGCTGTCCCACTAAGGATGTCGAGTGCTGGGGGGTCAGTGTCCGGATTGAACACCAACAAGCCTTGGCAACGGCAACCCACGCGGTCAGAGGAAAGATGCTTCTGTGAGGACCAGCAAGGTCCTGGGGACTCTCCAAGCAATGGAGAGTCAAGGCACGTCTGGAGCAACCAGGGAAGCCCACTGAAAGTTAAAGTTACCTTCACAGGGACCCATAGGCCAACGGACCAGGGATCGCGAAGGGACCTCGAGCTGAATCACTAAATACCAGCCCACAGAACACTCGTGGAGTGTAGGCTGGAAATCTTCAGTGGAATTACTGCTCGGGGTCAGGACTACATGTAGCCCAAAGCACAGCTTCAGGGATTGCCGAAAAGCGTATGCTGCTGCAAATGTACACGGTGCCCAGGGGTACAGGTTTCACGGTCCCCACGAGGGATACGGGCCTTAGGATTGCTGAGAGCGCAGATCGACCTCGGAGACCTCGGGAACCCACCTCCTGTGTTGCAGAAATCTTTGGAGTCCTTCAGGAGCTTCGTAGCTGCAAACCGGTCAGATGCGTTTAGGTGCCTGCTCAGCAGGGGAGTAACTCCTTTACTCCAAGGGAGATTCTTCTGTCGTCCAACGAAGTGTAGATCGTCAAAAGTACTTGGTTTCTGTAGCAGAGTTTAGTCCAGGTAAATCCAAAGTCCTGTAGTCAGGGGTTCCTACTTTATACCCAAGGAAGGGGTGGGACAAACTCTGGGGACCCACCTATGGGAGGGTCAGGACAGAGGGGTGGCTACACCCATGTCCTTTGTCCAGTTTCGCGCCAGAGCAGGAGCAAATGGCTCCTGCAACCGGTTCGAGCTGGACTATGCACAGGGACACCAAATGTGCCCCCAGTGCAGACATCAAAGCACTTTCAGAGTGCATCCACCCAGCCCCAATACACTAAAGCCTGTCTGGGAGGTGGTCACACCTCCTAGTGACAGGAAACCTATTGTCAAACCTTCCCCTGCCGGAGTTTCGTCCAGCAGCAGGAGGGCAGACTTGTGTCTGTGGCTGGCAGTATCCATCTTGTGATGCCAGGGTCAGGAAAGCTGGTACCGGGTGTACCTGTGTCATATTTCTCCCCCTAGGAGGGTGGAATCATACCTCCCTTATGATTCCAAGGTGTTTGACACCAAACACGACATTTTTCCATGCAGCAGTTTTAAAGTTAGCATTTACCGCGAGGTTATAATGCACTTAAGTATATATGGTTGGCTGCGTCACAAACAACCCCGGAATATAGGTTCCGAAGGCTGCAGAGGGGCTCTGCTCATGCATGGGCACCCTCTCACATAAAACCCAGCACCCTGCCTTCAGGATTGATAAGGCCTGCCATAGGGGTGACTGATAGGTTTATATGTGCAGTGATTAGGATAGTTCTAGTGAACCTATATCTAAGTAAGGGGTGCATGCACCACCCTACACAGGCTGCTGTAGCAGACCTGTTGTGTCATTTTGAATGGTCTCCCAGGGGTGGCATAATACATGCTGCAGCCCCTGGGAGGCCTCTGGGGTACCTATGCCCTGGGTACATAGTATACCATATACTAGGGACTTATAAGGGTACCCCAGAATCCAATTTGGAGTGTACCTAAAGTACATGCAATCAATTTAGAGGAGAAAGCAGATAGTCTGACTGGGATCCTGCTATTCAGGACCCCAGTCTAAGTCGAAAACAGTGAAACATCAGGAAAAAGTTGGGGTAACTAGAAGAAGCAGATCCTACTCTCCTACACCAACAACCTTGGAATTAGCTTACGAAATACCCTTTCTGCTCCCAGCTTCACCAGGCCTCCTAAAAGACAGACGGTTTGGATCACCCGCTTCTTCTGAACGGGACTTTGAACCTTCTTGCCTGGAAAGTGTCAGGCGAGCCAATGAAATCTCTGGGCTTTCGGCGCAGGCTTCTTCTCTCCTCCAAGAATCTTGGGCACCCGGTACACACTATAGATACAACGCCATCTGGAAAAGATGGGTTTGTTGGTGCCTGGAAAGGAACCTGGATTCCGTGGAGGCTCCTATTGTGCACGTAGCTAATTTTCTTGTTGAACAGTTCGAAAGAGGTCTTTCCTATAGGTCAATAAACTGCTATAGATCAGCCTTTTCTGCGGGTAACTCCTTTTTAAATGGTAGAACTATCAGGAAGAACCATATAATTTGCAGAATTATGAAGAGCATCAGGCTTAAAAGACCTCCCAAACCTAGATACGACACACTTTGGGACATTAAATTGTTACTTGACCTATTTTGTAACTGGCCGAATAATAACTTATTAGATAATAAAAGACTCTCCATCAAACTAGCTTCTCTTCTATGTCTAATATCCTGCCGTAGAGTTTCGGACGTTAAAGCACTGGAAATATTCAACAGATCTTATGACGCCTTCGGCGTCCGATTTGAAATCATCAAGAGAACTAAAACGATGTCCGATATGATGTTTTATCCTAGGTTTGACGCTTGTAAAAAATTATGTGTGGTGGATTGCATGAAGGAATATGATTCTAGGATGGACCTTCATCGCACCCCTGGTGTAAACCAACTCCTTATATCCTTTGTTAAGCCCTTCAAACCGGTCTCTTCTTCCATAGCTAGATGGGTTAAACTGGCTATGCAGTTGGCAGGCATTGATCTCCATAGGTTTCAGGCACACTCTTTAAGAGGGGCTATGGCTAGCCAGTCCTTTTGGAAAGGAGGTAAGTTGGATGACATTCTCAAAGCAGCAGACTGGTCAAGTTCCTATACCTTTGCAAAACATTACTGCAAACCTGTCGAACACATGTCTGATGTAGTTTTACTTGACTACCAACATGCATAATGGTAGCCTCCGGTCTTGTAATGAAATTGCGATTCTGCTATTACCATGACCAGAGAATCTGGATTTCATTAAAGACACGGAGGCTAACATTATCCCTACCCTCCCTCCCGGGAGTGGATTTTAGCATCTCTTTGACTTACTGCACTCTTCTTGTTCTAAGAACTTGTTAAGAGTAATGCTTTGATTAAAATAGAATATAACTCAGTTTTTCACTGTATTTTGCCTAATATGTGTATTATCAGTTACCACCGATTCTCTTTTTCCCCCCCCTTTACATAGGGCGTTAAGTACAATTCCTAACATTTTGTCCTTTTTCAGATAATTCGACTTGATTGGCTTCTCATCACGATTCGTTGCAAGCAACTCTCGACATCTCGATTTCTTCTGCTTGGTGTCTCTCACTGTTTCAAGGAGAGGCCTTTCCCTTCATGATGCCATCTCTTGGACTTTGTTGCCTTTGGAAAAACTTTACCTTTTTTGCTCTCATTGCATTTAAAAGAGGCAGATCTGTGTGTTGCTGTTGTCAACGTTACATTCTAGAGCTTTGCTTTATGATGCAACTTTAAAATGGCTGTGCTTGAAGTTGCATTAAAAGAATAATGCTTAATGTTAGCCTCCGTGTCTTTAATGAAATCCAGATTCTCTGGTCATGGTAATAGGAGAATCTCAATTTCAATCCGCAGATGCAGAATGAAGCGGTTGTGAATCAGCAACAGCTGCAACAGCAACAGGTAGTTACACCACAGGTTCAACAAATACAAGTACCTCAAGTTCCTATGCCAAATAATGTGAATGCTCAGGTACAGAGATACAGTGCGAATGCTGGATTTCACTCGAGTGAACAAGTTGGTAAGAATCAAAATGTACAACAATATTGGTTGCAGTGTCCTGAGACTGATTCAGATTCATCTCAATGACGGTGCCTGAGGGGGGAGGAAGAGTGCGTGCTTGTCGCATCTCTAGTGGTAGATCAATCAGGTCCTTTTGTTGATGGGAAAGTGGAAGGTAATAATATTACATTCCTTGTGGACACTGGTGCTACCCGTTTAACTGTAAGAGCAGCAGAAATTCCAAACCTACCCCTCTCGGGAGAAACTATCCAAGTTGTAGGAGTTTCAAATAAGTATATTAGAACTCCAGTGACCAAACCAATGGAGGTTCATATTGGAGAATTCAGAGATATGCATCGTTTTGTGGTATGTGACACAAGTCCAGTGAATCTTTTAGGTAGGGATTTACTTTGCAAGATGAATTGTACCATCTATTGTACACCGGATAGTATTGCTTTTAAGACACCAGATGAAGATGTTGCTTTTAAAATGATGTTAGCAAAGCAAGGGACAGAAGTGAATGATCTATATTTATTGCTCACATTTGAGGATTTGCCTGGTGAGTTTAGAGACGCAGTGAGAACAGATGTGTGGGATTTTACAGGAAAAGAAATTGGACTGATGAAAGGTGTTGACCCTATTCAAATTACAGTAAAACAAGGTGCAGAGTTTCCAAAAACAACATCATATAAGATGAGTCCTGAGACTATAGCAGGAGTTATTCCTGTAATAGAGCAAATTATTGAACAAGGCCTTCTAAAAGAAATATTGGGAAGTCCTTGCAATTCACCTATTATGGGAATTAAGAAACCAAGTGGAAAATACAGAATAGTGCAAGATTTGCGAAAAATAAATAAAATTGTGGTACCTTGCTGTCCAATAGTGCCAAATACAGCAGTGATTCTTTTCCAAATTCTTTGTGATGCGGAATGGTATACAGTGATTGATTTGTGTCAAGCATTTTTCTCGATACCTTTACATCGGATAGCCAATATCTATTTGCTTTCCGTTTCGGAGAGCGTGTTTTGGCATGGTGCCGAGTTCCTCAAAGGGTATACAGAGAGTCCTTCAATTTTTAATCAGATTTTGAAAAAATGTCTAGAGTCATTGGTTATTCCAGAGAATTCAGTGTTAGTGCAGTATATTGATGACCTACTGGTGACATCAAAAACACGAGAGGCATGTGTGACAGATACAATTGCTCTACTGAATCATTTGGCAGAAGGTAGACATAAAGTGTCACCAGCAAAACTGCAATTTTGTCAGAAAGAAGTTCAATATTTGGGACATAAAATTGAAAAGGGAGTTAGAAGAGTGTTACAGGATCGAATCAATGTGATTTTGTAAATGGAACCTCCCAAAACACAGAAAGAAGTTCGAATGTTTTTGGGCATGGTAGGATATTGTAGGCAATGGATTAGCGGATTCTCACTGATTGCCAAACCTCTACAGAGGCTGACTCACAAAGATGTGACTGATCCGATTGAATTGGATGAAGAAAGCATGAAAGCATTCATTGAGCTGCGAGATAGTCTTTGTCGAGCACCTACATTGGGAATGCCAGACTATACGAAAGATTTTGCATTGTTCTGTTGCGAGAGAGATGGGTGTGCGCTTTCAGTTTTGACACAAACACATGGAATGGCACGTCGACCAGTGGCATATTTTTCTGCTACTTTGGACTCAGTGGCTGCAGCATTACCTGGTTGTTTGAAAGCATTGGCTGCTACTTGTGTGAGTCTTGAGCAGAGTGAATCAATTGTTATGGGACATCCAGTGAAAGTATATGTGCCACACTCTGTTGAGATCCTATTAACTCGCACACGAACACAGTACATGACATACAGTCGTTTGACTAAATACAAGAGAGTGATCCTGGGTGCTAAGAATGTGACAGTAACAAGATGTACAACATTGAATCCAGCAACTTTGTTGCCGAGTTAAAGTTGTGAAGTGAGAGACGAAGCAGATCATGATTGTTTGGATGCGACAGAGTTGTGTTCAAAACCAAGACCTGACATAAAAGATACACCACTAGAAGAGTCAGATTGTGTGGTGTTTGTGGATGGATCTTACCTAAGAGATGAAAAAGGTGTATTGAGTGCTTCGTATGCTTTGTGTACAGTGGCTATGGTTCTTGAAGCATCCCGTCTAAGAGGGATAAATTCAGCACAAATTTCGGAATTGATTGCACGGACTAGAGCGTGCATAATTGGCAAACATTTGAAAGTAACCGTATTCACTGATAGTCAATATGGGTTCGGGGTGGTGCATGACTTTGGTCAATTGTGGATGCAACGTTGATTTCTGACTTCTTCAGGATCACCAATAAGAAATAGTAAACATGTAAAAGATTTACTGAATGCACTACAATTGCCTAAAAAGATTGCAGTGGTTAAATGTTCAGCACATAAGTCAGGAAATGATTATGTGACCAATGGGAACATATCGAAGACCAAGTGACTCGTTTCTGTGCACAGAATTCAATTTCAATAAACAGAGGAAAAGAGAAAAATAATACAAATTGTCACTTGATGTTCTCTGCAATAGAAATATGGGATGAAATTAAACAGTTGCAGGAAGAAGCTAGTGAAGAGGAAAAAGAAATTTGGATCAAATCAGGATGCAAAAAGAGATCGGATGATGAAGTATGGGTGTATGTAGACGAGAGACCAATAATGCCAGATTGTTTACTTTCACAGATGGAAAGGATGTACCATGGTTTAACACATGTTGGGAGAGATGCTATGATTAGACTCTTCAAACAGTCATGGTATAATCCAAAGTTCAGGGTATTGCAGAGAGTCTATGCCAAAGATGTACAGTGTGCCAGCAGCAAAATCCAGGTACAAAGACAGTTGTTAGTTGGGGCAGAATTGGGAAAGCTGCAGGACCTTTTACAAGGTTGCAGGCAGATTTTATTGAATTCCTTCCTTGTAATGGACTAAAATATGTGTTGGTTGTTGTTGGTCTGTTTCCTCGTTGGGTCAAAGCATATCCAACAAGAAGGAATGATAGCTTGACTGTTGCTAAATTAATGTTAAGAGAGATAATTCCTAGATTTGGATTTCCAGTCTCTTTAGAAATGGATAGAGGAACTCATTTTAAGAATTAAATAATTTGGATTATTTGTGCAGCGTTACAAATTGAACTAAAGCTGCATTGTACCTATCGACCAGAAGCATCAGGAGTGGTCGAGGAAATTAATGGCACTATCAAATCAAGACTGTCAAAAGTCTGTGCATCCACAGCACTGAAATGGCCAGATGCTCTACCCTTGGTATTGATGAGTCTGAGAAGAATTCCTGATAAAAAGACTGGATTATCCCCACACAAAATAATTATGGGGAGAGCAATGAGACAGCCGATTGTACCAGCAAACCAACTGATAAATATTACTGATGATCTGGTGCTTGATTATTGCAAAGGATTGGCTGATGTAGTGCGTTCTGTGTCTCATCAGGTTGGAGAAATTGCAACTACAACTCAGCAAGAACAAGCACATGATCTAAGTCCAAAAGAGAGGGTCCTGGTGAAGAAACACTTGAGAAAATCGTGTTTGGAACCTAGATGGCATGGCCCTTACCAAGTGATACTGGTGACGACGACAGCAGTAAAGTGTGGTGGCTTACCAAATTGGATACATGCAAGTCACTCAAGAAGAGCCCCAAGTCCACTTGAAAGACAAGCAGAAGCAGAAAGTGGAGAAAATGAAATTGTAGAGTCTGAAGTTACAGATTCTGAAGTTGAACAAGAAACAAGTCGAATAGAGTGGGCACCAGCTACTGGGTCTCAAAAGACTGCTGTTGATAAAGAAAAAGAAAAAGTGAATCAAGAGCAAGTACAACAGAGAAAAGGACTGAATAAAAGAACTTGACAATGAAGCAACGAAAGCTGTGCAAGCAAAGAAAGCAAGAAAATGTGATGTGTGGCCAGAAGGAGTGAAAAGACTGAAATACACTCCGAAACAAAGATCACCTGACACAATAATTGAAGTTTCAGATCAGACTGAGCAAAGTGAATCTGAAGAAGAATCAGTTCGTAAAACAAAAAGAGTGAGGGTTCCAAATAAGAAATACATAGCACCAGAATGGACATATGTGGTGTTGGAAGAAATTGAGAACACAGATCAGATCAAAGAAAACACTGGTACAGAGCAGAGTGGAGGAGACAGTTTTGAACCACCTTAAAAGAACTGTAAAAAATATGGTGCAACAATTTTGAGAAAATTATTCTGAATCATTCAAAAGACTTGAAGAAGAAGATATAAAAAAAAAAAAGGAAAAAGAGGGGGTAAAGAAGAAAAGCCATTAGTGTGGGGATACACTACTTTGGATAGATATTATTTTTGGATAGATATTATTATAGACTAGATTTTTTTAGATATTTTTGATTCCAAGTTAGATTTTTAAGTTTTTTTCTTAGTTTTTTAGTTTTTTTAGAATTAGTACAAATTTAATTAGAAATGGCAAATACAGCAGAGACTGGACATCAAAATCATAGTTTTAAATGTAAATGTATTAATGCTTGCTTATTTAGTATATTTCTACTAATGATAGTATGGTTAACACTAATTGTCATTGTGCCGGTCTTAATGGTAACTAATCAAAAGAATGACACTAATATTAATGGTGTGATGAGTGAAAAAGTAGATACTAAAGGTTTAGAGGAAGACTCTCATACTAAAATGGAAAAGATGAAAGATGACAGTATCTATCATCATGATAAATCAATTAATGATTTTTCGTTAAATGTCTTTACCAAGTTATTGTACGAGTATGTTGACGTAATGGATGCGAGAGATTGTTATGTGTGCATGCAATTACCGTTGTCCGTCTCAGCGGGGGTGACATATCATCACCTACCTTTAACATATGGTGTGTCTTGTAGTGTCTTAACTAGTTTGTTTTATGAGAGGGGAAGTCTCCAATACTTTTACTCTAACATGGATTTAGTATTTTCAGAAATTCCTGTTAGAAGGAATATGAATAAAATAAATAGTGCTAGAAATGCGGAATATATGGGAGACTTTTTTCATTCTACACAAACAATAGATACAGTATATGCACATAGACATAACCTAACTTGTAGATTACGATTTGAAGAAATAGAATTCATTAACAAGGTTGAAGATAGAAGACAAGAGTTTCAGAGAAAGGCTGCTAAGCAAAAGTCTCTTGTACCTCCATGGGCTTTCAGAGAAGGAGATTACAAGAAGGGCGAGACTTACGCTGCCATGACCCTAGACTGGTATCATAGAGGGAAGCTTTGTTTACTTAGACAAAAGACTGACTATATTAATTATTTCATTGGTTCTAGTGAATGTGATCATACTTTTCTAGTTACTGGAGGATGGGGATTGAAAGGAGGAACTGATCCTGTCTTTCCGGGAATCTATTATGTGTGTGGTAAGAATGCCTACTATAGGTTGCCTGCACATTGGTACAGGTGTTGTTATTTAGCAATAGTATTTCCAAACATTTACCACATGGATGAGAAACATAGAATCAATGAAATAAAGAATGGACTAATACGTAATAAGAGAGCGAGTTTTTCAGAAATTATAGGAGATGTTTTTGGAGCATTGATACCTTCAGTTGGAGTTATACTAAATTCGTACAAAATTGTCCACAGTGGTTGATCGTTTATCAACAGACACTGCTGGTGGGTTTTTAATGGTTGATACTGAGATGGTTGCAATTAGATCTATGGTTTTACAGAATCGACTTGCCCTTGATGTATTATTGGCTAAAGAGGGTGGAGTCTGCAATCTGTTGAAAGTACAACAATGTTGTACTTGTATCCCTGACAAGAGTAAAAATCTTGAGGGGTATATTAAGAATATTACAAATCTTCATCAAGATTTATCCGAATTGAAGGGAATTGGTGCTTGGGAGAAACTTGGTAAGAGATTTTCCTCTGTGGGAAATTGGTTTTCTACATTTGGGAATACTCTATTAGGGAGAATATTAACACCTATTATTGCAGTGGCTACAGTGATACTAATGATTTTCTTGATTTATAAATGTTGCAAATGCAAGAAAGAGACATCTGATAATAAACGAAGAGCAAGAAAAAGAAAGAGAAGAAATAGAACTAGAGGATAGAAGAGGAAACTATTATGAAATGATGAGAGATCTAGATGGAATAATGATAAAACGCGAGAGAACAGCTTTTTAAGTGACAAATTGTATTGGTGGGTATTTGGTGATGGCTCAAAGACGCCATCAAAGGGGGGATTGATGGAGCAAGGTTTTCGAAAAATAAAACCTGCTCGTATTGAAACCCCTAGTAACATTTTCTAATTTTTCTAATAGTGTGCAGTGAAAAACGCGTGGTTTCAATAACGAACATGAGGGAAAATAATACTGCGCAAGCGTGCACTAAAGCACTGAACTAGGCCGCAAATGCTTGACTAATGAAAATAAAGAGACTAATGCTGCTTTTTGTGCACGTTATTAACGTTTGTCAGGCAAACCTAACATGGGTTGCGCATTGGTTAGATGCAGCATTTGGGAGGGTGCGTAAAGAAAAGCATTTCAAAATGAGTAATTATATTTGTTTTATTTTCCGTAGAAGCATGGGTTAAGCAAAATAAAGAATTATTAACTGAAAAAGCAAAAGAGAATGTTGAGGGAAGGTAAAGGTGAGCGACCTTCGAATTTATGTGTGCCTGCCAAAAGTTAAACGTGAAGACGAAAAACAATCGACAAGTGATGAACGTTTCCTCTGGAAGTGCACGAGTGGCACAAGAAGTAACAGAACTGGACACATTTGCGGAGAGAGAAGGAAACTGAAGTCTGATATTGTATACTTGTATTTCCTGGGATGATGTAGTTGTGATGTTGAAAAAACAAAACAATAGAACATGGAGTAAGATGGACATGCCAAGTGTGGGGTGACAGAACACCCCCTTCCTTAACCAATCACGATGTAGTTTTGTCCCAGACTTGAAACAAGTGTGGGTTGGACATTTGGGTTTTAGGGTATAATTGGGGTGCCCTGGTGGGAGGGGTGGTTCTCGTTAGGTTGGTGATGCTGATGGCATTAGGTGTGATCGTCGCTGTCGTCAGTTTGCTGTAGAGGCCTTCCTGTTACTGATTCCTGACTTAGACTTTGCCCTTACAAATCTTCTTGAGGGACCCTGCTGCTCCCCTGGCCAGAGAGCAGATTTCCTGTTTCCTTCTGGGTTAGTGTAGATAGAAACCCGAATTTGCATAATCATTTGCAAATGTATTTTGTCTCTGAAACTTTTCTCTCTTCGCCTTTCCACTCCTTCAATGCACTGTCGATGTGATGTGATTTGTCATTTTCTCTTTGCTAATTGTTTATTCAGTGATATTCCATGGTTTTGTACTGTGTATTGGTACTTGATGAGCATTATTTTCACATTATTTAGATAAAACATTTATAAATATACACTCTGTGTTCGTCTTTATTTAGAGAGTGTTCATTAATTATTGCCATCAACTATTCAACTATAAAAAGATGCTATTGTCACATTATTTTTCTATGAGAAATGCAGGTTCGGTTGGAAATTGGTAAGTTAGGTCTGAACTTTGCATTTTACACTGAACCCAGCACGAAGGGACTTTGTTGGGTAATGTAATTGGGCCTTGTTTGTTTGCAAATTTATTGATCCCTGAGAGCTGGATCAAGGGTATGTGAAAAATTTTGTTGGGGGCATTTCTTGGCACCTGCACATCAAAGTATTCTCTTGCTGACAGCAACAATGGGATTGTTTGTATTAATCCCGCACTTTAACATTAGAGAAGGAAATCGGGTTTAATGTACAGATTAAAGCTTAAAATGCTACCTTAAATTGTGTCAACTTTAAGCAAGGCAAGTATGTTAATTGTATACTAATGCCGTAGCTGATCCTGTCTAAAACCAGGAGATTTTTAAAAAGTGAAAGACATGCTTCATAAATCCAAGCAATTCAAAGCTAGATATTCAGTAGTGTTTATTTAAATCCTCTACTTACCGCGTCAATGATGACTGAGCGTGGAGTTCTTCCAGTGAATGCATAGCCTAGTTTCTTTGCTCCTTTCACTAACGCGCCCTCATCTGTAAATGAAAAAAGCCACACTCATTAAAAGACACAATAAGGAAAATTGGGTACTGCAGTCAACTCCCTCTCTGCTTGCAGTGTAGCATCTCAAACCAAAGTCTGCTGAATGCAGGAGGATACCCCACAAACATGACCTTCGGAGAGTAGGTTCGGGTCCTTGAGTGGACAAAGTTTGGAGTCCTATGGTGGGTGCAACAATGGGATGTGGAGCTAGCAGCCTACAACTGGTACATCGTCAGACGGCCCTAATATTCCAAGGCATACTGCAGAAGCTGCCAAAGCTGTCATTAGGGAGATCAGGTGGGTAGGAGATTTGCAGCCTGATGCTGCAGTCCACGTCAAGTGATTTCGGCCCATTCTGTCTCCAAACCTGGCAAGTGTCTGCTTGTGGAGGTTGGTGGCTGAGTGGCAAGTGTGACTCTACATCAGAGCAGAACCATGTCTCTCTGCATTATGACCCTTTCCCACAAAACACCCACAGTTGAGAGCACAGAACAGCCAAAACAACAAAACATGTTGTGACACTGGTGCTGAAGTCCTACTGGTACTTTAGACAGCCACTTTTAAGAATTCAAAATGGATCGTAGAAACTTACTTGGGTTGAGAGAAATCGGCAATAAAAACATTTATAAAATATTCAATTTTTAACTCCTGATATTACGTTATTGGATAAAAACAGGGCAAAAAAATGTGAGAGCTCCAAAAAAGAGGAGTCTGAGCCATGCCGGGCCACATGAACTCGAAGCAGGCCCAGCGTCACTTTTAAATCCAGGGCTTGTCAAATAATGTACATAGAGATGTGATTTCTGCGAGAAAAAAGGCCAAAAAATCCCAATGTGCATGAAATGTTTTAAAATTCAGACCTAACTAATAGAAAACCATGATGGAACTCATAAAAAATTTCGACATGGTTTTTGACCAAGTGACACTGTTGTGGCTGTGTAGAGCATGAGTGTGCAACAAATCACTACAAGAGATGAATTCGATGGATACAAGTCAAAATAGTAAAGCCAGATGTGAGAGTCACATACAAACCTGAGAATGGGTAGCAGAAAAATATAAATAACACAATATATGGGGAACTGGGTGGGAAGAGAGGTCAAATTGTATGATAGGTTGGTAAAAGTTGTTTGGGACTTCGGAGTTTGTGAAAAGACAGCCATTTAAATTCTGCGGGTCATTGGATTCTTAAAATTGGCCAGGTTACTTTTTGCAAAATTTGGGACACCGTTTTCTCAGGATTAAAGGCTTTTTATTTTATGATGGATTTCTAAAATTATTTTTTATTATTTATTTACTATTATAATTTCTTTTTGTGTGAAAACTGAATGTTTGTATGCAACCTTTCGTAAGTTGTGCACGCAATCAAGAGAAGCAGAAATCTAATATGCAAGGGATCCAAGCTATCCAAGAAAGGAAGCCATCACTTCTATGACAAGGTTTAGAGACGCGAGTCCATCTATTTGTTTTTTCTAAATCACCAGCAACACACTGGCAAGTATGCCCTCTGCTTCTGTTAAGGGAGATCTAGTTGACTAATCTGGAATGTATTTTGAGTGAAATTACCTAAACCAAAATGAGTTCGACAACTGCAAATTGTACACATCTGGCAACTTATGTATGTTTGTGGATGTTTTGTTGTTGGTAGAAAGCATTTTTACACCAAGTATGGCAGGGTTATTCACATAGAACAATTTCCTATAGAATCACAATCCCCCCTTATGTTTTAAACCATTTGATCTAACTGCATCAAAATGGCACCCACTTAGATGTTGCACAAGTGGAGAATAATGTTTGTTGGGCAATGTCATGCGAGTACTCAAACAGCATCGCAGAGGAGTCAGGGCATGACTGGCCTCTAGGGCAATCTGGCAGTGTCCAAAGGGCTGGTCTGACAGATTAGTGTATGGGCAGGTTTTTTGGCTGTTTGTGGACCTGATTTATGGTCTGGTGGGCCAAGTTTACTGTTGATTTCTCTGATATTACCACAAACATTGCCTGCAGCAAGCACAAATCCACACAATCTCCCAAACCTTGCAAATGTGGTCCACTTTTTGAGCTATCTGATTTGATAATGGGGGCCACTATTAATTTGGTACCTGAGCCTATTTTCTATCCATGCTCACCCCTGAAAGGGGTTCAACAGGCGGGTCAGAGAGACAAGCAATGGCAAAGTGGAGCTAAAGCAGGAGGAGGCTTAGAATGAAATCCAAGTGTGAGAGCTTGGATGAATGACTTGGTCGGCATCAGTGGTACTGTAAGCCTATGTACCAACAGACAAGCATCTAGAGCGTGCCAAAGTGGCCCCATATCAGTAAGGTTCCTAGACCATGGTTGTGCTGGATTTTCAACACCTCCAACATGCGAGATCCCTTTTACCTAGCATAATAGTAGCAGGCCCTTTGATCTGTCACCATATAGGATGATGTTTCTGACTTTATCAAGCCTTCTGGCTAATTGCATATTATGTTGCAGACAGTTTTTCTCATAGTGTTCTACTTGTTTCACTTTCTATCAAGTTCCTAGTTCATTTAATCGGTCACTTAATTTGCTGTTATGTAATTATTGAAATTTCAAAAAGAATTATGCATAATAATGCAAAATGTGAAACTGGGATTTAGCTCTATATTTCAGCATCAAATGCATCCTCGTTTCCATTTTAGATGCAAGGACACATTTCCTGAAATAAAATAGCACTAAAAGCACAAGGCTTCAAACAGCAACCGCTTGCTTTCTGGTTGTGTGTGTTGTTCCAGTACGCTCATGCTAAAATCTTGATGCGAATAACGCATAAGTATGCAATATGATATAATAGTGTAATTTTGAGAATTTTATATAACAAGCATAATACACATATTACAGAACCTACGCAAGATTAAGCCGATATAACAGAAATCTTGCCCAGGCCTCCTCAGGGTTAGCGGATGGCTCGAGGGGAGGCTGGTTAAAGTAGACATGCTGTAAGCTTACAACTCTGAGCAGGATGTCTTTGAACGATCCCAATCTTTCCCCAATCCCTTTTAGACACCATAAAAATATTTGCATGGGTCACTTGATTGTTAGGTGACATTTTATCCAGGTATGGAACCCAACTTTAGTCAGGTCAGGTTGCATTTCCCCCTCCTTTGGAGCTTCCACCAACAGCCTCAAACACAACCTTACAGAGATGGGCGTTTGAGATGTGCAAAGGGAGAAAAATTGTGATGTCTGAGCCAGCACCTTCATTTCGCATGTCCATCACACTTATTCTAGAGTTGATTATGTCTTATTTAGTAATGATGTTATGCCACTGATGGATGAGTCCATCATCCATTGGTCCGCTGATTGGTGGCCATCCGAACTTGGATCGCCCCGACACCCAAAAAATTGGTTAAAAATGTGGGCGTCTTTTTGGACGATAATCTCTCTATGAATGAACATGTTAAAACCATCTCTGGACACTGTTTCGGCCTGCTGCGCATGCTTAGGAAGACTTTTCATTGGGCTCCTCTGCATGCTAGGAAAACCCTAGTCCAGGCGTTGATAGTGAGCCGTCTGGACTATGGAAATTCCCTGATGGTCGGAATGAATGAAGGCCTTTTCTCTAGACTTCAGGTGGTACAGAATACGGCAGCAAGCCTCGTCTGTAATCTTCCTCCGCGATCCCCATCTGAACCTTTGTTACACCCCCTTCATTGGCTTCCCATAAAAAAGAGCGTGCGCTTATACAACTTATGTGTTTGGTCTTCAAATCACTGCACAGGAGGGGACCATGTCATCTTAAAAATAAACTGCAGCCTTATATCCCAGTGCGCTGGCTCAGATCCAGTGAGCTATTACTGCTACGCCCCAAATGTATCCATATAGCCAGATATGGTGGCCGCTCCTTTTCTTCATTGGCTCCCAAACACTGGAATCAGCTACCCTTGCCCATTCGCTCTTGCTTAGCCCTATTCACCTTCAAGAAACTTCTGAAAACATGGTTGTTCGATCTTTTGTCATCATATAGAATTGTGACCTGTATCTGATGGCTTTGGCGCAGAGAGATCTCCTCAGGGATGATTTGTGCGGCTAATAAATATTATAATAATAATAATGAGGCCGAGATACTCCCTATTGAGATTTCAGACCATGCACTGGTGTCAGTCAAGCTCACAACTGGCCCTGTATCCTCTGGGAGTGGTAAACCGTGATTACAACTGGAATTGTTGAGGGACCCAGTCCTCAGAGCAGAGATACAGCCCTGCATTGAAGGGTATTTAGATTTGAATGAAGGGGAAGAAGTTATCCAGATAGGGATCTGAGAGGACTTGAAGGCAGTTATAATGAAAAGGTGAATTGAGATTAAGGCTCATCTTAAGAAATTTCAGCAGTACCATAGGGACCTCTTGAAAGAGGAATTGCAAAGGGTAAGGAAGGGGTACAGTTCCAAATCCTCTATCAAAGATATGAGGCAGGTCATATCTCTGGAATGTAAACCTAATGATATAGCTACCAACAAGGTGGAGAGGACTCTACTTTGGTCAAGCATCTGTCGTACAATCAAGAGAACAATAATGGAGTTTTTTTTAGTGCGCCAATTGCAAAATAGGGCAGTGAATAATTTTGCCAATTAAGGTCCTTTTACCAATCAGGACTTTCCGGACAACTGAGGAATATTTTGTATCTGGGCTTTCCCAGCTGCCTTACACAGCGCCTGCAAGTAGTGCAAAACGCTGCGGCCAGGGTGATCCTCAGATCCAAACCAATGTCTCATATGTCCCTCCTTCTTAAATCCCTCCATTGGCTGCAATTGAAAGAAAGGATCAAATTCAAAGCCTTTGTTGTCTTTTTCAAGGCCCTTTGTGGAAAAGTAGCAAGCTACCTTAGCAAACAAGTTGACCGCTATATTCCAGCACGGTCTCCAAGATCTTCCTTCTCTAACCTTGCCCGTACTCCCAAAGTACTCTTGGCCCGGATAGGTGGCAGGTCATTTGGTTTCCTGGGGGCACAAGCTTGGAACAGACTCCCTGCTACTCTGCGAGGCATCCCAGAACTCTGTCTTCAAGAAACACCTGAAAACGTGGCTTTTTAAAACTTAGCTACTTATTCTAGCTCCCTGCCACACGTTTCTATCATCCCCGGGACACTCTTTTTGAGTAGCTGTTGCGTTATAACAAATACGTTTTCATTCATTCATTCAGGAAACCAAACTACAGGCATTTATACAATATTGTTTCCTTTTCTCAATGGCCCCTTGCAGAGAGACCATGCAGATGACCTTTGTGGGACACACCCTTACCAAAACTGACAATTGAGGAATGCAAGATCCTTGAGGCCCTGATATCGATTGAAAAATAGGTCAAAGCAATCCAAGAGCATAAAATAGGCATGGCCTCAGGACCTGACAGATTTCTATTGCTTTTTGGAAAACTTTCTCCAGGATTTTTGGCCCCATACCCACCTCCTTATGCAAACACATTTGCAGACCAGAGAAGGATTACTTCGTCGACAGGGGCAGCTAATATATATCTTTTAACACCAAGCCAGGGAGACAACATAGGCTGTTTACCTCCTACTGACCCACAGCACTAATAAATGTTGATAAAAATGTTTCACAAAGGCCCTGGCCTGGAGGTTAGAGAATATTCTACCCGACTGGTTTACCCTGGCTAGTCATGCTTCATCAGTGGGCGTCAGACCAGCAACAACATATGGAGGGACATCTACCTGGTCAGGAAGGACAAAAGGAAGGCAATTTCTGTAGATCTGGTTTCCATTGACACAAAGAAGGTCTTTGTTTTTATGGACTGGGGTTGCCTCATCTGGGTTTTGCATAGAGTGGGCCGTGGAACTAGACATCTCAGTGGAAATGGCTGGCAATTGTGCCTCCTTCTCTTAGATTGGGTTCAATGGCTCTCCGACCCATTCCCTTTTGGTAGGGGTTTGCAGCTTAGTTACCCCTTGTCCCCTTACTTTATTTGTGCTTAGCATAGAACCGTTTGCAGTAAGGATCCGGGCATACAACGACTGTGTAGGTATGACATATGAAAGAGAATCTAATAAAATCTTGTTATACCAACAACCCTGATGAGCTCTCTGACTAAACTAATGGTGCAGTTGGGTGCCTTTGAAGAGGTAATGAATTTAAGGTTAATTTATCAAAATATGTGATCTCTAATCCCACTCTGACCCGAGGAAGGATAGCCCGCCTAAAGGCTAGGATATCATTCCGATGGTCGGTATGCTACATTCAATACCGGTCCTAGGTTGCTTGAATTCCAGTTCATGGAGGACCAGGCTTCGCAGTTCGGCTGGTTTGCTCCCATGAGGATCAGGGTCAAGGCTGATTTGCATATGGCTTGGTCCAAACTGAGGTGGCATGGTGGGCAAGATCGATGGACTGGGATGCGGCCCGAGCAATTGCCAGTGGCTGAGATTCATTCAAGCATTACATCCATCACTTTGTTGTTGTTACATTTAATATCAAGGCATAGATATCGCCCCTCAGTGACCGAGCTACTCAGATGGTAGCTTTAGGGTTTGGGGATGCAGTGTCATTCTGGGCTGGGATGTTATGCTCAATCTTGACAAAGATTAAGTCGAAATCATTTACAAAAACGGTCAAGATGGAAAGGCAGGTTTCCTCTGATGTTGTGATAGAAGTCTGAGCTATCACGCAATTTTCTATTTCATTTAAACCACAATAAAATTCATTCATTTTGGACGATGCATTGGAAATACTGTCACTCATGTGCAGCTTTTTAGATCCTGGGCAGTGGTAATTAGTCAGTTTTGGGCTCTGGGTCATAGTCATGTCGGTAGGTTTTTTCCCCATTCCTTTTTATTTTGTCTCAGTAATCACAGTCAGAAGAATCCACTTATTGACAACCTTCTTATTTGAATACCTAATAGATCTGATGTGGATACAGAGGTCTGGTCCATCTGTAGGCTATTAAGCAAATACAGTGTTAGTCAGATCTCAGGACAATAGTCAATTTCCTTGTTTCCAATCATTCAACAGCTCTAGTGCCTGGATTTAAACCTGTGACTTTTACACATGAATGGGGTATTATTCTGTAGGAGTGAGCAGATTTAAAAGTGCTAAGTATCCTTTTCAGAATATCTCATACTGTTAAATTCAAAGCGTATATTTCAAGCAAAAACAGTTTTGGGAATTGGGATCCACATATTCAAGTTGATGTGTTGAATATCCACATTTCCTCGACTTCCATGATTGTACAATTCTAGCCCCAAAGAGACAAGAACTACATATAAGCTAATGTTGACCTACCTGGTGAAGAGGCTTGGTAGATGATCGTATTTCCATCCCTTTCAGGAACAACAGTATGACACACAGCAAGCAAAGTCAGGAACTCTTGTATTTGCAGGGCTGTGGGCTGCAAAACAAAGACAGCTCCATCTGAAACCTTTGTTTAGTATATGCACAACTAAACAGTTTGATATTATTCTATTTTTAACTGAGGCCAATAGCATGTTGCCACTGAAAATGTGAAACACCTCTTCTCTTGCCAACAGACTCTGCTAATTGGGCCAGAGGAATCCGTAGTTGTTCATGTCTGATGTCTTCTCATAGACCCAGGCACCACCACTTCCATCACTTATTTGCTTACTGGTGATTTATCAACCCTGGGACAACCAGCAACACATCAGGGGCAGAAGGGGCCAAAATTAACAATGTGAACCAACTTTTATTTGTGGTATTTATTACAAGGTTGCTATCTTTTACAATTGTGTAAAAATGTGTCTACAAGCAGTCTATATGAAATGGTGTGGTTCCTGAAGGATCAACACAAAGAAGTAAAATTATACAATTTGCTACTGTAATGCCATCATTTCTAGCAAATGCAAGTTCCACAGCTCTCACACTCTTCTCCACGCTATCCTTTTATAGTACGTGGAGCAACGGCTGAAGGGAGACAGAAGGGCTGGCATTGCAAGTGTAACAATAAAAGGGAAAGCCCTTATGGCTTCGATATTGGGACTGCACAAAAAGATTTATCAGATTGCAACAAAAACATTCAATAAAGGAATCTAAATTAGAATAGCTAAAGACATTGGCCTTGGGAGAAGAAATGCAGCTAGTTTTTCCCTTGGTAATTTTGACAAGTAGTGGACTCCACCATGGACGATTAAAGTGGGTAGGGATGGTTGATTAAAGTGTTGAAGAGACACTGCGTGGTAAGAGACACACCACAACCATTGTATATTGTGGGAGGGTCAAAATGTAACAATGTTTTGATTGATCGACAACATGGTGTTAGGCTATAGCTTTCACTACCATCCCCAAAATACAAGTAAAAGTATGAAAGCATAAACAGTGGATACAGGCAGAAGACTTCGAACAAAGAATAACTGACAAAACAAAAAACTGATTGAACAACATGATCTGCCAGGGTGTATAAAATAAAACGCATACACTTCTGCTCTTACTGTTCATGTCAATGGACATTCTGTTTAAAACAGAATCTGCATTATTCTTTATCTGTATGATGACAGGTTAAAAGACATGTCCTTAAGAGATCAAATAAACATAGCACACAATGAGCTCATAAAAGCATGTTAACAGTAAATAATTTAAAGAATGCATCTAAGTAGGGCTCTCTAAAACCCTATAGAGGGCTGAAAGTAGTGCATCAATAGACCTGATAACAAACAGCCACAATGGAAATGACAAGCATGCCATTTAATACATGTACAAAGGAGAAAGAGGAAAGCAACAGTACTGGTCCTCCTCCTCCTTCTCCCAGCAATCTGTGAAAAGACAAAGTACAGTACACTGCTTAGTACACTGTCCTTTATATCACAAGAGACTAGTTAAAATTTGGGCTGTGAATATATTAAGTTATGTTAAGCGCATTTGCATAGCACATTCCAATCATTTGTATGGTCCCGAAGGACTTCTGGAATCTTGATGACCATTTACGATTCAGAGAGTCTCAGTGACCGAAGTCAGAATGGGATACTGATAACATGTTTGGTTAGGTCTTGTATTGTTCGGCGTTCAGTCACAATGCATATAGACTGCTGAGGCTGGAGTAGACTGGTGCCTAGTTTAGTGATGGAATATAGGACAGTGGCTAGAGGTGAGCTAGATCCTTTAATGGTTCTGTGTGGAGCATTTTGTGTATGGATGCGTGTGCCAAATGACATTGCTCTTTGTTTCATTATGATAGAGCACAGTTCCACAATGCCAGGCTTCTGCTAATTGGTATATTTCAAAGCATCTTGGCATAGTATGTGGCTTTGATGCCTTTATTTGTCTACATGGATGTGGTATTTTTACATTAATATCGTCAAGACGGTTGATATCTAGAAAACACCGATGTGTCATATTAACTTGAATGGATGTAATACTGAAGTTGCAAAAGCATAGCCAAATATATGGCTTGCATAGTTGTCGTCGACATGATGGTGTCACGAGTTGTGTTTAAGGTGTGCTGTTGATGTAGATTGAGGTGTGAGTATAACTTGATATGGTTGTGCGGTAGAGGTGGCAAATGCTTAGCCACCTACATGATTTATGTCTAATGGGTACTGCAGGTATGAAGCAGATGTTCTGGCTACTGAGATTGATTGGAGGCAGGATGGGATAAGCCACTTCTAGACTGTAACAGAATCTGCTATGGTACACTCATCCCAGGATTCCTGCACTTCATGTTTTATGGGATAGAATCCTCACACCACCCACCTTCTCCTTATTACTGTATAAATGCATTGCCTAATATATTTAGGGGATCATAAAATGATATCAGTCTACAGGAGTCTTTTAGACGCGCAATATTTCTATTGGCTTTTTGATTGTGTCTTTCCGTCTCCTCTGGGCTATATGAGGAACTATTTCACTTATGAAAAATAAGATTAGTCATCCATTTAAAAGCATTCTGTGATAAACAGTGGTAGAGAGTGCCCTCGTGAGCAGCAATTTGAGTTCTCCACTCCAAACTCTATCCTGATATGACTCTAAATTGTTCACATCGCAGTCCTACTCAAGCAGGAACCACAGTGCTTGTCAGGGTGAAGTCGTAAGCAAGCTCTACATTAACCTGTGCTCAACTCTCAAGTGGCCTGGCACAGAGCAGTCAGGCTTAACTCAGAGGCAAATTGTAAAGTATTTGTTCAACACTTCCAACAGTAACATAGTGATAACACACTACAAAAGGATCCCACACCAGATTAGAAAAATAGTATTCTTTAATAAATAAAACGAGCGCGCAATGACAATCAGTAGATACAGAGATTTGCAATAAAAAAAAGTGGAAATAAAGCCAGAAAGCACAAAGCACCAACTGTGGATATATAGTCGCACCAGACCAGGACAAAGTCACAAGTTCAGGTCAACCACGATGGAGAACAGGTCGGCTACGGGGACAGAGTTAGGCCCTCTGAACAAGAGTATGTTAGATCCTGGTTGTAGAGCGTTGCAAGGTCCCGCGTCAAGGATGCGTCGTTTGCAAGAAGCTGCAAAACTGTGATGTGAGGTCCGGAGTCCTCGTTGAGGATCGGATTGATGAGGGCTTGCAATGCAAAGTCTGGCATAGAAGATGCCTCCCGCAGTTGAGGCGACGCATCAGTTCTTAAGAGCTGAGAGACTGCGATGCGAGAACTTACATTGTTGTCGGGACTGCCATTGATGGGAGCTTTGCGGTGGGAAGGCCGGCATCAGAGAATCTTCACACAGCTGCAGTTCTGATGCAGGCTGCAAGGTTGATGCGGAGTCCTCGTGCTAAGAGAAATCTCACAGCAGAGGTGATGCATCGGTTCTGCATGGGGTTGTGCAGCACGGCAGAGGAGATGCATCGGTTCTGCTGGATTCACAGATGGGCTGGTGTCGTACCTTCAGGCCTACTTCCATGGGTCCAGGAGAGGGGTGGCACCACTTGGTGGGTAGAACTCACAGATGGCAGAGTCTTGGTGCTGGGTTGAAGGAGCCATCTGTCTCCGAAGCTCTAATTATGAGGTCTGCCAACTTGCCCTTGGGGTCAATTTGGGGTCCTGTGTTCAACAGATGCAGGTCCAATCATCACCCAGGCAAGAAGGCAGCAGGTCAGCACAGCTGGGCAGCAGTCCTTCAGAGCACACGTCCAACAGAGTAGCAGTCCTTTCAGCAGCACGGCAGTCATCCTTCCTGGAAGAGTATACACAGGTCCAGAAGTGTAGTGAAGAGGTGGTTTCTGAGATCCAATATTTATACCTGGTGGCCTTCCTCTGGAAGATGGGAGAAGCTTCTAGAGGTTTTCCTTTGAAGTCCCCAGGCTATCCTGGCTCCAGATTAACTACAGGGGTATGCAGTCCTTTGTGTAGAGACAGGACACAGCCTATTCAAGTGTAAGTAGGGCTGTGCTCAAATCTGCCCTGCCATCCTGCCAGTGATGGCCCATCCAGGCACACCTAAGCTCTCTATTGCGTCTGGCTGTCTCGGAGTATTACACAAAGCCCAACTGTCAGCTACACCCAGTCATGCTACCCAAGGACAGGCTACAACCACTAAATCGCTAAGGCAGGAAAATGACAACTCTGTAAAAGTGGCATTTTCAAAATTGTAATTTCAAATCCAACTTTACCATAAGAAAGGATTTTTTTATTACAATTCCAAAGACACAAAACATAAACAGAGTGCCTGTTCCCATTTGGAAATTACTGCTTATTACATGTAATAAGGTAACTCCAGTGTTATCCTATGGGAGAGGTAGACCTTGCAGTAGTGAAAAACAAATTTAAGAGTTTTTCACTACCAAGACATATAAAACTTAAAATTACATGTCCTACTTTTTTTTTTTTTTAAACATATTTTATGGAGTTTAAATGGTACCATCTGGGCTACGGCCCAGCATATACATAGTGAGACATCGGATAAATCAAGAGTACCAGATTTCGTATACAAAATTAGTACCAATAACATATATAACAAGAAAAACTTTGCACGGACAGTTCCATTACCCGTAAAATTTGTTAAAAATGTTTTAGTGTTTGTGTCGCTTGGGCTATGATGTTGAATGTGACATGTTGCGACCTGGAACGGACGGGAAAACACATTCCTCAGGGGTCTGGGAGGGAAAGGGAGGAAGATCTATGCCCCGGTATTCTGCCCATCTGGACCAAATTTTCCTATGTTTTAAAGGACAGCCTCTCGCTTGGAAAACCGCGATTTCTGCCCCCATGCATCTATCTAGTTCTGTCCGCCACTTCCCTATCGTCGGGGGAGATGTTCCCTTCCACATTAAAGCAATATCCCGCTTAGCTATGATCAGGGCCAGGAATAATAGGAATTGTTTATACCCATTTCCCCCATCCCATCAGTGCTGTGTAATAAGAACAGTTTGGGGCTGAATGGCAAGTCCCAGGATAACACCTCGCCCAGACAGGCCGAAACACTATGCCAAAAAGGCTGTAATACAGTACAGTCCCAGACCGTGTGAATAAACGTTCCCTCATCTCTGCCACAGCGTAGACATTGGGGGGATTGGTGGACTCCCATCTTCCACAGACGAAGTCGGGTATAGTACACTCAGTGTATGTATTTAAATTGTATGAGGCGGTATCTAGAGGATACGGCGGCTCCCCGGGGACTGGCCATGGCCTCGGCCCAATCATCATCTGACAAGTCTGGAATGTCTGCCTCCCACGCCCCTCTGGTCTTATGAAGGGTCGTTTTGGCATGTGTCGTCAGGGTCTGGTATATTTTATGAGCTGTCAAATCCCCCATGAGAAGGCGGCCCTCCAAGGGGTGGAATTCTGGAAGGGTGTCCAGGGTCATGTCCTACTTTTTAAATACATTACTCCCTGTCTGGTGGCCTGTTTAGAGTCTACCCTAGAGGTGACTTATATGTATTTAAAATAAAGGTTTGGGCCTGGCAACAGGTTTATTTTGCCCGGTCGAAACAGCAGTTTAAAACTGCACACACAAGCTCCAATGGCAGGCCTAAGACATGTGTGAAGGGCTACTTAAGTGGGTGGCATAATCAGTGCTGCAGATCCACTAGTAGTATTTAATTTACAGGCCATGGGCACATGTATTACAACTTTACCATTACATTAAATAGGCCAATTGGGGATAAGCCAATATTAGCATGTTTTAAGGAGTGAGCACATGAACTTTAGCACTGGTTAGCCATAGTAAAGTGCACACAGTCCTAAGGCCAACAAAAACAAATTTCTGCCAAAAGTGGAGGGCAAAGGCAAAAGGTTTAGGGAAAGACCACCCTAAGTCTGGCAGGTCTTACAGCTGCATCGTATTTGAATCATGTTTTTGCACCTCAGTACATCTCAACCAGTGTCCTCCTGAAAGGACATTTTGCATCCTACATGATTCCAACCATACACTACGAAAGGGCCTCCATCACCCCCAATGCACATTTTAATTTTTCACCCCCTCGTCAGGGGTATGGAGCTCTAAACAAATGCAGCAGAAGTTGAAATACCACTGAGGTTTGTGTGGCTTGCCAGCCTGGAACCCTCAGAGGCCTGCCCTGCTGCTTGAGTCCTGTTTCATCACTTGAACCCAGGACTACCGGAGTGACTCCGAGAGCTAGTTTACTGGCCTCCTGATCAGAGCCTCAGGGACAGAAAAGGCTTCAACCATCTTGAACCCACATCTGGACCCAGCCTGAGTGAGTCCTGACCTCCCATGTGTTACCCCTCCAGTGTTGGACCCTTGGTGTTGGTGCTAAAGGTGTCCAGATAGGCAAAATACAAAACTTGGGACTTAGAAATCTTTTGGCAAAAAACTACTATGAGAACCAAGATAATACCAGGACCAACCTGCTTGTCTATCTGCCCAAGGTGCATCGACGGTTGGCCTGAATTCACAACAGCCCACTATGTTCTTCTACGCAGCAGCAAATCCTGGTCAGTGGTCCTTCGCCCAAGGGATATCTAACCTCCTGGAACTCTTGTCACCTACAGCCGTCTACCTCACCCTGCTGGAGATTTTCGACTTCCAAAAAACTTACTAACTCCAAACGTAGAAATCTTCACTGTGGCTTAGTCCAATGGCTCCCAGGCGACAACACCTCCTCCTTTGACACTGTCTACAGGTTTGCCCCTCTAAACTTTACCTTCTCAGAACACATTCCTTCTAATTCCGAAGGTAAGCACCGACTGGGCCCAATCCACTTCTTGTATCTGACTCACGCTCCATCGTGGTTGGCCATATTTTTTACTTTGACCTGGTCTAACGCTACTATATGTCCACTGTTGGCACTTTGATCTTTTAGCTGCTAGTTTTTACCTTATTCTTTAAAAATTCATAACTCCGGTTCTACGGCTTAGATTTTTGAAGTTTTGGGGACAGATCGTTTATTTAAATTTACTCTATTTTTTACAACATTGGATTTTTCTTGTTTTGTGTTTTCACTTTATTACTGTTTGTGTGCTGCATAAATAATTCACACGTTGCCTAAGGTAAGCCTGACTGGTTTTAGGCCAAGGTACCAGAGGGTTAAGCACAGGTTCATTTCGTGACTTTTGTGGTTCACCCTGACAGGGATTTTGGCTGTTTCTTGAGCAAGGTTAACACCCCACTCAACTAACAACCCAACTTCTCACAGCGGCATAAATCATTGCATTTTAAGAGTGTTATAATAAATGCAATCATGCAAGTGGATAGATACCATTTTAGGGTCTCATAAATTAGAAGACACAATTGATGAGTATCAATGGGGTCTGTAAGTGATATATTATGTGGGTCTAGTTAGTAGTGACTGAAGGCCTACTCTTGGTTTACACCAAAATGACAGAAGCCCAACCCCTGGAGGCACTGATAATCAACCAGGCTCTACTATATTGTGTCCACCCAGGAGCGACAGACAAGTGACCTCTGAAGACATGCTTAGGTGACCAGGAAATGCTATATGGACTCCAACCAGAAGCGGCAGAAGAGCATTCATTCTACACAGACATAGCACAATTCTGGGAAGTTGATGCAGGAATGCCAGAAGAATAACATAGGAACAGGTACTATATATTCAGCCATATTTTATGGGATGGGACGTCCACCCCGGAGTGGTACTTGCCCAACCCATGAGAGAGGGTTGCATTAAGAAAAAACAGAGTGGGTGTAACGGATACATTTGGGTTAAGGTACAAGAGAAGAGGAAAAAAGTGGAGTCAACAAAAGATGTAAAGGAGTGAAATAGGATAGTGTTCTAGTCCTATGCCCTTTCCAAGCCCTAGAAGGGCCAAACAGAAAAGACACCTTTAATTATGTCACCCTTAACCCAAAGGACCAGGCTGGATGCCCAGGGTGTTTTGATATTTTTTAAACATTTTATTAATGTTTTCATTAGACATAACAGTATATTCACCACATGTTCACATTTTAACTCTTCCCAGAGACAAGTGTCAGTTCTTATAGCTATTGAACATAGTAATGATGCAGTCCGTATCCACTATTACATATTACCAACTTATTGAAATAGACCTAGGAAGCTACAGGATTTCGTTTTACAATATAGATCATACCATTGTGCAAGAAATGTATGAATCTATATTTTTGTTCATCATTAACAATGTGCAGTATGCATTTACCCACGAGTCCACATGTTGAGTCTGATTTAATATGATTAGCTTTGAAACTAGTTTTGTGTGATGAGTAGAAGTGAGTTTTCTGAGCATATGTTAAATAGGCTACATATCTATGCAAAAAACCATTTTAACTAAAATGGAAGCCATCTCTGTCATTCACTCTGTGATTCCTCCCGCACCCATCCTCTGCCCACAAGCTCCGCTACACAGAGTCAAGTTGAAATATATTAGGATATTTCCATTGTTATTGTTGTTCTGCTCACAGTGAACTTTCTCTACCTCGGATGTTACTGATATGTTGCATTTTTGCCATTTCTTCACTGTGACCGATTTATTTAAATAGTGTGATTTTACAAGAGAACTTTGTTTGTTAGAACATCTGCAGATGACATTAGCATAGGGTTGCTGAATAATTATCCATGTAGTGGATTAGTGCTTAGGTAAAGGTAATGTGACATTTATTTTTCTTGTGCTCTGATTTGCTGGAGAAAATATACATTCGCTCCCACCACATGATTCTGAAAATGTTCTTACTTTTTATGCAAGAATTGAGAATAAAAACCCTCAATTTGGGGAGTGAGGCAGAAGACATTCCGAATATACCAGGGATGCTGTTAGACCTGGCTTCCTCGGGACCAGGGCATTCAGGGGTTACTGTGCTCCAATGGCATCAAAGCGAGTGTTCACCGCTGGTGTCCTGGGGCCTCAGTACTAGTGGACCCAAACTGGATAACCAAGTACTACTCTCCTGCACTTGACTCTCTCAGGGGAGGGGTCTGGGCAAAGTGATCTCACCTTTAAGGACTGGGATCAAGCTACCCAGTCTCCCTCCACTCACGCTTCCTTAACCTGAGCAGCTGTCTGCAATTACCTTGTTCAGTGCACCAGCTCCACAAGCCGCACAGGAACAGCTGATCGATGCAGCTGCTTCTTTTCAAACTCCTTTGCAGCATAATTCATCCATCACAGAGAAAACTTCCTCAAGTTAGCCCCCATCCAGGGGTGTGTAGAGACGCGGTGAGCAAGCCTCTTATCTTGCCTTTACATCTCGGGCCGTAAGCAGCTTCCTCAGACGGAGCCCATGTAGGGTCGCCTCTTCAGAATAGTAAACCAGTCTTGAACCACAACTGACTGCTATGGCCAGACTTTTATCATCTATGATTGATAGGCTGATCCAATCAGAGTGTCTGCTACTTTTTAATCCTGGGTGCCCCACCAATCACAAAGTACATTTATTACATGTCCACTGCTTGTCCAAAGCATGCAAAGGATGATCTAATGTCTTCCCTTGTACCAGCTCGTGCCATTGCCCAGAGAAGAATTCTAGTTAACTCCAGACCAGGGGGGCCTGACCATCTCCCAACAGAAAGGGTCCCTCCTAGCAGGGTTAGGGCAGCTAAACACAGATAAAAGGAAGTGTCCACCCCCAGCCCACCAGGCCTGTCCAATGAATTGGGTGGGACAGAGGGCAGCTGCAATGTCCAGCAGAACAGCTCACATTACACACAATGGCTCAACTCGCCATTCCTTCCCAGTACACTCACAGGCTCTCAAACACACATCAGGAAGACAAAGGCTACAGGGCCACAGGCATGAGAGACTGCACAGGGATACAGGAATCCCTGACTATAGATTTAATGCTGCCACCACTGTCACTCTATCACAGCCTGTGTAGAGAGAGCAGTATCCACTCTATGTGAAATAGGGGTGCACTATTCATGCCTCCCCTTGACCTCAGAGCCAAGCTATAGGGCCTCAATCCATGTAAACAGGGAGACCCTCAGTGGACATGTATGATTGTCATGCTCACTGAGGTAGGGATCTAGAAACCATACAGTAACTTTTAAGTGACTTGTCTGGAGATCAGCATACGGCAAGGAAAGCACTCTCTCCATAGACATGCAGAAGATTTCCTGTCCCAAAAGATGCTGTTGGCTTCTTTTCTGATGATTTTGCTGCCCTTTGGGACTTAGAATGTTTTCTGATTTTTTTATACTCTGTATAACTCTGAATTTGAGAGCCTTGATGGCATTTATTCTTATCCGTTAATTTTTTTATTTTGTAATAAAGCCCTTTAACTTTCTATTGGTCTACAACTCAGTTATTGATTGGCCCAAATCATTCTTCAATTGAAATTATTTGATGAAATTGAATTTATTTGATTTTGATGCTTTGGGAGGTTTCTTAATGCAGGGACACATTGACTCATGAAATTGAGGTTCGACACCATCGCTGATTCAGTGAAATGTGGGAGATCTGAAGAAAGTACATTTTGGGCAGTCTTGATTTTGGGGTACCACCCATTTGCCCTCACGCAATCACTCTGTTGCACCATATTCTTTACCACCTTTTCGGACATCCTGTACGCTCAAAGATTTGTAGCATGCACCAGTATATGTCCTCCATCCGGCTGTCCAGCGCAGGCAGGTAATTCACTCCCCACAGAAAATAAATTAAAACTATCTCATTTATTTCATGCTGCATGGTTGTCATAATATGATGTCAAGTTACCATAATACATCCTCTGTGCTCAGAGACATGGCATGCTCTGTGGGAGCTTTGGAGGACACAGTAAAGTCTCTCATTCATGCGGTCTTTAAAAAGGTTGAAGATTGGTGCAACTGAGGGAGACCCTAGATGGGTTTGGTGAAAGGACACAAATAGGAAGTTCTTTTTTTTTTTTTTAAGATGATTACAAAAATCCACAACACAGGGTCTTTTCTCTAAGGGAAACATGGAGAATGGTAGCAGGAATAAATACAATTAAGGTGCAGTATTTCTTGGAGTGGTGTTGGGATGCAGCAACGCCACACTGGTCTCAGGCAGGCACCTCACTCTCTGGACTGCAGTCCACATCCCAGTGCGTAAATAAGCTGGGTTTCAGATTCTTCAGAGCAATTCAGACAGGATCTCAGCTTCCAAGGCAGTATCTGACTCTTTTTTCTGGGGTGGAACACCGGAGCTGGTACAGTTGCCCAGGAGTTGGTGTGAGGTAAAGTGGCCACTCAGTTGCTACGCAGATTTGATGCCACTTGTCAAATGTATCTTTCTTGAGGTAGAGTTAAAGCTGTATCACTTAGCAGAACCTGTGTGCCTTACTATGCACTGTCTCTGGTGCCAAAGTGGTGGCAGGCATCCAACAAAGTCCACTTTGCTTTCTCCATCTGTCACAGACCATTCTTTAGGCAAAACTCACGTGCCCTTGCCAGAGCTGGATACAGTACATATGCAGGCACCCGACCTACTTCGGTAAGGTAGTTGGTAGCGGTTATTCCTTTGTCCATAGACCATAGGTGTAGACGATGACAAGCCAGAAAAAGAGACGAAGCAGTGAAAGGACCACTAGAACGTGTGTTCCACGATGAGCACCTCACAAAGCTATTTTTGAGCAGTCTCCTTCCAGGTCTTAGAGGTGGGCACTGACAGGGCAGCTGGGTGTGATGCAGAGACAGCAGTGGTAGCATTGCCAGTCTGCACTGAAAGGAGGACCATTGGAAACCACTAGTCTGTCTTGCACTGTGGAATGAGCAGCAGCACATTGTGTAGAGGAGTTCCCCTGAAGGCAGGTGGTATGTGGCTGTACCTACCTGTATGGGGATGCTGATGGTTGTTTTGGCACTCCTGGGTGGTGCACTGATTATTAGGTGGAACTTCCAAATGGTTCATTTATCCCTGTGCCTTTGTCTGTGAAACCGAGTGAATGTCAGGGTAAAGGCATGCTCTCATTTGTGACCTAGGAAGCGTGGCACCCTCCAAACAGATTCTTGCTGTGCTATAAATAAATTAACACATTGTTATAAATGCTTCATCACAGGTTGATGTAAGTGAATTTACAGGAACAAAAGAAAGAGTACTGAAAAGCAGCAGGGGCAATTCTGCTCAGTGATCTGCCTTTCAATTTGTCTGCTGATTCGGGTAGCAATCTTAGTGCTTTCATACCTCAACTGTAATAACTTATTAGAGAGAAGTAGTGATGTAATTATTTCATTATAGGTTTAGCAGTGATGTCACATTTAGACTCTAATATAAAACCTCTATACAGGATTGCTTTCAGCTATTGCAGGCTTCCAACTATTACAATACCTCAACGTATTGCAACTTACTCCTGTTATTACAATATACTGTATAAGAATACATTATTTCAGACAATTATTCGGTACTGTAAACATAAATAGATGTTTATATTGAACAACAGAATAAAACTTAATAGACATAAACAGGGTTAGTTTAATAATTAGGTTAAAGCAGAGCCATACTATTTTAATTACGCTAAACTTAAGCTAGTATATTTACTCAGAAGCACTATACCAGAATTAGCAAAGTGACCTACTGATGCTACTAAGTCAATAAACATATTTACAGGTTCCAGTAATTGTATCAGTTTTTAAAGAGTACGAAAAGAAGTCAAGAAATACTTACATGTTCACTTTCAATATTTTGCAAAAGTGTTGGGTCATCAAAGTCACACGACTCGCTGGTGGAAGGCAGCTGGCTGTGCAGGAAGTACAACAAAACGTTATGTTTTTTTACACTGCAATCAAACAAATAATTCGCATTGTATTACATTGCACACATGGCTTTCAGGTCAACATATTCCAGAATGCTAGAAAGGTACGACGCAAAAACAGAGATAGCCATTACGTATGGAATATATACCCACACACAAATACATAGTTTTTACACACATATTAAGCTTTAAGCATGGTGTGGAGTAGTTGAATCTGACTTTGCTGACAATGCAGAAACACAAGTTACTGGAAAAGCAATCTCATATCATCTTTGCTTTCATTTTCCTCTTCGGAATTACATTCTGGAAAATAATCAAACCGAACTAAAACTTGGTCCAAGCAGCTTCAAGAGAAATGCTTACAGTATGTTAAAGGTGAGTTATGAAGGGAATGTATTAAAAGGCTGCAGTGGAAGCCTCATAAATGTCACTCTTGGTTTGACATCTCCCTGACTGGCTCCTACACAATCTATTGTACTTGTGTGTACTGGGGGAGTTGACCAACATCAAAGCATAATGGATCGATTGATCTGCTCGCTGAGAGATACTGTCGAGAGGCTTAAACAGCATTCATCAACATATAATGGAAACATCAATGCTTTGTGTGTGCCATTTGTCTGCAAACAGACCCTGTCAATGGATCAGCTGAGCTCACAGTTGCCAGGGCTCGCAAAAGCTCAAAAGATCCAGATGGTCCTTTAAAATTGCAATAGAAATTGCAGAACCAACATTAAATAAAACATGATGAAAGCAGCTTGAAAAAAAACATTTATTTCACAAATATGCTCTTGTACTTGGGCTACAAACACTCATGCTCCACACAGATGCAGCACTGGCAGTCTTTCTTTGTAAAGATCCACATAAATCATCTATTTGTATTAATGACTGGATGCTGAAGATGCAAAGACTTTAGTTTAGCCAGAGTTGGGTATTTACCACCAAATTCTGTCTTCATACAGATGCTGGATAGCAATGTTTGGTGGTCACTGCAATTACTACACCATCACCAGAGTAAAGAAGGCAGAGTTTACAACTGTTGTAGGCCTAAGATTGGGGCAGAGGCCCAGATTTACTACCATAAGCACCGAGCGGTTTTGAAGGGTACCGTTAACTCCACGCTTTCATCCAAGCACCTACCTGTGCATACATTGGATGTGTGCTGTTTACGTGATGAGCAGGTAACGTCCTGCACAGTAGGACACTACAGCAATACGTACAATCCTGACCAGCCTGGTTTACATGCACAGAATAATCTTGGTTACCTTGTAGTGTGAGGCAAAACAGGAACGTATGACTACCAACAACAGCAAACATGGAGACCTGCAAAACCTTTGAGGAGGTACTTTAGTAAATTTACAGCTAAATGCATTGATGGAACTCTCTGTGAAATATACATCAAACCTGTACTTACTCTCCACTGGTGAAACTCACTTCCACACTCTAGGGGTGCATGTACTTTGTACGACGATAGTAAATACAAATCTGCTGTGCTGCACACATGGTAGAGAACTCACCATCCCGGACTCTTCTTTCAAGAAGGCGCTTGACCCCAGCCTGATTAGCTGGGACTTAGAATTTGTAAAATCCACTGGACAGTGATAGGGAATTGCGTCTGACATCTGCCTACCATTGTGAATATAACCCTGGAGCTGTCCAGCAGTTCACCAAGCTTTTCCTAAAATACCTGCATGGAATCCTGGTTGGTAAAATGCATCTAGAGCATGGAGCTGACATGCTACTCACTTCCTACTGAATGGGTTTGAGCCATGCTTGCTTGTCCTCCTACTGCTGCTGTTCTTGCCCAGAATTGAAATTCCCAGCCAGCCTAAGGATCCTGCATCACAAGACAAGAGCCTGGGCATGCTGTATCCCTCACCATGAGACGGGAAAGGTTTCAGGAGTCTCAACCTTTCAAGATGTTCATGAACATCTGCGGAGTCCCTTGAGCGCAACACCAGTGACAGATGTGGTACCCGTGATATGAACACTGCAAGTGCGCTTGAGACCATGGTGACTAAGTATGATAAGAACACCCCTTTCTGCACTACATTTTCCTATTATTATCAGCTTCACTTCTGCTCTCTTAAACCACCCATGCGTGACACTCCAGAACCCAACTGGCTAGCCAGCTACCCAATCCAGGGAAGCTTTATGATCCATCTTGACTCCTCAGTCAGTGAACGTCAAGACGCTTACTCCTTGCTTAGCAGGCACATCTCATACTACTGATGCTGTTGTGTTACTCCCTGCCGCTCAAAGGTTTGTGCATATTTTGACTTACTAACTCTGCTAAATACAATTGAAGAG